>CM058152.1:12516991-13716991 GCA_030254885.1 Vitis rotundifolia | reverse complement strand
TTCTAAGAAAACACTTTGTTTCAATTCTTAAAAACTATGAAGCTTGCTTAATGTAATTTATGGTTATTGGAAATTTATTGTTAGATGAAGATGCATTACTCATCAAACTTGTAATATTCTTGTTGATCCTTCCACATGTAATTTATTGTTGCTACTCTTTTAAAAATAACCCTTACAATATGATGGAACCTACTTTCCATGTATTGAGTAAATCCAAGGATTCTCATACATAAATAAAACATAAGCTTTATTTGAAATATCATTTATATGATGACTATGATAGATACATAGTCTACAAATTGTCATAAAATCGAGTAATTTCCTAATAATTCAACCTCACAAAAACAATCTTCTGAAATTTGAAAAATACATTAATCATGTACCATTTTGAACTACTAAGAGCTTGTTTAGCGAAGGATTTAAAGATAATATTCGGTTTTCAAAGATAGAAAATAGTTTTTGAACTTATTTTTTACATGTTTGGAAATTCTTTTTAAGTTACTATTTTTAAAAACAAGATTTAAAACTAATATTTAAAGGACAAGATCATTATTATCCCTTTTTTAAAAAAAATAATAAAAATGAAAAGAATCACTCCATAAAAAGCTACAAGAGAGAGAGAAGAGGTTTGTGGTATTCAAAACACAAAGAGTAGATGAAGAAGAGTCTTGTCTCTTAGTTTAGGATTTTTCTCTCATGTTTTTCCTCTTTTCTTTCACTATTTCTCACCTTTTTTTTTTTCTTCATAAAGATTTCTTCTAGTTTTGAGGTTTTTTTCTTTCTTTTTGATTGTATGAGTTTTTCTTTATTTTATTTTATTTGGCATTTGGTTTGTGCATTTTGTGTATTGTTGTTTACAATGCTAGAGGAATCTAACTTTTGAGGCTTTGAGGGAAAGTTCTTTTGATTTTTAGGTAAAATGTGATGTGGGTTTTGTTTCTTTGGATGCTATTTTTTGAAACAAATTCTATGTCTTGTTTGATTTTGGTAATGCATTTTGTAATTTTTTTTTTTCTAATTTAACAGGGTAATTGACCTTACATGTTACTTGTTCCCCAAGTTTTGTTCATATATATATATATATAACAAGTTAAAAGTTTATAGCTTTGTGAGAGCTATTCAAGGAAGTATAGATTGTTGTGTCTCAACTTGATGCAAATGGGGAAAATATGTCAAATTCACTTGGTCTTCAACTTAATGTTGCTTGTTCTTATCTTGAGTTGGTTTTAGATTCATTTGCTTCCTACTTGGATCTAGTTTTAGGGTTATAAGGAAGATTGAATCATTTATAAATAGACCACTAAATGCACTTAAAAGGAAGATTGACCATTTATGTAAGCCATAGGTGCTTCAAAAAGAACAAGAAGGAAGGTTCCATAAAATATAAGCAACATGGATAAATATGAGGATTTATTCAGGCTTAAACATAGTTTAGGGTTTTGGTGATCTTAAGAAATAGAGAAGAAACTTCTTGCATTATTTTGAATAATTATACACATAGACAAGTGTTTAAGCTAAAAATCTCATCATTTAAGGTTTATTTAGTTTTTAACCATCTGTAGAATATATCACTTTTAGTTTTAGTATCTTTAGGATACTATAGACAATTTGAGGGTGTGCTAATTTTCAGTTAATATAACTAGTCTTGCATTTAGATTAGTTGCAATTACTTGGCATTTATATTCATGGTTATGTGAAATTTAAATACCTTCATTGTTATAAATACATTATGATGTAGAGGATATCAAATACAAAGAATGCAAAGGTGGTATAATGCCTTAGGCCAAAAAGGAGAGTGGTTCTAGTAGAGCATGGGCGAAATAACAAAAAGAGTCAAACCTTTAACATCTTGAAATTTGGATCTTTTATTAGAAAGCTTTTATAAAATGCATGATAAGGCTCTAGACTCATGTCATCCAACTAAAAAACCTAATGTTAATGCCCTAAGCCCTAAAGTAGTGGAATAGCAAGTTGCAACTAAGCTTGAAAAAGTCTTGCCACCTAGACCCAACATGAAAGACAAGTGCTAGTTACTTAGGAGGGAACTAGTTGCTTAAACCTAAGAAATCCAAGGTAAATAGAACCATGATTAGATAGGAGTGCTTTTCTATCTTGGTTAGTCCTTCAACTCAAGCTATCAAAATAAGGCCCTTATATCATCTATGAATTAAGGCATGGAGACATCATGGCTTGCCATCAATAATACTAGAACCTCTTAAGCCCTAACCTTAAGTCAAGTGGTTGTCATGTCAAAGTATATGGTACTTTGGCCACCAAGGTGACTAAATCTCAGGGTACAGGTTTGCATTTAACTATGGTCTTGGACTGCATGGTAATGGAGTGGTTTATTTACATTAAGTAGTCTTAGATTCTATTAGTGAATAGGTAATATAGGTTTTCATAGTGATGGACCAAAAATTATTCTATAAACAATGTATCTAATAAAATTTAGCTATTACTTACAATGGAAAGTTTAGATATTTATGTTTATGTCTCATGGTATTTAAAAAGCAATTTACAAGAGTATCTACAAACTTGACATTGTTAGGGTTAGAATGTCATATTGAATTATCATTAAAGTTCCCATTAGAACCAACAACAATAGGAGAGCTTTCAAAGAGGATCTTCTTTTCAAGCTTTGTCTTTTTATATTTAAAGCCCTTTCCAACTCTGGAATGGGCAGTTTGAGGTATAAACTATATCATACCACCTTATGCCCTTCCATTTAGAATATGCACTCAAGTTTTTTTTTCTTATTACTATTCAATATAAAATTAACTAAACTACAAAGCCATTTAAGCCATGGCCCATATTTTCTTAGGAAAATAATAAATGATTTAAAAAAATAATAGATTATAGAAAACCATTTTGAGTTGAGAATTTATTTTTATAATTTGATATTCTAAGTTTAAGGTTCCATTTTTCTATTTGAATTTTTTTTTAAAAAAATTTGTGTAGATTTCCACTACTAGTTATAAAGATGTGAATATGAATTTTTAATTTGGTTGTTTCATCTGTTTAAGGCATGTGATAGCTTTTTTTAAATAGTGAGGAATTCCTTTTAATAGTATGTGTGTTTTTTCTTAAACATATATTTTATTATTTTTATTTTTATTTTAGATTTTCGCTTTATGGCTTTATATTCTTCTAAAGCTTGCCATTTCTAAGATAATACATATATAGAAACTAATAAGTGTGATATTGTTCATATCATTTTCATCATGTAACATTGGTCATTCTATAAAACCTGCAACAATAAAATTTATTCTTTAAACTATACTTAAATATAATGCAATATATTACAAGCATCAATGATTTTTTTTTTTTTGTGCGACAACATCTAATGGATCAATATATAACAACAATGTCGACTATTGAATTAAATGATGTAAGTTTATAAAGTTCTCTACCATAAAATAAAAAAAATAAAAAATTCATAGATATCATGGAAGAGGAAGTAAACAAAGGAAATATGAGAAATGGAATATTTGTAAAAAAAAAAAAAAAAAGGCTAGAATTCATAAAGATTTGAGGAAAAAACAATAAGAACTACTCATTGAAATATGTTGAATAGAAATTTAATAGGTTACATACTAAGCATCAAGAATTTATTAAAACAGGGTTTAGTTGGAATGTTGAAATGAACATCGTGGAAGTTACAAATGAAATGTGGCAAAACTATTTAAGAGTAAATGTCCTAATACTCTAGGATATATATGCACACACACATAATGTACCTTGATTATTATATTATCATATCTTTTGTTTATTTTGTTAGGCACATTCAAAGGCATGACAATTTTAAAAGAAAGGATGTGAGTAGTACATGATATTGAGACTTATATTTGATAAATATAATGCTACAAGAGTACTTCATCATGCATCTATCCAAGATCCACCAAATACCGATGATGAGATACAATTGGAGAAGCAATTTCTCCACTTAAGCACTCATGTTGATCTTGATGATAATAACACTATCTATGGTGATCCTATTTATATCTTTGATGGATCAACAAGTCATCATAGAAAATGAATGACAACAAGTGTTGAGCATAAAATTGAAAAAGAGAATAGATAATAGCATATAAATAATGCACTTCAAGCATGGGCTAAAGCAACTAAGGCAAAAATAGAAGCTTCTTTAGCTAAAGGGGAACGACACAAAAAAACTAAAAATTTAGAGGAAAACAATTTTTCTATCAATTAATTTTCTGCCTAACTAAATGTGTGTGCCTCCTTGAAGAGATTGACCAAATTGATGATGAGACTTACATGACAGTAACAGAGAAGTTTAAGAATACAATATGGAGAGAGATATTTGTTAATATGTCCATGGATAGAAAGAAATCTTAGTTAGTATTTTTTTATTTATTTGTGGTTTTTTAGTTTCATTGGATCGAATGTAGTTGGACTTTATTAGGCTATTTGGATGCACTTGAATTTTAATTGGTTGGATGGATTTACTTTGTTAAAAATATATGAGGTATATTTGCTTTTATTTTAACATATATGGTCTCACTTCATGGTTTTGCTTTCAATTATTGGTTGTATACTTTATGTTTTTTATTTCTATTTTTTTATTTTCTTTTCCTTCTTAATCTTATTAGTTCTCATTGCTTAAGGTATTATAACCTATTATCTATGAAGTGGTATTGTTTTCTTCCTTTTGGTTTATGAAGCAAAAGTTTTTTGTCTTCTTTTAGTTTTTATCTTGATAATTTGGTTATAATGTTGTTATTGATTCAATTAAATAAAACTATTATATATGATAATATGTGGGATGATATAATATGTAAGGTAAAAACATAACCCTAGATATGGATGATAAATCACATTGTGTTATTAGTGCACCTTCCTCATCTTCTTTATGTCATGATGATTTTGATGAATTTATAATGCTACTCCATGTATGTGAATATGATAAGAAATTTTTAGACCAAATGTCTCAATGGACATCCATTTTGAGTGATGAAGATTTTGCGATGGAGTTATTGGATGACCCTAGGAAAAAAATGATCAATTGAAGTAATAATTAGTTGACTTGCATTAAAATTAAAATTTAAAATTATATTCATCTTATGATAATTTTTTTTTCAATAAAATTTAACTCATACATAATTATAAATATTTTTTCTTTCTTTAAATAGGATTTAACTTGAATTGATTTCATATCAATATAAATTAAATTTATAAATTTTTATAAAATAAAAATGAAACATTATTTTTAAAAATAATAAAAATTCTTTTATCCCAATAAATTTTTTGTTTTTCATTTTAAAAAACAACTCGTCAATCATTCTTGTTTTTTTAAAAAAACAAATAACTATTTTTTGTCCTTTTTTTATAAAAACAATTATTAAAAACATATTTCAAAAAACATTGCCAAACGGGCACAAAGTGTTTGAAGCACTAAATTCTATATATATAATTTGAAATTATTTATAATATCACACAGAAGCAACTATATTTATTAATTCCAATCTACTTTCACATAGATTTAAAATCATGGATTGAATATGCTCAATGAACATTCAAACTTTTAGTGGTTAATTTAAAAAGAAAAAAAACAATCTTTTATGAAAAATTAGTTAGTTTGGATACACTTCTTATTTTTTGTTTTCAAAAATAGAAAAAAGTAATAAATTATATATAAAAAGTATAGATTTAGTTTGTCATTTTAAAAATCACTTAATTTTTTTTTTTTAAATTTAAGGTACAAAATTTTTTTTTACACCTTAATGTTTTTAAATTATTATTTTTTATGCATATTTATATGATTTTTTATATCTTTTATAAAAAATACAATTATTTTTTATTTCAAAAATAGAATACAAAAAATACATCCAAACGAACAACAAAGTTAATCATTGTTTTTAATAAATATTAATTAAGATCCAATGTATAAAACGAGTACCTCTTTCCGACTCCACTCATACCATTGAATTTGATATCCACATGAAGCAATCCTAGATAATGAAAACAAGAGAATAAATAATTAAACTTGTTAGCTGGGCAAAAGGTGACAAACATAAAAATTGAAAAGAAAAATGTCATTTAATGAGAATTTGGTGTTGAAAAAAAAAACTATGATAACAGTTCTTATGTCAATTTAAGGCATCATACTGCTTATTGGTGCACTAACATAAAAGGAAAAATATAGATTAATGGAACAAAGATTAATAAGGCTTTAACATGGTTCCACCTATCATATCTACATTTACCAATTAGAGAAAGTGATTTCATTGTACTATAGAAAATATTATAAATAAAAATAAATGTAACTATTGAGCCCCATAATATCCCATGTTCTCACCTCCATTGAGTGTCAAATACTCTTCCTCAAGCATCTACCTAATATGGGATCTATATACCCATCTCCATCACATAAATGTTTCTATCAATGACCTATAATATTTATAAAGATATTTCTAACAACTTTCATTATTTCACAAGGAAACATATTAAATAAGAAAACACCCATATATAAAATACTCTATACAATAATATTTATTGAAAAGAATATATATCAAGTAAGAATTTGAGGCATATTTTAATGTAGGTAAAAGAAAAAAGTAGGTAGGTTTCATTTCCAATACCAGGAAAAATTGTTATTCTTTATATGCTACTGACTTATGATTTCCTATTATAAACATTTGAACTTAATTTAATGAAATGTCTTCCAAAAAAAATCATTAGCTTTGTTTTCTTTTTTTTAGCTATTTTATGTTGGTTTTCTTAAGATTTTATGAATTAGCAACCTAATACCAACACATTTTCAATTTTCTAAATCGAAATTATGACTCATCATGTACAATTACATTTGAATTATTAATTGATAAGATCATATCAAATTATACAAAGGTTAAAACAAAGTAATACAACACCAATACTAAGACATCTTGTTCACAAACTATATTCAATATAATAGAGCATTTAGGAAAATATAGTAAAAAAGAAAAGTATATTCAATTTAAGTGTCCAAAAAAAGGAAACACTATTTCCTATGCTCCCCAAGGATCACATGTGCTATTAGAAAACTTAGTTGTCCTCTTTTTCACATGTTATACATATATAAGTAACATATTATTGCAATAACCAAAATCAAGATGATTCTATTAGGCATTGGCCTATAGAGACTTTAAGTGAGATTATGTCTCAAATGGGCAACCATTTTACACATAAGAGACCACCTAAACCTCACTATAACAAATATGATGTTTCACCATAATGGTTTTTCATTGTAAAAAATTGGGTTTTTGTAGTAAAAACATATTTGTCATGAAAACAATTTCGTTATGCAATTGTTGCAACAAGTCTATAACTAATTAATTTTACTCACAAATAAAGAATTTTATTCTTGAAAGTTACTTTTAGCGATGAATAATATTTGTGGCGAAAAATAAACAATCCATAGAAAAAACTACCTCTATCTTGAGACAAATTTCATGGTAAAATAAATAAAAATAATTTTATGGTGAAATATAACATCATACACAAATAAATTTGTGAAAAAAAGTGGAGTTCATGGTAGAATGTTATATACTCTGCGCAAATTATTCCTGTCATATTTTTAGCAATGAAAAGTGAATCTGTGGCTAAAAGTGATAGTTTTGTTAAGGTTTTGGTTTTTTTTGGGTTGTTTGGTTCGAAAATTATTAGAAAGTGGAAACTAGAAATTTTTTCTTGGGTTAAACTTTGAAACTTTAAATATGAGAAAATTGTTATAATTTTTTAGTTATTATTATTATTTTATTGTGGTTGTTTGGTTGTTAGGAAAATGGATTTGTTAGATTTGTGGTTGTTTTCTATGGTAGGGAAAGGATGATTAGTAATCTTCCATTTTCATTGTTTAATGGGTATAAAGGATGAAAAAAGAAGAAGAAGAAAATATCACAAGAGGAAAAAAAAATAGAAATATAAAAATGAGATTATCGAAATAGGGAAAAGAGAAGAAAGAAATAGAGTACAAAAACACCTAGGAAATTTTGTTAAGCGTTTTTCTTATGGGCAGTGGAAATGGGTGTATATGATAGTAGAGTAATGTGAAGACTATTGTGTTATAAAATGTGTGATTAGATCGACTAAGATTCTACTAGTTCTCTTCTTAATTAATTGTTCCATTTTGACATAAGTTCCCCTTTTGATTTTAGGTTATCTTTCTTCTTTTTATTTTTCCAAAATTTTCTTCCTTTTGCTTTTTTTTTTTTTGGTTTTGGACTTTAGAATCAATGTTAACTTCCCCCACTACTTTCCATTGAACAAACCCACCTTCATACTCTACACTCTATTGGGCTAGAGGTCATACAATTTCAGTTTTAGTTAGGCTAAACCACCCACTCAAGTTAGAATCATGGAAAGATTCATAAATGCACCACTAAATCACCTCATCAAGGGAAATAAATTATAAACCTAGAATATGCATGGGTTTTAGAGAAGTTTGAGTAGTTTTCAAACCATAAATATAGAAATGAATGTTTAATACTAGAGTTTCTTAAGGTTTTTTTTACCAAAAGAACTACATAACTAGGTGATTGTAGTACTCTCACTGCAATTAAGGGGAGTAAACCCTTTCATAGATATGAAAATGACATATGTGTAAAGTACTACCTGCAAATTCAACCAATGTTAATGGCTATATCATGGTAAAAAAAAATTTGAAGAAACTTTTAATCTGAGAGATGCCTATATCTTCTACTTTACATCTTGATTGCCAACCATGATATAATCATATGGCTTGCTAATGTCTGGCACTATAATTGGGTTTTATTGCATATAATATGTATTCAAGAACTCAATTCTCAATCTCTCACAACCATGATATATGATACTACTATTATTAGGTTTTTTTTTTTTTTCTTATTGTTGTAAATAGAAAATGAAAATAATGCATGGTATTGCAAATTTATGATATAGTGTGTTTTTTAAACTTATTGAAGATAAAGTTTTACCTTTATTTTGAATAAATAAATAAAATATTCATTTTTAGTATAAGTTACAACCTAATACTCAAACAAAAGTTGCTGAATCATGAGAATCTTAGGCTCAACAACTAATTATAATGTTTGTTCCATTTGAGGAATACCAAACCCAAAACAAATAAACAATAGGAACATTACACATCATGGACTCCAGAGTCATTCCACCTCCCCTCCCTCTCACTCAACTAAGAATTTCAACCTTAGATCAACTCCAATAAAGAAATACATGAGGAGATTTGAATAATGTTCAAAAGGAAAATGTGTTATAATAATGTTGCATAAAACTAGGTCTAGTTGTAAACTGTACTATAAAAACTTGCATAAATAAATAAAACAATACATTAACTATACATTCTTAATGTTTAGTTCTTTAATTATTTTTTGTATTCTTCATTTTAACCATTTAATTCTCTCTTTGACATTTATTATTTATTTAAGATATATATAAATAGAGAATACCTAGTAATATAATTTAACCATTACAACAAGAAAATGATAAAGAAAATAAAAGATAAAGCAAGGCTTATTGGGATGATATTACAATTGATGCATTTATTAAAGTTCGTATTATTGAGACTTTGGTTGGAAATAGACCAAATAGTCATTTTAGCAAGTTAGGAAAGAAAAATATGATGAAAGCCTTCAACGATTTGATTGGAAGAAACTATCAATATAGAAAACTTAAAAATAAATGGAGTTCTCTTAAAAAAGATTGGTAGCTTTAGAATACTTTGATTGTGAAAGAGTTTGGCCTTGGGTAGGATTCTATGAAGCAAACCATCAATGAAAACAATGAATGGTAGGATAAGAAATTGAATGTATGTTTTATTTATTTATTAAGCTTATTTGGTTAATCATATGATAAACTAAATACTCTTGTTAAAGAATCCTGACTTAATAAAGTTTAAAACAAAGACCTTGAAAAATATTGAGCAATTGAACATAATTTTCAAAGATATTGTTGTTACTAGTGAAGTAGCTTGGCACCATCACAAAGCTATGTAGGACAAGATGTTGATGTTCTATCAAAGATGGGGAAACATGAGGATAATATGGTAGATGGCCAAGATGACTCTAGTTGCAATTTGTTGCTCGATACTATTTTTAAAACCAAATCAAAGCTTGAGATTATGCGGTTAGAGTGCATTTATAGGGCTATGGAGAATAGGTCTTCTATCACATCTAAAGTAGATAAGCTTAGTTGTAGCGTTGATGAAGTAATGAAACTTATGTGGCATGCCAAAAGTGAAGAATGACTTTGAGTTGTATATGATAACTAAGCATAAGCATGTTTGACTATTGGAGTTGTTTCTTGCTTTAATATTGAAACATATTTTTGTTACCTAATATTCTTTTGATGTTGGGTTGAGGGGACGGAGAAGGTGTTGGTTTGCTTGGTGTGTGAGTGGGAAAACCATTATGCCCTTATCTAGTATTTTAAATTGTTTCTTTCTCTAAAAGTTGAACTATTAGATAAGCTTTGGTGGTAAAGTTCTTATAAGATTTTGTAGAGTTTTTCATTTGCTTTTAATGTGTAATTCTTCTATTCTCCTTTATATTTCATTTTGGTCATTTGATATTTTCTTTGAGGTTCATCATTTCTCTAAGATATTTTTTTTAAATAGAGAATATCTAACAATGGTGGGAATTCTAAACTTCAATGTTGTACTTTTTTATATATAATATGACCATATTAATTGTAAATAGACATTATTGCATGTTTATTAATGTACGTTTTATCTTATTTTTATAGATATGTATTCTAATAACAATGATACAAACAATCAAAATTTTGAGGGCAAGAGCAATAATGAACATGATTTTTCTCAATTGGACCTTATGGGATGTGTTGTAGTTGTAACACTTACTAGCTACAAAGAAAAGAAATCTTGTAGAACTTCTTCCTACACAGGATATAAGTTTGTGATGGATGTTTTGAATGCTCATGAAATTAGATGTTTTGAGCAATTTAGAATAGAAGAACATATGTTTATGAATTTATTAGAAACATTTACCTTAGATGTTTATATTCTTTTGTTGTAAAAAATTATTGGTTTATTATAATATTTCCTTTTGTAATTAAATTTTATGTTTTTTTTTTATAATTTATTAATATTAAATTTTTTTTTGTAACCATACAATGTATTATCAAAAACACTATTAGAATCACTTTACTTGATTCTCATAAAAGTGTTTTTCACATAAGCGCAATAGAAAAAAATACTTTCATTAAAAATACTTTGATTAGAAACACTAACAACTAGTTTCTAATTATCATTAATTCAAGAGTGTAAAGATAATGTGTTACTTTGTTTATAATTATTGCATTTTCTATTCTTCATAAAGTAAATTTTTGTAACTATTTACCCACAAACTACTAAGGGATTTTAAAATACACATTTTCTAACCACAATTTCTCAATCATCAAACCATAAAATTAAAGATTACTATAGAAAAATTTAAAAGAAAAAACAAAGGATGTCATTGAATAAATAAAAGTACATAGAAAAACAAAAATAAGCATATAATACCCAAAACAATAAAGCACAAAATAAATATTCATGTGTCCTTATTACATCAATGAAAATTTGTAAAAAGTTTATCACATATATTGAGGTTCATTACTCAGCCCAAGTTGGGTTTTCCCATTTTTTTTTCTACAAGATAAATAATCAAATAAAATGTCATATATACATCCACATAAAGAATTTTTTGAGTAGGACAGGATATGTTTATATTAAGGTGACGAAGATAAATATTATTGAAAAATATTGTTTAACATTGCAAAATGTTTGTATAAGTGGATTCACATATCAATGGTTTCTATCATCATCTCCTACTTTATATACCTTTATAAATCCCACAAAAAATTATTTCCTATAAATTTGTTAGGAAACTAATAGAATTTTAAACTTACCATTCAAACAAAATTGCAAAATGATTATGCGAATGAAATTACAAGCATCCAAATCCCTAAGAGAAAAACAAAGAAAATGAGAGAAATTCTTATTAAAACACAAGGAAAAAATTACTTCAATATAAATTATGAGAATTATGTGGGAAAAATGTTGGAATTTATATGCAACTATTAAAATGATAACATTAATTAAGAAACAATTCTACTAACTATCTGAAAAATACTTATGAGACTACCTTTAAGAAGTCATAGATATTCAAAATGGGGAATAAGCAAATCACATTTTATTCAAAAGAATTTTTGTAGAAAAAAACATAGCATATATTAATTCCAATGAATTCTTTTATTTCTCTCAAGAGAGAACTGATGGAGTTCTTTTATAAAGATTTTTAGGTCTTTATTTCTTAAATCTCCTTATTTAACTTGAACAAAATTATAGGTAAGATATTCTCTTTTTTTTTTGTAATGGCCTACTCTCAACCATGTAGATATTATCTGCTTCGAGCCTAAGAGCCCTCATGGCTTTAAAACATGTCTAAGAGGAGCCAATACATATACAATATCAGGAAATTTTTCTCTTATCTGATGTGAAATATCACAAACAACCCCTTATAGACACAACGTCCTTATTATGTCTTATGGGATTATGGGGTCAAACGAGCCAATACAATAGGGTTAAACAAAACCCCACAATAGGGTCAGGATTGGCTTTAATGCCACTTTATCACACCCTAAGAACCACTGTAAGGGTGTGATGATCATTTCACATCTTAAGCCTCAAGACTTAAAGTGAAAATGACTCAAACAATCATCTTGTAACCGAAAAGTTTCCAATTACCAAATTCCTATTCTAAGTAGTAAAATATACTATAATCCTCAAAAATCAACTTTAAAAAAAAAAAGAAAAAAAAAAAAAAGACAAACTAGCACATCAACCATTTTGTTATTGTTCAAACAACTTGACACTTAACAATTCAAATAGTCATTCAATTCTAACATTTAAATCATGTTCAAAATTAAAAGTTTAAACTAAAAATCTGAATAAGGACAAATTCTCCACCTAACCAATCACTCCTTACCCAAAATGAGAGTACTTAAAAAATGTCAACCAAAAGGAATGAACTCAAAGTCTAACAAAGAATATTAATATGCTTTCATGGATCAAACATTTTCAATTATTATTACAAATATGAGATACAATATACAATCTTTTTTACAAAAACATTTGAATTCAAACATACTAAAGCATTCAAAACTTTTCAATCAAACATTTTCATATTTATGTCAATAATAATTTCATATCAAATCCAAATAAAATGCACTTAAAACATTTTTACTCTAGTTATCAAATAGTAAATAACGCCCAATTAGGTGGGACTTTGTTGCCTAATTAGGTGGGGCATTACAAATGAATGGCTAACTTCTAATTTATACCTTTTATCATGGACAAAACCAAACACTACTAGTACTAGTAACCTCTAACCAAACCCCTAAAGGTTAGGGTGCAAAGTAATTACATTTTCTAACAAGAAATGTGAAGGTCAACAATTATAACCTATTGACTAGGGTATAAAGGTCAACAATTATAACCCGTTGACTAGGGCCAAAAAGTCAACAATTATATCCCATTGACTTGGGTTAAACAAACCAAAATCAAATACCTTATTTCATTTATTCAAACTAAAAATAATAATAATATCTCTAGATTTTTCTATTATAAACAAAAAAAAAATGTTCTAACATATTTTTCATGCAAAATATAATTGATCCATGCATAGAAACAAAAGTAACATTTTACATAATTCAAAATAACATATAAAAAATAAATATTTTACTTTACAAAATTTGTATTAATTTTTCTTACCTCAAAGAAGCACTCAAATGCCTCAAGAATTTAACCCTAAAGAATCTACTCCTCACCAAATATAATATAAGAAAAACAATAATTATTACTAGTAACTATTTATCTAAAATTATAGGTTCGACAATCCTAATAATTTTCTATATAGGCATTTTATTACTAATACTATTATCAACTTCTTAATCAATAACAATTTAATTATTGAATTTCCATTTTTTTTTTTATAAAAGTTGTGTTTCCAAAATATGTTCCTAAAAATCTATCTTTTTTCCTATTATTACTAAAACTCCTAAAAGTGTTTTTTTTTTCTTTCTATTTATTACATTAAACAATTATTATCATCATCATCATCATCATCATTATTATTCGATTTTAATTTGATAATTTTTAATTTATGTAAGATTCTTATTCCAAAAGTTTATCTCTAAGAATCCTCCCTATTTACTTAACGGTTTAAAGTAAATTCCCCCAAAAATTACTCCTTTTATTTAAATAAATATGTTTTCCTATTATTATTATTATTATTATTATTATTATTACTATAATATACTTCTTTCTATTATTATATTATCTTTATTGTATTATATTTTTAAAAGTTTTAGAATCACAAATATCATAAACATTTCACATGTGCAACAAAGCTAATTCTAAATTTTTTTTTCTAAGTTTCGTTCCTTTATTATTTTTATTATTATAATAATATCTTTTTCTTTTCCACTTTCTTAAATAACACTATGCACTTCAGCTTTTATTTTATTTTATTTTTTTGTGTTTTCTAGAGCAACATTGCTATCATATTAAACATCTCTCTCTCTCTCTCTCTCTCTCTCTTCTCTTTTTAGCCACATTATTATACCAATTCCTAAATCTTCCAATATTCTACCTACCACTAACTTCTAGCAAACCAACCATTAACATGAGAAACACATCCATTTTTTTTCACAACTAAAATCTAAGATTTATTTTCTTCAATTTACTTTTCATTATTCTTATTATTATTATTATTATTATTATTTGCTTAGATCTATTTAGTTGAATATTTAGAATTTTCTCATCCATTAATAAATCAAACTATGTTCATATATTTCCAATTTTTTATCTAAAAATTAAATAAACAAACCCTAATCTAAATTGAGATATTCCAAAGAATTTTTAAGGTGTTCAAAACTATTTAACGAATCTAAATCTAATCTAAGGATTATAATTTCACACGGAAAAACTGATTTTCAAACCCTAAGCTCCCAAATCTTCAACCCCACATTACCATACTTTTTTCGATCACTCTAATCTTCGTGTAAATTTGTATAAGAAATTAAAAAAATCTAATTTATAATTAAGACTTTTAAAAGTGAAAAGATTTTTCTACCATTTTTAAATTTATTTAATTTATGTTTTATTTCTAACTTATGATTTTACCCCCAAAATTAATTTGGGGCATTACAATTTAATTCTTCTATAAAGATCTTGCATTGTGAGATATGCCATCATGATTAAAGATAAGATCTTCTCCTCCTTTTTCTTATGTTGATTCTAAATATAGTGTGGATATTTCCCTCTTTTTTTTCAACTCTAAAATATAGGTTCACTCATTACTACTCTTCTCCATGTTTCACCAATTTTACTCTGATTTTAGCTGATCATTATTTTAGACTTGATCAATATTATGGTTTCTAAGTTTTTTTTTCTTAATTTACCCATTCTCTAGCTAACCCTATGAACCTCTTATTTTCATTTGTTAATGTGTATATTTTTATGCTACATTAATTGATCATCACATTTAAAATATATCTAATATTTGGTTTCAATCAATAGGATGCTTGCAAATGCCACCAATAAACATGATTTACATTTTGAAACATTAGTAATATATGGAAAATCAACTTGAAAATGAACCCTCTAAAATGCTTTCTTCGAAGTATCATCAAGATAGTGTTTAATTTTTAAGGTAGGAAGACTTATAGTAGAATATGTGTTGTTTTTTTTTTCTTTTTTATTTATTTATTGTTTTAAAATCTATTTTGCAAAGATTTTTGAAAAATATTTTAAAATAAAAGATAAAAAAAATGTTTTCATGTTTTTAAGAGTGAACAATCCAATTTAAAATTATTCCAAGATAAGTATATTTATTTTGAACGTTATTTGTTTATTAATAAATTAATTTCAATTAAAAAAAAACACATGTCATATAAAAGAATTAAAATAATAAATTACTACTACTATATAATATTATTTCTATTTACAAAATTTGTTTGATCCAAAAATATACATAGGATATTTAAAATTTACTATTGTTTATTAAATTGTCCTATTTAAATTCCATACCGGGTGCGTTATTGGATATATAGGATATTTAAACATTACTATCATTTATTAAATTATTTCATTTAAATGCATACTAGGTATGTTATTGACTTAAAGGTGTTTTGTTTATTTTGATTTTTGATAAAGTGTTATTTATTTATTTATTTCATATCTTATGTTTGTTTCCCCTTGACACCTTTGGTTAAATGCATACTATGCCAATTTTGGGCATTAGGTTAATAAAAACTCTAAGAACCATAAGGTAATGATACGATAAAAACATTGATGCATGTAGGCTCAAAATTGAAACCTAAAAATATTTAAACACAAAGGCATGTGGACTCAAAGTAAAAAAGCTAACTTATCAACATGGAAACACATAGGCTTAGCTAAATAATACCAATAGAACCACAAAATAAAAATTCTAATGACATTTTTTCCTTTTCCCTCACAGCAAATGCATGGTACCATAGCTATAGAAATTTACCTTTGTGCTTACCTTGGGAGATGCCCATAACTATATTTAATTTTAGTACTAATATCTTAATTATACAATTTAAGAACAACTACAATACCTAATAGGCAAAAACTTTTTAAAGTATATTTAAGAAAGGAAAGGAAGACAAAATAAACTATAAATTGAATTAGATTGGGATTAGTATTTATTGGAGTCAAATTAGGAATAGCTAATAGGAGATTTAGAATTAGAAACATAATAAATTATTACAATCCTAGTAGAATTTGGTTTTCTTAGAAGCTTATAAATAAGGCTAATTGATATAAAGCAAAGTACTAATAATTAAGAATATTATGTTTTCTTACATGCTTTTGCAAATGTCAATGGTGAGGCTTTATTGATGTCTTCTCAGTGAGATTTCTAAAAGGCCTTAGTGAGACTCTAAAAGTTTTCTTTCCCTTTTTCTTCTTATACTTTTTCTTTATATTTTATATTTTATGTTTTTTCTACTGTCATAAACTTTACCCCTTATTCCTCTCTTTAAACCATAAAAGATAAAACATAGCCCACCACTTTGTTGTAGATATCCGTTTGAGGGTTGTCCTACATCAATAACATTACCATACAACATTTTTTTATCTTCTTTGAGTGAAACTAAGTCCAGAATTAGCTTAAAAAAATTAGTAGCATTCATAGAAGAAAAAAAAGAGCAAATTGAAAACTTGAAAACCTAAAATTAATTAGAGGTTCCATGCAAAATAGCTTCAAAAAGGGAAATTAAAGACTCCCTAAAGCGTTGTCTTAGGAAATAATGTCATGGTATGATCAACAAGGGTCAAAATTTATCCAACTATAGCTAGAAAGAGCTTCATATGGGAGTAATAAAGCATTAGAATTAGGTTACAGGTTGGCATAGGTACACAACCTTAACTATTAAAAAAAACACAAAACACCATTGGAGGGTGACTGCTTGTGAAAAAGGGTGTCATGCAAAAATTTGGGATCACAAGGAAGCTAAGAGAAGGGGAAATGGATTTATTAGATGAGAATAATGTAAAAATCAAAAGTTATCAATACTTTGTTCTCATCAAAATGAAAATAATAATAATTCACTAGTTTATACAAAAGATTTTAGACTTTACCCTTTTCCAAATGTCATAAGAAACCTAAACCTAGAAGCATAAAAAGAGCACACACTTGAAGAATAACACAAGGTCTTATCATGCATAATAAATAAATAAATAATAGAAAAAAGAAAAATAACCTAAATATAAATACAAGCTTGAGGCATTAACCTTTTATTGGAACTCTAAGGACTATGTATGCTTAAAGTCACAAGCACTAATGAATCCTTCACCAATTTTTTTAAGGTTTTGGCACACAAGGGAATATAGGATCCCCTCTAAAATGTGAAGTAAGAAATTTTGGTTTCTTGTACATATAATGCAGTTTGGAGTTTGACTATTAACTTTGTGGAGAGGCAATGTTTTAAGGGATTGAGAAAAAAGTTTTTTAGAGAATATTATTAAAAGCTTCTTAAAATCCTTTGCATCTTTCTCCTATATAAAGAATACAAAAGAATCCTACTAGGCCATTTTATTTTTGTACATACCTTTCCTAATTCAACTGGAATTCTAGGTTGTCTTCCTATATTAAATAAGATTTTAAACATTAGTACCAAAAACAAAAACTATTAAGCTTGGGCCTATGTTTGATTTTAACTTTATTTAATTTCCAAGAGAGAATAACTTGTGGAATCTTTTGAATAACCTAACCAACCAAATGGTTAACTTTTCTTTTTCCATATTTATGTAATAAATTGCAACTGATTAATCCATCCACAAATAGAAAGTTACTAACCTTCACCAAGATTTCTAAGTTTGACTTCCATGATAGGATTTGAGAAGAGAAAACATACCAAACACAATTGAGTGAGCTCATATCTATGATTTGCACGACAAATCTACAACATGAATTTTAACACCTAGGGGTGTGAAATTGCAATGTGGATTGTCTAGGATTCTTAGCTTTTTCAAATATGATCCATTATTCAGAGCATTATTTGTTGATTCCTATGAATTCCTCTTGTCAAAGGAACACATCAAACTTGATTCCAAGGAGATAACTATTTGCTTTAAAAGATCTAACAACATGCTTTGTCTTATTTTAATAAAATTAAATGAAATATAGTTCTTTACTTTTCATATGTAAGAAGATAAGACACAATGCAAAGAGGATGACATTTGTGATATTTCACATATGACAATAAAGAGGAAGTGAAATAAGAAAATAAACTAAGGAAGTCATTGTTAATAGAGCCCATTGTTAGTAGTTCACTATCTACATTATTTTGTTATGAGAAACTAATAATCGACTTTCTTGGCAAATAATTCATTTAGTTGATGGTAATGATGGATTTTGAAAAATATATTTATGTGTTCTTATCTATGAGCTTGTCTATAATTGATGCAATGTTGGGAAATTACATTATTCAATTTTTTTTTTAATTTTATCTTTATATATTCCAGGATCAACTAGGTTCTACATTTTCTTAAACTTTTCTATAAGAAGGTTCAAGAATATTCCAAATTGTTTGAAAACTCATATGAAAGACATTTTCCCAAATTCTTGCAACTACATGGGTGAATAGTTATGTGAAGGGACAACAAACAATAACATTGTAGTTCTTTGATTTATATATGAAGAGTTAACTATCTTACTTTAAAATGAGACTAATAAAAAATAATGCAAAAGACATTCTTTATATTACTAAAAAAATAATGCAAAATACATTCTTTATATTACTTGAGCCCGATTACACTTAAAGCATAGTTGATGTTTCCAAAGTAACCTAAAATCTAAAGATCCAACAAATGTAAATCCAAAAATTTACATTTAATGGAAGAATCACTTGCTTGAAAAGGGAATGAAGCCCTTTGATTCTAATAAGAGAAACAAACAATACTAAATATAAGACTCCTCAATTTTCTAAGATAATAATGCCTTCAAATTATTTATAATCACAAACTATATTTTATCTTATATGACAATTGAAAAGGACCAATTTCATTGAAAAAGAGCATGAACTTGACCATGTGTACCAATTTGATTAACTGTGTATAGTGACTGAAACAACAAAGAAAGGGCTCACTTTAAGTGCAATTATACCAAACAATTATAACGATTTGGATTTGGTGAGATGGAGAACTTTGGGAAGCACCCAATAAAAAAGGTTAAAAAGAAAAGAAATTACCCATTACATTCTTTTTAGCAATGATGGCATTGAGATGTCATTCGAAAATATGATAAAAATGTCTTAAAGTTATATATATTGAAAAAAAAAATACATAAATTAATAAGTAGCCAATAGTTTGTAAGTCAATAATTTTCTATTAATCACATTGTTTGAAACACAACTACTAAATTTGCTCCACAAAAATATAGAATTTGAAACCAAAAGGAGTAAAGGAAAACAAACAAAGAAGAAAGTGATCAAGGAGCAAAAAAAGAGCTTACAATTTCCAAATAAATATGACAAAATCATAGGGTAGAGTTTTAGTGAACCATTTCTACAGTAGTAGTTTTTCATGGTTGATAATGAAAGGGGTATCCAATATCACTACTACTAAAACCAAAAACCTAGTCAAGCCATTGAGTAATTGTTCTTACCTTTTTGTGGGAATGAATGATGTGTTTACTTATTGATCATTCTTGCCAACTTTCAAAATAATTAATTTTAGTTCAAGCAAACGGATGAGTATTTAAGAACCTTTCATCCATCAATTCTTGTTATTTCTCAGTCTTTCCTAAAATTTTCCCAACAAAACATGTTCTTATCTTCTACATTCTTGAATTCTCTATTAAGGCTTTAAGGCAAATTAAGAAGCAACAAATTTATAGAAAAAATAACAACAAAAATTCAACATTACAACACACTAAATAGAAATTCAAACCCAATTGTATCACTTTGGGCAACAACAATATCACAATAAAAACGAAAATTCAACATTACAACACACCAAATAGAAATTCAAACTCAATTGTATCACTTTGGGCAACAACAGTATCAGATCTATTGCTTAAAAAACAATGTGTATACCTATTTACAAAAACAGAGAGAGAGAGAGAGAGAGAGAGAGAGAGAGAGATAGTGAGTAAGAGATTGAGAGCAAACCTGGTCTACCAGTATTTGAATGGAGTAAGTTTTGCCTCTATGTGTGTGTAGGATTTTGAGTAGTGGATTTCCAAAGTAGGTGTGATGTGGCTTCTCTATTAGAGGAGTTATGTTGAAGAATAGAACCTCTTATCAATCGAAAGCACAAGAACTAACCTATCCATAGTCTCATAAAACCCTAGAAATATACAATTTTCAAAGAAAAACAAGACCATATCAAATTAAATCAAACTTTAGAAAACCATTTCCATGAAACCAAAATATGGAAGAGAGAGGAAATTAATACAAATAAGAGGTGAGAGATTCAAAGAAATGAGATAAAGAAAGGGTTTGAGAACTTGATTGTGAATTAGAGATTAGGAAAGAGAGAGTGTATATCAGGGGTTATGTTGTATTTGTTAGGGAATTGTTCATTTTATATTATTATCCAATATCCCTACAAAGAAACTATTGTCTTAATTAATGTTTGTCATTCAATAAGGTTGACATTTTACTGCCCCATAGATATGTTGAAAAAAAAAAAAAAAAAAGCGTAGCAAAAAAATTGTTTATTTTTTCACATGGATTTTTTATAATGATTTTGTAATGCTACTAATTGTAGTTTATTTAAAAAGTATATATATTAGAAGACTCTTCTTTTTCAATAACTTCAATCCTTTTGAAAAGTCAATTCTTTTTGGTAACTTCATCTTTTATAACTGTTTTGCATAACTATTATATATATATATATATTTCAAAGATTCATTTATTAGGAGTTTTGGTGTCTATTGCATTTCAATTTAAATAACTATATAATTTTTAAAAAAAGAAGTTTTTCTTTTTTATTTTTTTGAATATCAATTTTCTTTTACTTATTTTTAAAATTTCTATCTTTGAATTTTTCTTTTTAAATTGTACAAATAAGTATTGAAAATTTATAAAGTTTGTTTTGAAATATTTAATTTTCTTTTTCAAGTTTTTACTCCTTCAGTGATAAGAGTATGAAAAATAATTGTAATTTGACATTAGTATAAAGATAGAAATAATGAGAACCCAATTAAAAGTTTGTTATCCTTCTTTAAACATCAATTGAATTATAGAAGATATCGTGAAAGTCTCTTCAAAAAGTAGTGATAAAGTAAAGGGTCATGAGCTCGAGCACCAAGGATTACAATTTAATATATATTATATTGTTACAAAATAACATTTGTCATTAAAAGAGACTTTTTGCCACAAAACTTTCCTTAAGATAGAGATTTTTTTATTTTTTTGCCACAAATATTATTCATCACTAAAAGTCACTTTTAGCAACAAAATTTTTTATTTGTTGGTAAAACTTTTTAGTGACGGACTTGTTACAACAATCTTGTGATGAATGATTTTTGTGGCAAAAACATATTTGTCATGAAAATTCAACCTTTTACCATAAAAACATTTGTTACAAAACATAATATTTGTTGTAGTGACTCTTGGCAAGAAATAATTACCTCTAAAATAGGCCAATGAAATTATTTCTTACCTTCAAATTAAAGAAAAAAAAAACTTAATATCCATATCACATATTGTTCAACGATTTTTATTTATTTCATTTGTGCATGATCACCTTAATTATTGACTAAGATATAATTTTCACATTCCCATTCATTTCAATCCACTACATCTATCAATTTAAGGATTGAGAAAAGACACCTTCAAAACATTAGAACGAATAAAACCAAGATCCAAAGAAGAATTTTCAGGACAAAGGGACTATGTAACAATATTGATCTTATAGTTTCCCCTTTTCTTCTATTAATGTCTTGTTGGTAGATAAACAATGCTTTATGATACAAGAAAGAACTTGCTAAATTGTGAAAGCAAGTCCACTATTTATAAAGTTGCTTTTGCAAATGAAAAAAAAAATATATCATCAATTGAAAGTTAGGCATGTCCAAATAAAAACATTTATAGAATTTTTATCACCTATTTATATTCATGGCAAAAGAATCTTCCACATAATGATTTCATTTTTGGTAAAATGAATAGGAAGTAAAAAATTATAAAAAAACCAAAAACAAAATATAATATTGTCAATAAATGATAAAGTTTTTTTTTTTTTTTAATATTTTACACTTATACAAATAAATTAATAAACAAATTGATATAGACATTATTTATTTAAATACTTGTGCTTAGTACGAACACCTTCTACTTTTTGTTTTTATATAAAATGTAAAAAATCTAAAACAAAAAGTGTACACTTATCTTATGCTCTTAAACTTTCAAAAATTTTAAAGTTTGAGATAGTACAAAAAATTTTAATACCTCAACATTTTTAAAAACTATTACACTTTCAAAATAAGTCTATAAGAATTCTTATATTTTATATAGAAATCACTACTATCCTTTTTACTTTTAGAAATAAAAAATAAAAAGTGTATTCCAACGAACATGAAAATATATGATACTATAATTAAAAAATATCTTGACCAATATATTGATTTTTTCCAATAAAATTACTTTTAAAACTATTCTTAAAAATAAATAATAATTTCTACAAAGTTGTAGATCTAGTTTAGGTAACACTTAAAGGGGTGAATAGGTGATTGAAACTTTTTAGCCCAAAATTGATTATTTTTAATTCTTTAACATTCTCCTTTGATAAGGAAATATAATAAATAAAAGCAATACAAATGACACAAGGATTTTTACATGGAAAATCACCCACCTAGTCTCCTAGAGACCATGCGAATGTAAAAACCATGGAGTCAAAGACCTCCAATCACAATTACAAAATTAAGAAGTATAATACACAAATTTACTTGATAGATGTTTCATATTCATGATACAATACCACATGTACTCCTAGTGGATCTTACGACAATACTTGAGGGGATGTGGATCTCCTTCTCAACCAAACAAATGAAAGAAAAACACTTTTGAGAGTTTTGAAAAAAGAAAGGCAAATTAAGCTTTTTTCAATATTTGCATCAAAAACTCAAAACCATTTTTAGCATGGTATTTATAGGATACAAATACCTAGTGGACTCAATTTTTTTTTTTTCAAAATAAAACTGTTAAAATATGGAAATAAAAATATTAATAGAGATTGAAAACTTTGTGTCAACACTTAAGCACCCTTAAGAACGCTTGAACACTCAAGTGTTGGTTCTTTAGAGCGCTTAAGTGTACTACCTACTCTAAAAAAGCATGCCAATTTTAAACTGAGCTTAAGAACTCGAGTGCTACCACCTACAACTACCCATTGAGAGCTTACCTCCAACCTTTTTCAGCCACTTTTCCACCAAAGAACTGACATTTGGAGACTAGTTTCTCTACTGAGGATGTTATGAACAACTGGGACCTTCAACTCCATTTTTGGGTCATTTAAGTTGCATAAAATCTTATTTTTACAATGAAGAAAAATCTTATACTCCACTGAAATAGAGCTTACAATCCGTATATGAACAAGAATGATTTTTACATTAAAACATAAAAATCCTATGCAAATCACAAAGCTTAGATCCCAAACTAGAGAAAGAAATAGTTATTCATATAAATAACATCTATTCATATATCCTTTAGTCCATGGGATGTAAAAGAAACCCTACAAAACAAAGTGAGCACACCCTAGAATAAATCTAACATGCAAGAACCTAACCTAGAGCTCTTATCAACTCTTGATTACTCCATTCTCTGACCTTAGATCTCATAGGGTGCATGCATTCTATCCCACGACTTCTCTAGATCTATTGTAACAAAAATATATGATATTAAAAATAAAAAATAAATAAAGATCTAGAGATAAAATAACCATACCTGTGATATGGATGTTCCCAAATTGATTCCAAGCCAATGAAGATGTCAAAAATTTCATAGAACTCGTCTACCCGGTGTTCTTCCACCTAATATTTCCTTTTATGAATCCCAGCACAAGAGAAGGGTGAGAATTTCTTGCTCTCCCATGAGGGTGACTATGGTTTCTTTCTCACTCTCTAAAAGACGATGGAAAAATGCTAAAAAACTTAAACCCTAAACCCTAAACCCTAAACCCCTATAGGGTCCCCCTATAGGCTTATTAAGTGACTTGAGCCCAAACAAGGCTTGGGTCACCTAATTCAACCCACTTGGTTCTTAATTAATTAATTAGCCCAAACTACCAATCTAGGAAGACTATTTTTTAGATCTATTACAACCTTATATTTTTACCAAAACGTCCTTATGCACACTTATGAACTACAAACCTAAATCCCTCAAATAATGTGTCACAATGAACTAGGAGCTCAAGCAGGGACCACTAAGATCCATAGGAAAATATTGGCTCCCTTATAATCTAATTTTAATGTTGACTCAACATTGCAATAAAGAGAGTCAACTCCACTCTAATACCTTATGAAATTACAATAAGTCAATGCTCAAGTATTGACCTACTAGCCATTACATGAAGACTCCCTATAAACTAGCATACATAATCTAACAAGGTGGTGGTGCCACCCCATCAAAATTATCTCTCCAATTCTTAAGTTATAAATCTTCCTATTATGTGATCAATTGACACACTCTAGCTCTAAGGAGCATATGTCAAATTTCACTAAATGAATTATCATGGCCATAGATTTTATGATCATTATGTCCTTTAAATCACCTAATGGGACACGTTGTCTCAATCCCATGCGATATCATATCTCTGTTAATAATACCTATTGCCACCAACCTTTATCAATAGTGACCAAATTCATAAGGAATATATAACCACTTTAGGGTCTCACCCATAGTTCAAACCTCTTGTACTTGATTTTAGCATAGACTCAATATCTTCTCGAGGTTAAGAGTCCATGTCCAACATAGTAGCTTGGTGAATCATGATAACCCGATAGCCTTATGTCATGATTCACTTTAGATCATATCCAATGTGTAACCATACACACTAGCGCACTCATTAGGAACCCTATCTTGTTAGTCATCCCTCCAATTAGAAGGTAGTGCACCACAATCTCTACTAAATTACCCTAATTCATGAATCGATTGTAAACTACTTATCATCTTAAAAGGAACCCTTGACCTATATCTTTTGTATAACTTCTAATGCACCCAATTCATGTACAATGCATATACTTAAATAATTATTAATGTATACAGAGGATAGAGAAATAGAAAGCCAAATATAACTTTGTTACGTCATGTTTTGTTTTTAAGGGCTTTATCCCACCTAATATACAAATCTCTTGATAACTCTAATCTAAGCCAAAACATTCTCTAGTATGCATATGATGATCAAAATGCGTTCAAAAGTGAACAAACCAAACATGCATGTGATCTACACACACTAACCCACAAAATACTATAGTAAAGAAATATAGGAATAAAAATATGACTATAAACTACATTAAAATCAAATCAAGGTGAAAATCAATGGATGGGAGTCATGCATGCAATGGATATCATCAATCAAGTCAACTAAAGACCATCTCCCCCTTTTTGTTGCAAAAATGACAAAGAATAATAAGATAAAGCATGAAACGCATGTGAGATAGGGAGAGACAAGTAAAGATATTGATATATAAATGAAGGTTTTGGATACAAAATAAAGAATTGAAAATATATCAAGAACAAAGCAAAATGGAAAATAAAATTGAGCCAAGCTATTGACTATAAAGGACAAGCAAAGGTGTGGTACAATGTAGTACATCCAAGGAGCATTCAATCCTAGAACGAACTTCAAGTAGTCTTTCTCCAAAAAATTTTCTTTGCACACTACACTAGTATGTTGAAGAGAGAAATATCCAACTTTACTACAAAGGAAGGGGAAAATTTTTACATGTGTTGGGAGTGATTCAACAATTGGCTACTCATTTTAAACTTCTATGAGGGAATGCTTCCTCAAATGAAGTAATTAGTGGAGACCATGTGTGGAGGGGACTTCTTGAGCAAAAGTCCTAATGAAGCAATCCAATTCCTAGAATACGTAAATGACATATTCAAAGGATGGGAAGACCCAATGTAGAAAACTATTGAAAACAAAAGTTCTTTGGTAGAGGAGGAATATATATTGTGAATCAAGATATGGAGTGACAATCTAAGGTATTTGCTTTTGTGAGGAAACTGGAGAAGCTAGAAACAAAGGAAAAAAAAGTTTATGAAGTAGCTAAAGTTTTGGAAAAATGTGCATGCAATATGTGAATCAAAAGAACACACTATAACAAAGTGCCTTATTATCCCCATTATTAGTAAAATCTTCAATGAGTAAGCTACTATAGTAGGCCTAGTTGTAGGGTATAATCAGGGAATATTCCATCCTTAGCAAAAACATTATCCATTTTCAAATATGCATAATCCTTGTAGGAGGAACCATGCTAACCTGTTGGGAACCTCGGATCACTCCATTCTCATGCCCTGGATCTCATAGGGTGTAGAAAATCTATTCTAGTCTCTCTAAATTTATCGCAATGGATAAACAAGTATTCAAAAAATAATATGGATACCATAGAAAACATAGATTTAGAGAATAATGTTACATACCTTCGATCTTGATGTTATCAGATCAATTCCAACCGATATAAATAACTTTAAAGTTGTAATGGATCTCGTAAACACCTGATTTTCTGCTTGATGACTCTTTCTTGTGTCTAAGCACTAAGATGATGGAGATCTTAAGGGTGGAGGCTAGGGTTTTCTCTCTAGACTAAAGCAAAGAATAGTAAGACATGGAAACCCTAACCCCTAAAGGAATATTTATAGGCTTTCTACTAGACTTAAGTGACTTGAGTCCACCATGGGCTTGGGTTACTTAAACTAGCCCCAAAAGGTTGCTAATTTATTAATTAACCATATACTGTACTAAGTAATTAATTAGCTCATTCTAAAGTTACCACTCACTTATCCTTATGCAACCTTACATAATTACCAAAACACCCTTATCTACAAAAGTGAACTAAAGACCCATCCAACTCTCATAAACTGTGCTATCAAGGAATATGAGCTTAGAACAGGGACCATTAGGACCTATAGGAGTACTAGGTCCTTCAGAATCAAATTCTGAAATTGACTCAACATCCCACTACAGAGAGTCAACTACACTTTAGTACCCTATGTATATTATAATGAGACACCAAGTGCTCAGGTCCATGACCTACTATCCACTCCATGTAGACGCCCCATGAATTGGTGTCCGTAGTCTAACAAGGTAGTGTTATCACCTATCAAGATTACCTCTCAAATCCTAGAGTTACAAATTTCACTTATTATGGGATCAATTGACATACTCTACCTCCAAGGAGCATATATCAAATTCCATTAAAGGAATTATTGTGGTCGCATATTTCATGATCAAATGTCCTTTGGATCACCCAATGAGAGACACTATCTCAATCCCATGAGATATCATGGTGCCTCTATTGAGAATACCTGTTGTTACTAACCTTTATCAACAGTGACCCAATCCACAGGGTTATATGACCATTTTAGGGTTTCATCCATAGATCAAAGCCTCCTGTTGATTTCAACATAGGCTCAATATCCTCTCAAGATTGAGAGTCCATGCAATTTAGTAGCTTGTTGAATCATAACATTTGATAACCTTGCATCATGATTCACTATAAGGACTATCCAGTGTGTATTACTAGTGCACTCACCATAGGAAACCCATCCCGATGGCCAAGATAAGTCATCCTTCTAATTAAGAGGTGGTGACTACAGTCTCTATTGGATTGCCTAAATCGATGAACCAACTATGGACAACTTGTCTACTTATAAGGAACTCATGATTTTTATCTTCTATGCAACTCCTAATGTACCTAAGTCATGTAGAATGTAATAAGAGACATGAGTTGAATGCTCAAATCAATGTTAATATACCAAAAAGATGGCAAAGGAATAGTTAGGTCCAACTTTGTTACATCATGTCTTGCTTTTAGAGGCTCAATCCTAACATAACCTATCAAGGAATAATCCCGCAAAGAGGAAGTCAATATGGATAGACTATACACCAATAGTTCCAACCACAACATCAATTTCCAATGTAGGAATAACCATGAAAATCACTTCAATCACCACTGGAAGTGATGATGCAAACCTTCATCAAAGAACAAGTGAAAGCAAATGATGAATTTAGAAAGTCTATTAATGATTAGAGAAAGTGGAATAAAGAGCAAAGGAAGTTCAATGTCTCAACTTCTTAAAGCGTCACAAATATCCAAACAATGTTGAATAAGATCAACTTACATCTTAATGGTGAGAAAGAAAATTTTCCAATACAACCATACTATATGTGAAGCCAAAGACAAAGGAAAATTAAAAAACAATTGTAGAAGACAACAAACAATATTGAAGCACAATTTCTAGCAATTAAGGAGGAAACAAAGGAAAATTGATCATTAGTTCAATACCAATAGTGTATTTCAATATATGGCGATAGAATAAGAATGAGTTTTCAATGTGATAATTGATCTGCAAAGACGTATTGAATTGGTGCAACTATGGAATTTCAATGATTAGTGTTGATTTGAAGATTTTGACATCAAGGTGTTATTGGGTGGTTATAGTAATAGTATAGAATCTATTTTTTGATACACTACAATGCAAGAAAGGAGGTATGCCTTGGTATTGCTTCATGTTAAAGTAGATTTCAATAAAGTTGCAAACTCATTGGAAGCAAAAGCACATCAAGTTGACATGCAAAATTTCTATTTCAATATGCAAAATATTGTATCAGTTCTTGTCACCTAGTATTGATTTTAGTTGTGAAGCTATTGGAAGAGTTGATTGATGATTTTGATACAAAGTTAATTTGACATATTTTGATACCAAAGTTCTTCTATCAAGATATATCAGGTTGTATTGAAATGACCATTTGAATAGCGATAGTTGAGCAGAGTTTAGATTTCCATTTTAGATTGGTATCAATTTTATGTTGTGTTGTTGAAATAGTTTGTGAATTATAATAATGAACCTTTGAAGTTTTAGTTGTTAGATTTTCTTAGGGTTCATTTGGGTACATAATAGGTTATAACTTGCTATCTAGCCATTTGGATGTATAGATTGATAAAGACTTAGAGAGATAAAGAGATTTAGAGATTTAGATGCTTAGATAGAAGAGTTAGATTCTAGAGTTTGAAGATTAGAGAGAGTTTAAGTTGTAATTTTCTTTGCTTCCAAACAAGATTTAGATTATGGAGAATCTTTTCATGGATAGCTAAGCTACTATTTATGTCTAGAGAAGCTTTCATAATTCAATCATAAAGAGATGAAGGATGTGTTTCTCTGTAATATTCTTAGATTAATTTTATTCTTTTATAATTCTATTTTCTTTATCTTAAGCTTGAATCCTTCTGATTTTCCATTTTAAAACTTACATATTTGATGCTAAAGAGTCCAGCAAATGTGGTTCATTGCATTAACCTATTATTTTCCATCATATCTAGTATGTGAAGCTTTGGGAATCAAAATAAGAAGGGATTTGATCATAAAACTTTGAGAATTTCAATTTCGAAAAGATAATCTCAAACTATAGCTAACAAATGGAAAATTCTATCCTAAGTGTGTTAAAAATGATAAGTTGTTTGTGAGAAGACTTTTCTAGATATTAATGTATCGGATCCATTAGATTTATGTAAACTACATTTGTTCACTGCCCAATTGCTAAAATTGATAAAAGTGTTGTCATGTTATCAAAATTCTTTCATTCATTATTCTTTTGCAAAAGTAATCAAAGTTTAACTTCATTTGGTTCTTGTTAATAATTTATTTCCTTTTTAAAATCTCTATGGAGATGACCTAACCACTATGCTAGCTTTTTTGTTTCTTTGTATTTGGAAGAAAATTATTTTGGTTTGGCAACAAAAGGTTTCAATGATGAATCTAGTGAAATTGTATAATAGTAATTTCATTTATTCATTTTCTTAGATCATAAATAATTAAACCAAAAATAGTCAAAACTATTTTCCATTATTTTCTCATCAATTAAACATGGAGATTATAGCTAGATCTTCAATGATTGGTGGCTAAATCTTTACATATCCGATGGAGATGTATTCAAAAGTGAACATTAAATGATTGAATGCATTTTTCTATGGTAGCTCTTAGTTCCCATCTCTAAATTCATGATTTTTGTATAATCGAAGTAAAAATTCTTCTAAATTCTTTTAGAAATTTGGCATATTTGATTCTTAATGATACTTTGAATGTTATCCTTAGGTTAGATTCGTCATGATTGTAAAGATCATCTATGTTTAAATTTTTTAAAAGACGAAGAATTAACTTGATCATAAATCTTTGAAGATCTAAGTAAAATGAGGTGCAACTAAATTTACTTCAATAAAAATCCTATTCTAACTTTATTGAATCTAAAAGATGCTCTCTATCCAAAAATGATTCTAATTCATTATATTTTACTTTTGAATTGTTGATCAAGTTTTCTATTACTTTTAGCTAGTCTATATTTTCAAAGATATAGAAGTTAGTCATTGTTATTCAAGAACTTTGATGGGACAATAATTCATGTTAATGCTAAAGTGATTTAGTAGTTGATTAGAGTTTGGAGATTTGTTTTCTAATCCCTGAGGAGATTATATGACTACTATACAATTGTTAGTTCTTTTCAATTATTTTACAAAATTATTCTTTTTGGTTTGGGAGTTAACAAAGCAATGATCCTTCTAGTTTAAAATGTGTGTGGTTTAAAATTTCTCAAGTTCTCTAGAACTTCAGTTCTGATCTAAACTAGAAAATCAAATTGACAAACCAGCCACTAATTGAAAATAATGTTCCTCCAATAAGTCTATAAGCAAGCTTAAGATTAAAGAGCATATTTCTATATGTGTGTGTGTGTAAAACTTGAAAAAGATATACAAAATTCCAAAAAGAAAGAACTTAATAAAACATAGGTGAAGTGAAGACTTAGTCCTAAAACCTAATTAAATAGAATTTGAGGAGAAACCATTATAGGTCCTAGTAAGCTTGGTACCCTAATACAACTTTGTGGGAGTTATTGATCTCTATGTTCACTACAGGGGTTGAGGGATGAATTTTTTTCACTAGCTAGTATCATCTCCTTTTCCTAGTCCTAAGCGAAGAAGAAAAAGAAAAAAAAAATGATCTCTATGTTCACTATAGGGGTCGAGGGATGAAGTCTTTTCGCTTGTCTAGTATCATCTTCTTTTCCTTAGTTCTGAGAGGAAAAAAAGAAGAAGAAGCAGGTTAAGAGAAAAAGAAGAAGGTCGAGGGATGAAGTCTTTTCACTTGTTTAGCATCATCTCCTTTTCTATAGTCCGAAGAGAAGACCTGAGAGAAGAAGAAGAAGAAGAAGAAGAAGTTGGAAAATTGGTTAAGGGGATTACTAATAACCTTAAGTCATGACATAAAAAGGTTGAGTTGGAAAAGGAATGTGAAAGCAAACCTAAAGGACATTGGAATCTTAATGTCTGATTGGGAAAATAAACAATCAATTAGAAACTTTAAAGAATAAGAAGTTGAAGACATAAAAAGGTTGAGTTGGAAAAGGAATGTGAAAGCAAACCTAAAGGACATGGAAATCTTAATGACCGATTGGGCAAATAAACAATCAATTAGAAACTTCAAAGACAAAGTTGAAGAAGAAGTTGAAGAAAAAGAAAAAGAAGTTGAAAAATCAATTGAGAGGATTATTGATAACCTTAAGTCATGACATAAAAAAGTTGAGTTGGAAAAGGAATGTGAAAGCAAGCCTAAAGGAGATGTGAATCTTAATGTCTGATTAAGCAAATAAACAATCAATTAGAAACTTCAAAGAAGAAGAAGTTGGAAAATCAGTTGAGGGGATTACTAATAACCTTAAGTCATGACATAAAAAGGTTGAGTTGGAAAAGGAATGTGAAAGCAAGCCTAAAGGACATGGGAATCTTAATGTTTGATTAGGCAAATAAACAATCAATTAATAGAAACTTCAAAGAAAAAGAAGAAGAAGAAATTGGAAAATCGATTGAGAGGATTACTAATAACCTTAAGTCATGACATAAAAAGGTTGAGTTGGAAAAGGAAAGTGAAAGAAAGCCTAAAGGAGATGGGAATCTTAATGTCTAATTGGGCGCATAAACAATCAATTAGAAACTTCAAAGAAGAAGAAGTTGAAGAAAAAGAAAAAGAAGTTGGAAAAGCAAGCCTAAAGGACATGAGAATCTTAATGTTTGATTAGGCAAATAAACAATCAATTACAAACTTCAAAGAAGAATAAGAAGAAGTTGAAAAATCAGTTGAGGGGAGTACTGCTAATGTCACACCTCGGTTTTTTTTTTTTTTTTTTTTTTTGAAACTTAACAATTGATACTTAAATACAAGTGCTCTCAAAAATTTAAATGCTAAGTTCTTGCTTGATTTTGTGCAAAAAGAGGATATGCAAAACTTGTTATAAAGAGTACTTACAAAGTTTAATACAAGATGTACTCTTTATAACAGGTTTTGCATATCCTCTTTTTGCACAAAATCAAGCAGGAACTCAACATTTAAATTTTTGAGAGCACTTATACTGTATTTAAGTATCAATTGTTAAGTTTGAAAAAAAAAAAAATCGGGATGTGACAGCTAAACTTAAGTCAAGATACAAAAAGGTTGAGTTGGAAAATCGGTTAAGTGAATCACTAATAACCTTAAGTTAGCACACAAAAAGGTTGAATTGGAAAAGGATTGTGAAAGCAGGCCTAAAGGATATCGGAATCTTAATGTCCAAATGGGAAAATAAACAATTAATTAGAAACTTCAATGACTTTGGCATTAAAGTAAATTCTAGAAAGTCCCCCTTTGTGTCACTTTCTTTGAATTATTTTAGCTAGGGACTAGCTGAGATTTGGTTGAAGGAGAAGAAATAAAAAGTCATTGGAAAACTAGTTGAGGGGAGTACTACTAATACTAAGTTAGGGCACAAAAAGGTTGAGTTGGAAAAGAAATGTAAAACCAGGCCTAAAGGATCTAGGAATCTTAAAGTTTGATTGGGCAAATAAATAATCAATTAAAAGCTTCAATGACTTTGGCATTGCAGGAATTGTAGAAAGGCCCCCTTTGTGTCGTTTTCTTTGAATCATTTTAGCTAGGGATTAGCTAAGAATCGGTTGAGGTAATTATGATTGGCATAAAAACAGTGTTGTTTGTCTTAGTCCTTTGTGTGCTCGAGTAGTGCATATGACTTAGTTAATTCTTGACAACAAATGAATTACTCAAACACATGAAAGCTTCCAATTTAGCTGATTTTATCACCATAAGGTACATTGAAATATTTGTGAAAGTTTTTTAGGACAATAGGACGAGTGTAAAATTGAAAGAAATTGAAGATGTACTCAACCAAAGAAAAGATTGATCTTTTAAATAGCTTTCGTGGAAAGAAGGAAAAGGGGACACTGAAAATGAATTGTAAAAGTAGTTAAAGAACTAGGCACTTAGTTGACTTGGGTCTGTCACCCAAGCCTTTCAAAGCTGTAATTTTCTTGAATTTCCCATTTATGTTGTTTGACAAGAATATTGTTAATTTATTTATTTTCAACCAAACTAAGAATTAGAGGCATGCATTAATCTCTTCTATGATCCAGTGGTCGTTACATGTAATATGTTTCTAAAACATTAAGAAAATAATTAGCTTTTCATTCCTTCTTTTGAGGAAACATCATGATAAGCTGATGGAATCCTACCATTTATAAGAATCTTAGTTGTTGTATCAATCTTAATCATCCATATACAATGACCTTTCTTGCGACCAATCTTTACCACAGACTTGATATATATCAGTAGGTTCTATAAAATTTAAAAGCATTTTTTTCTTCTAATTAATACCAGCATATTCATGGACATTTATCTGAACGACCAGGACCACCATAAAAGAAATAGGTTCCGAACTTAGACTTGGTATCTTTTTGGACTTGTAAATCATAGCAGGAAGGACTAGTGATAAAGGGTGCAAGATTGGGTGGGTTTCTGAGAGCGTTGGATTCGTCTATGAGCCCAAGATTTCGGAAAAAACTGGATTTTCCAAACTTGTCACCAGGGAATCTGCCACTTCCCATTTTAGTTGCAGTGTGATGCCCTCCTAAATTTGAATTGAGGATCTCTCCACCCCAAGTTAGTGTGGTGAGAGTGGCACCTGAACTAGTGATGATGGAGGAAGGCCAATATCCTAAATCCTTATCTTGAAGCTTTACCCACCAATTTCCACTCTGGATGTCCTGCATTATTTTTCATTGTGCCAAATAATTAGGTTCATGACATGACATGACATGTATTTTTCCTAAAGTTTGAATTTAAGTTATGACTTGAAAGGGCTAATATTATCATTACCAAACTTTTGTTTCATATCTGAAAACAATTTTAGTAAAATCACTCTATATAATAAAAGTTGCTATTGAACTTTAAAAAAAAAGAAAAAAGAAAAGAAAAGAAAAGGATTTTATTCAACTTGAAAAGAAATCAAGTAAAAAATACTAGTCTGTTGAAAGAGTATTGTTTAACATGCATATTGAAATTGGATGGCATTCACTATATGTACATATATATGAAATAGAATCTCTGAGTAAATTGTTCCATATTCCACATATTGCTTTAGTAGGTATCTGCATTACCTTGTATATAGTAATGGTGATGTAGAACTGATTGGTGCCGTACTTTGAAACTGGTGTTATGGGACTACCAATGATGAAGTCACTACATGTTTGCACGAAACCGGGGCAATCGAGATCATAGCAACCTCTGGTTCGGCCCGGACTTTGGTGCTGAAAACATGAGCATATTTTAACATACCAAACATATCAAAAGTGCATTAACATTAGAGGCATACTTACTGTCCAGTGCAAGAAAAACCTTGTCTTAGTGTCTTTGTATCTTCTTGGATTAACCTGAGAATTAACCATCAAATAGTCTATAAATCATCCGTATGTAATATATTTATGTTCAAAGTATGAGCAAAATTGTATGAAAAATATCACATGACTTATGACATATTTATAGTCAAATCTATTTCTTTCAACCATAGCAAATTGTAATAATACACAACAATCTAAGTGATGATACTACATGCGACCTTTCTATGCCAGATGATAGGATTCCACGCCAACACATGCTTTTGCTTTTATATATAGGAAGTTAAGATGATAATCACTAGCTTAAAATTGTAATCTAGTTAAGACTCCACCTATCACGAGTCACATTTCACTAAAACACAAATTATTTTTGCTTTAATATTGCACAACATGATAATTAAGTGATCCTTTTCATAAGATTGCCCTATCAACTAAAAGTTCTTATAACACATGAATTCACCATATAGTCAAAAATAAACTTCATATGTTCTCGACATGAACTAAAACAAAAGATTTGAGTTAATAAAAATTTAGTTGAGTAGCCACTCTTCCTTTTAAATGAAAGATCATCTTGTTCCTTAAGTGTTTAGTACTACAAGAATTAATAACAAAAACATAGTTACAAAAATCACTACAAACACTCAGCTAATTAAGAAGGAAAAACACATTAGTGCAACATATACCATTTTATGGTCAAAATGTCTTTAAAACCGTTACAAATAAGTGACCATGGCCTCATTTGGGATGGCTTCGTCCTTTTAACTTCAACTAAAAGCTCAAGCCAAATTCACAACTTTTAAAAAGTAATATTATATAATATCAAATAACTTCTTGCATGACCCAAAATATAGTTTCTACAGAAAGTAACATTTATTGACTTGCATATTAAGCTCTTTTGAAGTCATAAGCTCTTTGAACAAAATTAGCCAAATAGATATAGAAACTTCTATCAAGCTATAAAAAAAAATAGGTTCTGGCTATTCAAACAAGACCTGAAAATGAAGTTATGTATTTAATGGAATATGAACAAAAAAAATATAGCAAGTGATTACAATAGGTTATCACCTAAACTTCATGTGCAAAACTAAATGTACATATCACTGAGATTAAAAAAAAAGGGTATCCCAACAAGAATCATATGAAGGCTCTTCAAATGATTCTAAGTCATTTAAAATGCCTGAGTTAATTTTAAAAATTCCATGCCTCCAAGAGTAAGTAAGGAAATACAAGCCTTATATATATAAAACCAATTCCTAAGGATGAATATAAATTCTTAAACGAATTATAGTGGAAATATACTTCCACCAATCAAGTTAATCCTAATAGTAAAATTTTGATTCGAGAAGTAAATACATTTTCATTGAACTTCTCCACAATAAAATAACAACAATTGAATGATCTAAATCAGATGCAGAATTTAATTGCTCATACAAATTAGAACACTAAAATATAAATTAATTATTGGATTGTTCTATTATTTTGAAAGGTTATGAGTAGCCCAGGTGGATCCCTTAGTGGGTTAGCCCAAGTATGAGATTAGTATTAGAGGGAGGTTTTTTACCATCTAATCATAATATCTCCTCTATCTCTCTCCATCTAAATCAAAAGATTTGAGAACTATTCCAAAGAATAGTTATTGAGCCATGGATGTTTTATGGGTGATTTTAACCCCACACAACATGAGCATTCATAGGCATTTTGAAGTATTGAGGCTATCCAAACATAAATTAACTTTAAGTATGTATGAAACACTTCCGACAGTATATACTTTCTAATTAATGAATAAAAAGCTTTTAATTATAATATATTTGAATTTTCCCTCAACAATTTTCAATTTATTGTTAGGATAGAGTCTTTAAAAAGTATGACATAATGTAATAATATAGGATTTTATTAATATTTATATTATGATCTTAAAGCATTTGCTTACATCACTTGCATTATACATAATTTGGGTATATTAGAAATTGTATAAAAGATCCAAGTCATGGATTCCTTATAAGTTGATGAGTGGCTTACAAATGATTCATGAACTTAGATAATCCATATGAGGTTGTCATACACTATCTCCTAATTGGAGAGATGACTTTTTTTAGTCATTAGAATGGGTTTCCCATGGTGAGTACACTAATATGTATGATTACACATTAGATAGGACTTATGGTAAATCATGACATTAACTATCAAGTAGTCATGATCTTACTATGTTACTATGTTATATGAATTATCAACCTTCAGAGAATATTGAACTAGTGTTGAGTTCTTCATTAACTTTGACCTACCAGTGCGATCCTAAAGTAGTCATATTTTTTATAGATTGTGTCATTGTTGATTAAGGTAGGTGACAATAGACATTTTGGAGACAAGCACTATGATATCTCATGATTGACATGGGGCATTCCTTTAAGTGATCCTAAGGATTTGTGATGGTAAAATTTGTGGAGTTGCAATAATTCCATTAGTGGAATTTAATATACGCTCTTAGTAAGATAGAGTATGTTAGTTGATCACATAATAGGAGGATCTAAGACTCAAGGATGATAGAGGTAAACTCAAGAGGTTGATAGCTTCTACCTCATTAGATTATGGACAATAGTTTATGGGGAGCTTACATGTGGTTGTTAGTAGGTCACATACCTAAGAAATTGATTAAATTGGATTTAATCAATTTATTTCTTAATTTAATTTCATAGGATGTTGGAGTGTGATTAATTCTCTATAGTGGGAGGTTAAGTCAGCTTTAGCTACTATTTTCCTTTGGGTCCTAGTAGTCTTCACTCAAACGCACACTCCTTGGTGACATGTTATCATGAGTGATGTTTGGGTTTTTATTCATATGTGCATAAAAGTATTTTAGTAAAAATGCAAGGTTGTACAAGAGCTTATAAATTGTCTTTCTAAACTAAATTAATTAATTAATCAGAGTCTAATAGAGCTAATTAATTAATTAGAACCCAGTGATTTAGATTAAGTAACCCAAGCCTAAGATGCACTTAATTAAGTCACTCAAGCCCATAAGGAGGTCTATATAAACCCTCTGAGGGCTTAGGGTTAGAAACTCAAGCTTATTATTGTCTTTTTAGAGAAAGATACAAAGAGAACCCTAGCCTCCATCCCTCTAGAGAGAAGTTTACCCCTTTTTATTTCCAAGATCCAAGAAAGAGCTATCAAGAATAAGATTTCTATGTCTTTGAGATCTTTCTTCATCAACTAAAATAGATCAAAGAACATTCAAATCGTAGGTATGTGATCTCTATTGTTTTCTACACCATAGAATAAAGTTTTGAGGCTTATCTAGTTTTCCATTGCACCTATGATCTATAGATTCATGTACTTGTTAGAGATCTAGGGATTGGATTAGATTTATCTAGGGTATTCCAATATGATTCTTATCCTTGAGGCCAAATCATGGAACAAATACTAAGTTGGCTAAAACCTAATTGGTAAAGTGGTTATACCACAATATCAAGGCAAGTTTTGATACTAATGTGGTCCTATTATCTCAACGTCTTTATATCATACTTCAAAATTGTTGAAAGCATAGTAGTAATTATAGGAAAGATTATAAGAGAGATTATAGAAAAAAATTAATTGTTCGAGAGATTGGCGAAAAGATTATAGAACAAATTATGGGAATAATTTTTATTGTTATTTTTTATTGTTATAGAATTATAAATACCTTTATAACTTTATTCAAGATACATTAAAAAATGTGAGATGAATTTTCATCTTTTCAACACTCTTCTTGTCAACATGATATCAAAGCATGGTTATCCTATAGCAACATCCCTCTTAGATGCCTAGTAAGTCACTTTCATCTCAAAGTCTCCTTACCTAGTTACTACTTATTTATATTTTTTTTATCTTAAAGTCTCACCATAATCTTGAAACTTGATTTCTTTCTCATACAGCATAGGTAATGAAGTGCCAACAAAAAACCCACTTTTTGATAGCCCTATGATTGGGAAGAAGAAATGAACAAGTCTTGACTTTGCTTTGAAATAGTATAAAGTCACAGGTATTTAACAATATATGCTTGTGAGGGTACTTGGAGTACATTGGTTGAAATATATGCTTGTGAAAAATACACCTCATATTTATGTAATTTGTCAAAATTTGCTCTCTTATCAACAAAGCCATGTATTAATTCAACAATAATACTTAGAATTAAAGGGCATATAGGAAGAGTTGAATATCTATCAACCCTTGACTTTATATTTGGAGATGTATAAGTTCCACTAAGAAGAATTTCACATAACTAAATTCAATTCTGGTCTTCAACCAGAGCTTGAGCGTATATACTTAGAGATCATTTCTAATGAAAAATTGCCTATTACTAGAGAATCCTTTGCCTATGTTTAACATGTCATCCTAAATCTACCTACACTAGACAAATCTGAAGCATTAGCCTTTATTACCCTCCTTAGTTGCTCACCTCTCCACTTGAAAGTCGTGGTGGATGTGCAGGTCATACAACCTATGGTGATCAAGGAAGCCGTGGCAGCAAACAAAGTACTCAAGCTACCTTTAAGGGGGAGATACCTACTACTCTTTTTGGAGCAAATTACGTTTTCAAGTTGTTTTATCTTACAATGTATGAGAAAAGAAAAGAAAATATGCAGAATGAAATTACATATTTCTAGCTAGCATCTGTAGGAAAAGATTAAGATAAATAAATGAGGCTTAAGTTGCAAGAATTTCGCACTCAGTATAGCATTGAAATTTGCATTAAAACCTTAAGTTAATCACCTTCAACAAGATAAAATATCCTATTGTATGTGTGCAAGGTTAATTTCTTAGTAACTAGAAATTCTAGAATATGGGGTGTGACAACCCTATACCTAAAGAACCTAAAAAGAACGGTGATTTGATCCCAAAATAGCATGTTTAAGCCAAAACAAATTCTCCTGTGAAGCATTCTACACTTTCATCTACCTCCACTACTTGTATGCATAATTTAGGTAATACCTGTCTTTAACCTTCAACTACTATTCCTTTGATTATTGATTTTTGTGCATTTAATCATATGATGGGTAATTCCTTACTTCTTTCCAATCTTTCTCATCATTTACTTTCATCCTTTGTAACTATTGCAATTAATTATAAATATCATATTCATGGGATTAGAACAATTACTATGTTTGATTTTACACTTTTATTTTATATTTCCTTGATTTCCCTTTCAACGCATTGTCTATTTGCAAACCTGCCTCTCACTTGAACTACTCAATCAAATTTTATCCTTCACTTGTATCATTCAGGGTATAAAAAGTAAAAGGACGATTGTTGGGGCATTTGAAAAAAACTACTTCTAGCCATTGCACAAGTCCTTAGTTATCCATACTACTACTCCCCATAGTACTGCATGGCACTATCATCTTGGCGACCCTTCCTTTGTCAATCTTCATCAATTAGTTCTTAGGATAATTTGGACTTTCAATAATGAAATATTTTGTTGCTAAATAATCTATTTTCTTGTAGTGATTGTGAATCACGTGTCCTCATCTTTTAGAGCTTTGTTTACATCTCTTTCTTCAATTACTTTTTCTAAGTCACAATAAAGTTTTTTCTCATCATGGCTGAGGGAGAGCAATGGAAGAGAAAATGCATGCTTTAAAGTGAAATCATAACTAGGATCTTATTCCTAAGCCTACTAATGTTGTAGTTGTTGGCTGTCATTTGTTATTTTCCATCAAGCACAACCTTAATGGTACAGTTGATAGATTGAATGTTTGTTTGGTAAGAAAAAGATGCACTTTGACTTCTAGCCTTGACTTTATCGAGACTTTTTTTCCTGTTACCAAACTAAATTTTGTATGGGTTATCGTATTTTATGGCAGCAAATCAAGATCGACTCTTCACCAACTCAATGTAGACAGTACATGTCTTCATGGTAACTATAATCAAATAGTGTTTATAGTTCAATCACCAAGTTTGAGTCTAAGGGGGAGTATGTTTGTCAACTAAAGAAGTCTATTCATGGATTTAAACCATCTCCTCATGTACTTTTGAACTTCATCGACATATGTTGATCTTGAAATTCATAGTAAGAAGGTAAGAGCTTAACATTGAAATTATGATATTTTATTAGTTTTCTCATAGAAAGAAGATTACACCAAACACGGAAAGTAGAATTCAATGTCAAAACTTTTGAGATAGAAATTAAACCCTTTCCTATAACTAATGATAAAGATCTATATGTGATTTCTCACTTTTTGCCTCCCTAAACATAAAATGTAAATGGAAAACAAGTTTGACAATTTAATCATAGGATCAAAAGCCCTAGAATTAATGATCCAAGGGTTGGTTTGTTAAATAAAGTATGGGGTTGTTAAATAAAGTATGAAGGATATTAGGAAGGTCTCCAGATGCTATGGTATGCTATGGTGAAAAAAGAGGAGTTTTTAAGCTAAGATTGTTCGTAACTCGTGAACCTACACAATTATAGTAGTTTCTCCTTGATGAAAAAAAATTAATAAATAAATAAATTCTTTGCTTCCTCCAAAGATTATGTTTTTATACAAAATAAAAATTATGTTTCTTTCTACATCTGCTAGTACTTTAGACTATTAGTAGTACACTTCCACTCATTATCAGCATATAGATCATATTCTTGCTAGAGTCTACTTAACATAGTATAATAATTGGTGACAGACATATTCCCTTCTTTATCTATGCAAAACCATCATGTCTCCTTCTTAGAGCGAGGGTTCTTTGATGTAGATTGAGCCTCTTATCCTAATGATAGGCAATCAACCTTAAGTTATTCCATCTCCCTTGGACAAAATTTGGTCATCTAGAGCTCCAAGAAAAAACACACCATCTATTTTTCCATCATGAAGGAAGAGTACCGGAGTCTAGTCCATGCCAAGAATCCTATTAAAAGAATTATGAGTTCCACAAATTTAAACACTAGTTATCTAGTGTGACAACAATATGCATAGAAAAGACTATTTACTCATCTTAATTTTAACTAAAAACATACAAGCATGTAGATTAGAGAATGAGCAAATAGAATTATCAATTTTAAATTAAAAAAAAAATAGAAAATGCGCTAAACCTTAATTGTGTAGTTTTATAGTTGTAAACCTAAATTACATTGTTTTACTTCAATTCTTTGTAGTACCTACCGGTAATAGTCTGTATATAGAGAAGAATTGCGAAGGAAAAGTGAGTGTAAGGGAGGGAATTTTATCTTATTCTACTATGTATCTTTGTTTTCTTTTCCTAAATTATTTGTTGCAAATTCATATATTTCATATAATTTTGTGAGATATTTAAATGTTTCATGTCGCCCATATTGTATATGTGGCATTGTTTTATGATGTTGTATTATTATTTAGATATGAATTGGTATGAGGTACTATGACTTTAATTTTGTGGAGGTAGTTCATGGTATGTTTACATTACAAGAATCATATGGTTTATAACATTGACAAATAATATTCAAAGGATGGATTAGTATGTGGGGAGTATCTATGATAAGCTACAATCATTATACTGGGATATATTGTTTATATGGAACCTTAGATCCTAGGTGACAATCCCTAAAAATCTCAAGGAAGACACTCCAATGCAGGTGTATGGGGTTGGTCTTATGCCTAGGTTTTAGTCCCTAAGACACAAGACTAGTCCTACCATTGGGTTGTTGTCTCAAAAGACATAGGATTTGTCCTACCTTTAGGTATAAGTCCCAAAAGATGCAATATATGACTTGTCCTTGAGTGGTAGTCATAACAATGAAAATAATATGTACATTGGTGGGAGAATGGATGAGGCAAAGTAAAGATGGAACCCTTTATAATTAACTTTTATTTATATGTAAGATTATTGTGTATTAGCTAATGATTAAAAAAGTTAAAATGCATGTTGCTCTATGCTCGTTTTAGTTTGATTCATTTTTTTAATGGCATACATGGGATGAGCATAAACTTTCCCACTGAGCTATGAACTTACCCTATTCTTTCTACTCTTAGTGCAAGTTGAAAGCCACTTGTAAGTGGGAATTGATGTTTGAGCTTTAGATATGGTAGTAATTGGTTATTGTTTTGTTCATGTTGAGAGATCTTTTTAGACTTGTCTTTGCATTATAGGATGGCTAAATCATTTTGGAAAATGATGTAGTTTATGTTTTGTACACTTCTAATAAGGGTTACTCTTAGTGAACCACAAGATTTTGGCATGCACAAAGTAATGTTATATAAGTTTTCATTATGATAAATGATAAATAAAAAGCACTTTGTTGATTATCTATATGCTAGGTTTTATATCAGAATTGTTTCTCCTTATACACATCTCCACATCCTTATTTTCCACAAAAATTTACCTTAAACTCATCATCTTATTCTTAGGTTTTGGAAGCACTAATTGAGTCTAGTATTTATAGGATTAATCTGTGGGTCCAAAATATGAGGCAAAGCACATCAAAACCTATATATCACAATTAAACATAAATAAAACACAAGAAGATTATAAATAATTTCATAATCATAAAAGAAACAAAAATCAAATGTTGTGGAACCTGCTTATCCATAAGGAAAAAAAAAATATGACTGAAGGAATCAGGCCCAAATGCTCCATAGTCGTTTATTGGGAAATACAAGACAATTGTACCAAGTTCAAAAATCCAAACCAGATCTGAATAGAACAAAGACTACACAAAAATGAATAAATACCCCCTGAAAATATTGACAATATTCATCTATTTTTGGAGAAGGAATTCATTAAGTTCATATTTTAGATTTAAATAGGATACATAAATTCAATTTATTTTAGATCTTTTCAAAACTTATTGTAGACTTTCTCCTATGGATATCATTCATTTTAAAATACAAATCAACCACCCTAGCAAAAGGGATTAGAACTATGGAATTCTGATTCTACAAGTAGGAAATATATTAGATAACAGTCTTATTTTTTGAACCATATATAGCAGTAGAGAACAATATAAATCCCTCAAATTGGTCTTACTGCTAAAAAAAATAATCTAAACTACAATAATTCTACACTCAATCGTCTAAATAGGATGGCAAGATCCCACACTAGCACTCTGGTATGTATGAGTGGTTAGGCTCATATCCACTAGCCCAAAATTTTAATCCAACCAGAACTCTTATCATAAATGGGTAAATGGATAAGTCACATATAAACTAGTTCCACATTAATGTAACTCTAATCTTACAAAGCGATTTAATTTTGTCAAAATTATATTCACTTAAGAAGTTTTACCAAAAATAAATTAAGTTATATAGTTCAAAATAAACTTTATACAACCCACATTCATTTTTCTGAATGAGAAGCTTGAGACAAAAATAAAATAAAACAAAATAAGGCAATTGTTGAAATTTCAGGGCATAATAGGAGAGGCATACCATCCATCCTGCCTCAATAATGTCTGTGTTTGCTATAACAGAAACTCGAGCTAGACTGTATTCTTGATCTCTCGTGTAAGGGTTCCACACATTTATTCCCGCTTTCAGTCCATGGAAATTGAGTCCGCTTAGCGATACTTGAGCATACTGGTCCATCCATATATTCATTCATAAGGACATAACTAAACAAATGAACTTGAAAGGAATGCATCAACTAATAAAATTCTTCAGTTAGAAGAGAATTTGATCATTGAACCATAAACACAACTAGAGTTGAAAAAGCACCTCACTAGATGAAACGCCTTCTAAAAAGCTGTGATTACGTGGGGTTGCAGATGGATTTAAGGGCACAGAGTGATTCTGATGATCATGTTTTTGGGTTCTACGAAAAATAGGAATCGTTCCCTCTGGGCACTTTCCATGACCATGCCAGGGTTGAAAAAGCTTTGCTTGGGAGTCATCTGCTTTAATTCCACTGGGATATGAACTGGGTTTCATCTTTAAAATTACATTAAGTCCCCCTGTAAGAAAGTTTCTGATTGAAAATATAACATATATTACTTGTAGGAAGAAAAAAAACTTTAAACAGAAAACCTGTATTGTGTGATTTTTGAGCAGCGGATGATCAAAAGCAGGCTGCTGGTAGATATCAACACAGTCAATGGCGTCTCCATCTTCAATCTGCAAGAGTTTGTAACCTTTGAACTTTCAGAAAATTAGTCATATAATAAACCAAACAAAAAATGAGATGAAAGAAAAGAAAAGCGATTAAGGAGTTAATATATATAATAACCTGTAGTGTTTTGAGTGTTCCTCTATGCAGTATTACTTCGACAAACGGAAGGCTCAGTGCATTACCATGGACGGTAATCAAAAGAAATATCCAGAGTGCAAGTTTGGTGCTGCGGCTGGCATTAGCCATTTCCAGATCAATATCTCCTTTTTGAATTGTACTATTGGGATATTAATTAATATCAAGTCCATTGTCTTCACCCAGCTGGAAAGTTCCAGGAAGATCTAGTAAGTTTTGATTTATATATTAATTTATTGTTGAAGAATATGATACCAACGTAGTCAACTTGGATCCTTTTGATATTTCCATGAGGAAAATTATTATTCTTAATAATTACATCCAGTTTTTTAAACGAATTTATAGATACAACTGGTGTCAGATTTGAAATTCTTAATTATTATTCCCATATAATATATGTAAACAAGCTTTCCCTTTTTTTTTTCCCAATGAAATATATAAGCTTTTCTTAGTTGCAACAAATATGGCCTTTTGGCACTAATTAATTTGTCACTAAAAGATAACACTAAGTCTGTTGTAGATTAATAATTACATTGCTGATTTTTCAAAAAATAAAAATAAAGATTAATAATTACATGTAGTTCTGTATTGATTCAATTTACAATTATATTTTATAATAGATTGGGTATTCTTATTCTTTTAATATTAGAATTTTGCCTTCTTCATAAAGTTATTAATCCCATTTTAATTTTTTCTATATCAACCCCTACTTAAAGGGCCCACTAGGAGACGGTGATCCCATTATAAATCGAAACCAATAATGAAACCACTAACTTAAATGGTAGAACAAGAACAAAGTAATGTAAGGGCAAAGAAAGATACGTCAATAAAGAAAAACTAAACTCAAATCAAGAGAAAAAAAATGAAAATATAAAAAAAGTAATAGTAGTCTAGGTCTTAAGGCCGAATACAACTCAAAAGTAACAAAATATCTTAAAATGAAAAGGGTACTAAGACCCACAATCTAAGGATAACTAAATAATGTCGAAGGAGCTATGGGCCCTAAGGCTCACTCTTGAGGATTAACTCTAGTCCTGGCTCAACCTCAAAAAGATCTATAAGCTCCTCATCAAAAAAGAAATTAAATGGAGTGGACAAAAGTCCAATGAATAGTCATGATACACAAGTATTAAAATGGTCAATACATATTAAAGATAGTTTTCAAATATATATATATAATAAATTTGGTTATTAGAAACTAGCATATGATAATTATAATAGCATTGATTACTACTCAAAAAGTGCTATTTCATAGCTTGTTATTAATCCTTTTAAACACTTTTGAGTAGTAGTTAGTGCCTTTTAACCCAATTAGCATGTTAAGGCTCCTTGCAATCAATTATAATCAAATTGCCTTAAGTTTTGGTGTTTTGATAGCATTTTGACCACCAAAGCATTATGAGATTGAGGAGAGTGATATGGAATTCTTAGAAAGCTTTGGGAAGCTCAGAGGCATGAAGAATCACAGCCTTGAAGCTCTTATGCCATAAGCAAAGTGGAAATGCAAAAGGGGAAGCAAAGAGGATTCAGCCATGGAACATTCTTGATGACAGTCACTGCAGCTAGTTTTGGAGCACTTCCTGATGTCCAATTTATGCATACAATATGTCATTTGAAAGCTTAGGAAGTCAACAATCCAATGCCCCAAACCGTGTGCAATTTGGATCTGAAATGAGGAAGCTACAGCCGTTGGAAGATAACTGCTCCAAGCTGAAGGAAGGAAGACTTCAGTAAAGTGCTGCGAAATCACCATTCTTGTTGCGGAATGGTTTCGCAGCCTTTTTGCACAGTGCTATGGAGTTCCCCTGAAGCTTCGCGCCGCGATGGAAGCCAAACACCTCAAGTTGGAAGTTCACTTTGCAAAGGTGTTGAAGCAGCTGGCTGCTATGAAGGAATTTCGCAGCTCCTCTTGTGTACCTGCGAAATTCCGCAGACCTCACCTTTCACCTGCGAAGTGGTCCTTAGTGCTTCCTGATATTTGTAACCGACTCTTGGAGATATTTTTCATTAGATTTTTGTTGCTTAAATGCCTAAATTCTCCTTGTAAGTCACCAATGAAAGATTTCCTTAGCTTTTAAGTTAGGAATTTAGCAAATTACCAGGGGATAGTTGTAATTGGAATTTTTGGTATAAAAGGGAGCCCGAGGAGCCTGTTCTGAGGGTGTTCTGGTTGTTGAACTTTTTGTAAATTCAAAAGAAAGAAATACAAAGAGCTTTAGCTCTTGACTGCCTTACTTTCTCACTTTGTATTTTTAATATTTTCACTAAGTTATGCACTCTCTGAGGAATTTTCCCCAGAGAATGAGTAGCTAAGCTTTTTAGTTCCTTGGAATTAAGGTTGCCGGGAAAGGTTCCAATTGCATCAATCAGAAGCTTTGTGGTTTCAGCTATGAATGAAGAGTAAGTGTGTCCCGTGAATGGTTTCTAATGTTTTTAGTTAACTTAAAACACCTTGGAGTCACCTGGGCCAACACTTGGTAAGGCAAGTGATCTCTAACCGTGGAGATTCACTAGTTTACCCCTTGCGAGCCTCTGGTAGGTGACTTGAAGGTAGGATTTTCTAGAATAGCCAACACTTGGTAAGCTTTTGGACTCTTAGGAGACATCCATTAGTTACCTCTTGCGAGCTTTTGACGGGTAATCCAAGGTTAAAGATCACCTTGAATGGTAACAGCTAAGTGAGAGGCTTGAACCATTGCAAGTTGCATCAGTGAGAGAATTAAAATTGAAATCCAATTGAGGGATGTATTTATGCAGCACCTGTTAGAGAATTGACTTAATGTTAAGTCTCTAATGTGAGGAATTGAACCAAGTGACCGGAGCTATGCTTTTGCATGAGAAACCTCCCCTGTATACCTAAATCTCCAAGGAATGCTTTTCTTCTTAAGTTATTTTCATCACTTGTCGTGTTGTTAATCTAAGTCAAAACCCTTTTTCAAACCAAAGTTTGTGTTTTATTTCTTAAGCTAATCTTAAAATGAAACAGCACCAATTCACTTTGAATTGGTATCATTTTCAATCTTGAGTACCCTTCCCAGTGGAACGATCCTAGAGCCACTATGCTATAGTAGCTTTGTATTTGCTACCCTAGTTCATGGTGTTATAGGTTAAAAATTTTGTTGATTGCACCTGCCATCAAGGAGCACCAGCTGGACGTACATCAGCTGAGACACCAATTAGGCATGAATCAAATGGCGCCGTTGCCGGGGAAGGTGTCAAGAATCAGTGATACTATTTCAGTGTACTTGTGATTTTCATCACAAGTGTGGTAAAGTTTCTTTAGCTTTATTAATTCTCATTATCTTTGTTTTACTAACTCATAATTTAAATTTAGCTTTTAAATTCAGCTTAGTTTTATTTTGTTTTTGTAGCTTTGTTTTCTTTTTGTTGTCCTCTGTTTTCATTTTAGTCAAATAGTTGCTAGTTGTGTATGCCAAAGTGGATACGAGGTAGTAAAGGAAGGCTTGTTAGAATTGATTTACCTCATACTAAGGAATTGGAATTGAGCTTGAATATCATGGAAACTACTCCTGAAGATCAGCATAGTCACCAAGTTCGTCAAGACAATCTCAATGAATTTAGATCAATGAGGGACCGTATGCATCCACCTCGTATGAGTGCACCATCATGTATAATACCTCCCACAGAGCAGCTAGTGATCAGACCATATATTGTTCCACTTCTACCAACTTTCCATGGAATGGAAAGTGAGAATCCCTATGCACATATTAAGGAATTTGAGGAAGTTTGTAATACATTCCAAGAGGGAGGAGCTTCAATTGATTTGATGAGGCTTAAGTTATTTCCTTTTACTTTAAAGGATAAAGCCAAAATTTGGCTTAATTCTTTAAGGCCAAGGAGTATCCGTACTTGGACTGACTTACAAGCTGAATTCCTTAAGAAATTTTTCCCCACTCATAGAACAAATGGCTTGAAAAGGCAAATTTCAAATTTCTCAGCTAAAGAGAATGAGAAATTCTATGAGTGTTGGGAAAGATATATGGAAGCTATTAATGCATGCCCTCACCATGGTTTTGATACTTGGCTGTTGGTGAGCTATTTTTATGATGGGATGTCATCCTCAATGAAGCAACTTCTGGAGACAATGTGTGGAGGAGATTTCATGAGCAAAAATCCGGAGGAAGCTATGGATTTCTTGAATTATGTAGCTGAAGTTTCAAGGGGATGGGATGAGCCAACCAAAGGAGAAGTGGGAAAGATGAAGTCTCAACTGAATGTTTTCAATGCTAAGGCTGGGATGTATACTTTGAAAGAAGAGGATGATACAAAAGCAAAGTTTGCAGCTGTGACAAGAAGATTAGAGGAGCTGGAATTGAAAAAAATGCATGAAGTGCAAGCTGTTGTTGAATCACCAGTGCAAGTGAAGCTTTGTCCTAAGTGTCAATCCTATGAACACTTGGTGGAGGAATGCCCTATAGTTTCAGCTGAAAGGGAAATGTTTGGAGATCAAGCAAATGTTGTTGGACAATTCAAGCCCAATAACAATGCATCCTATGGAAATACTTACAACTCAAGTTGGAGGAACCATCCAAATTTTTCATGGAAGCCTAGAGCACCTCAGTACCAACAGCCGGATCAACCATCTCAGCAATCTTCAAGTCTTGAACAAGCCATTGTGAATCTCAGCAAGGTAGTGGGAGACTTTGTTGGAGAACAAAAAGCCATTAATAATCAGCTTAATCAAAGAATTGACAGAGTAGAGAATATTCTGAACAAAAGGATGGATGGAATGCAAAATGATATGACTCAAAGATTTGATAATCTCCAGTACTCAATATCAAGGCTTACAAATTTGAATACAGTACAAGAAAAGGGAAGGTTTCCTTCCCAACCCCACCAAAATCCCAAGGGTGTCCAAGAAGTGGAAAGCCATGAGGGGGAATCATCACAAATGAAAGATGTCAAAGCCTTGATCACTCTGAGGAGTGGTAAGAAAATTGAGCAGCCACCACCTAAGCCACCTGTTGAAGAAGAAGAAACAAAGAAGCCAGAGGAAATGAAAGACAAAGAAGAAGAGATCAGTGATAAGAGAGAGGACTCTGAGTCAACAATGAATGCAAATCCAGAGAAGGAACTTCTAAAGGAAGAAAAGCTGAAGAAATCAACTTCTCCACCTTTTCCTCAAGCATTGCATGGGAAAAAGGGGGTTAGAAATGCAGCTGAAATCCTTGAAGTATTGAGACAAGTTAAAGTCAATATCCCACTGTTGGATATGATTAAGCAAGTCCCAACATATGCAAAATTCCTAAAGGACTTGTGTACTATCAAAAGAGGGTTGACTGTAACTAAGAAAGCCTTCTTGACTGAGCAAGTAAGTGCAATCCTACAGTGTAAATCCCCTTTGAAGTACAAGGATCCGGGAAGTCCTACCATTTCAGTCATGATTGGAGGAAAAGTAGTGGAAAAAGCTTTATTGGACTTGGGAGCTAGTGTTAATTTGCTTCCATATACTGTCTACAAGCAATTGGGGCTTGGTGAGTTGAAGCCAACAGCAATTACTCTATCTCTAGCAGATAGGTCAGTAAAAATTCCCAGGGGAGTAATTGAGGATGTCTTGGTTCAAGTTGATAATTTCTACTATCCGGTGGATTTCATTGTTCTTGATACGGATCCTACTGTTAAGGAGGCTAATCTAGTTCCTATCATCCTGGGAAGGCCATTCCTAGCTACCTCAAATGCAATCATCAACTGTAGGAATGGGCTCATGCAACTCACTTTTGGCAATATGACACTTGATCTCAATATCTTTTATATGTCTAAAAAGCAAATCATTCCGGAAGAAGAAGAAGGCCCAGAAGAAGTGTGTATTATTGATACTCTGGTTGAGGAGCACTGTAATCAGAATGTACAAGACAAGCTGAATGAAAGTTTTGAGGATTGTGAGGAAGGTTTGTCTGAACTTCCTAAGGAGCTTGCTACTTTACAAAGTTGGAGGAGGATAGAAGAAATTCTACCCTTGTTCAATAAAGAAGAGGGAGCAGATGCTGAAAAAGAAATCCCAAAACTCAATTTGAAGCCTCTACCTGTGGAGCTGAAATACACATATCTTGAAGAAGATAACCAATGCCCTGTTGTAATATCTTCATCTCTGACCAATCATCAAGAGAAGTGTTTATTGGAAGTTCTCAAGAAGTGTAAGAAAGCAATAGGATGGCAAATATCTGATTTGAAAGGCATTAGTCCTTTAGTTTGCACACATCATATATATATGGAGGAGGAAGCTAAGCCAATTCGTCAATTTCAAAGAAGATTGAATCCTCATTTACAAGAGGTTGTGCGAGCTGAGGTGCTGAAGCTACTTCAAGCAGGTATTATCTACCCTATATCTGACAGCTCTTGGGTGAGTCCTACTCAAGTGGTACCAAAGAAGTCAGGGATCACTGTAGTTCAGAATGAAGAGGGGGAAGAAATCACTACACGTCTCACTTCAGGGTGGAGAGTGTGTATTGATTATAGAAAGTTGAATGCAGTAACCAGAAAAGATCATTTTCCATTGCCATTTATTGATCAAGTTTTGGAGAGAGTCTCTGGCCACCCTTTCTATTGTTTTTTGGATGGGTATTCAGGGTATTTTCAGATTGAAATTGCTGTGGAAGATCAGGAAAAGACTACTTTTACATGTCCATTTGGAACCTATGCTTATAGGAGAATGCCTTTTGGTTTATGTAATGCACCTGCCACTTTCCAAAGGTGTATGTTGAGTATCTTCAGTGATATGGTGGAGCGAATTATGGAGGTTTTCATGGATGACATCACCGTATATGGAGGTACATTTGAGGAGTGTTTAGTCAATTTGGAAGCAGTTCTTCACAGATGCATTGAAAAAGACTTGGTGCTTAATTGAGAAAAATGCCATTTCATGGTACAGCAAGGAATTGTCCTTGGTCATATCATATCTGAGAAGGGCATTGAAGTTGATAAAGCAAAGGTGGAGCTTATTTCCAAATTGCCATCCCCAACAACTGTAAAAGGAGTAAGGCAGTTCCTTGGCCATGCAGGTTTTTATAGGAGGTTTATAAAAGACTTTTCACAGCTTTCCAAACCTCTTTGTGAGCTTTTAGCTAAGGATGCTAAGTTTATATGGGATGAAAGATGTCAAGATAGCTTTGATCAACTGAAGAAATTTTTGACAACAACTCCAATAGTGAGGGCCCCTAACTGACAATTACCTTTTGAACTAATGTGTGATGCCAGTGACTTTGCTATAGGAGCTGTGCTTGGTCAAAGAGAAGATGGGAAGCCATATGTGATCTACTATGCAAGCAAAACATTGAATGAAGCCCAAAGGAATTACACAACTACAGAAAAAGAATTGTTAGCTGTGGTATTTGCCTTGGACAAATTTCGTGCTTATTTGGTAGGGTCTTTCATCATTGTTTTTACTGACCATTCAGCCTTGAAGTATCTATTGACAAAGCAAGATGCAAAAGCAAGGTTGATAAGATGGATTCTTTTGTTACAAGAATTCGATCTTCAAATCAAAGATAAGAAAGGAGTTGAGAATGTGGTAGCTGACCACCTCTCAAGGTTAGCTATAGCACATAATTCTCATTCCTTGCCTATTAATGATGATTTTCCTGAGGAATCACTTATGTTCCTAGTCAAAACTCCTTGGTATGCTCATATGGCTAATTATTTAGTCACTGGTGAAGTTCCAAGTGAGTGGAATGCACAGGACAGGAAGCACTTCTTTGCAAAAATCCATACTTATTATTGGGAAGAGCCTTTCCTTTTTAAATATTGTGCAGATCAGATTATAAGGAAGTGTGTTCCTGAGGAAGAGCAACAAGGAATTCTAATCCATTGTCATGAGAATGCATGTGGAGGTCACTTTGCCTCTCAGAAAACAGCTATGAAGGTGTTACAATCAGGCTTTACTTGGCCATCTTTGTTCAAAGATGCCCACATCATGTGTAGAAATTGTGATAGATGCCAAAGGCTTGGCAAATTGACAAAAAGAAATCAAATGCCCATGAACCCTATACTGATAGTTGAATTATTTGATGTGTGGGGCATTGACTTTATGGGACCTTTTCCAATGTCTTTTGGTAATTCTTACATTCTGGTGGGGGTAGATTATGTTTCTAAGTGGGTTGAGGCAGTCCCCTGTAAGCAAAATGATCATAAAGTGGTTCTCAAGTTTTTGAAAGAGAACATTTTTGCAAGATTTGGGGTGCCCAAAGCTATAATCAGTGATGGAGGTTCTCATTTTTGCAATAAGCCTTTTGAAAGTTTGTTAGCCTAGTATGGAGTGAAGCATAAGGTAGCTACACCTTATCATCCCCAGACTTCTGGCCAAGTTGAGCTAGCAAACAGGGAGATAAAGAACATACTGATGAAAGTGGTGAGTACAAGCAGGAAGGATTGGTCTGTTAAGCTTCATGACTCATTATGGGCCTATAGAACAGCTTATAAGACTATTCTTGGGATGTCCCCCTATCGTCTTGTCTATGGTAAAGCTTGTCATCTCCCTGTAGAAGTTGAATACAAAGCTTGGTGGGCAATCAAAAAGCTGAATATGGATTTGATAAGGGCTGGGGCAAAAAGGTGCTTAGACCTTAATGAGATGGAGGAATTGAGAAATGATGCTTATATCAACTCCAAAGTTGCAAAACAAAGGATGAAAAAGTGGCATGACCAACTGATTTTTACCAAGGAATTTCAAAAAGGCCAAAGAGTTTTACTCTATGACACAAGACTCCATATTTTTCCTGGAAAGCTTAAGTCCAGGTGGATTGGTCCATTCATTATCCATCAAGTACTTAATCATGGAGTAGTGGAATTATTGAATTCCGATGGCAAGGAAACCTTTAAAGTTAATGGATATCGTCTCAAGCCATATATGGAGCCGTTCAGATCAGACAAGGAGGAGATTAACCTCCTTGAGCCTCAAAAAGCTTAAGCAAAGAAGGGTTTGCTGGACTTGGTTTTACCAAAGTCCAAAATTTTTGTAAATTTTGTAAATTTTAAAGTAATATGTTTACTTTTGATCTTAGTTTTTGATATTAAATTGTATGTTTTTGTGTAATTTCATCTGTTTGAATAATTTCAGATGGGAGAAATTGTAAGGGAAGAAATCGGAGCGAAAACAGAGCTGAAACAGAGCAAAAACAGGGGAGAATAAGAGCTCTGCGAGATTTCGCAGCCAAAGAGGATTTCTCTGCGAAAATGGTTTTTTATTGCGAAACCACTTCGCAACGTTTTTAAGCCCTCTGCGAACGATTTCGCAGCTGCGAAACAGGTCTTTGGCACACGAGTGCCACTTCGCAGCACAGGAACTCCCATTTCGCAACTGCGAGATGCTCTGCGAACCGCTAAGGCTTAAAAAACGCCATTCCGCAGCACTTTCTCAGCGATTTCTCTCTTGCGAAGGATGTTCCGCAATTGCGAAACAGGTGTTTGGCACACGAGCGCCACTTCGCAGCACAGTGACTCCAATTTCGCAGCTGCGAAGTGAGCTGCGAAAGCGATTTTTGAATCCGAAGCGCCCAAATTTGCTGCGGAGCCGTTTTTCTTCTGCGAAACCCCAAATGACCTTTCATATTCTTATAACCGTTATAAATACCGGTCATTTGGGCTGCGAATCCATTTCAGAAAAGGGCAAAAATCGCAGCGGCAGACCGTTCGTCTCCTCTCCATAGTCCGACGCCGTTAGCAGCTGCAATCGCCCCCTCCGTTCATCGCCGCCGTCCTAACCCCCGTCAGTTCGCAATGGCACGAACCAGGGGCGCGAAGTCTTCATCTCCTTCCACCCGAAAGCGAACGCCGCGCGAAATGCCAGTGCAAGCTTCAAGTTCTGAGCCGCCGCGGCCAGAAACCATGCCGCCGCCGGCAAAGCCCTCGCCAAAGAAGAAGCAGGCCAAACCACCATTGCAAACCCCTCCGGCTAGGCGCTACCTTACCAGGTCAGGGGGCCGGCCCCTCCAAAAGCGAGCTAGGGTACAAAGCTCGGAGCCTATCGATTTAACAGGGCAATCCCCTGTTCCATCCCCTGTTCCGTCCCCTGTTTTGTCCCCTGCTGCGTCTCCTGCCCCGTCTCCAATTCCATCTCCGGTGCCATCTCCGGCACCGCCTGCGAAGCTTCCAGCAATCCAGCCACCGCCTGCTGTGCCTCAAAATCCATCCGAACCAGCTTCGGAAGCGGTGATTAGGCGGCCAATTCTAGCTCAGCCTCCAATTGAAGGCAATTTGGATTGCCGAGACCGGCCATTCCATTCGGAGCTATGCTTTGACATAGCTGCTTTCCAGCTGCGCCCGGAGCTTGAAGAACCATTCCAATTGCTGCGAAGATACCGAATGGAGCAATTTCTGACCCGCGAGACTTCTTCTACCCCATAATAGCAATGGATTTCTATCAATCCATGACTACTCGACAGGTCAGGGATCCTACCTCAATTCATTTCATTATTGATGGTAGGCATGGTATCTTGGGGGCTCGACAAATAGCTGAAGCTTTGGGCATTCCATATGAGCCCAGTCATTTCGATGACTTCAGAGCTTGGGCCAACCCATCTCAGCTGGAGATGGTGCATGTTTTGTCTGGAGGAGCATCCAGAAACCCGTATCTGCTGAGGGGGGAACTACCCCCAAAGATGTTCCTTATTGATGCCCTGTTGAGGCATAGTATCTATCCCCTTCAACATTGGACTCAGAGAAGGGGAATTATGTTGGAGACCCTGTTTAAAATGTCTGAGGGCTATTATTTTGGCCCTCACCACCTGATCCTGGCAGCCCTTCTCTATTTTGAAGAGAAGGTGCATAGAAAAAAATTGCAAAGGGCTGATTCTATCCCCCTCCTCTTCCCACGACTGTTGTGCCAAATCCTTGAGCACTTGGGATACCCAGCAGAGCCTCAGCAGGAGCAAAAGAGGATCTGTAGAGATGTTTTTTCTTTTGAAAAGTGGAGCAACATGACAGCTTACAAGGTGGAACAACAAGAACTTCCACAGCCAGTTCAGGCTCTACCTGCTAGGAGAGTATCCCCACGCCTCATACCTGAGGGTGTGCCAGCAGCCTCTCCCTCCATGGCCAGTGCATCTCCAGTTCCTCCAGCAGCCCCTGCTTCAGCATAGCCTTCCACATCAGCTGAGCCTAGGATGGCCATCCCTATCTCTGAGTATAGGGATCTATGCCAGGCATTGAAGACATCGACAGCCTCTCAGAGCAGACTTGCTCAAGAGATGGCAACTTTGAGATCTCAGCAGCAGCAGATGATGGCTACTCAGGCTCAGCATACTTTCATTCTGAGGCAGCTTCAGCAGCATCTTGGCCTCCCATCAGCTGAGGAGGAGGCCACTCCTACCACCACAGAGCCTCATGCCCCTCATCCCTCAGCAGCTCCAGCTTCAGCAGAGCCATCTTCATAGGCTATCAGCTCTAGCATTTCCTTCCTCTGAACATTTCTATATCTTTGATATATTACCTTTTTGTGTATTTTGTTTTGGTTAGTCTTTTGTGAAATCTCCTACATTTTGGTAATATTTGTGGAGATTCTTTGGATTGTTGTATTACTCCCTTTTTCCAGCTGTTCACAAATGAGTAAAGTAATACAAAATCTAATATTTTTTGTTAATTCTTAGCATCAATTTACTCTTACTCCCTTTACTCATACCTTTTATTCTTTTTGAAACATGTGGTTTCTCCATTCAATATTCGAAAGTGAAATCGATCAGGAGGTACCACTTCCTCCCTTTATTTTCGATCACCTATATCACATTGAGGACAATGCTCAGCTTGGTTGGGGGGGAGATATGAGGAAGGAAGTCTGCTAAGTTGAAGGAAGTATGCTATGGTAGTTTTGATATTTTAGCCTCGTTTAGTAAAGTAGTTGTAGTTGTTTTGCTTATTACTATAATCTCCATGGATTTTGAAGAAAAATTTTCGAATTAAAACAGGAGAAACTGAACTTTTGCTTTGCATCTAACTTAGAGTTTGGATTATGCTTGCTAAAGTGGTTCAATTGTTGAAACTTCTATTGAAATCAAATTTAGTCCTTCCACTTTAACCTATCCACACACTGTGCACAATAGATTCCTTTCATAAAATGAGAAACTATTTCCCCCTTGACTTAGAAAATTTTGGGACTTGGTATCTTTGACCTCATTTTAATGATATTGAGACACCTTATGAAAGGCCAATGAGCCTTTGAAAAAAAAAAGAAGAGAAGAAAAAGAAAGAAAGCAAAATGTTTGCTTGCCTTGAAACCCGAGCAAGGTCTGAAAGGGTATATGGTGAAAACCTTTTAAACCTGGTGCCCTAAGCCTTCATTGGTTGGGAGTCACCGGCCTCAATGCTCGTTACAAGGGTGGAAAGGTGGAGTTAGCATATGATAGGCAAAAAGGGTATATGAAAAAGTCCGGGGTGAAATCCGAGGAGTTAGTGGTTGAAAGATCCTTAAAGCTTGATGCCCTAAACCTTCATTGGTTGGGAGTCATCGATGGACCCCCGTTACATGGACAAAACAGAAAAGAATGCCCCTTAAGCCTGCTTGCTTTAAAAAAAAAAAAAAAAAAAAAAAAAGTGTGTTCTCTGCTTATTGAATTGGGTCAGTTTACTAAAGTGTTGAAAAAAGATAGGTTGGGGGGAGAGATTAGTTTAGCATGCTATATTTGGAACCTATCATATTACACTTAGATTTTTGTGGAAGATTAAAGTTTGGTTCTTTGGAAGTGAAAATGATTCTAAAACTTCAATTTGCATAATGCATTCCCTTGATCAGTGGTATTTAGCAAAGTTGCTGATTTCTCTTATTGAAATATTGAAGTTATAGTTCTTTAATGATCCATGTGAGAGTTTGATTAGTCATGCCACTTAAACATTTTTTTTTTGAAGTGAATAGCATGATTTATAAATTATGGTAATTTTGTTTTGTTTTTCTCTCCTTCATTGCTAAGGGACTAGCAATATGTCGGTTGGGGGGAGTGATTACTACTCAAAAAGTGCTATTTCATAGCTTGTTATTAATCCTTTTAAACACTTTTGAGTAGTAGTTAGTGCCTTTTAACCCAATTAGCATGTTAAGGCTCCTTGCAATCAATTATAATCAAATTGCCTTAAGTTTTGGTGTTTTGATAGCATTTTGACCACCAAAGCATTATGAGATTGAGGAGAGTGATATGGAATTCTTAGAAAGCTTTGGGAAGCTCAGAGGCATGAAGAATCACAGCCTTGAAGCTCTTATGCCATAAGCAAAGTGGAAATGCAAAAGGGGAAGCAAAGAGGATTCAGCCATGGAACATTCTTGATGACAGTCACTGCAGCTAGTTTTGGAGCACTTCCTGATGTCCAATTTATGCATACAATATGTCATTTGAAAGCTTAGGAAGTCAACAATCCAATGCCCCAAACCGTGTGCAATTTGGATCTGAAATGAGGAAGCTACAGCCGTTGGAAGATAACTGCTCCAAGCTGAAGGAAGGAAGACTTCAGTAAAGTGCTGCGAAATCACCATTCTTGTTGCGGAATGGTTTCGCAGCCTTTTTGCACAGTGCTATGGAGTTCCCCTGAAGCTTCGCGCCGCGATGGAAGCCAAACACCTCAAGTTGGAAGTTCACTTTGCAAAGGTGTTGAAGCAGCTGGCTGCTATGAAGGAATTTCGCAGCTCCTCTTGTGTACCTGCGAAATTCCGCAGACCTCACCTTTCACCTGCGAAGTGGTCCTTAGTGCTTCCTGATATTTGTAACCGACTCTTGGAGATATTTTTCATTAGATTTTTGTTGCTTAAATGCCTAAATTCTCCTTGTAAGTCACCAATGAAAGATTTCCTTAGCTTTTAAGTTAGGAATTTAGCAAATTACCAGGGGATAGTTGTAATTGGAATTTTTGGTATAAAAGGGAGCCCGAGGAGCCTGTTCTGAGGGTGTTCTGGTTGTTGAACTTTTTGTAAATTCAAAAGAAAGAAATACAAAGAGCTTTAACTCTTGACTGCCTTACCTTCTCACTTTGTATTTTTAATATTTTCACTAAGTTATGCACTCTCTGAGGAATTTTCCCCAGAGAATGAGTAGCTAAGCTTTTTAGTTCCTTGGAATTAAGGTTGCCGGGAAAGGTTCCAATTGCATCAATCAGAAGCTTTGTGGTTTCAGCTATGAATGAAGAGTAAGTGTGTCCCGTGAATGGTTTCTAATGTTTTTAGTTAACTTAAAACACCTTGGAGTCACCTGGGCCAACACTTGGTAAGGCAAGTGATCTCTAACCGTGGAGATTCACTAGTTTACCCCTTGCGAGCCTCTGGTAGGTGACTTGAAGGTAGGATTTTCTAGAATAGCCAACACTTGGTAAGCTTTTGGACTCTTAGGAGACATCCATTAGTTACCTCTTGCGAGCTTTTGACGGGTAATCCAAGGTTAAAGATCACCTTGAATGGTAACAGCTAAGTGAGAGGCTTGAACCATTGCAAGTTGCATCAGTGAGAGAATTAAAATTGAAATCCAATTGAGGGATGTATTTATGCAGCACCTGTTAGAGAATTGACTTAATGTTAAGTCTCTAATGTGAGGAATTGAACCAAGTGACCGGAGCTATGCTTTTGCATGAGAAACCTCCCCTGTATACCTAAATCTCCAAGGAATGCTTTTCTTCTTAAGTTATTTTCATCACTTGTCGTGTTGTTAATCTAAGTCAAAACCCTTTTTCAAACCAAAGTTTGTGTTTTATTTCTTAAGCTAATCTTAAAATGAAACAGCACCAATTCACTTTGAATTGGTATCATTTTCAATCTTGAGTACCCTTCCCAGTGGAACGATCCTAGAGCCACTATGCTATAGTAGCTTTGTATTTGCTACCCTAGTTCATGGTGTTATAGGTTAAAAATTTTGTTGATTGCACCTGCCATCAAGGAGCACCAGCTGGACGTACATCAGCTGAGACACCAATTAGGCATGAATCAAGCATTTAAAGAACATATGAGATGTAAAACATGCAATCATAAGGTTTAGACATATCTATGGTCAATCAATCAAATATACAAAAGCTTCCTACCTATGAACCCCACATCTACATAATCTTCAAGTTCTGATGACCCCATATCACAATACCAAAGAGTTCATTTCCTAGTCATCCCATTAGGGTACAAAAAAGCATACTCTACTACTTCGAGCTCTACCTCCAAACTTGGCATCAAAACCCAAAATCTTATTTTAAGGCCTCTTCCTTACATAAGTAGTGTGGAGTCCCAAAACAAAATTGCATGAAACACCTCTTAAGTGTACATGTTATCAAGCCGATCAAATATCAATGGTCAAAAAGTACAACAACTTATTATATTATGACAAGGTATATAACGTCATTCCTTGTAAACATAAGCATGACAATTTATAATTTCTTAAAGATCCAATAACATTCATTTTCTTAAACTTAACATAAATCATGTGCAATTTGATCGAATAACAATTCAACATATATATCATGTCATTAATAACATTAAATGAGTATATATAACATATTCAAAAATATTTATTTTATGAAAAAATTAGTAAAATCATGTATATCATAATTACTCACAAAAATTCTCACAATCAAAACTATAACAAAACTCACAATACAATGGCTCCACAAATTCTAGATCCTCCCTCAACAAAAGAAAATTTAAGTGAACTTGAAAAATTGGAAATTTCATTAGAAATGAACTATGATTCTATGCTTCCACTAGCTTAGCCTCACTCAAATAGCACTTCAATAGAAAATGTAAAGTTCCTTTAAAAAAAAAATGAAAAAGCTAGGCTAATGAAGTTCAATTAGCGAAACTTAAGCCAACAAGTTCATTGATGAGTATAGGAATATTAGCAATTAATTACTAAGTCAAATGGTCATTAAAAGACTATCATTTAAACCTCAACATAAATCAATTCCAAGTTTGCCTAAAACAAAGCATGTCGAAATACTAATCTTTTTCTTAATTTTTCTAACTAATGAAACAAATTTGAAATTTATGAAATCTCCAAATCTAATCTATCGTGAGCCTAGAAATTTTCAAAATTAATTTATGAACCTAAAACACAATCTAATAATACCAAAATTCTCAAAACTCAAAACTAACATATACTGATGAAATCCTATTAACATTTACTTAATTATTCACTAATGATAAGGAACTTGTAATTGCATGAAATTAAAATCTATGGTTTCATTTTTTAGTATACTAACATATAAAAATAATTAAGAAGCAATACTGTTATCCAAAATATCCCAAAATTTCAAAAACCCCAAATGGTTCAAAACTATCATATGAACCACTCTGTTTTTCATCCATATCTTCAAAATATTTATAGTAGGATATTATTGTTTATATGGTTAGATTTCTTAGAGAGTATAATATTATGTAAAAATAATTTTAAGTATAACATTCTTCAAAAAGAATCCCAAAAATTTTAAGAGCACTAATCCAAACTTCTCTATGAACCTCTCAACTATATTTCCCAATTTGTTTGGAATTTCCTCATAGGACAAACATAATCCAAATTTAACAAGACTTAGATGGCAAGATACGTTATCGAGTTTATTATTTTTTGAAAATAATTTGGTGATTTTAATATTTTACCAAAAAGTCCCAAAAACTCAAAAATCACAAGCTGGTAAGAAGATTTTTTTAATAGATAAATAAATAAAGGTATTTCTCCTTCTTGGGAAATCCCTTTTTCCTATGAAATTACCTCCATAAACTCAACTCAATCTATTATATTAAAATTGGTTGAGCATGCATTGGGTCTTTCCAATGTTGAAACAGCTTAGGGTTAACCTATAATGGGTTGAAAGATATCACCAAATTCCGCTTAAGTGGCAACATCATAAGATATCATTCTCATACATTTTTCAACAATTTATATATGAATTAAACTTAAAATATAATATTTTTTCACTTTTTTGGCAACTAAATAGTCCAAGAAGGAAGGGGAAATGGTTTAAAAATAACAAAAATCTTCACATATGTAAAAAAACTAGTTTCTAACAATACTTTCCCAAAGAAGAGGTAAAGAAGGATAGGAAAATATAAGAAAAATAAAATAAAAAATGAGATCATTTCCCTCTAATGTCTCCTTTAAGTAGAAATGAAAATTTTCCTCAATAAATTTTTAAAGAAGAAGAGAAGATAAAATAAATAAAATCCAAAATAAATAATTTAAAAAAACCCTTGGGAAATGAAGAGAAATGATTTTCTTTAGATTTTTTCCTTCCTATATTTCCTTTCCAAATATAATTGACATAAATATCCTCATTTGTATTAGGATGCGACCAAAATGCGCTTGGGTGCCACTAAAATTTTAAACATATTCCTCTTTTCTTATAGTACCCAATTCTTCATTTCCTTATTTGTGACATTGGGAAACGCTTAAGTGTGGCATGTGGCACTTCTAATACATTCCTAGATTAATTACACTTATACTAATATTCTAATTAATGTAATTCTTTTCTAGTTTATTTGTGTAGACTTGAGGTTATTGCATTTGAACTTAGGTTTGTTACATTTTCACATTGTTGAAAGCAAGGTTACAAGTTCAAAAACTCAATTTAATCACAACTTAATTGAAGATTTTGATAACTCAATTTAATCTCAACTGAAATGAAACATTGTTCAATTGATTGACTAATCAAGTTTGAGCAAGTTCGTAAGCTTATTAGCATTGATTGGAAAACTTTTTTTTATTATTATTATGTCTCATGTCCATCAATTAATTACACAACGACTAGAGCAAATACCCCTAACAACAAAGTTTACAAAATGATGCATCTATATATATCAGTTAAAGTGTAACAACCTTAGTTTTTAAGAATCATATATTTGAAGTTTTTTTTTTCTAAACACCTCATTTATTATCCTTTACCAAGCATGAAGTGTCACAATGCATGAAACTAAGGATGAGGCATCGGGAAGCATGCAACCAAGTATGAAGTGTCAAAAAGCATGCAATGAAGTATGAGGCGTTGAAAAGCATGCAATCAAGTATGAGATGTTAAAAGCATGCAACCAAGCATGAGGTATTGAAAGCATGCAACTATGCATGAGGTGTTGAAAGCATGAAACTAAGTATGAGGTGTCAAATGCATGTAACCAAATATGAGGTGTTGAAAGCATATAACCAAGTATGAGGTGTTGAAAACATGCAACCAAGTATGAGGTGTTGCAGTGGATGCAAACAAACATGAGGTGTCGAAATGCATGTAACCAAGAGGGCAATAAGTCACCTTCATCACATGACACATAATAAGGCATGGTGACTCATCAAGCCACTACACCTACTCAAGTAGCTACAAGGATAAAGTATGTTGCCACAAGTCACTTTCCCTCTGATCAACACTTAAGTAAGTCATGCAACAAGTCACTTGTAAGCTCAACTATTGCAAGTTCTCCTCCACCCCTATAAATAGGAGTGTTCACCTACAAAGAAAAGAGGGAAGAGAAGTGTGAAAAGGCTTTTATGTTATTGTTATTCCAAAGGTCAGATTTTTGAATCGTCATAATAGAAGTACCAAGACAATTCTAGTTTATAATTCTAAATGTGAATGATTTAATAATGCATAATTTTATTTGGTTTTAAAATTATATATCTCATGCTTAAAATGATATATGCATTCATTATTTTTCAAATATCATGAGATATGCTTTGAAAATGTTTTGGTCCAATGCTATGTTCATAAGGAATATATGATCCTTGTATCCTTGATATATATGGATATTAATAGGTAAGATGGTTTAGTGATCATGAAGGATAGGTACAATTTAGGGAAGCTTTGTCTAAGGAGGCTGAGTTTTAAGCAAGACCATTGTGACCCTTCTTCTGTTTTCTTGGAACTTACCTAGCATGTACTATTCACTAAAAATCATTGGTATTATCATTGTTATACTTTACATTTATGCTATGGTTGTGATTGTAATGTTGATTGGACCAATATCATGTCACAAAAATGAAAGGGCACACGGTAGCGGATTAACCTTGTGATCTTTTGTACTGAGAGATGAAAGGGCACTAGAGTAGTTTGTATGATAAGTGTGTCAAGAGATGTAGGGACACTATGTCTATAAGACACCATGTTATGTGAGATCTATGTCATTTGCAGACACATATATAATATATGTCAATGGAGGAAGAGATACTATAGTAGTGATATTGCATGACATTGGGATGTGCCAAGAGTTAGAGTGGTACCATAGTTGTGGATTATGCATGTGTTTGATTGATTATACATCAGGTTATCTGATGTTGTATGGGCATCTAATTTTTATACTATATATTTTTTACATTGAGTGTTACTTGCATGATAAAACTCTTTTTCTATTTTTAAATTGACCATCCTAAAAACTATATTATATTAAATTCACTAAGTTATATTGACTTTGTAGTTCCCTAATCTTTTCAAATGAAGATCTAGTTGAACAAGATATTGAGCAAGTTCCGAAGGACAAACAATAAGGCATGTAGTCACTGTTACCCTTTTCTTTTTGTTTCTTTTTAGATAAGCTATTGGCATGTAGCTATTTCCTTAGATATGTACAAATTTTACAAGTGGTCACTAAGGCCCACTTTTGTGTACTCAAAACCTTATATCTTGGAAGCATAATGAATATGTAGTTCTTTTATTATGCTTTCTTTTGCCAGCTCTGACACTTATCTTGCTATAATTTAATTTTCCTTCCGTAGAATAGTATCTCCACCTTAATTTTCAAACTAGAGTGGAGACACTATCTTATGTGGATGGCACCTGCAAGAGCAAGTCATCACATAAAAGAGATTATATGATGATGCAAAAGCTTGTTACGAGAGAGAGAGAGAGAGAGAGAGAGAGAGAAAGAGAATGATTGAGAGTTGACATATGTCTATCATGGTAAATGCTTGTCCTCCCATCATCGATACCAATCTCATCTCCATTGGAACCATGGCTTAACTTCTTTTAAATTATTATCCACCATGGCAAGCATAGTTTGTTAATTCCTTGTTGATAGGTTATGATCTTATGCCCTACTTGGATGGATTTATTTCGTAGCCATCATCAAATATGGTAAAATGCATGTTCTAACTTCAAAAGTTAAGGTATCTATATGAATTAAGATTTAAAAAATAAATAAAAATAAAAGAATTACTATTTACGTGAATTAAGATTTTTAGTATGTCTATGGCTATAAAGGTTAGTTGATTTTTTTCCTTCAAAATTTAGTTTCTTTTTGTCTTATTTCATGTTTACCATAACCATTATTAGAAATATTTTATTTTATTTTATTTATTTATTTATTTTGCAAAATGTCAAGACTTGTTTGACTTGAAAAAGGATTTTTATAAGAAATTCTTTGAGACCTCAACAACTAAATATCCTTCCATAGGCTCTTTAGTCAAATAGTTAGGATTTAACAGGCATTGTTTTATTCATTTATTGTTCCAATGATCCTTCATTGTCCAAAAAATTCTTTATCAACTAATAAAGAATATAACCTTTTTACTTACAAGCAGTAAAAATTGAATTATAATTAAATTATTTTAAGTCATTTGCCAATGTCATAGGTGAATAAACCATTGGTTCAATTATTAGCATCCTTTCTTCAATTCTACTAAGTCATCAATTTACTATAACAAATTTTACATTTGATTCAAAGTATTTTTGTGGCAAAAGGGCACATTTGATAATGTTTTGACATGAATTTTCTTTTAACTTCAAAAATTCACATTTAATAATAATCTCTATTTGTGGTAAGCAATTATTCTTTTTATAAATTTTTGGCTTGGAATTTTTGTTTATGGTGAAAAGTCTCATTTAGCCATTGTTATTTCTATTGATGGAAAATAATTTTTCATAACATTTTGCCATAAATTTTTTTCTAGGGCCAAAAAATCAAAAATCAATTTGGCCACAACATTTTATGTTAAATAATATTTTATTACATTTAACATAAATTTTGTATTTTATATGGTGAAATGAGAGCACTAGAACTAAAATATAATTACTTGGCTACATCAATTAGATAACAAATGACTAATTTTGAAAAACAAACTTAAGAATGTGAACTCCACTTAATCCAAAATCAAAATGATAATAATATTGGCTACCTTTGGCCTTGGGAAAATGTAAGGGAAAGAAAATAGAGAAAAAAAGTGGAAGAAGAGAAAAGGCTAAGGAAAAAAAAAAATAGATTTAAAGTCAATAAATTATTTTTAGATGTTTTTTCAAATTTATTTCACTTATTTTTCTCCATTATATAAAGATTAAATAATTTTAAAATGCATAGTGAAACCAAATATGAGAAAACCATTTTACGTAGTATTTTTTTTTTCTTAATACTTTTCGGGAACCAAATATAGCGTAAAAGAAACACACGGTTAGTTAGCATGGCAATGTGGTTGTTGTCTATAGATTTGAAAAGCTTGTCTTTGAAATTGAATTGAATTCTCAACAGATTTAGATGATCAATGCTACTTAGAATGATCATAATCCCCAAATGAAAATGCATAGGATTAGTTGAATTAAAAAAAATATATCAAAATAGAATTCAAAATGAATTAAATAAGAGGAATGGACTATCCACGAGAGAGAGTCGTACCCTTTAAACCTAATCTTAGCTTTGAATAGAATCTCTTTTTCGTCAATAGATAATCGCACTATATTGAATTCCAAATCTTACATAAGTTTAAAATCAGGTTCATCTCAAGATCCAATTAAAGATGTTATACATAATTGATGAACATAAAAATCAATGAGTCAACCACTGCTACCATTTCACCTCCATTAACCACTGCAAACTAAAGCATGCCCAAAAAACCGACAAGCATAATGTCATTGGAAAAGGATCTGCAACAAATGACCATCAAGCTGAGTAATCAATTGAGGCAATCAAAGAATGCTACCTCAAACGACAATACATTCTAGTAGCTACCATCCTCTCCACCATTAATGTCCTTTGTCATATATATCTAATCGTTCCATATAGATAAAGATGGAAGGCTATTATAATGAAAACAAAGTGGAACAAAGGCATTAAGGAGTGTAGTTGTAGGAACACGAATATTAATCAATCCTCTATGAGAGAATAGTAGTTAAGCTATCCAGGTACTACAAATCTAAAGTCTTTAGGCTTAGGACAAAGCATCGTAATTACTCTTAGACATGCAAGCTTTCTTAGCTTCCTTGCTAGTGAAACTTATCATTCTAACAAAGGGATCTAAACCTCTCCACAGATTAATTAGTAGAAGGAATCAGTTATTCATTTTGGGTTGTTTTAACATTATTTACCAATTCCTGATTCAATAAGCTTCCTATTGTTGGGAACCATGCATGAGTGGTTCAAGAAGAGGATTGTTTGATAGATTATCAAGAGTAGAATTAATGTTTAGTAGAATCAATCTATTCAAGGGCACCCACCACCCATGACACCACTTGGCAATGGAAATTGGCATGGTAGTGACCATGAAGTGACGTTGGGGAAGAGTATAGGTCTGAGGAAGAATATAAGATAATGAAGGATTCCTTGGATCCAATATAGATGACTTTTCCCTCATGCATCACATTCCCTGAGAATAACTTTACAACTTAGCCTCTTACAACTACATATTACTAATCTTTCTTGAGCTATAGTTGAGATCCTAAGGTAGTCATATATTCTCTACGGATTGGGTCACCATTTGTTAAGGCAAATAGCTACACATATTCTCAACAATGACACCATGATATCTCGTGGGGATTGAGACAATATGTCCCCTTAAGTGATTATAAGGACTTATGATCATGCAAATTGTGATAATAGTAATTCTTTAAGTGAGATTTGACATATGTACTTTCTAGACTAGAATATATTAATTAATAAAAAAAAATTAGAAGATCTAAAACTCAAGGATTGTAAAGATAATCTTCAGAGGTTAATAGCTTCTACCTCATTAGATTATAGAAAATAGTTAATTGAGAGTCAACAAACAGTGGATGGTAAGTCCACCCGAGAAATTGATTAAATTAGATTTAATTCATTTTCATCTCAATATAATTTCATAGGGTACTAGAGTGCAATTGACTATCTTTAATATAACATTGAATCAACTTCAGAATTGGATTTTGAGAAAGTTAGTATTTTCTTGTGAGTCCTAGCACTCATACTTACATTCTTTGTTGGTATAAGGATTTATGGAGAATTAATTATTTGTGTGCATAAGTAATTATTTTAGTAAAAGCATGAAGTTGAATAGGAACTTATGATTAATTATTTTAGGTTTTTCTAAATTTGGTTAATTAATTTTCTTAGCTAAAACCATTAAGGATAATTAATTAATTAGGACCTAGTGGTGGATTAAGTAACTTAAGCCTAAATTAAACTAGACTCACTTAAACCCACAAGAGAAGCTATATAAATCCTCTTAGGGTTTAGTTTAGCCATCCATCTATTCCATTCTTCCAAAGTGAAATCCTAGCCTTCATCCATCTTTCTCCCTCTCAATCTATATAGTCACTCTACAAAAGTGTCAAAGATCAAAGAAGCGATTAGTTAGAAGATCGCAAGGTATTTGAGATCCACCACATCAATTAGAATATGATCTAAGAACATCTATATCAAAGGAATGGTTTTTAGCACCCAAATCTAAAGTTTGAAATATCTCTTTTTTCTTATGCATAGCTTTCAAATCTGTAAGTCATATGATCTTAGATACGTACCCCTTAATCCTATTCCTAAAGGTAGGGTATAAGGGATATGCTGACAAAATTTGATACCTCATTGTGGTATCAAAATAAAGAGTGATACTAGAAAGAGACATGACCCTATATCAATTTCATTTTGATATAGAATCCAAAGCAAATAGTAAATAGAAAAATCAATATATAAATAGAAAAATTGATAAATGACAAAATCGATTCCACATTGAGTGTCAAAATAAGATCAACACTACATAAATGAAAACAAACCAATTGAATGCCAAACTTCAATTGAAGACTAGTATCAGATCTCATTTGACACTGAGACTTGAGCAAATATAAATTTGGTAAACAAGTAACCACCAACCTAGACACTAGCTTGGTATGAATGTTCAATGATAGCATACATGACATGCTGTAAACCCTCCATTTTGTCCCTTTAGCATATGTCTTTAAGTTCACCTCCAGTGCTCCACAGTAGTTTCTTAGTGGCCCATTGCTACTTATACTACTTATCTTTTTTTTAGCCACCTTGGAGACTTTGGTTGAGGGATTTATCTAACCCCATTGTGACCTTTGGCAGCCCTGAGTTAGGCCTAAGATTTTCCTTTCGTTTTTGGATAGCTCATTTAGATACACTTTTAAGATAGCATGTCGAGTCACACTGGGCCCATTTAGATGCACTTGGCCCACTTAGGTTTACCTAATCTTGCCTAGGTCACTTTTTTGGCACATCTTGCATGTCTCACATGGCTTGCATGACTTGCATGGCTTGTTTTTATAAAGTTGCATGACTTGACTTTTTATTATTATATTTTTGTTTATTTTATTTATTATCTTGTCTATTTCCTCCTTCATTTTATTTTCCAATTATTTTGTCATGTTTCCGTAATATTTGTCCTTACTTATCTATTTTAATTTAATAATTTTGTTTAAATATTTTATTTCTATTTTTATTTTTATTTTTATTTTTATGATTATTATTTTTCTATTTTACTCATTTTTTATCATCATCATCATCATTATTATTATTATTATTATTTTATTTGATCTATTAACTTTGAAATTTTGTAGGGAAGTCCACCAATGGAAAAATAAGAAGCTGCCCATGATCTGAAATTTAGGAAGGGTGATTATTACCATATTGATTCGAAGAGCTAGCATATGGAAGAAATGAATGGAACCATGTTATAAGGAAGATCCGACTTACGTATGAAAAAGAAAATGATGAGTAGAAGAGAAAGAATTTAAGTCGCCTTTTGGAAAGAGAATCACGTGTTAATGGAAGAGATTTTCAGCAGTGTTTTGGAGTCAAATACTTGGGGCGTAAAAAGTAGAGAAGGGCTATGTTTTAGGAAGAATTGAAGTAACGTATACAGGTTGGAAGGGATTCAGCGTGAATTCTAGAGAAGGTATAGGAGGTGTGCATGGTCACATTGAGATTGATATTTGGAAGGTGGGATTTCCTTAGATGCATGATCATTGGAGATGGGATGGATACCATATTGAGATTGGAAGGTAGGCATAGACATTTTGGGAGAGTTTAAGGAAAGGTGGCTCTAGGAGATAAGGAAGCAATTGAAGACTGAAGATTGGAGTTTGAGGTTTTTTTTTCTTTAAAAAGGGAGACAATTAAAAAGGCAAAAAGGAAAACTACCAATTTGGTTTTGAAGGAATTATAAGGTTGTGCGTTGAATGAAGAAAGTGAGAAGGTTCTTTAGGGGAAAGGGAGATTTTTTTTTTTAAAAAAAAAAAAAAAAAAAAGTCAATAAGCATGTGGAAGGTGTGATTGCCAGCAGGGATTGGGAGGATGGTTTTGGAGAGGAACAGCTTGTTGGAAAAAAAGAGGAACATGGTGTTTTTCAAAAGAAAATAGGAGAACACGTTTTAAGGGGGACTGAGACTATAAGATTCAGCAAGGTAGGGCGGCCTTTTGGGAGTCAACTTCAGACCGTCGTGTTTTGGAGATTCGGATCACGTGTTTGAGAGTTGTACCATCGAATTTAAAGGAAGCATCCATGCAGCAATCACACGATATACATAAGGCACCATTCATAAGAGAATTCTAACCACCAGCTGTAGGCACAAAAGAAAAGAGGCGTCCATATTCAGTCCACGTTTTGAGGCAACAACAGGCATCTAGATCATTCACCACCCACAAGGACTGACACGCACAAGAAAGCTCTCTCCACACCTGCATAGGTTGGTTTGATTGTGTTAATTGATGTGCTAATAAAGTATGATTATCGTTTTATCGATTAGTATGTATGTTTTTGAATTATTGAGGCAAGTCTCTTTTAGTTATTTTAATAATCACGTGCTTATAAAATCCTTTGTTTAGTGTTAATTATTTTAGGTTAACTTGTTTTATTTAGTTTATCATGTTCAGGTTTGTTTTGATTGTGTCATTTTATACACTTATAAGTAATTGCTTTTGGTTTATACGCTCTCTAGCCATTTAGGATAATTCAATTTAGTGTATGTCGTCAGTTTTGTGCTTCTACAACCCCATGTTGTAGTTTTATAACCTGAAATTTTTTTAAAAACCATTGTTTTTTTAAATAGGAGAGCACTAGAATTTTTTTTTAATGGAAAAGTCACCAATTTTAAAAAAAAAAAAAAAAAAAAAAATGAGGGAGCGCCGGATTTTGTTTTAAGTGAAAAAGCCACTGGTTCTTTAAATGAAAGAGCACTAGATTTTTTTAGAAAGCCACAAGATTTTTAAACAAGAGAATACCATATTTTTTTAAAATAAAGGAAAATCTTCAAAACTCTTCCTTACTGTCAGTTTTCACTCAACCACTAACCCTTTAGTTTTAAAATTTGTTTCAGCAACTACGGAATATTTTAAAAAAAATTCCAAAACTTGAATGACTTCCCTCACTTCTTGAACTTGAATTTAAAATTTTGTTTAAGTTAGAAAGCAATCCTAGAATAGAAGATATAAATGAGTTTTTAGGGGGGCTCTATTTTCACCCGATTCTGGACACCCTAAAATTTTTTGTAAAAATAAAATAACAGATGACTTTTTAAATTTTATTTGATATTTTTCTTTAATTTTAGACTTCTTGAAATTTATCTTAGACATATAAAATATTAAAAAATATCTTTTTTGAGGGAGATATGATTTTCCAAAGTTGTACCTACTGTACATGATGGAATTTGGACATCTAATTAGTTAGAGTGTTTTAAAAATATTTTTGAGTACTACCCGACCCTGGATTCATTTTTTTCTGTGATATAGACACTTTGAACGATGTTATGTGATCACTTTTTTTTTTTTTTTAAATTCGTTTATGCATGCCACTTTTTTTAACCTAACCTAGACTTTGTAGAGCTTTTGGGGTGTCTTTGCTGCAATTTATCATTTAAATGAGTGTTTAGTTTTTCATATCTTGTTCTAGATGTGTAGGAGTTTTTTCCTAAAAAAATTTCATAATTAAATTCAAATCTAAAATATTTTTTTTAGAAATTGTTTTGTGATGCTCCCTTTTCTAATTGCATGTTGATGATCTTGTACATTGCTTGAATTGGTTATTTATTTTTGGAGTCATTCGACTTATCTTGGCTCAATTTTGGCTTTGGTACTATATATTAGACATAATAAAGATGTTATATAATTTATACTTGTCCTAAACACTCTAGCATTTTTGGAAGAACCTATTAAATTATACATGCTATCCAGGTACGCTCTCTATCACCTACTTCTCGGAATTCTATGAACATGCATGTTGTTGTGAGTCATATCTATGTTTGATTCTATTCTTGGTTGCCTAGATGTCTGTTTGATTTTGTACTATATTTCTGTGCTAACTTTAATGTCTTATGATAGCGCTTGAGAGGCAGTCCAGGTACACATCCTAACCCTCCTTTACAATTGTGATTTGATTTCTTTTTTTGGCATGCTAGTTTTGGAATCACCTTAGCCTACCTAGGTACCTTCAAATAATTGATTAATTGCCACTTTTCCCTCGACTTAGTCATTAGAGACCTCTTTAGGGCTTAGAGGAGTGCTACCTCTTAGAGGTACCTTCCCAATAGGTAACCTGATCCTTGAACCAAGACTCGGGTTTTTCAAGACTTGTTTTTCCAAAACTATGGAGTCACTTCTTTAGCTTGTTTTATATTCCCTTTTAAAATAAAATAAAATAAGTGGCAACTCCAACTTTTCCAAAACTAATTTTTCACTAATAAAAATGAGTATTGCCATTAAGTGGGGACACACGTAAAAAAATACAAGTCCACACATGCATTTGTTAGGAATCCTAGCTTACTTTATTCCTATGCCTTGGATCCTATAGGTTGCATCCATCTATCCCTAGGGCTTTCTAGATCTAACATAGCGAAAAAATTGGCTTCAAAACCATATTAGGATAAAGATCTAGAGAAAAAGTGCTCATACCTAGATCTAGATGTTCCCAAATCAATTCCTAGCGGTAAAGAACATGCCTAGAAAAATCGAAGAATCTCTTTCTTCATGCTGCTACCCACATGCTCGTCCCATACAGGTGGCCTCTACACATCCCATGTGATTTCTGTGCACATGGTCTATGCGCATCCTATGTGATTCTCATGCATACGACCTGTGTGATTCTAATGCACTTCTCGTACACCCAAGATCTTTCGTCCAATGACTCTTCCTTGTGTCTAGGCACTGAGATGGTGGGAATCTCAAGGGTGGAGGCTAGGGTTCTCTCTTTGGACTATAGGAAGAAAATGGCAAGGCATAGAAACTCGAACCCCTAAAGGGGTATTTATAGGCTTCCTACTAGGCTTAAGCGACTTAAGTCCACCATGGGCTTAGGTCACTTAATCTAGCCCAAAAAGGTTGTTAATTGATTAATTAACCATATAAGACCCTAATTAATCAATTAGTCTAGTCCAAAGATACCACTCACTTATCCCTATGCAACTTTACGTAATTACCAAAATGTCATTTTGTACAAAAGTGAACTAAAAACTCATTCAACTCTCATAAACTGTGTCATCAAGGAATATGAGCTTAGACCAAGGACTACTATAACCCATAAGAGTACTGGCTCCCTTAGAATCAAATTCTAAAATTAACTCAAGAGTACTGGCTCCCTTAGAATCAAATTCTAAAATTAACTCAACATCCCACCGTAGAAAGTCAATTGCACTCTAGTACCCTATGTATATTACAATGAGACACCAAGTGCTCAGGTCTATGACCTACTATCCACTACAGATAAACTCTCCATAAAGTGATGTCCATAATCTAACAAGGTAGTGTTATCACCTATTAAGATTACCTATCAAATCCTTGAGTTACAAATCCCACTTATTATGTGATCAACTGACATACTCTAACTCCAAGGAGCATGTCAAATTCTATAAAATGAATTATTGTGGCCACAGATTTCATGATCACATGTCCTTTGGATCACCCAAGGGGACACGCTATCTTAATTCCATGAGATATCATGATGCCTCTATTAAGAATACTTGGTGCCACAAGCCTCCATCAACAATGACCCATTCCATAAGGATATATAACCACTTTAGGCTCTCACCTATAAGGCAAAGCCTCCTGTTGATTTTAGCACAGGCTCAAGATCCTCTCAAGGTTGAGAGTCCATGCAGTAGAGTAGTTTGGTGAATCATGATAATTGATAGCCTTGCATCATGATTCATCATGTATCCTGTCCAATGTGCATCACATACACTAGTGCACTCACCATGGGAAACCCATCTCGACGGCCACGACAAGTTATCACTCTAATTAGGAGGTGGTGCACTACAATCTCTACTGCATTGCCTAAATCCATGAACTGACTGTGAACAACTTATCTATTTATAAGGAACCCATGACTTGTATCTTTTATGGAACTCTTAATGCACCCAAGTCATGTACAATGTAAGAGACATAGGTTAAATGCTCAAATCAATGTTAATACACAAAAATGATAGCAAAGGGACAGTTAAGTATAAATTTGTAATATCATATCTTGCTTTTAAGGGCTTAATCTCAATAGCATCTCCATAGATTTTGTTCATGTGCAACATATACACACTAGCACAGTATGGACTTATATTTCTATTGTGCATCCTCCACTCAATGGCATGACTATTTTTTTTACAAAATTATTTAGCACTTTGAAATTTTTTTTTTTACTATTTTCTAGTCATTGCTTATTTTATTCATCTTTTAAGAGGTAAAAAAATCTTATGACTCTAATATTGGAAAAAAAAATCTAAAAAGAATGAATAGGTTTGAGGCTTAGGTTCCCCAATGGGAAGGTATATATTAGGCACCCAACTGAGCCTGAAATAAATTTGGTCTCTACTAAGTAAATTGAGGAAATTTTGATATTTTATAAACTAATTAATGAATACAATGATGATGGAAATATTGTGTAAAAAAAAAAGAATAAATTAATAACAAGAAGGCATGGTGGATACTAATATAAAACAAAGAATGTAAAATGTATGGATAGATCATATTAATGAAGTTCAAGATCAAGTTATGAATGAGATTGCCTAGTTTCAGAAAGGATTCCCATATAAATGAGATTCAAGATCAAGCCATAAAAGCAATTGCTTTGTTTCAAAAAGGTTTTCCTATGAAAACAATTCCAAAAAATGATTTGAGTGAAAATGAGTAATAAAAAGCTGATAATAAGCTTGAAAATTGCAACAAATAAGGGATCAAGCAAGAATGCTCAAAACTAACACCACAAGTTGTGGTATCGGATTCGTGACATTGTGTTGACAAATTGACATTAAAGCATAAGGGTAACCAATAGTAGATTCCACATCCAAATCAATGCTAGTGCAAAGATTGATACTAATTTTGATGCCAAATCTAACATCAATGCTAAATTGACAATGGCTAAAGATATAATCAATGAAGGATTTAAGTACCAGATTCAACAACCAATGCAAACTAATGTCAGATTTGATACTAGAACTAACATCATAAAGTGACAAAAAGCCTAATAAAAATGACACTTCTCAAAAGCATATGTTAATAGAATTTTGATGTTATTCATTAGAAAATCCAATAGCACATCAAAAGAAATCCAACATTGGTTCAATAGACTATTGCATGCAGTTGAAGTTTAAAAACTTATATTTATTTTATATATAACCCCAAAACCTAAGATGATGAAAAGTATTTCCTCCAAGATTGCCCCATGTCACATCCTCTCATTCACTCCTCTTTTTGCATTTCTTATATTACTTTATCACAAACAGCAATAGAGAGATTTGAAATTTATGCATCTAATCATAACAAGCTTTGGACAATGTTAGAATATTTTGGTTGGCATATCATTCTTTTAAATTGGTCTATAGAATGAGAGTGTCCTTTATTAGAGCCAAAATATGTGCTCCAATGGCACATATTTGATATAATTTATACACCATAAGACACTTAAATCATTCGACTTAGCCTAAATTGATGCTAAGGCCCTAGCCATGGTTTAAATTTTATTTTGGAGATTTATCTCAGGTTTAAGGGGAAAAAATGGTGTAAATTGAAATCATTTTAGATTTTGAAAGAGTAAGAAGGGGTTAAATGAGGAAATGAGCAACTTAAGACTCATGGGTATGAGGAAAGGCAAGATAAGGATATCACGAGTTTTAGAGATAAGGAATGACCATTATGAAGTAAGAAATGAGGTACACATGCATGGGAAATGAGGCATGAAGAAAAATTCATCAAGTTTGCATGGAAATTTGGAACTCAAAATTTGGTAGCAACATGTACTCCGACTTTAAAGTGAAATTTAGAGTACTTCATTGCATAGTACCTTGTCCTGGGTGTTTATGGTATCAGAGCCATAGGAAGGGAAGTCAGGTCCGTTTTGGGTGCTTTTTTATCTATCCTAGGAGAGGTAGTAGTTTGCCTGAGGCGATCCCCGCCGGGTTGTACTCGTTGTTAGCCGTGGATAGGCGTTTGTTAGGGCGATTTGACGGTCAAGGGTGATTACTTGATTGGGTCTATAAATCTGCTATTAGGCTCTAGATTAAAAAACCCTAAGATGAGTTTGATTTTCAGAACCATTTCTAGGAAATCCATTGATTCTCAAGACACTGTAGTTAACAGTGAAGAGATCAATTATCCTAAGATCCAAAATGATTTAGATGATTGGAAATTACCCAAGGTGCCTAATCAAGAAATTTATAAGAAAGGAACCTTTAAGTTTTTCACAGACTACACCATCAAAACCTCAGAACAGTAACCCTAGAGCAAGACGATCAAGTCATTAGACTCTTTGATAGTAAGCCCATTGATAAGCATAAGCGTGACAATTACAACTTCATACACTTTGGTATGATTCAAGTAGCAGCTAAGCCTTTGACAAGACTAGGTCTAAACACCTCAATTGCCATATGTTTAAGAGATAATAGACATCTCGATTATCGAGATTCTATTATAGGAGCAGTCCAAGCAGGATTAAATGTCGGTCCTGTTTATTTCCAGTGTTTCCCTAACTTTACTGTTAGGTTAAAAGATCCCGACATCTTATATTTGGTTGTCCTCCATGATAAGACCCATGGTTTTAAGTTCAAGGAAGGAAACAGTCTTGTTTCCATCATAATCAGGTTAGCCTATAAGAGTATGACCACAAGCATTGGATCTGGAGCATTGTGCACCAGCCTCAAAGGTGAAACCACTCTTTTCTACTCTGATATGCTAAATAAGTCCAATTTCATAATCCTTAAGCAAATTATGTGGAAAGATGTTAACTTTCCTGAAACTTGGCATTTTTCTAATACTGTCCCAGCTATTGAGCAAAGATCTGAAAGGATTGAACAAATTGTTCAATATCCTGATGGAGGAGGAGATCTGATTTTCTCCAACTCTTTCCGTCATTCTAGCATCCCTAGAGTTTCAGATTTTGAGCCCTCTAGAGCTTCAACTTCTTCCATTCCCATAAGAACCACTAGGACAGAAGAAGGTTCTACTTCAGCTAATCCTAAGAACATTAAGCTCACTGGTGTGAAGAGTCAAACCAATTTGGCCAGACCCTATTATATAGTTGATAGAGAGTCTACCCAAGGTTCTCAGCAGGGTGATAATCAGGATGAGTCTCCTGATCTGTCTCCTACGTACTCCCAGATGATTAACACTATAAGCTTAAGTGATGAGGACTTTGAAATTAACAAAGATCTCTTAAGAAAAGACTTCTATTCTGAAGTCAATAAGGAAAAACGTGATTGGTTCTTTAGATCTGTCCCTAAGGTTATTAGAACCATTTACCAAGAAGAGTTTTACTCTTACTTAAGACAAGAAAAGAAAAACATTAAGTATTGGATCTGGTTTGAGCTCTTCAAACAAGATGATCATCCAGATTATCCCTGTAAGCGTATTAATGTTATATCCAGCAAAACTAAGATATGGAAAACTTGTGATGACAATGTCATTGGGTCAATCCATCCTCCTGAAGCTAAGATAGAAAAGAACATTAATGGAACCATTGTCATAGCTTCACTTTTTAAGACCAAGCATGAGAATAAAGGAACTGCTAGTGCAGTTGATGTCAGAAGAGTCATGGAACAACTTAATTACACTAACATGTTTCTTAGAACTCTTGGTGATCAATTCAACAGGGTTGAGGAGATCATGGAAACACAAGACCACATTAAGACAACGTTTGTTAAGAAAGATAATAAGCCTTTATTTAAGCCTTTTGAATTCTCTAAGAAATTCCAGGAAAATCCCCATATTGACCAAGCTTTGGTTGATAGGATAACCCAAAAGGTTAAGGAAAACATTATTATCCTTGAGACACCTCAGCCTTCTCAAAGGAGAATTAACATGGTCAAAGGAGAAATTAATTATGAAGCAGAGGCTGATGAATTAATTAAGATTTTTGAGGAACCTCCAAACCAGGCAGTTATGAGGATTATCGGTAACCAAGAGCCACCTAGATCTAGGAATTACTACCCTAGGCCTACCTTTCCTGACATGCAGTATGAGGAAAGAAACCAGTACACACAAGCATCTTACACTAGTGGCACTATCTATGAATGGAACATAGATGGTATGACTGAGTACAATGTACTCACTAAGCTTCAAGAAATGACCATGGTTAGCACAGCCTATAAGTTAACCAATAGATTGTCAGACCATGCTGTAGCTCAGACAATTGTTGTTGGTTCACAGGACAACTTAAGGGTTGGTGGGATAATTATCTCACTTATGATGATAGGAATGATATTCTTAAAGCTTATAGGATTAATGAGAACAATGAAATTGTTAAGGACGAAGATGGACAAGATATAGAGGATGCAATGGCAACTCTTATCTATTCCATATCCAAGCATTTCATTGGAGATCCTGCAAAGATTAAGGATAAGACTGCAGATCTCTTAACCAACCTTAAGTGCCCTAAGCTTCATGATTTTAGATGGTATAAGAAAGTATTCTTAACTAAAGTCATGTTAAGATCAGACTGTAATCAGTCTTTTTGGAAAGAAAAGTTTATCTCAGGACTACCTAAGCTTTTCTCTGAGAAAATTAGAATCAAGATAAGGGAGCAGTTTAATGGACAAATCCCTTATGATAAGCTTACCTATGGAGAAATTATAAGCATTGTCACAACTGAAGGAATTAAACTGTACAATGACTTTAAGCTTAAGCAGCAAATAAAAAATGAACAAAAAATCTACAAGAATGAGTTTGGTTCATTCTGTAGCCAATTTGGATTTAATCAAAAAAAGACTATGCCTCCCTCTAAACAGAGAAAGAAACAAGCTAGAAAGCCTAGTAAAGAAAAGTTTTACCATAGTAAGCGAGGAACTTATGGTAATTATAGGATGAATGAAACCAAGCATAATAGACATGTTCAAAGAAGGATGAACAAGGATGCCCAAAAAGCCCAGATTAAGCTAGAAGAACCTTCGTCTAAACCAGTTTGCTTTAAGTGTGGCAAGGTTGGCCACTATAAGAAATATTGTAGGGTTAAGCAGGAAATTAATAATTTAAATGTTGCAGAAGACCTAAAAAATATGCTTAAAAGGGTCTTGTTAAACTCCACAGAGTCTGAATCAAGGACTGATTCAGATAATGAAAATGATATTAATCAACGAGATAGTAGTGGTGAAGATATCTCAAGCCAAACTTCTAGTGATCAAGCAGATTGCGTTAAGGGTAGTTGTGATTGCCGACCTAAGACTATTAATGTTATAAGCCAAGAACAAGAGCTAGTTTTAGATGTCTTAAGAAAGGTTGAAGATGAAAAAACTAAGCAAGATCTTTATGATGTCTTTAAGAAGTCAGTCAGTAAGCAAGAAGTTAAGAAGACAGTTAATCCTTATAATTTAAATGAAATATTTACAAGATTTAGCCAGTAGTCTGCCAAAGAAATGACTATTAAGGATCTTCAAGAAGAAGTAAGGCAGAATAAAAAAGAAATTAAGGTTTAAGAGAGTTTACAACTTTAGGTTTAACAGATCTCTAAGAACAAGTCAACAAGATTATTGATAGTAATCTTGTTAGCCAGGAAAATCTTGAAGAGATTCCAAAATCCTCACAAGCTAATAATGAAGTAGCAGATACATACTTAAATACTGGTAGTAGGGTTATTTTCCAGAGGTGGGAAGTCTCTCTTACTATAGTAATTAAGAATAAGTTTGCTATTGATATTATTGCTTTAATTGATTCCGGAGCAGCTTCAAATTACATTCAAGAAAGCCTTGTGCCTGTTAAGCTTTGTAAGAAAACCACTAAAACTCTTTTTGAAGCTAATGGAAAAAGCCTTGATATCAGATATAAGTTGTCTGATGCCCACATTAGCAACCAAGGTATCTGTATTAAGCAAACCTTCTTTCTAGTTAAAGACCTTAATGAAAAGGTCCTTCTAGGTATTCCCTTTTTAAGCTCTATATATCCTATGTGGGTAGATAGTAAAGGAATAAAAACTAAGCTCATTGATAAGGAAATCTTGTTTGAATTTGCTAATCCACCTAATGTTGAGGGTATCAACACTTTAAAGGGTCAGAGCATTCAAATCAATGATGATAATGTTGATCTCTTAAATAAAGAGATTAATTTTGTTGGATCTAACATTCCCAATGGATTAATTGTTTCATGCATTCCATATTTTCAAAAAGATAATTTTTCTCAAAGCTTTGACAAAGATTATTTTAATATATACCAAGATATTTTAAGAAATTTACAACTCAAGTATATTAAAGGAGAATATTTCCAGAACCCTAATTTCCTAATCCGTGAATTTTGCAGGATTCACAAAATCATGACCCCTAAAAAGAATATTCAAGCTCCTCCTAAGCCATCTGATTCCCAAATCAGCAAAGAACCTTCTCCTCATAAAATGCTTTGGAGCCAACAAGTTGAAAAAGAAGAAGCAAGACTTCATTCTTCTGACCTCCTACCAAATAAAATGTTATCCTTATACTATGACCATTCTAATCCATCCAAGCCAGTTAAAGCAACCCAATTTCCAATTATTTCAGGGTCTCAGACCTTTAAGCAGATTACTAAAACTAATCCCTCTCAAAAGAAATTAGCTTCATGCTCATCCTTTTCAAACAAGCAAATTGTGGTGGTTGCCAATCCCACACCTCTTTCAGCAAAATCAAGATACTAGCAAAAAGATTTCAATCAACCTTTTTTGGTTATTGAAAAAGAATTTTTTTCTGAAAATCCCAGAGAAATAGTAGCAAAAGCTTTTCATGAATTTTTTCACTATCCATCTGGTGACCTTTTGAAAACAAGAGTTTATTATGAAACTATCCTTGTGGAAACTGGCTCTGTTAAAATTAAGCACAATATTGACAAATTCAGTAATTTTGATTTGGCATTCTCTACCTACCATATTTACAAGATTCTTACAGTTAAGCAATGGGGAAATCCTAATTTGTCTAGGGAATTCTCTAAGCCCTCAAAACCCATAATTTTTAATTATTGGGATTACCAGAGAGCCTGGTTTAATGCCTTCTTAATCCACAATAAGGACTTCCATCATTCATGGATGTTCTATTTCCCATCTAAGCATCAAATCCCTTCTTTTCCCTTTTGGTTTAATGACTGGTGGACTTATTTTGGTCCAACTGACAAGATTCTCCCTAAGCCTGTCTTTGATGGCTTTGAGTTATTCAAAAACTCTTTCCTTGCTCCTAGAGAACTTTCAGCTTTTCCCCCTTTGTTATTCTTCTTTAGTGAATTCGGTCTTGCCTGGATAGTCTAATGGGACTATATTATTATTTTAGACGAATCAACAACTTTTCCAACCCTTGGAAGGACTTTCAAGACTAAGTGGTGGGATGCAGTAAAGAATGATGCCTCGGTTCAAGCAGTAAATCAATATTTCCTTAAGCATCCTGCACAAGCCTCAGCTTCTGAAGATATGTCACAAGTCCTCCTAAAAAAACAATAACTTCAAGCCAAGCTAGCCGTAGCTAAAACACCTCAGGAGTTTCAGGACATCCTGGATAAAAGCAGCTCAAGCTTTTCCCAAGAGGAATCTTATGCAGAGTCTGACGATTCTACTACAAATTACCTTCAAGATAATGAAGATGACTGTGAAGGTATTCTTTCTCCCATAAGAAAGGCAAAGAACTGATGATGTTCAGCTCTTTTCAAGTCCGTGAAAACTACAGTTCAAGAAGTCAACCTTTTCCAGCTCTTTCAGCCGAAAGCACTGCCAAATATAATGATTATGCTAATCGCTACAGTAGTGGTCAAAAAGCAAATAGTAGCCATCGGTTACTATTCACTCAGCACTATTCACTACTATTCAAGATTCTATTTTTGTCTATTTAAGAAGGCTTGCTCCTCATTTGTAAGCATTAGAAAATTTTCTCCTTAGAATTTCTCTCTACCTTCTCTCTAAAACTCTCTCTCTCATGTAAGCCTCTCTCTTAAGCTTCCCCTTCTACCTTTCTTTTTTCCTAACCATGTAAGCACCAAGCAAAGCTTTCTTCGAAAAGCTTTCCTCTTCCATTGTAAGCTATCCAAACCTTGTATCTCCATTATATAATATATTTATGTAATTTTCAAGTTTCGGTTTCAAGTTTTATAATTTTCAAGTTTGATCTTTGATACCGCCTACATGGCTGGTTTTTTATTTTCTTTTGTACCTCCTACATGGATGGTTTTAAGCTTTAATTTTCCAATTTGTAGAACCGCCTATATGGCCGGGTAAATTCTAATTTGTGTTCCTTTCCTGTTAGTTTTTTTATTAATCATTTTGGTTTGTTTTCGATTTCTCTAACCGATATATATATTCAAAGCTTAGGAAGTTAGAAATCCAATACTTTAAACAATGCACAAATTTGAGCTAAAATAAGAAAGTTATGCTCATTTGAAACAAACTAGTCAAAGAGGAATGTTGAGTTCAAAATTGGTAACTTGAATTCAAAATGGTTTTTGGCTATTTAGAACTCAAAGGAATGCAAGGAAACTTTTGGCTGAGACTAAGTTCAAATCCCCTTACCTATTTTCAACAAGAGGCACGCATTTCAAACTCAAAAACATGGAGAACATGCATAGGTAATGGGTGAGTTTGAAACTCACAACGAATATTGAACTCATCTTACTGATTTTAAATTAGATCTTTTTTTTTCCAGTTATGAGTTTGAAATTGATTTGGAACTTACCCAAATTTCAAAGTCAACCACTGGTGATCGATTTTGAAGTCTAAGACACTTCAAAATGAGTTTTGAATGTCTTCATCCAATTCAAAATGCATCATACTCATTTACAACTCGTAATTTTTAGAGTTGTTTTAGGTTGTTTATGACTTTTCTTTGTAATAAGTTGCCTATGAGAGTGTGCCACATGTTAGGTTATTGAATTTACTGTATAAACTCTCTTAGTCCTAGGGTTTAAGAGTTCTCTTCTGGAAAGTTTGATATTTGTGGTGGAAGAAGACAATAACTTTTTGTTTATTGAATATATTGTTTTTAGTTTCTTTTTATTCAAGTTATGGATTTTTACTCTATTATGGATTGTGAATGTGACATCACCCCCATGAGAGGCTAAAAATCCAACTTGGGGCTTGAAGCATGAAAACCTAAGAGCAAGAAAATTATAGGGATATTGGGTAAATTATTATAACAATGAGATTAATTAATGGTTAAGTGACAATTTATCAATTTTCAATCCTATCCTTGTGAGTTATTTTAAGGAATGATACAATAGGTTATTACCAAATACTAGTAATTCTTGATAACTCTTTTATCATTAGTTATCTTGGTCTTCCTTATCATTATCTACCCCAAAACAAAGTTATAAGGAGTACAAAGAGTTAAAAAGTCAAACCTTGAACTAGTAATTAATCTTATTCATTTGATGGTTTTAGGAATCTATTTAAAAAAAAAAAAAAATTAGGTTTCGAATACAATTATGAGTTATAAAACTCAGGTTGAACATGAGCGACTAAGGATCCTAAAACCCTAAAATCACTCTACTTAAGAAAACCTCTTTGACTTCTATACCCAAGGATGGATTATGGAAGGCCTCAAACTTGATTCAATTGAATTAAAAATCAATATTCACTTTTTTATTAATATAGTTTCCTTTACTTAGTTTTACTTCATAAAAAATCAACTCAGATATTGTTTTTCACTTTAAGATTAAAATAATAGTAACTCATTTATCCTAGTATTGACAAATTCCGTAAGCCAATCCCTAAGGATGATACTCGAAATATTACGAAAGTCATGGTGACTCTTTCTCTGGTTTTTCTTGATAAGAGTTATTATGTACAAGGCTTAAGTATTTTGGTACAACAAAGAGTATCGATCAATCCTTTACTATAAGGTGTTCACTTTTTAATCTCTCATTGATATGGTAACGAAGGAAGATTAAGGCTTTTGTGCAATCTTGCAAGAATACATCATTTCCCTTCTTAATGATTGCCCCAAGTTTTATGGAATCAAAGTGGATTTCAACATCTAATATAATGTGGCAACTATTTTTTTTCTTTTTTTGAGATATTAAGAATGACAAACTCAAGTTTGGTGAGATTTGACATTATCTAAGAATTATGTATGAAATGATTTAATCAGAATCATTCATAAATTTGAAATAAAATATTACATAAATGATATAATTTAAGGAAAGTAAATTATATACTTAAAAGAAATTTATAAATAAATTTATAGTAAAGAATTTAGAAATTTTGCATTTCATATGCCTTCTAATAACATTGTAAATCCATAAAGAACATTTCAAACCAATTACTTAAATTTCTATACTTTAATTATGTAGAATCAAGATATTGTGAAATGTTTCTGCTAAGTGTTGGTGCAGAGCCAAAAAAAAAAAAGTATCTAGCTAGCCTCCGCGTGCCATAAACGGTGATTTCACCTACACAAAAGGAATGTCCAAATGGGTTTTCTAGGCACACCCTTCCTATACTTAAGTCAGAAGTGGAAGACTTGAGCAAGTGATTTTTTGGAAAAAAATAGCAGCATACCTTCCTTTTGGTGAATAGTGGCTATTTATCCTTGCCCAAAAGTAATGTCTTCTCAATGCCTTAATTATGCCTTTGATTGCACTTTTATCGTCTCTAATGTCAATGATTGTTGGCTCATAACGCCTGTTGTGCCTTGATAAGCCTTGAAGTCTAGCATTTTAGCTTCATAACAATTGCATCAATCAATGTACTTAATTTCTATTATAGTTAATGCTTGATAGGTGGGAATGCATAATGCTCGGTTGGTTTGCATTCATGTACACCCTGGGAAGGACAGATAATGCTATATGACTCTTTATGTAGAACATGCATTACTCTAGAAGGGGCATAGGGATCATGCTAAACGGTAGTGAGTGTCCCACAATGCCCCCTAATTCTTGCAACTAGGTTTGACTAGGTTTCAAACGACTAGGTGGAAGAATTTTTTTGCCCACGCGTTTTAAATTTTTGGCTTCATGGGACACATGTCCACTACATGCGTTGTGAGGTGTCACATCCTTAGGGTGACCTATCAAGTGGCATGTCCCCTCAAATGCCTTGATGTACGCCCCATGCCCTATACAAAAGCCTGCTTTTTAGGCTCATTTTTTCATTTCTCTTGTTTTGTTCATCGTCGTTGTGTTTGTGCTTTGCCATTGCCGCCAGTGTAATTACTAGTGTTGTTGGTCTTCAACATCATCACCCATAGCCTTTCTTCCAGTTAATTCACTCTCCTTCATTGTATTTGTTGTAGTGTAGTTTATTTTTCTATTCATTACACCCTGTGTTGAACTTTATACCTTCGGAGATTTTCTATTTCTTCCATTTTTGGGTTCTTACATTTCTAAGAATGTGCTACATCATTATTGTTGTGAGTTTGTGTATGTCTTAGCCTAGGTTTCTGGAGTTGAAACCTTTCTCTAGGCTTTTGATGAAGAACATTTTCCAGTTTCAATGATTGTGGTCTCCGTTCTAGGGAAGCACCCCCTAATAGTTTGGTTGGCTAGGGCATCCCCATGTTGACCGGTTTGCATTTTTGCCATGCAAGTGTCTACATGGGCTTTGGTTTGTCTATCATCATGGACAGAAGAAGGGTTGTTTCAACAAGCGCCAAGTCACAGCATGGTGGGATGAACGCTTTTAGATTGAGCACTCTAAAATGGATCACTCTATAGACGAGCTATTCGAATAAGAGTTTTGGGCTCATTTTCACATCCTCAACTCTATCTCCATCCAATGGTGAGATAAAGAAGCTCTATCGATAGACAGGCTTCCCCATGATATGATTTACTTCAAGAAGGAATAGTTCATAATTGGACTCCATTTCCTAATTTCATTTATCCTCAAACAGTTCTTATATTTCTGCGAGATTCCACCTGCCTACATTCATCCAAACATCATCTAGATTTTCATGAGATGCGGCATCTTAGATGCATTGTACCAATTGAATCTCTCTCTCTTAGAGATTCTCTTTGTGTTCACCATCAAGATGAACCCCAAAGAGCGATTTAGCTTGTCAGCTCACACCCCATCCCTTTAGTTTGTAATTGATTACTACTAAAAAACAACACATTTTAAATAATAATTCCCATGAATTTCATACATTTTGAGTAGTAATTATGCCTAATATGCCCAAGTAATACATTGTTGCCCTTGCAAGAGATACTAATAGTTTTTATGAAGTTTTGGAGATATTTCAAGGTGATTTTTGAAGTATTGAGTGACAAAAGAGAAATGAAATTGAGGAGAGCAAATAATATGGATGATGAGGAAGAAGCAATGCACTTGGACCAAGCTTTGGAGCTGACTTGGAGGTGGTTAAGGTGGATTCAAAGGAAAGAAATGGAAGAAATGGCAAAAAGGAGTTGAAAAATTAAATATTTCCATTTCACATGATCATGCAAAAATTTCGCACAATCATGCGAAATGGACCGAAAGGCATTTATGCTACAAACCAAAGGGAAATCTCAAAGCTAATTTCGCATGATCATGCGAAAATTTCGCACAGTCCTGCAAAATGCTCTAGGAAGGCAAAAATTGGTGTTGTTGCATTTTTTATTTCGCACAATCATGCGAAATTGTTGGATCTCTTGCAAAATAGCCATTTTATTACTAAACTCCAGATTTCTTGGTGAAGAAGCCTCCAGAAAACCTTTTAGATGATGCCAAGTGTCCACTTGACCTTGGCCTATAAATAGAAACTTGATTTTCTCATTAAATGAAGCTTTTAGAGACATATTCTAATTTGTAAAATTTTCCAGATTTCCTCTCTCTAGAGAATTCTCTACTTTCCTTCATTTTCTCTCATTTTCTCAATAGCCAAACATGCCTTGTGAGACCAAATCTCCAAGCATGCATGGCTAAATCTCGTTTTTCTAGTAGGAAAGAGGATTTAGAGGTAAGATCTATGGCGAATTAGATAAATGAGCTTGAATTGCAAAGGTAATTTGATTCAATTGATTGATTAATTGAATTTTGGGGATTTTTCTCTTCAAATTGTCTTGGATGACTTCTACAATGCAAACTAGGTAGATTCATTAAATTCTTAAAGCTAGATTTGATGAGATTGAATAGTTGCATTGTGTGAATCATTAGAAGATAATTTAAGATGAATTGAATATATGATTTGAATTGATCTCTTGGATTAAATGACCTGATTTGAAGATAAATTAGATCTAGATCTAAAGCTAAATCAAAAATCGGTTTAGATGAAAATTTAGGTTTTTAATCTAACTTGATGAAAATTATATCTTAACATCTATTCACCATGGAAATTGTTTTCTAGAAAATCCTAACTTCGAGAATTTCGTCTCCTATTAATTGTCTTTTATTTTACATTTCATTTTTCTTCTCAATTTGAGATCATTATTAAATTGAATTTTCATCATCAATTTTCAAATCAATTTCACTTGATCACAATCATTTCTTTTCCTCTCATTAAAGTCTTAATCACCGAGAATAATCCATCCTAGTGGATGACACCTAAAAACCACTATACTACAGTAGTTTGTAGTAAAACCATTTTTTATCAGGTACAAGCTACTCTGGAATAGTGAATTAGGTTATAAATTTTGTTTTGATCCAATAAACGATGAAAAAGCAAACGATTAGTAATTGACCTTCCTAATTCAAACAAAGATTGGGCTAAAGGGCATGTCTTGGCATTTAGCCCTTAAAGTTGTTCAACGGTGGGATTAAATCAACTGTTCAAGTCGAAATGCTCCCTTGAATTACCAAGTATAATTTCTATTTTCATAGATTGTTTTGTTATTATTGCTCTGAATGGATAGCTAATGTTTTCTTTGTATAGGCAAATAAAGATGTGACTACCTAGTTGAGTAGGTAGACAAATCCTCATGGATCCATCTCAACAAGTTATTTGAGATTGACCAAGCCAAATGAAAGTTCTTTATGCTACTAATTGAGAAAAACTTAGAGAGTTTATTAAAGTTTGTGATTCTGGTGTTTCCAAGACTTGCTCATCCTACCTTAGTTCCTGGCAAGTACTTTGTCTTAAAGAACTTGTCATTCTACAAGGTTGTCCAGCTCACTAACGCTAAGGCAAGGCAAGCTCTTCTAGACATGTGCGAAAAGAATGCCAAGAGGGCACTCTACAGCAAGCTCCTAGTTTAATTTCTCATCTAGTTTTAAGCTCCGCATATCGGTTGACCAAGACAAAACCTACGCCCCATCTGATTAAGAAAGAGTTAAACACAAACTCAAGCGATTGCTTCTAATGAGGCTACTGTATTAGACGATGTTGAGCATAGCAAGGCTCTTGACCGCATTGTTCCACATATAGTCACTAAAAAAAAAAAAAATAGCTGCCAACTTGTGGGCTAGCTTTCGTGAAAGACAACAAAAAAGGGTTATTTGAAACTCTTGAGGTTGCGACTCCTCTGGCTAACAAGGGGAAGACAAGTGCCGAGAAGGGTTCATCCTCAAAGTCCGCTCCTACTTTTCCTACAACTATTGCACCCCTGTCTATTCCAGCAGCCAAGCCGTCTACTAAGAATAATCCATTCCACTTTACGAGGAAGCCAGTGGTTATTTCGAGTGGATCCACCCTAAGCTCACAACTACCCTCTGCTACAATAATAGACATGCCTACCCAAGAAGAGCTTGACGAATTACTGAAGTGCTTATCTTCATTCACAAACATGGAACTTCCCCTTACCAATATGAATAACCTCTTTCTAGCTACCCAACAAATCCCAATCGAGGTTGACAGTGACCCCGAACAAAGTTCATCATTTGGGTTCTTTTTAGGACTTCGAACAACATTATAGAGGCGGTCATGCCTATGAAGGGGTATTCAGCCATGCAGATGACAAAAGTTGTAAAATACGTCATTTTCTTTGTTTTTTCTTTCTTATATCACATACTTCATTTGACTTTGGTTTATCTCAAATTGTAGCTTGGGTTCAAAACCCGATGAAGTAACGCAACCATCTCTTCCAGAGGTTGGAGGCAGTAGAGAAGATCAGGGCCTACAAGGCTCATACTGTGGACAAATAGTAAGAGTTGCACGACGAATTGGATGTTGCCAAGACTGTGACACTATGACCCGGAAACATGCTAAAAAGGGGGCCAATCTACTTCGCAAGGCAAAGTTAGAAAATGAGGCGCTTCAAATGGAAGTATGTAGTTTGAAGCTAGACAATGCCTCTTTAGGATCTGCCAAGGCTCAAGCGAAGGAAAAGAGCACCCAGCTAAAGCTTGAGCTTGCACAAGTGTGGGTCGACATCATTAAAGAAAATAAAGAACTGAAAGTAGTGTACCAAAAGTAAGTAGATGACATGTTCTTCTACGGTTACAACTACTGCATTAGGAAGCATGGAATTATTGATGACATCCCCAAATTTCGTCTGACAACGAAGTCAAATCAAGTGAGGATGTTATAGCAGTAGACGAGCAAAATGCTCAAGAAAAGACTATTAAGGCTCAATTAGGTACTACAACTAAGTAGATTACGTGTTTAGGTAGCCTAGCCCATGCTTCTTTCTTTTGTTATATTATTTTTAGTCGTTTAGACTTTTGGGTTTGTAATGTAATATCGATCGTTTAGGATTTCTATTTTTCTATTTTGTCAAACAATCGATGGCCATTTAGGCCTATAAATACTATACAACCTTTTATTTTTGCTTGACACATTTTAAGTTGCATGCCCCATAGTGTTAGCTTTTTATGTTGTTTCTGTTATTCATTTCTATTTGCTATTTGTGTAGTTTGGCTCTGTGATTGCTACCATTTTGGCTTTATTGTTTAGCCATTTTTGGTTTTGTGTCATTTGGCTTTTTCATTGTTAGCCGTTTTAGCTCTATGTCATTTGGCTTTGTGGCTTATGTCATTTGAGCTTTGTCATTTGGAGTTGCCATTTGGCTTACCCTATAAAGGGCTATTTTTTAGCTTTTAGCTGATTTTGAGTACATAATATTTGCAAAACATCATACTTTATTGATAGTACTTTTTTCATATTTGCTACATTCCATGGTTGTAATAAAGGTGTTTTGTCCATAGTTTGGAGATGATATGCCCCTAAATCTCCCACCTTGGTTACAATATACGAGCCTTCCCAATTGGCCTGGAGCTTGTTAGCTCCTATTTCCACTATATTTTCAAAGACTCGTCTTAGTATCAAATCTCTTAGACATAATAGTCGTTGTCGCACTTTCTTATTGTATTGAGTAAAGGCCGTTTGGTGATGCGAGGCTATTCGGATAACGACTACTTCTCGTTCCTCATTTGCCTTATCCAAATATCTTTCCAAATAAGTATTACAACTCCTAGCCTCCTGTACGACTATTCTTATTGTGGGTATTCCGACTTCAATCAGGGTAACTACTTTCAGCACGTATGCTAAGGCAAATGGCATGGCCCTTGTGGGTTTTCTGTTGGTCATCCGATAAGCCCATAAAATGTGTAATAGTTTGTCTACCCATTTTCCTTTTGCCCCCTTAAGTCGTTTCTTTAATAAATTCAGTAGTGTTTTATTTTTTGCTTCCATCTAGCCACTACTTTAGGGAAATCTGGGCATTGTATGGAGATTTTTTATCTTCAACTCTGAACAGAATGTCTGGAAAACACTACTGTCAAATTGTGGTCCATTATCTATGACAATTGCTTGGGGAATTCCAAAATGACATACAATATTCTTCCAAACAAACTTTGAGACATCTTTAACCTTGATACTAACATAAGCTTCAGTTTCAACTTATTTACTAAAATAATCCTTTGCCACAAGCAATAATTTTTTGTGTCACACCAATTGGGAACAGACCAACTATATATATTCCCCATTATGCAAAAGGCCAAGGACTTGTAACTAGATTAAGGTATTCATATGGTATTCAAGGCATGGAAGCATATTGCTGACACTGAACACACTTCTTGGCATAGTTTTTTGCATCCTTTTTCATAGTAGGCCAATAAAAACCTTGTGAATAGGCGCGATGTGCTAGAGTTCGTCCACCTGAGTGATTTTTGCATATTCCTTCATGTAGTTCAGATAGGACATACTGTGCCTCTATGTCATTCAGGCATCTGAGATAAGGTCCCCCGAATGATCGTCTATAGAGTTGTCTATTTATCAAGGTATACCATATGGCTGATTAGAGCCAAAATATGTGCTCTAATGGCACATATTCGATATGATTTGTGCACCAAATGACACTCAAATCACCCAACTTGACCTAAATCAATGCTAAGGCCCTAGCCATGAGTTTAACTTGTATTTTGGAGATTTATCTCAGGTCCAAGGGAAGAAAATGGTGCAAATTGAATCACTTTAGATTTTGAAAGATCAAGAAAGGATTAAATGAGGAAACAAGCGAGTCAAGACTCATGGACCATGAGGAAAGGTAAGACAAGGATATCATGAGTTTGAAAGATGATAAATGACCATTATGGAGTAAGAAAGAAGGCAAGAAAACATGGGAAATGAGGCATGAAATAAGATTCAATTGGATGGAAATTTATAACTTAAAATTTGGTGGCAACATATACTTTGACTTTGAGAAAAAATTTGGAGCACTTCTCAGAGTCCATTTTAGATATACTATATATTGTTTCGAAGCTTAGGAAGTTAAAAGTCCAACTCTTCAAACATTGTGCAAATCGAAGTTGAAATGAAGAAGTTATGGCCATTTGAAAACAACTATGCAAAGTTAAAGGACCATTTCGAAATTCAACTTATGAATTCAAAATCTGATTCAAAACGACCCCAATTTCGAATTCACCCATTGCCACTTTGATGTTTCACCTCCTCTACCTTAGGAATTGCATTTAGGGCATTCCATCCGCCCTAAGTGGACCCCACACTACTAGAAATCACCATTTTATTATTTTTTTAATCATTTTAGGTAATTATTTTGTAATAAGAGGCCAATGAGAGTGTGTCACATGTTAAGTAATTGATTATTAATAAACTCTCTTAGTTCTAGGGTTTAGTTATCTTGGATCTTTTTCTAGAGAGTTTGACATTGGAAGTGGAAGAAAATGAGAACTTTGGTTTGTTTTATTTTCTTTTTTATTAAATATATTGTTTTTAGTTTCTTTTTATTCAAATTATGGATTTTTACCCTATTATGAATTGTGAATATGACATCACCCCCATGAGAGGCTAAAAAGCCAACTTGGGGCTTGAAGTATGAAAACCTAAGGGTTGGGAAACCTATAGGGACAATGGGTAAATTATTATAATAATGATATTAATTATTGGTTGGATTACAATTTATCAATTTTTTATCCTATCCTTGTGAGTTAGTTTAGGGAATGATACGGTAAGTTATTGCCTAATACTAGTGATTCTTGGTAACTCTTGATCATTAGTTATCTTGGTCTTCCCTATCGTTATTTGCCCCAAAACAAAACTATAAGGAACAGGAAGGGTTAAAAAGCCAAACCTTAAACCAATAATTAATCTCATTCATTTGATGGTTTTAGGAATCTATTTTAAAAAGGAAAAATTAGGTTTTGAATGTAGTTTTGAGTTATAGAACTCAAGTTGATCGCGAACAGTCAAAAACCCTTAGATCACTTTACTTAAAAGACCCTTGTTTTCTTTAATTTCTATACCCTAAGTTGGATTGTGGAAAACCCCAAACTTGAATCAATCAAATTTAAAATTAATATTCATTTTTTTATTAATTTAATTTCTTTTACTTAGTTTCACTTTATTCATATATCGTTTTCCCTTTAGGATTCTAACAAAAGCAATTCATTTACCCTACTATTGACAAATCTCATAAGCCTGTCCCTGAGGATAATACCCAGGATACTACAAAATTCGTAGTAGCTTTTTCTTTGATTTTTCTTGGCCAGAGCTACTATGTATTAAACTTAAGTATTTTGGTACAACAGAGAGGATTGGTAAAAGGCTTGCACCCGAATTTTATAGGCTTGTTTTTCGTCCTCAAGGACTTCTCCTGTGTAAAGATGCCTTATGATTTCTTCCATCAATCCCAAATTCGCTTAGACAATATCATTTACCCGTTCAGGAGATATGGAATGAGTGACCTGGAGATAAATTGGCAACATCGTGGCTTCTTGTATTAGTAAGGCAGCAACTCTTGCTAGTGTATTTGCTCACTCCTTCTCTTCTTAGGGTACGCATCGGATAGACCATCCATCCAGTTTTTCTGTTCGAGCATCCACTAAAGCAAGATAGCGAGCCATGCTCAAGTTTCTTACTTCATACTCTCATTGGATCTATCTGAACACTAGCTGTGAATCATTTCTGACTTCTACTTTTGTGGCAGCGAGAGCCAAGGCTAAATCAAGTCTAACTAAGTTTGCTTCATACTCTGCCTCATTATTAGATGTCTAGAAATTAAGCCGCACAACTTGTTCAATTGGTTCTCCAGTGGGGGATTGCAATGTTATGCCTATCCTAGCCCTCAATGTTTTAAAGGCTTCATCTATATGGAGAACCCACCATTGCTCTTCACCTTCAAGTTTAGTTCACCCCTATGGTAGTTCGGTTATGAAATCCACAAGAACCGGCCCTTTAAGGGACAACTGGGTTTTGTACTGTATCTCATATTCACTCAATTCAATTGCCCATTTCATCATTCATCCTGATAGATTTGGCTTATGCAATGTGACCCGTAACGATTGATTTGTCAAGATCGTTATTTAGTGAGCTTGAAAGTATGAATGGAGCTTTTTAGTGATGATCCGCAATGCCAGGGTTGTTTGTTCCACTTGGGAATATCGTGTCTCTACGTCTATCAAAGCTTTGTTCACATAATAGACAGGTTTTTGCTCATTACTCTAGTTGTGTCGGAACAGTACGATGCTAACAGTAAAGTCTAATATGGCCAAGTACATATATAGTTTTTCTCCAGCCTCAAGACTACTTAAGATTGGTGGTTCTACGAGATATTGCTTTATAACCTCGAAAGCATGATCGCATTCGTCTGTCCAGTCAGATGTTTTTGCTCATCGAAGCATGTTGAAGAAGAAACAGAGCCTATCAATGAAGCATGTTATGAACCAACCCAAGGCAACTAGTCGATCAGTCAAGCACTATAACTCCTTATCGGTAGGAGCAGGGGTTTCTAACACTACTTTGACTTGAGTCAGACTCACTTTTATGCCCCTTTGCATCACCATAAATCCAAGGAACTTTCCCGTGCTTACATCGAATGCGCATTTGAGCGGATTGAGCTTCATGTCATACTTGCACATTAAGTCGAATGCTTCTTTTAAGTGATGGAGGTGCTTAGAGCGGGTTTTACTTTTGATGACTATGTCATCAATATAAACTTCCACCATTCAACATATTAAAAGCTTAAATATATGTGTCATCAGTCGTTGATATGTAGCTCTGACGTTTTTTAGTCCTAACGGCATGGCTTTGAAATATTACAACCCTTGAGGTGTGATGAACGTCATCTTCTCCTCATCAAGAAGAAACATTGGTATCTAATGATATCTAAAGAAGTCATTAAGAAATGACAACATTCCATGGTCGACTATGGCATCCCCTATTTGATATATTCGAGACAATGGGAAGTTGTCTTTTAGGCATGCCTCATGTAGTCTACGCATACCACCACATTTGTTAACCAGTTCAAGTAGGTTACCTATTTGATAAATCCTACTTCCAGTAGCTTCTCGACTTTTGTCTAGATAATTTTCTAACGATCCGAATGGAAATGTCAGACTCTCTACCGCATGGGTTGTGTTGCAATAAGGATGTTTAGTTTATGAGAGGCCACCGTCGAGTCTATTCTGGGCATGTTTGAGTTGCTCCATGAGAAGACATCCTTGTTTTTATGGAGTATTTCGCCAAGAGGATCACGCTCATCCTGGGTTAGCAAAGAACTAGCGTAAGTCACATACTCATCATTTCTTGATAGAGACAATTGTTGTAGTAGGTCAACTGCCAATGGGTCTCTATCCTTTGTCTTCTCTTAGACCCAATTTTGTAATTGTTATTATGTCCCTCTCATTGATGATTTGGGTTCATCTTCAATGAGGTTTGTTCACCTAGACTCCACTGCCACTCAGTAACACTACTGGGCAGCTAACTAGCTCTCATGCGGGTCTACTTGTTTAGCCTCCATCAGGTAGCTAACCATCTGATGGTAGGTAGACAGAATGGCCTTCATCTTGTGCATCCATGACCACACCCAAGATGACATTCTATGGTGACAGATCCTCTACCACAAAGAATCTCACATTAAGAGTGACAGGGTCAACTTGAATGGGGAGTACAAAATCTCCAAAGGATATCGTAGTGGCCTCATTGAATCCGAATGGGACTTGGCCTAAGTTTTCTAGGTTTTTCAAAATGGTCAATGGATATCCCATTTGCATATAGGTTGACATTTGCAACAAGTCAATGGAGTTGCTTAGGTCAACTAGAATTTTGCGCACATCAAAGCCACTGAGTCCTAGTGTTAACACCAAAGCATCCTCATGCAATAATATAACCCAGTCGAGGTTAATTAGAGGGAATGTAATTGTTTCGGTGACCAATTGAGCGCTTTTTGTAGTGAACATGCACTAAATTATATTTACTCGTTCCCTTACTATGGTCATGCGAAGCATCCTCCTTCTTTGTTGTTTGGAATGATACTTGTTATCCACGAGCCCCCTCCCATGAATGTAGTTAATCATCTCTCAATGTGCTTCGAAGGAAGTAGGAGTCTTTTCCAGCACTTCACATGTCATTTCTTTATGTCTACCAATTGTTCAAACATATTGCCTTAGATGTCCGGTCTTGATTAGTTTCTCCACCAAGTAGTGCAAATGCCTTAACTCTTTTGTGGTATGTTCATGCTCCTTATGATAAGAGCATCACCGTCTTCGATCTCATCTAGACGGGTCAACTTTTATGGGCTCCAACCACTTGAATTCAAGCAACTCTCATATAAAAGGGTAAATTGTTTCATAAAGGATGGTCAACAAAGTAAGCTAGACAATTGTCGTCGCTGCTATCCCACTTGTCTCTTGTTTTCCTGCCTCAACTAGCCATTTGATGGCTTTGAGCTTCCAACTTTATTATTTTTGGCTTCCTGGCTTGTAACCAAGATCTGCTAGGATACTGGTCGGACATCATCTTCAAGCATGGCATATTTGTCTACCCTTTTGAATAAGTCATTTATTGTAACGGCCGACTTTTTAATGAGAGACTCAAAAACGGAGTGTTTAGGTTAATGCTCCCTTTAAAGATTTGCAAAGGGGCATATATGTTGTAAGATTCCACCTAGAGCATTGCTCGCCCAAACCACTTTATGAAGTCCCTCAACGATTCATCCTCTTGCATCTTAATGTTGTAAATGTTGCTTATATTATGCTTTTGAAGAGCAGGACATAAATAATGACCTACAAAGGCCTCTGAGACATCCCAGAAGGAATTAATGGAATTTTGTTGGAGCTTATGGAACCAGGAACTGGGCCATGGAGGTTGGTTGGGAAGACCTTGCACAACAACACATCGTTTCTTATATCCAACGTCATCTTCTGCCGGAGAGTGCATCAAATGGTCAAAGGGGTCACTTATTCTGTTATACATGGTGAACTTAGTAACCAAAAACCCTTTGAGCAACTTGTAAATGATTATGTGTGAGCCAAACAACGTGGAGGGCATGTCACCTAGTCATTTGCTTATCGAGCCGAGAAGGGCTTTCATTGATGAGTCCTTTGGAGGTGGCAATTCTGATACCGAATGTTGAGGTAGACAACTTGGTGATGCCTCATTGTTAAGTTGGCCCAATCGTGCTTTCAAGGCCTCCGACATTCACAGTGGCCTAGGTGTTATTTTCTCTTAAGGACCAAGACAGGCTTTTAATGCATCAAAGAGTCGTGAGCCCTATTCTTGACCCTTTTTCCATTTTTCTCTACAAGAGCTTGCAGTCTCTTCTATTTGAGTTGAAATGGTTCAAGCAACATTGGGGAATTGCTAGTAGACAATTTCTTATCTGCTTGTAAGGACAACTCAGTGTAACGACAAGGAGTTTTCTCTATTTGGCTTCAAACTAGTCTCAAAGTTGTTTGTTAGCTAGGTGTGCGACGGCCTTTCGAATGACACCCCTAGGCCATTTGCACCCATAGTTCTTCATTTTCTTATTGCAATTGTTCTGTTTTCCGAATCAGCGACTACATACAACATTCATATTCCTCTCGCTTATTTTCCACCTTTTCTTGCCAATCTTGGAATCACTCGTTAGCCTTTACTGAATAAGTTGTAGGAAGAGTGTTAGTCATTGTGTTTTTCAAGCTTTTCTGTTCTAGTTCCCACAAATGGTGCCAATGTTGGTGTATGACCAACAAATAAGTATCCGATTAGTCTCCGCATGCCGTAGATGGTGATTGCACCTGCACAAAAGGAATGTCTGGATGGGTTTTCTAAGCACACCCCGCTAAAGCTTAAGTCATAAGTGAAAGGTTTAAGCAAGAGATTTTTCGAAAAAAGTAGCAAAATACCTTCCTTTTGTTGAATAATGGCTATTTATCCTCACCCAAAAGTAACATCTTTCTCAATGCCTTTGATTGTGCTTTTATCATCTTTAAAGCTAATGATTGCCAGCTAATAACGACTGTTGTGCCTTGATGAGCCTTAAAGTTTGGCATTTTAGCTTTGTAAAAGTTGCGTCAATCAATGCACTTAATGCATGTTGCAGTTAATGCTTGGTAGGTGGGACTAGATAGTGTCCAGTTGGTTTGCATTAGTCTGCACCTTGGGGTGGATGGATAATGTTACATGGCTCTTTATGCAAAACATGCATTACGCTAGACGGCATGTAGGGATCATGCTAGACGACGGTGAGCGTCCCACACTAAGAAAAAGGAAACTAAGCTTATAGTTTAAATTGTTTTATATAATAAATAAAAACATTTCATTAATAAAAAATTTTAATCGCAAAATGCTCAAAATAATAAGCTCTCATAATAAAGGAAAAGTAACACCTCTTAAATTAAATGAAGATTGAGAGATGCGGAATAATAAGCTAATGCATATGACAAGCAAAACAACAAAAATACTATGTCTAATGCACATGGCTTTAAAGTTAATTTTAAAGTAGATAAGATATTAAGTGAGTGTTTGGTAAACCAACTTAATAGTTTAAAGTGACTTAATAACTTAATTTAAGTTATTAAGTAAATTAAGTATGTTTGGTAAAACAACTTAATGGTATGACTTAAAATAAAAAACAACTTTAAATAATAAGTAAAAACAATTAACTTATTTTTTAAGTTCACATCTTCATTTTACTTTTTTACTTCCACTTGCCCTAGTTACCTCCACGATCTCCTTTACTATTCTTGACTTCCACTGTTACTGAACCTTCTTTACCCTAATTATAATTTATGAGAATAAATATGTCAATTTGATAATTTAAAACATGTTTTAAGTTAATTTTATCAAACAACCTTAATACTTAAAATAAAATTTAAGTAATAAGTTTTAAATTAATAAGTTAAGTATAATTTAACTTAAAGTCAACTTAAGTCATTAAGTAATAAATATTAAATTTTACCAAACATCCCCTAAGATTGGTTGCACAAATAAACACTTTCTTCTCTCTCTTTTTTTTAATTATATTAGAAAAAGTAACTTCTTGTCCTCTCATTGGTGTTGATGGAGAAGTTCATGATTTAAAATAATTATAAGATAATTAAAATTAACAATCATTCAAAAATATAATTATCCCATGATATATTGATTTTATAATATGTTGACAACATTTGGGGAGGCTCCTCCACTCCTTATATGCATATTAATAAAGAAATTCAGGATCAATAAGTTTTAAAATAATTTTTATCATATTGATTCTCTTTCAATGACAATGAATCTTCCATTATTTACAAAGAATAGACATGAAAATTTTATTTAGGAGGAGATATCTTTATCCTCAAATAAAAGAAGTCAGACCCCATAAAAGTTTAAAACAATTGACAATTAACATAAAAAACAAAAATAAAAACTATATTGTGATGATCTTAATATATTATCAAAATGGTTATGTAGGTCAGATGATCTTAACTTATTTTATTAACCATAGGTCCCAGGTTCAAGTTCCCACCAAACAAAGTTGAAAATTACGAAGCACATAAATGGTATAAATACTCTTACACATTTTAGGGCCTTTGAGGGAAGGAGTTTGGGTCAATGAGTTGGAATGCCTAAAGATTTTGGTCAATCTGGATGGCCCGCCCTTGAACGGTCCATTTCAATCATTGCATGTATCAACTCAATTAGGGTACTCCCTAAATTCAAATAATTTTTTAAGATATAATAGAAATAGATCAAAAAGATGAATGTCTACAACCCACTTCCTGTTAAGTCCAAAACTAGCTCCATGGGCTAGACGTGTTCATAGAAAAATCCAATATTTTAAAACCCAAATTTAACATTGAACTGAAAAAGTTATTGATTCACGCTTCAATTATCAGATCTATCGTCATACCGTAATCGAATCGATAATATCATAAATATATAGTTTATATTTCATTAAAATTAAAAATAATTATAAAAAATCTAAAATATGTATAAAGGAGCATAATCATTTTTATTTTTCATGTTTGATATTTTCAAATTAAATAATAAATAAATATAAATATGAAGATATATAATGAAAATGAAAAGAAGATTACACTTTTTAATTTTATTTATATATTAAATAGCAAATTATTTTATAATTTTAAAAGATATTAGGTTATTTTATTTATATTATTAGTAAATAAACATAATAAATTTAACTAACCGTGGAGTTATTAACTTGTACCTAGCCTGGTGGTACACCAGCCCTTCCACTCAGCCAAAGTCAATGGTTCAATCCTCCAGCCCCATAAGAATGCAAAGCCATTGGGCCCGCCCGTAAGGAGCTCATACCAAACCCAATCTACACCCTTTTGTGCCCAAGCCAGAAACCATTAGAAATGTGAAATGGGATATAACCATATTGGGTTGGAAGGTTTATGTAAAAACAGTTGATGAGAAATGAAACTTGAAGAAAATCTCAACTATCCAGATGAAAATACATGAGTGGGGTAGGAGTGCACAAAAACCACCTCTCAAAAACATAAAATCAAGCTCCCAAGATAACTTGTATTACAACTAGTACCTAAAAGTAACAAAAACACATTCCAAAAAGTTTTACCACGATCAAGGCTCATAACCAGGTTGGAACTTGCGGTTTGGCGTCCCGCAACTCCCATGGAGATTTACTCTCCTTTGCTATATCACTTTTGATTGCTTGTTGAATTCGTTTCACGACAAAGAAGTACTGTCATAAAGTAAATGCAAAAAAAGTCAAGTAAATTGACAACTAATCCCTACACAATTCCTGCACAAATCTGCCAAGTTTAGAAGCTTACTTGGAAGGCTAAAATAAAAGGAATGAGTAACTTTCCTCGCTCGTTTGGGTTCGGCCCTTCAATCAACTTCTTGTCAACCAAAATACCCTTGCTTCCATTTGACACTGCATCTGTGATTGTTTTGACTAAATTGGGGATCCAAGCAGTTCCATTTGGCAGAATCTGCAACTCAAGTCACAACCAATCCTCCCAATAGTACCAATAGAAAAGCCAATGCAAATAAAGTGGTAAAAATAGAAAAAGCAATGCAAACAAAGAATCACGGGAAAAGAAAATGAAACAACTATAAATGTTGTGAGGCTAAAATACAAACCTTTTCATCACTTTCATTCTTATTACATCTCCCACTATTCTCGACTAGAACAACAGGAATGCCAGAATCCTAAAGAATGACAACATGTACATAAAAATTAAAGAGAACAATCTTCACACAACTGGTGTGACATCCCACATCGGATAGAGGGGAAAGTTTCTGGCGCTATATAAGTATGGACTCCTCTTAACCTATAAACGTGTTTTAAACGCGTGAGGGCCCCTTTGGGTCCAAAGCGGACAATATTTACACGATTGGGAGCGGGTCATTACAAATGGTATCAGAGCCGATCCCCGACCTCGGTGTGGGGGTTTGTTTGGCCCCGTAGGGAGTATTTGTCTGTTTGGCCTCGTAATCTCATGAAACACAACGAGGACGTTGTGTCTGCATGGAGGGGTGTTTGTAACATCTCACATCGGATATGAGAGAAAGTTCCTAGCGCTATATAAATATAGACTCCTCTTAACCCTATACACGTTTTTTAAAGCAGAAAAATTATAAAGTTTCTTTGTTAGACCGTCCAAAAAAAATTTAGGAGAAAATTAATAAAGAAAGAAATATAAGAAAATAAAAGAAAAAAAGAAAAACTATAAATTTTCTTTTTTTTGAAATTTGATTGTCCATAAAAAAACTCAAGAGGAAAGAATTAAATTATTATAAGAATGTATTTTCCTCACTTTCTCCTGTGACATTTAAACATAAGAAAATATCATTTTCTTTTATTCGCCATCGATGGAGAGTATGAGTCACGAAAGAATGATACAAAATAGACGTGGCCGTTCACCGTGTTTGGTAATTGACATTACTTCCCCTTCTAATCTTATCTCCATTTGGAATAACAGCGGGGCAATCAATTGGCATTACTTCCACTTCTAATCTTATCTCCATTTGGAATCATCGTTAATAGCGGGGAAATGAAAAGGCAGAGTTACATAATGACCTTTGTGGTAAGTGGGAATGGGTCGGCTTGATCCGAAAAGATTTCACCAGAACAATCTATGCTGCAAAGGTTGGGTGGATACAAAAGGAAATGAATCTTCTTTAATGGGACTGCTTTGAACAAAAATGTTTTACAAATGTAATGGTTTTTTACGGCAGAGAATGAACCAACGTGAATTGAAATTGTGGTGGGAAATGAACCAGCATGAATTGAAGAGGGTTTAGTGTGATGTAATTTTGGTGGGGTTTTCAAAAAGGAAGGGTTTTGAATGGTTGAAACTCAAAAAGGCATCATGGTGCTTTCACGGTCACAAAGCCAAAGTCACCTGCCTCAAATTATCAAATATTTGCACCAATTTTAATACATATTTAATATTTAAACCTACTAAAAATGAATCAACTTGTATTGAGTGAGAAGAGATAATTGTGAGTTTGTCAATTAAATATTGTAGCTAATTGAGTGCAAAAATGATTAATCCTCATATGCATGACACGACTTTGTTTCTAATTTATAATAAAATATTATTATATTAGCATTATTAACTCAAACACCCTGATAGAGAATGACAATAACACAATCTATTTGGACAATCAATAATTTCACGACTAATATAATTTAATACTGTAATGTTATTGTTCATCACCAAACTTAGTGACAAGATGAACATAATTCAAAAGATCAATAAAAAAACATAATTATTAATAAATTTAAAGTTTTTAGTATTGAAATTAAAAATGGGAAAACATTGTGGGTTTAGAGTGCAAAGTAACTACTATATTTAAACTCTTTATTGAGGACAAAATCAATTTTGCAAGTTACATCACTCATTTTTAAATTATATATATGTTTTTTTTTTTCACTTTTGAATCTTTATATTTTAAATTCTTATTTTTCTAAAATATTAATTATAATTAATATTGTTTTCAAAATTCTATTAGAAAATTAAAATAATTAAAATTTTTTGATATTATTTTTGTAGCATTATGTATAAAGGGTTGAAAATTAGCTAAGATTTATCGTTGATTGAGTTTTATTACTTGATCTTAAAAGATAAATAAACTATAATAATAAAATTAATTTCTACCAGTTTTATAAGTAGAAATTATATTTAATATGCTATTTTTATTTTTAGTTTTGGGTTTCTATATTGTTTCTATGTAAAAATAGTAATTTGTAATTAATGTTATTTTAAAAAATTAAACAAAAAAAGAAAAAAAAAAGTTTTTAAAAATTCTAGAATAGAAAAAATGAATAAATAAATACATTAACAAAAAATAAAACAAAATAAAAACAAAGGAAAAATGGTACCTACAGTGACAGACCACAAACATTGTGGTACTCAAAATGGAGTTTTCATGGAATTTGAAGCCATAGGCATAGAGATTGTGGAGGCTTTAATTCTATGAGGTTCATGTTGGAATCACTTCATGTTCCATGCGTTACAAAAAGTGATGGTCGATCTCATCACAACCTTTGAATTCTTTACACAAAAGTGATATTCGTTAGAACTTTGGTGGTATTTTTTCATCACACAAAATGTTGATAATAACTTATATATAAGGTCACTCTCACCCATCTTTTTGAACCATTAAAATCTAATAAAAATATTTAAATAAGATATTAAATATCATTGATACTTAAGAGTTAACCAGTCATATTTTATATCTATCCTTCTATTACAACTTCCATGGTTTTTTTTTGGTTATATGTCATCTTTTATTAATGATAACTTATATTTAAGTCTTGATCTTTTCAACCATTTAAACTTAAGTACAATATTCACTCATCTTTTTAAACCATTGAAATCGAACTTATTAACATTATTGATGCTTAAATGAGATATAGGTGTTGATTAAATTAGAAAATTATCATATGATTATAAATAAAAAAAATGCTAATCTTCCTTTTAAATGTTGATCTTTGCCTAAAACTGGGTATTTTAAACCTGAAGTTTCTTTAATAATAAATTTTGCTCATATATTAACATATTAACCCAAACGTGTTATTACTTGAGTTTTATGACATATGATTCATGTTGTTAAATAAAATAACATAAAATTAGAGAAATGCTCGTAAGTAGCATACCCCATTGGAAAACATACCTACAAAGCCAAAGTCATCTCTTTCAAATTTATCAGATCTTTATATCAATTTTAATACATATTTAATGCAGTTTAATGAGTTAAACCTTACTAAAATGGAATAACTTGTGTTGCATATTAGCATGAGCATGTTGCTTAATCATTTAGTTTTGTTTTGCCAAAATATCTGAAAAAGTGAAGCTTTATTGATAATATACATCAGTACTAAACTTGGTACACACCATAGAGCAAAGCCAAGAGCACTTTGCTGTGACACCACATACAAACATATATTTGATCACTCCACAGACAAAAAACTAGAAATAATTAATAACCCATCTAGCTACCACTTCTTATGATACTCTCTTATTATGCAGAAGTTGGAGCCACAATGGAAGAGCTTAATAATCAAGCTGAAAGGCTGAGTCATATGCAACCCCAGCCTTCCAATCACGAGGAATCACATTCTTCAGCTGCACCCACTTTTGCCCACCTCTCCCACTCGCTTGGAACCTCAGGCTTACAGGACCCTTTGGTGGGTTAGGCATGTCCCACACTGCGCCATAGCTCTTCCTCATGCCCCTCCATGCCTGGCTATCCTCCTGAACCCAAAAGGAATTGTGAATTACTACTCTTAAATTTTATCCATAATTTGATTAGAGTGGCAGATGCCTAGGTTGCTGTAATAGTATGTGTACCTGCCATATGTCCACTGCTGTGATGTCGCTTTGGCCAGCTTGGTACAACATGACTATAGCTAAGTAGTCGGGAAACCGACTGTGCTCATGGACCTTGAAGAAGATGTTGGAACCCGGGTACCGACATGGGACCCTTCTGTATTCTATGCCGACCACCCCATAAGGAATGAGGTCTGCAGCCATGTTTGGACGAGCCAACATTGAGAATCCGCGCCGGCTGAGGATGAAGTCAGTGTTATCTCCTTCTCCGTGGTCGGTCACCACTACCTTCATCCCATCATCTGCACAAAGGTTTGGTATCTTGCACCTAACCTGAATTATCAATAAACAACTGAGCACCATTATGGATACAAAAATCCGAAAAGCCACATGTTTTAAACAGAACTATTGATGTGGGAGTACTTCAAATTATTTAAGGTGTGGTTAGGGGAAGGGGCAGTTTCAAAGAACACTCGTGTCTGGCGGCTGTCTATTTCAAGCCTTCTCGGTAGTAAAGACTGAAAAGATGAAAATATCGTGCAACTTTTTTCAATTACCCTCTCCTCTTTCAATCTTCAATATTTCACTTTATGGTGTGGACTTTTTGAACTCGACCAACTAAAAGTCCTACTCATCAATTTCATCTTGAGAACTTATTCTTAAGGTCTATTTACAAGTCATTATTGCATGAAGAATATTCTCTCAGACACCCTTAAAATTTCATCACATCACACTCTCATATAGTTTAATTACCTGATAGCATGCACCGCAGCCAGTCCCATTCCTGTATAGCCTAGAAACTGCGCCAACGTTGCCGCCGTTGACACTTCTTCCATATTCGCCAAAGCCACATGCTCCACCTGATTCAACCTATGATCATAACCCCATCTAAGATATATACAAAGTATGCATGGAAGAGATCAATTAAGATACGTACTTGGAGTCCCTAAGCCATCAGGGCTGCCATAATATGTTGCCCGTGAGTATGTGAAGGTGTCTTCACACTTGCATAGTAAAGGAAAGAGCACAATGACACATAGAAAGCAGCAATAGTGGCTAAGTGCAAAACCCATGTTTATAAGGAATTAAGCAAAATATTGGAAGTGAGCTAGCCAAAAGAAGTAGAGGAAGTGAGGTTGAGATGGGTAAGCCTAGAATCAAATTCCATATTTATAGTTGAGGTTTGGAGGGCAAGAAAGAGTTGGGGAATGGCCACCTTTTTTTTTTTTCTTTTTTTTTTTTCCTTCCACTATGGACCAGGGAGGCCTATGATTAGATTATAGATATGTACAAATGGGCCACCCGTTTTGACCCCCTAAGACCATAGTTTTACATTTTCTTGGTATGTAAGAAATTCATAAAGAGAAATCAGACTTGTAGTCCAACTCTTTTCTTCTCCTCTGATTGACTGTTTGGTTCAGCTCATTGGAGTAGGAAGTAGTGGGAAATATTCTAAGATTTGGTCATTGTGCTTGTGGAACTAAATTAATTAAACATCCATCTCACATGGAATATTTAGCACTGGTGAGGAGAACTCAGAAACATGAAGGGAAACTAAGAAAATTATCAAAGCATGGAATAAACAAGTCAAAAATCATTTATTGACAAACGTAGATGCATTGTTTAACTATGTATCTTGACATTTGCAGTACTCTCAATGATGTGTTGGTGCGTGAATGAAAGACTGACTACAAGGGTAAAATTGAAAGAATTGAAAAGTCTCCTATTGTGGATAAGCTTCTAATTTCACAAATACTTATACGTTATATACCTATAAGTTAGGCGGAATGATATTTAGGGATGGAAGTTTTGCTTCCTTTTATTTACTTGCTCTTTCTGAACATACATATATATTATGTTTGGCTCATAAAAATTATTGAAGAAATTAAAATATATGTTTTTTTATATTTGATTTATTATGAAAAATATATATATAAGTAAAATTAATCTAAAAATTGTATATTTTAAAATTATTTAATTATTATATAAAAAAAAGAAATGAAATAAGTTTGAAAAAGTATGGAAAATTAAGTTTTTCTTTTATGGTTTTCTTTTTTTTTTTTTTTCTTTTTTTTTTTACTATTTTTTTTTTTTTTTTTTTTTTTTGTTTTTCAAAAACCAAACATAGAGAAATCCAAATTCAAATAGAGTGAATTTTGTTGGAAGTCATCCAAATAAAGTAATGGATAAAAAATGGAACGGATTTCCATTATCATTCTCCATTCCAATACGAGTATACTGATAGGAGAAAACAAGATATCTGGGTCTCTGACATCATTAGTGACAATAGTAAAATGCGCATTGAAAGTTAAGGCATCAAATCAAATCAAATCAAAGTATCCTTCAATTAAACCATGTCATATAGAATGCAATTGGGATTATTTTAACAATAGAAATGAATTGTGGCCAGTATCCTAATTGTATTTGAATTGGGAAAATGAGTGATGGGCAGAAGCCGTGGGCTGGTTGCAGCCAAGTGGATAAGGCTACCAGGGAGGCATGGTTGGTTAGAGCGCACTGAAGAAGCTGTCAAAACAAGTGAGCTTGGACGTAGAGATTAGTGGTAAATTAGGGGCAAAGGCACTCAGCCCTAATTTTTTGGTTAATACTGAATAGGTAGTGCGTTATGTACTTTTGACGTGTGCAATGGCGGCTTATGCTGAAACCGATGTCCAGTACCCAAGACAAGGGGGTGCAGGTGCTACTTTCTCCTGAAGCCCAAGACAGGCTTTTAATGTATCAAAGAGTCATGAGCCCCATTCTTGACCCCTTTTCCGTTTTTCTCTAACAGAGCTTTCAGCATCTTCTGCTTGAGTTTAGTCGACTGATGGGCAAAATGGTTCATGCAACATAAGGGAATTGCTAGTAGACAGTTTCTCGTCCACTTGTAAGGATAACTCAGCATAACGACGGAGAGCTTTCTCTATTTGGCTTCCAACTAGTCTCGAAGCTATTTGTTAGCTAGGTGTGCGATGACTTTTCTAACGACACCCCAGGGCCATATGCGCTCATAGCTCCTAATTTTCTTGTTGCAGTTCTTATGCCTGTGGGAACAGAGACTGCATACACCGCTCATGTTCCTGTTGCTTGCTATCCACCTTTTCTTGCCAGGCTTGGAATCACTCATTAGCATTTGCCGAATAGGTTGTAGGAGGCGTGTTAATGTTTTTCAGGCTTTTTTGTTTTAGTTCCCACAAACGGCGCCAATGTTGGTGCACGGCCAACAAATAAGTATTTGACTAGCCTTCATATCTTGTAGACGGCGATCACACCTGCACAAAAGGAATGTATGGATGAGTTTTTCGAGCACACCCTTCTAAAGCTTAAGTCAAAAGTGAAAGGTTTGAGCAAGATATTTTTTGAAAAAAGAAGCAACATACCTTCCTTTTGGTGAATAATGGTTATTTATCCTCACCCAAAATTAACATCTTCCTCGATGCCTTTGATTGCGCTTTTATTGTCTTTAATGCTAATGATTGTCAACTCATAATGACTGTTGTGCCTTGATGAGCCTTAAAGTCTAACATTTTAACTTCATAAAAGTGGCATCAATCAATGCACTTAATGCCTATTGCAAGTAATGCTTGGTAGGCATGACTGCGTAGTGTCCGGTTGGTTTGCATTCGTTTGCACCCTAGGGTGGACAGATAATGCTACATTGCTCTTTATGTAGAACATGAATTACGCTAGATGGCGCGTGGGGATCATGCTAGACGGCAGTGAGTGTCCCACACTAAAAAATAAAAAATAAATAAAAAAGCTTATACTTTAAATTGTTTTATATAATAAATAAAAAACATTTCATTAATAAAAATTTTAAATTGCAAAATGCTCAAAATAATAAGCTTTGAACTATGGTATGTTATAACTAAAAAATTTATCATTTTTCATAATAGAGGAAAGGTAACACCTCCTAAATTAAATGAAGACGGAGAGATGTGGAATAATAAGATAATACATATGACAAGCAAAACAACAAAAATACTATGTCCAATGCACATGGCTTTAAAATTAATTTTGAAGTAGATAAGATATTAAGTAAGTGTTTGGTAAACCAACTATATAACTTAAAGTGACTTAATAAATTAATTTAAATCATTAAATAAATTAAGTATATTTAGTAAAATAACTTAATGGTATGACTTAAAATAAAAAATAACTTAAAATAATAAGTAAAAACAATTAACTTATTTTTTAAGTTTACATCTTCATTTTACTTTTTTACTTCCACTTGCCCTAGTTACCTCCATGATCTCCTTTACAATTCCCGACCTCCACTATTACTCAACCTCCATTACCCTAATTATAATTTATGAGAATAAATATGTCAATTTGATAATTTAAAACATGTTTTAAGTTAATTTTATCAAACAATCTTAATATTTAAAGTAAAAATTAAGTAATAAGTTTTAAGTTAATAACTTAAGTATAATTTAACATAAAGTCAACTTAAGTCGTTAAGTAATAAATATTAAATTTTACCAAACATCCCTTAAGATTGGTTACACAAATAAACACTTTCGTCTCTCTCACTCACTCTCTTTTTTTTTTTCATTATATTAGAAAAGGTAACTTCTTGTTCTCTCATTGGTGTTGATGGAGAAGTTCATGATTCAAGATAATTATAAGATAATTAAAATTAACAATTATTTAAAAATACAATTATCTCATGATATATTGATTTTATAATATGTTGACAACATTTGGGAGGCTCCTCCACTCCTTATATGCATATTAATAAAGAAATTCAAGACCAATAAGTTCTAAAATAATTTTTATCACATTGATTCTCTTTCAATGACAATGAATCTTCCATTATTTACAAATAATAGACATGAAAATTTTATTTAGGATGAGATATCTTTATCCTCAAATAAAAGAAGTCAAACCCCATAAAAGTTTAAAACAATCGACAATTAACATAAAAAACAAAAATAGAAACTATATTGTGATGATCTTAATATATTATCAAAATGGTTATGTAGGTCAGATGATCTTAACTTATTTTATTAACCATAGGTCCCAGGTTCAAGTTCCCACCAAACAAAATTGAAAATTACGAAGCACATATATGGTATAAATACTCTTACACATTTTAGGCCTTTGAGAGAAGGAGTTTGGGTCAATGAGTTGGAAAGCCTAAAGATTTTGGTCAATCTGGATGGCCCGCCCTTGACCGGTCCATTTCAATCATTGCATGCATTAACTCAATTAGGGTACTCCCTAAATTCAAATAATTTTTTAAGATATAATAGAAATAGATCAAAAAGATGAATGTCTGCAACCCACTTCTTGTTCCGTCCAAAACTAGCTCCATGGGCTAGACATGTTCATAGAAAAATTCAATGTTTTAAAACCCAAGTCCAACATTAAACAAAAAAGGTTATTTGATTCACGTTTCAATTATCAAACCTATTGTCATATCGTAATCGAATCGATGATATTATAAATATATAATTTATATTTTATTAAAATTAAAAATAATTATAAAAAATCTAAAATATGTATAAAGGAGCATAAATTCAATCATTTTTATTTTCATGTTTGATATTTTCAAATTAAATAATAAATAAATATAAATATGAAGATATATAATGAAAATGAAAAGAAGATTACACTTTTTAATTTTATTTATATATTAAATATTAAATTATTTTATAATTTTTAAAGATATTAGGTTATTTTATTTATATTGTTTTCAAATATAGTATTAGTAAATAAACATAATAAATTTAACCAACCGTGGAGTTATTAACTTGTACCTAGCCTGGTGGTACACCAGCCCTTCCACTCAGCCAAAGTCGATGGTACAATCTTCCAGCCCCTTAAGAATGCAAAGCCATTGGGCCCGTAAGGAGCTCATACCAAACCCAATCTACACCCTTTTGTGCCCAAGCCAGAAACCATAAGAAATGTGAAATGGGATATAACCATATTGGGTTGGAAGGTTTATGTAAAAACAGTTGATGGGAAATGAAACTTGAAGAAAATCTCAACTATCCAGATGAAAATACATGAGTGGGGTAGGAGTGCACAAAAACCACCTCTCAAAACATAAAATCAAGCTCCGGAGATTAACTTGTATTACAACTAGTACCTAAAAGTAACAAAAACACATTCCAAAAAGTTTTACCACGATCAGGGTTCATAACGGTAGGCCTCCCGCGACTCCCATGAAGCTTTTCTCTCCTTTGCCATATCACTTTTGATTGCTCGTTGAATTCGTTTCACGACAAAGAAGTACTGTCATAAAGTAAATGCAAAAATAGTCAAGTAAATTGACAACTAATTCCTACACAATTCCTGCACAAATCTGCCGGGTTTAGAAGCTTACTTGGAAGATTAAAATGAAAGGAATGAGTAACTTTCCTCTCTCGTTTGGGTTCGGCCCTTCAATCAACTTCTTGTCAACCAAAATACCCTTGCTTCCATTTGACACAGCATCTGTGATTGTTTTGACTAAATTGGGGGTCCAAGCAGTTCCATTTGGCAGAATCTGCAACTCAAGTCACAACCAATCCTCCCAATAGTACCAATAGAAAAGCCAATGCAAATAAAGTGGTAAAAATAGAAAAAGCAATGCAAACAAAGAATCACGGGAAAAGAAAATGAAACAACTATAAATGTTGTGAGGCTAAAATACAAACCTTTTCATCACTTTCATTCTTATTACATCACCCACTATTCTCGACCAGAACAACAAGAATGCCAGAATCCTAAAGAATGACAACATGTACATAAAAATTAGAGAGAACAATATTCACACAACTAGTGTGACATCTCACATCAGATAGGGGGAAAGTTTCTGGTGCTATATAAGTATGGACTCCTCTTAACCCTGTAGACGTGTTTTAATGGCGTGAGGGCCTCTTTAGTCCAAAGCGGACAATATTTACACGACCTTGGTGTAGGGGTTTGTTTGGCTCCGTAAGGGGTGTTTGTCTGTTTGGTCCCATAATCTCATGAAACACAACGAAGAAAAAATTTAGGGAAAAATTAATAAAGAAAGAAATATAAGAAAATAAAAGGAAAAACTATAAATTTTCTTTTTTTTTGAAATTTGATTGTCCATAAAAAAACTCAAGAGGAAAGAATTAAATTATTATAAGAATGTATTTTCCTCAATTTTTCCTCACTTTCTCCTGTGACATTTAAACATAAGAAAATATCATTTTCTTTATAGCCATCAATGGGAGTATGAGTCACGACAAAGAACGATACTAAAATAGACGTGGCCGTTCACTGTGTTTGGTAATTGACATTACTTCCCCGTCTAATCTTATCTCCATTTGGAATAAAAGCGGGGGCAGTCAATTGGGTTTACTTCCACTTTAATCTTATCTCCATTTGGAATCATATCTGTTAATAGCGGGGAATGAAAAGGGCACCAGAGTTAGTTTCATAATGACCTTTGTGGTAAGTGGGTATGGGTTCAGCTTGATTCCTAAAAGATTTCACCAGAACAATCTAGCTGCAAAGGTTGGGTGGATACAAAAGGAAATCCCAATCATGCTTTAATGGACTGCTTTGAACAAAAAGTTTTTACAAATGTACTGGTTTTTTACAGCAGAGAATGAACTCAAAAAGGAAAGGGTTTTGAATGGTGAACTTCAAAAAGGCTCTGGAGATTGAAAGAGTCACAAAGTTAATTTTATATATCCTAGTTTTGTGTTTTTTTTTTTTTTGGGGGGGGCGGGGTTTACGGTCAAAAGCCAAAGTCACCTCCTTCAAATTATCAAATATTTGCATCATTTTAAATACATATTAATATTTAATACCTACTAAAATTGAATCAACTTGTATTGAGTGGAAGAGATAATTTGAGTTTGTCAATTAAATAATTGTAGCTAATTGAGTGCAAAAATGATTAATCCTCAATATGCATGACTGACTTCGTTTCTAATTTATAATAAAATATATTATATTAGCATTTTTAACTTCCAACACACCTTGGATAGAGAATGACAATAAAACAATCTATTTGGACAAATCAATAATTTCACGACCAATTTATTTTATATTACTGTAATGTTATTGTTCATCAACAAACTTAGTGACAAGAATGAACATTAATTCAAAAGATCAATCAAAAAAAGATAATTAATAATAAATTTAAAGTTTTTTTAGTATTGAAATTAAAATAGGGGAAAACATTGTGGGTTTAGAGTGCAAAGTAAACTACTATATTTAAACTCTTTATGAGGACAAAATCAATTTTGCAAGTTACATCATCATTTTAAAATTATATATATGTTTTTTTTCACTTTTGAATCTTATATTTTTTAAATTCTTATTTTCTAAAATATTAGTATAATTAATATTGGTTTCAAATCTATTAGAAAATTAAATAATTAAAAATTTTAGTATTTTTTATGTAGCATTAAGTATAAAGGGTTGAAAATTAGTGAGAATTTTTTTCGTTGACTGAGTTTTATACTTGATCTTAAAGATAAATAAACTATAAAATTAAATTAATTTTTCTACCAGTTATATATGTAGAAATTATATTTAATTGCTATTTTTATTTTTTGTTTATGGGTTTATATATTGTTTCTATGTAAAAATAGTAATTTGTAATTAATATTATTTAAAAATTTAAGCAAAAAGAAAAAAAAAAAGTTTTTAAAAATTCTTAGATAGAAAAAATGAATAAATAAATACATTAAAAAAAATAAAACAAAATAAAAACAAAGGGAAATATGGTACCTACAGTGACAGGACACAAAACATTGTGGTACCCCCCCCCCCCCCCCCCCCCCAGGAGTTTTCACGAAATTTGAAAGCCATTTAGGCATAGAGATTGTGGAGGCTTTAATTCTATGAGGTTCATGTTGGAAGCAACTTCATTTTCCATGCGTTCAAAATGTGATGGTGCATATCATCACAGACCTTTTGAATTTTTACACAAGTAATATTCGTTACAACTTTGTGGTATTTTTTCATCAACACAAATGTTGAATGATAACTTATATTTAAGGTCACTCTCACCTCTTTTGAACCATAAATATAATAAAAATATTTAAGTAAGATATTGAAATATCATTGTTACTTAAGAGTTAACCGGTCATATTTTATATCTATCCTTCTATTACAACTTCCATGGTTTTTTTTTTTTATATGTCATCTTTTATTAATGATAACTTATATTTAAGTCTGATCTTTTCAACCATTTAAAATTAAGTACGATTTTCACTCATCTTTTTAAACATTTTAAAATTCGAACTTATTAACATTATTGATGCTTAAAGAGATATAGGTGTTGATTTATTAGAAAATTATCATCTGATTATAAAATAATAAAAATGCTAATCTTCTTTTAAATGTTGATCTTTGCAAAATGGGTATTTTAAACCTACCAAATTTCTTAAATGATAAATTTTGTCATTTATTAACATATTACCCCAAACGTGTTATTACTTGAGTTTTATGACATATGATTCATGTTGTTAAATAAAAAATAACTTAAAATTTGAGAAATGCTGTACGTAGCATGGCCCCATTGGAAAACATACCTACAAAGCAAAGTCATCTCTTTCAAATTTATCAGATCTATATCAATTTTTAATACATATTTAATGCAGTTTAATTGAGTTAACTTACTAAAATGAATATCTTGTGTTGCATATTAGCATGAGCATGATTGCTTAATCATTTTAGTTTTGTTTTTGCAAAATATCTGAAAAGTGATGCGTTATTGTTAATATACTCAGTACTAAAACTTGGTACACACCATAGAGCAAAGCCAAGGCACTTATGCTGTGGACACCACATACAAACATATATTTGATCACTCACAGACAAAAAAAACTATGAAATAATTAATTACCCATCTTGCTACATTCTTATGATACTTTTATTATGCAGAAGTTGGAGCACCAAAGGGAGAGCTTAATAATCAAGCTGAAAGGCTGAGTCATATGCAACCCCAGCCTTCAATAACGAGAATCACATTCTTCAGCTGCACCCTCTTTTGCCAACCTCTCCCACTCGCTCTTGGAACCTGGCTTACAGGACCCTTTGGGTGGGTTAGTGCATGTCCCACACTGCGCCTTAAGATCTTACCTCAATGACCTCCATGCACTGGCTATCCTCCTGAAACCCAAAAGGAATTGTGAATTAGTACTCTTAATTTTATCCATAATTTGATTAGAGTGCAGATGCCTAGGTGCTGTAATAGGAGTGATACCTGCAATATGTCACTGCTGTGATGTCGCTTTGGCCAGCTTGGTACAACATGACTATAGCCACGTAGTCGGGAAACGACTTTGCTCATGGACCCTTGAAGAAGATGTTGGAAACCCGGGTTCCGACAAGGGACCCTTCTGTATTCTATCCGGGACCACCCATAAGGGAATGTTGTTGCAGCATGTTTGGACGAGCCACATTGAGAATCCGCGCCGGCTGAGGATGGAAGTCAGTGTTGTCTCTTCTCCGTGGTCGGTCAACTTCCTTCTTCTCATCATCGTGATCTAAGGTTTGGTATCTTTGCACTAACCCTGAGTTATCAATTAAAAATACTGAAGCACCATTATGGATACATAAAAATCCAAAACGCCACATGTTTTAAACAGAATTTTGATGGGGAGTACTTCAAATTATTTAAGGTCTGGTTAGGGGAAGGGGCAGTTTCCAAAGAACACTCGTGTCTAGCGGCTGTCTATTTCAAGCCTTCTCAGTAGTAAAGACTTAAAGGACGAATTATCGTGCGACTTTTTTCAATCACCCTCTCCTCTTTCAATCTTCATATTCACTTTTGGTGTGGACTTTTTGAACTCGACCAACTAAAAGTCTACTCATCATTTATCTGAGTGCTTATTCTTAAGGTCTTATTTAAAAGTCATGATTTGCACAGCCACCGAAATATTCTCACAGACACCCTTAAAATTTTCCATCACTATTTCTCATATAGTTTAATTACCTGTAGCGTGCACCGCAGCCAGTCCATCACCTGTATGCCCTAGATACTGCGCCAACGTTGCCGCCGTTGACACTTCTTCCATAATTCGCCAAGCCACATGCTCCACCTGTTTCAACATATGATCATTAACCCCATCCTAAGATATTTAAAAGTATGCATGGAAGAGATCAATTAAGGATACGTACTTGGAGTGTCCCTAGCCATCGGGCTGCCTTAATATGTTTGCCCTGTGAGTATTCGTGAAGTTCTTCACACTTGCATAGTATAGTAAAGGCAAGAGACAATGACCATAGGAAAGCTGAGCAAGAGTGGACTAAGTGGAAAACCCATGTTTATAAGGAATCAAGCAAATTATTGGAAGTGAGCTAGACAAAAGAAGTAGAGAAGTGAGGTTGAGATGGGTAAGCCTAGAATCAAATTCCATATTTATAGTTGAGGTTTGGTTAGGGCAAGAAGAGTTGGGGAATGGCCACCTTTTTTATTTTTTCTTTTTTTTTTTTTTCCTTACACTATTGACCAGGGAGGCCTAGGATTAGATTATAGATATGTAAAATGGACCACCCGTTTTGACCCCCTAAGACCATAGTTTTACATTTTCTTGGTATGTAGAAATTCATAAGAGAATCAGACTTGTTGTCCAACTCTTTTCTTCTCCTCTGATTGACTGTTTGCGTTTTCAGCTCATTGGAGTATGAAGTAGTTTGGAATTATTCTAAGATTTGAGTCATTGTGCATGTGAACTTAAATTAATTAAACATCAATCTCACATGGAATTGTTTGCACTGGTGTGGAGGAGCTCAGAAACATGAGGAAACTAAGGTAAAAATTATCAAAGCATGGGTATAAACAAGTCAAATAATCATTTATTGGACAAACGAGATGTTTTGCTTTAATTATGTATCTTGACATTTGCAGTACTCTCAATGATGTGTTGGTGCGTGAATGAAGACTAACTTACAGGGTAAATGGAAAGAATTGAAAGTCTCTATTTTGGATTAGCTTCTAATTTCAACAAATACTTATATGTATATGCCTATAAGTTACGCGGAATGATATTTAGGGATGGAAGTTTTGCTTCCTTTTATTTACTGCTCTTTCCGAACATTACATATATATTTTATGTTTGGCTCATAAAATAAAAAGTATTGAAGAAATTATATATATGTTTTTTTTAGATGTGATTTATTATGAAAATATATATATATAAATCAGAATTAATCTACAAAATTATATATTTTAAAATTATTTTAATTATTATATAATAAAAAAAGAAATGAAATAAGTTTGAAAATGTATGGAAAATTAATTTACTTATTTGAAATTATATTTTATTTTCTTTTACGGTTTTTCTTCTTTTTTTTATATATATACTATTTTTTTTGCTTTGTTTTTCAAAAACCAACATAGAGAAAACTCCAAATTCAAATTGAGTGAATTTTGATTTTGGAAGTAATCCAAATAAGTGATGGATAAAAAATGGAACGGTTATTTTCCATTATCATTCTCCATTCCAATACGAGTTATACTGAAGGAGAAAAAACAAGATATCTGGGTCTCTGACATCATTAGTGACAATAGTAAATGCCTGAAGTTAAGGATCAAATCAAATTCAATGTATCATTCAATTTAAACCATGTCAATAGAATGCAATTGGATTTTTTAACAATGAAATGAATTGTGGCCAGTTTCTAATGTGTTTGAATGGGAAAATGAAGGTTGGATGGGCCAGAAGCCGTGGGCTGGTTGCAGCCAAGTGGATAAGGCTACCAGGGCGCATGGTTGGTTAGAGCGCACTGAGGAAGTGTCTAAAAAGTGAGCTTGGACTTACAGATTTAGAGTGGTAAACTTAGGGGAATGGCACTCAGCCTAATTTTTTGGTTAATACTGAATAGGTAGTGTGTTATGTTACTTTTGGAGTGTGCAAATGGCGGCTTGCTTATGCTGAAAACGATGTCCAGTACCAAGACAAGGGGCGGGGCCGGGGGATGGGGCTGGGGTGGGGCTGGCATAATACCCAAATTGGAGTCCCACTCGGGGCTACTCATCTGTTGATCTTATTGGTTGAGTAACAATTTTATGACATATGAAAAATGTTATAAGTTTATTTTGGATACATATTTTATTTCTCACTTTTATTTAGTTTTTATTTTTAGTAGTTTTATGATAATATTTATTTATATATATTTATTGGTGTGTAAACAACCAAATATTGAACAAAATTAGATTTTATTTAAAGGAAATGAAGAATTCAGTAAAATAGGTTTTGATAAAACAATAATTTTAAATATTATTTTTAATGAAGGAACGTTTAGAATTCAGACTTTATCACTTTTGTTTGTAATGTCGTCCATTTTGGTGACTCAATGCATAGTCCTTTCTATGATCTTTTGGCGTTTTTTATAATAACACCGACGTTAGAAAAACTAACGCTTGCTTTGGGATAACACTATCTGAGAACTCCTAAAACAAATGCGTTTTGAAAACAATTCGAATGTGTTTCTTTATTCTTCTACATTGTCTACAGAACAAAAAATAATAATAATAATTAAAAAAGTAAGGAGAGCTGTCTCGAGTTCCAGCACTTGCTCTTGATCCAAGTATGAGCTCATTCAGCTCGCATTTTGCATCCACCACTTCTCCTGCCATTCCAATTCAATATACATTGCATCAGTAAAACATTTGATGAAGCTACAAACATGGACATTTCATCAAACTACAGAACATTGGACTCTCTAGACATGTTAGACTGATCAGTTTACACTATAATTTGATAAAAATTTCATACAGGTGGGGGTGGAAAAGAGAGAGGGTGAGGGCCCAACTTTGGATAGTGACCCTTCACTATGAAGTGACTTCACCTATAGAAGGCCAAGTTGGGACTTGAGGACCAAGACGAGTGCGGTTTATGTCCAAAATGTTACTTCATGGACCATCTCTTTTCCTACATAGTAAGTTGGCGTGAATAGGAGAGAAGAGAAGGTACTGGTGGGGGCTTGGAAACAGAAATACCAAGCAACATACGAATTATTACAGAAAACCAACCACAAATCCCCCTCCCTTCACAATTACTCCCACACTCCAGCAACCATCCATAACGGAACAATCAAAAAAACGAGAGTGCAAATGTGTAAGGCATATTAAGCATATAGCGAAGCCAGCATCATTACCTATACACTTTGCAGGTGTCACTTTGCCGAAAGTTTGGAAGGGACAGAGAGAGAGAGAGAGAGGTTGGAAAAATTTACAGGTGGTTCGGCATGAAGAACAAGGCAATCACTTTTCCTCGTCCAGAACCTACTGATCCTCCCACTAAACAATGGATTGGTTTTAAGCAACTAATAAGGCTCAGTTCTTGGGTGGGAATGAAAGTTATACTAGTGATTGAGATGTGAGGCAGAATTAAAAGTATCACATATAAAAAGGTTCAGTTCCTCCTTGGTATTAGATGCTTTCTGGTTACTAAGCAGAATCAAGGTACTGTAGGACATTCTTTATCGTTGCTATTATATTAAGCAACTGCCTGTTTGCGGTCTTCCCTTGCCACACCTTAGAGATCAACTTTTGTAAACATTACCCACCGGTGTCCTTACTTTCACTAGAAATGCGACAGCATGTAGAGATTTCATGTTTGACCTTTTTTATGAAAACCAACCCCATCCACATCTTGAGACAGGCAACCAGAAAGAACTGGAGGTCCATTACCTCATGGGAGTCAAGCCACATTCAAAAATCTTATCCTCTTCCCAACAAGTTGAATTACACAAGCAGGAGCTGGTGAGATCTTGTAGTCCCAGTTGCCAACTCTTGGGTCTTGACTACAATCTTAAGTTCAAGTACAATCAAAATTGAGCAGCATAATCAATACACTGCAACTCGTCACAAACGCCATAAAGGAGTTCAGGAAAAAAGTCGAATAATATTCCTAGCAAATTGCTGTGGAAAAAGTGGACAGTGATTGTTAACCCTCATCTAAACATTTAATCTATGACTCAGAATCAATGGCTCACAAACAATTGAGTGTAATCAACCTTGAGTTTACCTGAATTCTCATTACAATCATCATTTCAAGTCCCAAACTATCAAATGAGTTGAGCTTTTTTCAGGTCAGCAACAACTCCCCGATCTTCAGAGCTCCTTTCATTGTATAAGACCTGAATAAAATCCAGGGAAAGGGTTAGATACAACATGAAAACCAGACTGAATGCAAATTAATTCTTTTGACTGGAGGTAACTTGTATATAATGCCGTATTCAACAGCTTCACTAGGACTAAAATATTTTGGGCGCCTGATGTCAGCTTCAATTTGCTCGGGTGACTTTCCCATATGTTTTGCATAGAGTTTAACCTTGAATGTAAATTAAATGACAAAATGTTATTTTTCTTCTCATATGTTTGGCTACATGACCAAATGAACAAGTGCTTGTCAGTAAGGTCCATCCTCAACTTGCTTTAAACATAAAGGAAAAACAACATTGTTGAATAGAAACTGATTCAACAAGCACTCAAAATAATAGGAAAATATACTTGCCCTTTTTCTAAAATAACTATCAATACTAGTCATCTGACTTGAGAAATTGACTCACACCAACTTATTACAATGAACAAACAAGCATGCCATTTATTACTTCCATACTACAAGCTGTGGTTTCAGCCATCAATCAAAACTGGAGTGACTCCATAGGTTCCAGATGATGAGCCAATGATTGTATATCAACTCAATGTAAGACATCTCAGCAAATCAGGAGTACTCAATTTTTCAAAACAGAATACAGAACTTTCTGAGTTTATGCCACTTAGTTGCTTTTTAAAAGGCTTTTTTTTTTTTTTTTATGAGAAAAATGCATATTTCCCACCTCATAGATTCAAGGGTTATGAACATATTATGCCCTTGATAAAACTTTCACAACATTTAAACTAGTCAATACATATTATAATCAAACTCCACCAGCCAGCACTTCATATGTAATAGTAGTTAGAATGCATGGACTATAATATTGGAGGATAAGGGCAACATAATTGACTGTTAATCTTACCAACTCTGCCTTCACATTCTTCACTTCTTTTCTTGCAAGGTCAATATCTGTCGCCTGACCTTGAAACCTTGCAATTGGCTGCAGATTGATAGGAGGACATGACTTTTCATGTTAAAATCTGAAGAATGCCTTTGGACATTTAATTAACATCATGACACTCTTTCGAGCCTTGTAAAAAAGACAAAGCAAGAGAACAAAAGATACACAATAGCTTAGAGCAATAAAAAGTACTGGTCAAGAAGAAACCTGCTTTATCATGATTGTTGATGAAGGCAAAGCTGAACGGTTTCCCTTTCGACCTGCAGCCAAAAGTAAGGCTGCTTCTTCCCAAGCATTAGCAACACACAAAGTAAAAATCGGAGACTTAACATCTGCAGCAGAAGATAATAGCTAAGTCAGATATAGGAAAAAGAAGTAAAGAGTCACTCCAAAACTACTAGGTAAGCAACCGTGTAGTAACAAAGTTTTGATTTGCATTGGCAAGCTTCCTGTTTTTATTTATTTATTTATTTTTGTTAGGCAATTTGCATTCATGAACGCTTCTAACAAGTGTATCTAGCATCGATACAGTACAATACATGTACAGATAAAAGATATCAATAACATTTGTCAGTACAAAATCAGTGCCAAAAGGGAAAAATATTTACATATTTTGTTAAAGGGTTATTGCAATAGCAGGACAAAAGAGAAAAGGACAATGAATATTGGACAACAGTACAAGTAAATAAAAGCAGTAATAGTAGCTAACACAATATACCCCTGTATTTACACTAGAGTCCGTATAATGAAAATCACAATTATATTACTAACATCATATAGCAATAATAAACTCTTTACTAGTAAGAGGAGCAGTGCAAGTAACTGAAATAACCTACTAGACATGGAATTCTTCCTTTAAACAAAACTTTATCCCAAAAGTTTCCCCCTATTCATAGTTATGAGGGTTGTACCCATTTAATTCATGCGGTGGAATAATGACTAAAAGGAATATAATAAGATCTCAAATGATAATCTTTTTAGACCTGAATATCATTTGTTCAAATTTTAACGAAACAACTTTGAGGACAAATGACGAAACTTTACAAATGGAACACTAACTCCTTTCCTAATTCAATGTTTGTTCATGGAAAATACCAAGGCTATGTTTGTTTCCAAGAAAGTATTAAGGAAAGAAAGAAAAAATGTTAAAGAAAATAATTTTCTTATATTTGGATTACTATGGAAAAAAAAAAAAATCAATATAATAAAACTATTCATAAACTCAAGCATTTTCAAATTATTTAAGATTTATATAGAAGAGGAAAAATAAATTAAAAGAATTTATTTTTGTGAGACAATCGGTGGCCATTTAGGCCTATAAATACTATACAACTTTTTATTTTTGTTTGACACATTTTGAGTTGCATGCCCCCTAGTGTTAGCTTTTTATGTTGTTTCTATGATTCATTTCTATTTTCTATTTGTGTAGTTCGGCTCTTTGATTGCTACCATTTTGGCTTTATTGTTTAGCCATTTTTGGCTTTGTGTCATTTGGTTCTTTCATTGTTAGCTATTTTGGCTTTATGTTGTTTGGCTTCGTGGCTTATGTCGTTTAAGCTTTGTCATTTAGAGTTGCCATTTGGCTTACCCTATAAAGGACTATTTTTTAGCTTTTAGCTGATTTTGAACACAATATTTGCAAAACATCATACTTTATTGAAAGTACTTTTTTCAGATTTGCTACTTCCATAGTCGTAGTAAAGGTGTTTCATCCATAGTTTTTAGATGGTATCCCCCTAAATCTCCCACATTAGTTATGATATACGGGCCTTCCCAATTGGCCTGGAGCTTGTTAGCTCTTATTTCCACTGTATTTTCAAAGACCTGTCTCAGTACCAAATCTCTTTGATAGAATAGTCATTGTCGCGCTTTCTTACTATATTGAGTAATGGCCCTCTAGTGATACGAGGCTATTTGGATAACGGCTAATTCCCATTCCTCATCTGCCTAACCCAAATATCTTTCCAAATAAGTATTACTACTCCTAGCCTCCTGCACGACTATTCTTGTTATGGGCACATATTCAATATGATTTGTGCACCAAAGACACTCAAATCACCCAACTTGACCTAAATTGATGCTAAGGCCCTAGCCATGAGTTTAACTTATATTTTGGAGATTTATCTCAGGTTCAAGGGAAAAAAATGGTGCAAGTTGAATCACTTTAGATTTTGAAAAATCAAGAAATGGTTAAATCAAGAAATAAGCGAGTCAAGACTCATGGACCATGAGGAAAGGCAAGATGAGGATGTCACGAGTTTGGAAGATGATAAATAACCATTATGGAGTAAGAAAGAAGGCAAGAAAACATGGGAAATGAGGTATAAAGCAAGATTCAGCTGCATGGAAATTTAGAACTCAAAATTTGGTGGCAACATATACTATAAATTTGAGGAAAATTTTTGAGCACTTTCCGATGTCCATTTTAAACATACTATATATCTTTTCGAAGCTCAAGAAGTAAGGAGCCCAATGCTTCAAACAGTATGAAAATTGAAGTTGAAATGAAGAAGTTATGACCATTTTCAAGACAATTGCATAAAGTTAAAGGACCATTTCGAAATTCAACTTATGAATTCAAAATCCAACTTACGAATTTGAAATCCAATTCGAAATGACCTCAATTTCGAATTCACCCACTTCCACTTTGATGTTTCACCTCCTCAACCTCAGGAATTGCATTTAGGGCACTCCATTCGCCTTAAGTGGACCCCACATGACTAGAAATCACCATTTTATTATTTTTTTAATCATTTTAGGTAATTATTTTGTAATAAGTGGCCAATGAGAGTGTGTCACATGTTAGGTAATTGATGATATTATATAAACTCTCTTAGTTCTAAGGTTTAGATATCTTGGATCTTTTTCCGGAGAGTGTGACATTAGAGATGAAGATAAGAACTTTGGTTTGTTTTCTTTTCTGCTTTATTAAATATATTTTTTTTAGTTTTTTTATTCAAATTATGGATTTTTACCTTATTATGGACTGTGAATGTGACATCACTCCCATGAGAGGCTAAAAATCCAACTTGGGGCTTGAAGCATGAAAACCTAAGGGTTGGGAAACTTATAGGGACAATGGGTAAATCATTATAACAATGAGATTAATTATTGGTTGAATTACAATTTATCAATTTTTTATCCTATCCTTGTGAGTTAGTTTAGGGAATGACACAGTAGGTTATTACCTGATACTAGTGATTCTTGGTAACTCTTGATCATTAGTTATCCCAATATTCCATATTGTTATTTGCCCCAAAACAAAGCTATAAGGAATAGGAAACATTAAAAAGTCAAACCTTAAACTAGTAATTAATCTCATTCATTTGATGGTTTTAGGAATCTATTTTAAAAAAAAAAAAAAAAAAAAAAAATAGGTTTCGGATGTAGTTTTGAGTTATAGAACTCAAGTTGATCATGAACGGCCACAAACCCTAAAACCCTAAGATCATTTTACTTAAAAGACCTTTGTTTTCTCTAATTTTTATACCCTAAGTTGGATTATGGAAAACCCCAAACTTGAATCAATCGAATTTAAAATCAATATTCATTTTGTTATTAATTTAATTTAATTTACTTAGTTTCACTTTATTCATATATCATTTTCCACTTTAGGATTCTAACAAAAACAATTCATTCACCCTAGTATTAACAAATCCCATAAGCCAGTCCCTAAGAACGATACCTAGAATACTATAAAAGTCATAGTAGTTTTTTCTCTGATTTTTCTTGGCTAGAGCCACAACATATTAGACTTAAGTATTTTGGTACAATAGAGAAGATTAGTAAAAGGCTTGCACCCGAATTTTATGAGCTTGTTTTCCATCCTTAAGGACTTCTCCTGTGTGGAGATGCCTTATGATTTCTTCCATCCATCTCAAAGTTGCTTGGACTATATCATTCACTCATTAAAGAGAGGAATGAGTGACCTAGAGATAGATTGGCGGCAAAATTGTGGCTTCTTGTATTGATAAGGCAGCAACTTGCTAGTGTATCTGCTCACCCATTCTCTTCTCAAGGTACGCGTCGGATAGACCATCCATCCAGTTTTTCTGTTCAAGTATCCACTAAGGTAAGATAGCGAGCCATGCACTCATCTCTTACTTCATACTTTCCTTGGATATGTCTGACCACTAGCTGCGAATCACTTCTGACTTCTACTTTTGTGGCAATGAGAGCTAAGGCTAGATCAAGTCCAACTAGGATTACTTTGTATTCTGCCTCATTGTTGAACGTCAGGAAATTAAGCCACACAACTTGTTCGATTTGTTCTCCAAAGGGGGATTGCAATGCTATGTCTATCCTAGCCCCTGATGTTCTGGAGGCTCCGTTTATGTGGAGAACCCACCATTGCTCTTGACCTTCAGGTTTAATTCGCCCCTATGGTAGTTCGATTATGAAATCCACGAGAACCTACCCTTTAAGGGACAATTGGGGTTTGTACCATATGTCACAGTCACTTAATTCAATTGCCCATTTCATCATTCATCCAGATAGATTCGACTTATGCAACATGACCTATAACGATTGATTTGTCAAGACTGTTATTTGGTGAGTTTGAAAGTATGAACAAAGCTTTTTGACAACAATCCGCAACGCCAGGGTTGTTTGTTCCACTTGGGAATATCGTGTCTCTACATCTATCAAAGCTTTGTTCACATAGTAGACAAGTCTTCGCTCATTACTCTAGTTGTGTCGGAACAATACGCTGACAGCAAAGTCTGATATGGCTAGGTACATGTATAGCTCTTTTCTAGCCTCAGGATTGCTTAGGATTGGTGGTTCTACGAGATATTACTTTATAGCCTCAAAAGCACGATCACATTTGTCTGTCCAGTTGGATGTTCTTATTCCTCAAAGCATGTTGAAGAAGAGACAGAGCCTATCAATGAAGCATGTTAGGAATCACCCCAAGGTAGCTAGTTGATCAGTCAAGCGCTACACCTCCTTCTTGCTAGTAGGAGTAAAGGTTTCTAACACTACTTTGACTTGAGTCGGACTCATTTCTATGCCCCTTTGCATCACCATAAATCCAAGAAACTTTCCCATACTTACACCAAATGCGCATTTGAGCGGATTAAGCTTCATGTCATACTTATGCATTAAGTCAAATGCTTCTTTTAAGTGATGGAGGTGCTCGAAGTGGGTTCTACTTTTGATGACTATGTTGTTGATATAAACTTCCACCATTCAGCGTAATAAAAGCTTAAATATGTGTGTCATCAGCCGTTGATATGTAGCTTTGACATTCTTCAGTCCAAATGGCATGACTTTGTAACAGTACAACCCTTGAGGTGTAATGAATGTCGTCTTCTCCTCGTCGGGAAAAAACATTGGTATCTAATTGTTAGCCCAAGGGTTCTTCTAATCGAGTTTTGATGATAACAAACCATGGTTTAGTGACTAATTGGTTTAATGCTTAAGAATCTCAGGCATAAACTCGAAAATTCATCAAAAGACCAAATGGATACAAGATCGAGACTTGTGGAAGACTTGTGATCATAGGAAACGAATGTAAGATGAATGCATGAGTGCACTTAAGATTTTTATACTGTTTCATGCAACTTAGAAAACTCAGTTTATCCTTTAAAACTTTGTTTTTCTTTAAAACCCAAGTTTTATCAAATATACCTTAAGCAAAATGACTTAAAATTGGCATATTAATTCACCTAAAGACCTTACCTAAGAGTTAGAAAAGAAAGAAATTGAAAAGGATAGGTTTTCGGGGCCAAAAGGCTCAACCGATCGAGGCTATGGCCAACCGACTCAACCGGTTGGGGAACCGGTCGATCGATTGCCCTTGTCCAGTCGAGGGAGGCACAAAATCTTTTTTATCTCCTAGTAGCTTCCTCTTCCCGGTCGAGGTTCATCCTTGTCTGGTCGAGGTCTGGTCGATGACCAGTCGAGGCAACGGTAACCTGTCAAGCATTAAATGCTCCAACGACTAGTGATCCGGTCGACCCCTAGCTCGACCGGTCGAGGTTACCTTTTGCTGTTTTTGACTCCCAAGCTTAGAAACCTATTAATTGAGAGCCCCACTTCATTTATGACATAGAGAACACTTGCAATTAATTGTCTACCTACCTGTTCTTGATCAAAAAGCTCTCATTTCTTTCTTAGTGCATTAAATCATCACGTGCATATCTTTTAGTGCACTCTTATGTGTCATCCTAGCTTTGTCTCGTATTTGAGCTATCCTTAAGCTAGATTGAGGGATTCATTCTTGTAAAAGCTGAGTGTTAAAGCTTTCAAGAGGTTTGAATCTTGAAGAGATTGTGTAAGAGCCCATTGGAGCCGAATCCAAGTGTAAGAAGATTGAAAGCTTGATTAAAGCTTCAAGTTAGTGGAACCCTCACTCGGTTAGGAGATTGAGGAGAGTGGACGTAGACAAGGAAGTGCCGAACCACTATAAAACCCGAGTTTGAATTCTCTAACTCTATCTCTTTATTTTTGTTGATATTGTGCTTGAATTTGTTGTGTTTGAAAAGCTTTGAAAAACCCAATTCACCATCTCTTTTGGGTGTTTTCCTTAATTAAGCATAGCCTTTATTTTCTCACTAATGATATCCGAATAAGGCATTAAGAAACAACAACATTCCATGGTCAACTATAGCATCCCTTATTTGATCTATCTGACGTAATGGGATGTTGTCTTTTGGGCAGGCCTCATGCAGATCCGTGTAGTCCACGCATACCACCACATTTGTTAACTAGTTCAAGTAGGTTACCTCTTTGATAAATCTTATTTCTAGCAGCTTCTCAACTTTTGTCTAGATAATTTTTTGACGATCCAAATGGAAACGTCAGACTTTCTGCTGCATGGGTTATGCTACAAGAAGATGTTCAATTTATGGGAGGCCATCGTCGAGTCTATTCTAGGCATGTCTAAGTGGCTCCATGAGAAGACATCCTTGTTTTTACGGAGCATTTCGCCAAGATGATCACGCTCATCCTAGGTTAGCAAAGAACTAACGTAAGTCACCTGCTCTCATATCTTGATAGAGACAGTTGTTGCAGTAGGTCAATTGCCAATGGGTCTCTATTCTTCGTCTTCTCTTAGACCCAATTTTGTAATTGTTATTGTGTCCCTGTCGTTGATGATTTGGGTTCATCTTCAATGGGGTTCGTTAGCCTAGACTCCACTGCCACTTAGTAACACTACTGGGCAACTAACTAGATCCCATGCAGGTCCACTTGCCTGGCCTCCATCAGGTAGCTAACCATCTGATGGTAAGTAGACAGAATGGCCTTCATCTTGTGCATCCATGACCGCCCCAAGATGACGTTGTATAGTGATAGATCCTCTACCATAGAGAATCTCACATTAAGAGTGACAAGGTCGACTTGAATGAGGAGTACAAAATCTCCAAGGGATATCGTAGTGGCCCTATTGAATCTGAATAGGACTTGGCCTAGGTTTTCTCAGTTTTCCAAAATGGTCAATGGATATCCCATTTGCCTATAGGTTGACATTTGCAACAAGTCGATAGAGCTGCTCGGGTCGACTAGAATTCTACGCACATCAAAGCCACTAAGTCCTAGTGTTAACACCAGAGCATCCTCATGCAATAATATAACCCAATCAGGGTTAATTAGAGGGAATGTAATTGGTTTGTTGACCAATCGAGCACTTTCTGTAGTAAACATGCATTGAATTGTATTCACTCATTCCCTTACTATGGTTGTGTGAAGCATCCTCCTTCTTTGTTGTTTGAAATGATACTTGTCATCTGCAGGCCCCCCCCATGAATGTAGTTAATCATCGCTCAATGTGCCACAAAGAAGGCAGGAGTTCTTTCCAATACTTCACATGTTGTTTTTTCATGTCCACCAATTATTCGGACATATTGCCTTTAATGTTTGACCTTGATTACTCTCTCCACCAAGTAGTGCAAATGCTTTCACTCTTTTGTGGTATGTTCGTGCTCCTTATGATAAGAGTATCACCATCTTCAATCTCGTCTAGATGGGTCAACTTTTATGGGCTCCAGCCACTTGAATTCAGGCAACTCTCACATAAAAGGGAAAATTGTTTCATAAAGGATGGTAAGCAAAAGTAAGCTAGACATTTGTCATCGCTGCTATCCTGCTTGTCTCTTGTTTCTCTACCTCGACTAGCCATTTGATGGCTTTGAGCTTCCAACCTTATTGTTTTTTGCTTCCTAGCTTGTAATTAGGATCTGCTAGGATGCTAGTCAGACATCATCTTCAAGCATGATATATTTGTCTGCCCTTTTGAATAAGTCATTTATTGTAATGAGTGGCTTTTTAGTGAGAGACTAAAAAACGAAGTTTTCAAGTTAATGCTCCTCCCTTTGAAGTTTTGCAAAAAGGCATTTATGTTGTAGGATTCCACCTGAAGCACTACTCATCAAACCACATATGAAGTCCCTCAACGATTCATCCTCTTGCATCTTAATGTTCTAAATGCTGCTTATATTATGCTTTTGAAGAGAATGACATAAACAATGACCTACAAAGGCCTCTAAGACATCCCAAAAGGATTTGATGGAATTTTATGGGAGTTGGTGGAACAAGGAACTGGGCCATGGAAGTTGGTTGGGAAGACCTTGCACAACAACACATCGTTGCTTATATCCAGCATCATCTTTTGTCGGAGAGTGCATCATATGGTCAAAGAGGTCGCTTATTCCATCATACATGGTGAACTTAGGCACCAAAAACCCTATGAGCGACTTGTAAATGATTATGTGTGAGCCAAATGATGTGGAGGGCATGTCACCTAGTCGTTTGCTTATTGAGTCGAGAAGGGCTTTCATTGATGAGTCCTTTGGAGGTGGCAATTCTGGTACCGTACCTTGAGATAGAAGACTCGGTGATGCCTCATTGTTAGGTTGGCCTAATCGTGCTTTCAAGGCCTCTGACATTCGCAGTGGCCTAGGTGCTACTTTCTTCTAAGGCCTAAGACAGGTTTTTAATGCATTAGAAAGTCGTGAGCCCCATTCTTGACCCTTTTTCCCTTTTTCTCTAACAGTGTTTGCAGTCTCTTCTGTTTGAGTTTGGTCAGCTGTTGGGTGAAATGGTTCAAGCAACATTGGGAAATTGCTAGTAGACAGTTTCTCGTCCGCTTGTAAGGACAACTCAGCATAATGACAAGGAGCTTTCTCTGTTTGGCTTCAAACTAGTCTTGAAGTTGTTTGTTAGCTAGGTGTGCAACGACTTTTCGAACGACACCCCAAGTCCATTTGTGCCCATAGCTCTTGATTTTCTTACTATAGTTGTTCTGCCTGCCGAAGCAAGGATTACATACATCGCTCATATTTCTCTTGCTTATTTTCCACATTTTCTTGCTAGACTTGGAATCACTTGTTAGCATTTGTCGAATAGGTTGTAAGAGAAGTGTTAGTCATTGTGTTTTTCAGGCTTTTCTATTCTAGTTCCCACAAATGGCGCCAATGTTGGTGCACAACAAACAAATAAGTATCCGACTAGTCTCCACATGTCGTAAACGACGACTGCACCTGCACAAAAGAAATGTCTGGATGGGTTTTCTAAGCACACCCCTCTAAAGCTTAAGTCAGAAGTAAAAGGTTTGAGCAAGAGATTTTTCAAAAAAAAAAAGTAGCAACATACCTTCCTTTTGTTGAATAACGGTTATTTATCCTTACCCAAAAGTAATATGTTTCTCAATGCCTTTGATTGTGCTTTTATCGTATTTAAAGCTAATGATTGCTAACTCAAAATGACTATTGTGCCTTGATGAGCCTGAAAGTCTAGCATTTTAGCTTCGTAAAAGTTGCGTCAATCAATGCACTTAATGCATGTTGTAGTTAATGCTTGGTAGGCAGGACTACATAGCATCCAGTTGGTTTGCATTCGTCTGCACCCTGGGGTGGATGGATAATGCTACATGGCTCTTTATGCAGAACATGCATTATGCTAGACGGCATGTAGGGATCATGCTAGACGGCGGTGAGTGTCTCACACTAAGAAAAAGGAAAATAAGCTTATAGTTTAAGTTGTTTTATATAATAAATAAAAACATTTCATTAATAAAAAAATTTAGTTGCAAAATGCTCAAAATAATAAGCTTTGAACTATGGTATGTTAGAACCAAAAAATTAATCATTTTTCATAATAGAGGAAAAGTAACACCTCTTAAATTAAATGAAGACTAAGACATGTGGAATAATAAGATAATGCATATGACAAGCAAAACAACAAAAATACTATGTCCAATGCACATGGCTTAAATTAATTAAGAAGAAGATAAGATATTAAGTGAGTGTTTGGTAAACCAACTTAATAACTTAAGGTGACTTAATAACTTAATTTAAGTTATTAAGTAAATTAAGTATGTTTGGTAAAATAACTTAATGGTATGACTTAAAATAAAAAACAACTTTGAATAATAAGTAAAAAAATTAACTTATTTTTTAAGTTCACATTTTTATTTTACTTTTTTACTTCCACTTGCCCTAATTACCTCCACAATCTCCTTTAATAAGCTAGACAGTTGTCGTCACTGTTGTCCCACTTGTCTCTTGTTTCTCTGCCTCAACTAACCATTTGATGGCTTTGAGCTTCCAACCTTATTGTTTTTGGCTTCCTGGCTTGTAACCAGGATCTGTTGGGATGCTAGTCGGACATCATCTTCAAGCATGGCATATTTGTCTGCCCTTTTGAATAAGTCATTTATTGTAGCAAATGACTTTTTAGTGAAGGACTCAAAAGCGATTGTTCGGGCTTATGCTCCCTTTGAAGATTTGCATAATGGCATCTATGTTAAAGGATTCCACCTAGAGCATTACTCACTTGAACCACTTTATGAAGTCCCTCAACAATTCATCCTCTTGCATCTTAATGTTTTGAAGGTGGCTTATATTATGCTTTTGAAGAGTAGGACATAAACAATCACCTACAAAGGCCTATAAGGCATCCCAAAAAGGAATTGATGGAATTTTACAAAAGCTAGTGGAACCAAGAACTATGCCATGGAGGCTGGCTGGGAAGACCTTGCATTGCAACACATCATTGCCTATATCCAATGTCATCATTTGCCGAAAGTGCATTAAATGGTCAAAGAGGTCGCTTGTTCCATCATACATGGTGAACTTAGGCATCAAAAACCCTCTAAGCGAATCGTAAATGATTATGTGTGAGCCAAACGACGTGGAGAGCATGTCACCCAATTGTTTACTTATCGATCCGAGAGGGGCTTTCATTGATGAGTCCTTTGGAGGTGGTAGTTTTAGTACCATACGCTAAGGTAGACGACTTGGTGATGCCTCATTGCCTAACATGCTTTCAAGGCCTTCGACATTCACGATGGCCCGGGTGCTACTTTCTCCTAAGGCCCAAGATAGGCTTTTAATGTATCAAAGAGTCATGAGCCCCATTCTTGACCCATTTTCCATTTTTCTCTAACAGAGCTTGCAGCATCTTCTGCTTGAGTTTAGTCGATTGTTGGGCAAAATGGTTCTCACAACATTAGGGAATTGCTAGTAGATAGTTTCTCGTCCACTTGTAAGGACAACTCAGCATAACGACAGAGAGCTTTCTCTATTTGGCTTCAAACTAGTCTCGAAGCTATTTGTTAGCTAGGTGTGCAATGATTTTTCTAATGACACCCCAGGGCCATTTGCGCTCATAGCTCCTAATTTTCTCGTTGCAATTGTTCTGCCTTTCGGAGCAGGGACTACATACACCACTCATATTCCTCTTGCTTACTATCCACATTTTCTTGCCAGGCTTGGAATCGCTAATTAGCATTTGCCGAATAGGTTGTAGGAGGGGTGTTAATGTTTTTCAGGCTTTTTTGTTCTAGTTCCCACAAACGGTGCCAATATTGGTGCACAGCCAACAAATAAGTATCCGACTAGTCTTCGCATGCCATAGACGGCGATTGCACCTGCACAAAAAGAATGTTTGGATGAGTTTTTCGAGCACACCCTTCTAAAGCTTAAGTCAGAAGTGAAAGGTTTGAGCAAGAGATTTTTCGAAAAAAGTAGCAGCGTACCTTCCCTTTGGTGAATAATGGTTATTTATCCTCACCCAAAAGTAACATCTTTCTCAATGCCTTTGATTGCGCTTTTATCGTCTTTAATGCTAATGATTGTCAACTCATAACGACTATTGTGCCTTGATGAGTCTTAAAGTCTGGCATTTTAGCTTCACAAAAGTTGCATCAATCAATGCACTTAATGCCTATTGCAATTAATGCTTGGTAGGCGGGACTACATAGTGTCCGGTTGGTTTGCATTCGTTTGCACCCTGGGGTGGACAGATAATGCTACATTGCTCTTTATGTAGAACATGAATTATGCTAGATGGCGGGTGGGGATCATGTTAGACGGCAGTGAGTGTCCCACACTAAAAAAAAAAAGAAAAATAAGCTTATACTTTAAATTGTTTTATATAATAAATAAAAATATTTCATTAATAAAATTTTTAAATTGCAAAATGCTCAAAATAATAAGCTTTGAACTATGGTATGTTATAACTAAAAAATTTATCATTTTTCATTACAAAGGAAAGGTAACACCTCCTAAATTAAATGAAGACTGAGAGATGTGGAATAATAAGATAATACATATGACAAGCAAAACAACAAAAATACTATGTCCAATGCACATGGCTTTAAAATTAATTTTGAAGTAGATAAGATATTAAGTAAGTGTTTGGTAAACCAACTATATAACTTAAAGTGACTTAATAAATTAATTTAAGTTATTAAGTAAATTAAGTATGTTTGGTAAAATAACTTAATGGTATGACTTAAAATAAAAAATAACTTAAAATAATAAGTAAAAACAATTAACTTATTTTTTAAGTTTACATCTTCATTTTACTTTTTTACTTCCACTTGCCCTAGTTACCTCCATGATCTCCTTTACTATTCCCGACCTCCACTATTACTCAACCTCCTTTACCCTAATTATAATTTATGAGAATAAATATGTCAATTTGATAATTTAAAACATGTTTTAAGTTAATTTTATCAAACAACCTTAATACTTAAAGTAAAAATTAAGTAATAAGTTTTAAGTTAATAACTTAAGTATAATTTAACATAAAGTCAACTTAAGTCATTAAGTAATAAATATTAAATTTTACCAAACATCCCCTAAAATTGGTTACACAAATAAACACTTTCATCTCTCTCTCTCTCTCTCTCTTTTTTTCATTATATTAGAAAAGGTAACTTCTTGTTCTCTCATTGGTGTTGATGGAGAAGTTCATGATTCAAGATAATTATAAGATAATTAAAATTAACAATTATTTAAAAATATAATTATCTCATGATATATTGATTTTATAATATGTTGACAACATTGGGGGAGGCTCCTTCACTCCTTATATGCATATTAATAAAGAAATTCAAGATCAATAAGTTTTAAAATAATTTTTATCATATCGATTCTCTTTCAATGACAATGAATCTTCCATTATTTACAAACAATAGACATGAAAATTTTATTTAGGATGAGATATCTTTATCCTCAAATAAAAGAAGTCAAACCCCATAAAAGTTTAAAACAATCGATAATTAACATAAAACAAAAATAAAAACTATATTGTGAGGATCTTAATATATTATCAAAATGGTTATGTAGCTCAGATGATCTTTAACTTATTTTGTTAACCATGGGTCCCAGGTTCAAGTTCCCACCAAACAAGGTTGAAAATTACGAAGCACATATATGGTATAAATACTCTTACACATTTTAGGGCCTTTGAGGGAAGGAGTTTGGGTCAATGAGTTGGAAAACCTAAAGATTTTGGTCAATCTGGATGGCCCGCCCTTGAACGGCCCATTTCAATCATTGCATGTATCAACTCAATTAGGGTACTCCCTAAATTCAAATAATTTTTTAAGATATAATAGAAATAGAGCAAAAAGATGAATGTCTACAACTCATTTCTTGTTGCGTCCAAAACTAGCTCCTTGGGCTAGACATGTTCATAGAAAAATTCAATGTTTTAAAACCCAAGTACAACATTAAACTAAAAAAGTTATTGATTCACATTTCAATTATTAGACCTATTGTCATTCCATAATCGAACTGATGATATCATAAATATATAGTTTATATTTTATTCAAATTAAAAATAATTATAAAAAATCTAAAATATTTATAAAAGAGCATAAATTCAATCATTTTTATTTTTACTGTTTAATATTTTCAAATTAAATAATAAATAAATATAAATATGAAGATATATAATGAAAATGAAAAGAAGATTACACTTTTTAATTTTATTTATATATTAAATATTAAATTATTTTATAGTTTTAAAAGATATTAGGTTATTTTATTTATATTATTTTCAAATATAGTATTAGTAAATAAACATAATAAATTTAACCAACCGTGGAGTTATTAACTTGTACCTAGCCTGGTGGTACACCAGCCCTTCCACTCAGCCAAAGTCAATGGTTCAATCTTCCAGCCCCTTAAGAATGCAAAGCCATTGGACCCGTAAGGAGCTCATACCAAACCCAACCTATACCTTTTGTGCCCAAGCCAGAAACCATAAGAAATGTGGAATGGGATAACCATATTGGGTTGGAAGATTTATATAAAAACAGTTGATGGGAAATGAAACTTGAAGAAAATCTCAACTATCCAGATGAAAATACATGAGTGGGGTAGGAGTGCACAAAAACCACCTCTCAAAACATAAAATCAAGCTCCCGAGATTAACTTGTATTACAACTAGTACCTAAAAGTAACAAAAACACATTCCAAAAAGTTTTACCACGATCAGGGTTCATAACGGTAGGCCTCCCGCGACTCCCATGAAGCTTTTCTCTCCTTTGCCATATCACTTTTGATTGCTCGTTGAATTCGTTTCACGACAAAGAAGTACTGTCGTAAAGTGAATGCAAAAATAGTCAAGTAAATTGACAACTAATTCCTACACAATTCCTGCACAAATCTGCCAGGTTTAGAAGCTTACTTGGAAGATTAAAATGAAAGGAATGAGTAACTTTCCTCTCTCGTTTGGGTTTGGCCCTTCAATCAACTTCTTGTCAACCAAAATACCCCTGCTTCCATTTGACACAGCATCTGTGATTGTTTTGACTAAATTGGGGATCCAAGCAGTTCCATTTGGCAGAATCTGCAACTCAAGTCACAACCAATCCTCCCAATAGTACCAATTGAAAAGCCAATGCAAATAAAGTGGCAAAAATAGAAAAAGCAATGCAAATAAAGAATCACGGGAAAAGAAAATGAAACAACCATAAATGTTGTGAGGCTAAAATACAAACCTTTTCATCACTTTCATTCTTATTACATCTCCCACTATTCTCGACCAGAACAACAGGAATGCCAGAATCCTACAGAAGGACAACATGGACATAAAAATTAGAGAGAACAATATTCACACAACTGGTCAAGTAATCAATTTACAAATTTGAAAACATTAACAAGAATAAACTAACACCGAATAAGTAGCAATAGCAGGACAAATGAGAAAAGGACAATGAATATTGGACAACAGTACAAGTAAATAAAAGCAGCAATAGTAGCTAACACAATATACCCCTGTATTTACACTAGAGTGCATATAATGAAAATCACAATTATATTACTAACATCATATAGCAATAATAAACTCTTTACTAGTAAGAGAGGCAGTGCAAGTAACTGATATAACCTACTAGACATGGAATGCTTCCTTTAAACCAAACTTTATCCCAAAAGTTTCTCCCTATTCATAGTTATGAGGGTTGTACCCATTTAATTCATGCGGTGGAATAATGACTAAAAGGAATATAATAAGATCTCAAATGATAATCTTTTTAGACCTGAATATTATTTGTTCAAATTTTAACGAAACAACTTCAAGGACAAATGGAACACTAACTCGTTTCCTAATTCAAAGTTTATTCTTGGAAAATACCAGGCTATGTTTGTTTCCAAGAAAGTACTAAGGAAACAAAACAAAAATGTTAAAGAAAATAATTTTCTTATATTTGGATTATTATGGGAAAAAAAAAATCAATATAATAAAACTATTTATAAACTCATGCATTTTCAAATTATTTAACTTTTATATAGATGAGGAAAAATAAATTAAAAGAATTTAAAGAACCATATAAAAATAATTTATTAACTTTTAATCTATTTTTTATTTTTTTTCCTTCACATTTTCTTCTTTCTGTTTTCTTTTTTTTTTTTTTTGGCTTGTATTTTTCTTCAAATTTTTTAGAACCAAACATACAAAAGAAAAGAAAAAAAAAATACTAAGAAAAATTATATTCTTTTGAATAATAAAGAAAAAAAAAGTAAGGAAAAGAAAGGCAAAAATGAATAAAAATTTTCCACCCTATTTTCCTTCCAAAAAGTTGAGGAAAGTTAAAGAAAAGTGCATTTCTTAACAATTTAATTTTTTTTCCTCAACTTTTCCATGGACAACCAAACAAAAGAAAGTTTTTATATCTTTTCCTCACTTTTTTCTTTGCTCGTTTTTCTCCTTTCTTTTTTTCCCCCACAAACTTTCCAAAAAACAAAAATAGCCCAAAGTTATATATATATATATGCATATATATATGTGTGTGCGCACATGCATGAAAAAGTTAAGGGTAATAAAATTAAATTATTAAGTAGTTGTTTGGAAACACTTCCCATTTTTGCTTTCAAAAATATTAAATAGTAGTAACTTTTATATGATATTTAGTAACTCTTCTATAAAAAGTATAGATTTATATTATATCTTTAGAAATTAATTTTAAAAGTTTTTAAATTTGAGGTAGTAAAAATTTTTTAATACTTCAATTTTGTAAAACACTTTTTAGAAGTCATTATCTTTTTAAATTAAGTCTTAAGAGAGTTCTTGTATTTAATATAGAAGTTACTATTATTTTCTGTTTTAAAAAACTAAAAACAAGAAATATATCCAAGTGACACCTAAGGAATACACTTTCCCTGTCTTGTTTTAAGGAAAAATAGTAAGGAAAATCTGAAGGGTGCCTCCAAGCAGATAAAGCAGTAAAATGAAGTACTACATAAATTGAATTTCTATACATCACCAAAAATAAATTAAATAAATGTGCCTTGAATAGAACCCCTAAATTCCCCGTTTTTCATTAGGTTCACTAACTACACTCACCACACTATGCATCTTCCCATGGAGAATAAGAGAAAATAATAGAAGAGAATTATGAATAGACTTGAAATAACATAGAAACAAGAAGACACTTTAACTTCAAGGCTGCCAAAGGCACTAGATTGTGATAGGGAGGAGGGGACTTGCTGGAATAGCCTCCTAAAGGTTGAGAAATAATATACCTGGATATCCTGCTTCCTTAACCGAGCTCCCGATCGAACAACCTTCATGAGAGCCTCTGATCTTTTGGAGAAGAAATCCTCATAATTTAACCCATCTGGTGGAGAGAGCTGAGCATGTGTAAGGACAACCACACCTCTTCGCCAAACTTCTTTGCCAAAACTATCAGTTATAGCTTTGACAACCTGCCTATCCAAGTTATCTACCCTATATGCATCTAATCGGTCCACATAGAGTAGAACATCTATGGTCTTGTTTAGAAGAAATCTGTTCAGACAGCCCAACGAAAAATCAATTTAATCTCAATATTGTGAAAGTGATGTTAAAAGACATGTCCCTCAATAGTCAGCAAGAATTCAATCACATACTTAAAAATGACAGAGACATAAAAGGACTCACATCCTTTGGCTGAGACCTCACAAAATTAATGCCACACAAAGATAGAACAAACCGTTTTATGATCTCAAGTGCCTGATCATTGACATATCCCCCTTCTACAAGCCCTGGTGTGTCAATAATGTTCAATGTGAATCCTGCTCGGGACCGTGAAACCATAACAGGCCTTGGTCCTTCTGACTGCAGAGGAATAATAAAGTGTCCATACATAAATAACCAGCACAGCAAGCGCATGAATTATGCATCCTATACTTACAAACATGATTCACAACTGAAAATAGAAAGAAATATAACAAAATAATAAACCTGGAACACAGACTGACAACAACAAATACCTGAAAAGCACTGACAGCAACTGCTCTTTCCCCTATGATTGAGTTTACAGTTGAAGATTTTCCAACACCACCTTTCCCCATTACAAGGATTGTCAATGTGCCCACATTCTACAAGAGTAGATGAATAAAATAAAATTGCAAAATATTATGGAAACACTATATCATGAGGCTTTAGCAGGATCATTTGGGTGAAAAAAAACTAAACCTCCTGCTTTAGTTTTCCCAGCAGTTCAATCAATTTGGTCTGTGTAGCAGGGGGGAATTGCTGAATCCCAGTCCATTCACGGATTAATTGGGATGCCATGGATTCCTGTTCTAGCAATCAAAAGGGGGAAAAAATACATAGTCAATGGATGGGCATCATGGACCATATAAAAGCTTCAGAAATAAAGTTTCCAAGCAAATATTCATTGTCACAAATAATTGACCTCATAAATTAGTTGCAGCTAAATGGAATGTTCCCAAAAGATTGCAAAAATTCTAATCTACAGATTTTTCAGATGAACAGCAACAGGAAGATGCAACCACATTTGTTTCTGAGGCATCCAAGCTAACAAGGCAAAGATTAACAGGCTAAAGTTAAGCTAACTGAATCTTAAATCCCCTAGTACCTTCCTTCTTTAGGCTAAGAGTGGGCTTTTCAGATTGGGGGTGGTGGATAGATGGGTGGAGATAAGCTTTTGAAAATGGTTTTAGGGCAGCCAAAGCATCAGATCCACGACTTATATTATAAATTTCCAGCAATTATGTAATAAAAGAGTTGCCAAAGATACAAAGAAATTGAAGCTATAATTTAATACATTTGAGGCTGTTTAGCAGACCCCAGAATGACTCCTTGATCTTATTTCTAAAATTAGATGAATGGACTGATTACAATTAACTCTCAAAGTGTAATTACACTAGGGCTATAGACACCCAACAGTATGATTACTCTTACAATTGTATGACCTTAGCCCTTCACACTACTTAAAAGGCCACATGACCACCACATCATAGGAAGCTTGACGAGTGGCTGCTCGATATTACTTTGAGTCGGAATGTTCCTGTGGCCAGGTTCCTTTCTTGGCCAACCATGTGGAGAATGTGTCAAAAAATCGTTGAGCAATACATTTGAGTTCTTTTATAGGAAATTTGCTACCTCCATGATATAGTAAAATCATTCTAACCATTTTGAATTGAACAAACAAATTTTCCATTTTTGAGCTAATTAGTAATCTAGGTCAAGCAAACCGGCAAACCGGTAAACCTGCTTCAAGCCTCTTGGATGCTCCTGCATCATCATCCACAAGCTGGGAAGAACTCAAGTCCTATGAAAACACTTCATATATTCAGCATATGTGTTTCTGTGACAGGCTTCTCTAGATCTTCTTTAGCAATCCAACTGCTTTCACTTGCTGGTTTGCCCAACTAGTTCTCTAGAAATGTGAAATCCTAAACTTTAGCTTGTTTTAACAACCCTTAGGAAATCTATCTCACCTTAAACGGAATACCACCAAGTCCCCCTCTTCAAAATCCTCAGTCCTTTGATGTTGATGTATTCTAGTAGAACCAAGATAAGAACATTTTGAGGCTTTATTCCACAAGCTGCTTCAAATGTTTCTCTTCCCCCTCTTGTTAATCTGTAATACAAAATTGTTCCAAGTAATTCTATTCATAGTGCACAAGAATTCCACATTTTTCATCTTCACAGCCTATCCAAGCAATGATTCACCTTAGTTTTACCATTTTCTTGTGGGTGGCATTTGCAGGAGTATTTTAATTGATTCCCAAGATTTTCCCATGAAGTTCTAAAAGAACCCATAACCTTGCCACACACACCACAGCTAACGACAAAGAGTGCCTACCTAATGCATCTGCAACTTTCTTAGTTACTCGCTTCAACTGGCATGATGTGGATTAAGCTTCTTTTGAGAATTCGAACACTTAAGTGATTGATCATCAGTTAAAGTACACCCTCCTAATATTACAAGGAATGTTATAAGAAGAAAATACCCTTTTTTTCTGCTTGGAATTCTATGCCTTTTTGCATGTATTTTCTCCAACATTCTGCTTCGCTCAACTTCTCTATAGAAAATGCTATAGGTATTCCCCCCTGAGAATAGCCCTCATTCATCATCCTTTTAATTTGATCTTAAACCTTTTTGCAGAGTTTAAACACAAAAGTGTTCTTTCCAGTCATTTTAGTTGAACTCCTCATAGAATTTAATTTTCATATAAATCTCGGCTATATGAAACCAACCCACAGATGATGCAAACATTATTGATGAAGTTTGGCAATGGCCAGTTCTTGATGGCTTTTACTTTTCCAAGGTCCAATTCGCAACAACTACAAAAGTAGGAAATACAACCTTGTTCCCCTATGAAAGAACGCTTTTTTCATGTCTACATAGAGCTCCCCCTTACAAGTGACATACATTCCCACTCTTGCATGAACTTGTCGAAACTTCTACAAAAATAAACTACATGCAAATCCAAGGAAGGTTTTAGTACCTAAGTCATAACTCACATGAAAGTGCTCAGTACACTTGAGAGTGTAACTGGCATTACCAACCACTCACACAAACCAAATTGTGCCTCAAATGCAGCCTTCCATGATCATCACATCTCACTCTAGTTTGATGCCAACCACTTCTCCAATCCATCTTGGGAAACATCTTCCAACCAATCACCACAAAGTTAATATATATGCTAGAAGGATTTGGGGTCAATACTTGATTGTAATTCTTGTTTATCGCAAGGGTGTTAAGTGAATGCAATCACATCCTTCAAGAACTATCCATTATAGGTGTAAGCAAGCCAGAAACAACAATACTACTCTTATCCATATTAATTTGAAGCTCAAAACTATTTTAAAAACCAAGCATAATGCACCTGAGAATTCTTAATTGACTTTGGTTAACCCCGTAAAAATTAGCAGGTCATCAGCATATTATTAGTGATAAATATATATCCTTCCTAGTAGGATTTTGGGTCAGCGCACAAGAAACTACCATGTTATCAACATATTCGAGTGATAAATAGAATTCCCCACCAAAACACTTGTTCTCCTCAAAACAATTCAAACATATGCCAATTCTCCACCCTGCCAATCATACCATTAAAGGGCTCCCAAAGAAGGATGAATAAGTAAGGGGATAAATAAAAAATCGCCTTGATTTTGGATTCCTTGAACTCTTGAAAAAACCTTATGCTACCATTGACCCACTCCAAAAACCTAACCAACGAAATACAAGCTGACATCCAACGTTGCCACCTCTCCCCAAAACTGATAATCCTCAAAAGACAAAGTAAAAAGTTCAAAATAATAATTATAGGCTTTCTTGATACCTTACACAAGAGACCAATCTCATCATTCTCAACCAAGAGAGCCACATTCATTAGCTTCTGTAACCACATCTAGAAAGTAGGTGGGGACACGAGTTCAGATTGAATGCCTGAGTAAGCAAATTCAAGAGAGACAGTAGAGATGACCCTGCTAGAAGAGGCTATTGTTTGAGAAATCAAAAGGCAATATAAGAAGCTTGATGTGGGTAGAGCAGTATAATGGGGTTTGAGGAACACTCAAAGAGGAGGAAAACCGATTCTACAACAAAAACAGTTATTTCGCATGAATATTAGCTATAACTTACTTGAGGAGTTCAAATCATTTTGAGTCTTGTCATTAGTTTCAATAGTCTTTAAGTCTTTGTTTCAGGGGTACATTTTTCATATCCAGTTCCAGACTTGCCTGAAGGTTGGTCAGGTATACCCATGTTTGGGACAGTTTTTAATTGATCTAGTTGGTCCAAGTCTTAAGTGGTGTTTGTCCTTTTTAACTTAATGTTGAATGCAATTTACTTTTAGATTCCAACTGTTTGTTTTTAATTTTTTTTTTTTTTTTTTTTTTTTTTTTTTTTTGAACTTTTAACTTTTTTACCAATATTTTTAATTGAATAGAAAAAATTAAATATGTGGCTTTTTTCTTAATCTAACAAGTTAGCTAATTCATACTTCTAACCCCCAACCCTCACACCCACCCTCATTATGAAAAGAGGGACAACTTAATACTTAATAATATTAAGTTGTAATTAGAGTTAAGTTAAATTAAGTTCTATTTAGATTTCGATAAAAAAACAAACACTACCTTAGCTTTTATTGCTACCAACAGTACCTGGTTAGTCATTTACTGTTTTTAAGAGATATGATGAAAGATTTAAGCAATGAAGAGATGTTTAAAAGCTTCAATCTTCTCCACAGGATCTTTTGCCCAAAATTTTCTCTTAGAAATAATTGCCTAAAACCCTAGATGTTACCTTGATTTTCTTCTTTCTCTAATCTGCTCTTCTTAACTTCCAAATTCTCCAACCTCTATGCCTAACTTCTACAACCTTAACAAAACCAGATGAGTTATAGTCTTTTGACCTTAAAATTTCAAACCAAACAATTCTAAAACAGAGACGCTCATTTCCGAAAACAAAAACAGACACACAAGAAAAATAAAATAGGATAAAAATAAACATCAGACAATAAAGCACCATCTCAACATACAGAAATGACAATTTAAGATGCAAAGAGAAACAACTACACATAACCATGATTTGGAAGTTTATTCTTCTACCAAACTACAACCCCCAAATCTCGTAGAGTGTTTTTGACTTCTTTTCTATAGTTTCTTAGCAACCAAACTGAACAATACGCACCGCCTGACTGCTAAGAAAGGTAAGAAAAGCAAAGTCTGAAATCAATTTCTTTAGACACCGTGTTCTTGCTCAGAAATGTGGGGAAAGACGTCAAAGTAAGTGGAATTCCACATTCTAGAAAACTATAAGAAGCAGAACCATAACTTGTAATGGAATTCCACATCCTAGAAAACTATAAGAAGCAGAAACCATAACTTGTAAATTTCTTCTTCACCTTTTTCCTTCAATTTCTCTCCAACCAAACAGAAGAGCAAAGGACTGATAGAGAACGCAAAGGAAAAGTACCCTCTTATGAGTCTGAGAGTGAGCCCGCTTATCTTCTTCGTCCTTTTGTCTCTGGCAGGTGGCTTAGGGCTTCGTTTCGCCAAACAAGAAACGTATCCACCATTTATCCCTCTTTTGACTCATTTACTTCCCCCTTTTTTTACTAGAGGGACACGTGTAACACAACGAAGGCCGTTCCTCCCAATGTTACGACCAACTTGGATGTATGGGAATTTAGGCCGGCAAAGTGCGGGGTAGCTGAGGCCCGTTTGACAGCCTCTTTTTCTACAAAACAGCTTTCTAAACAATAAAAAAAAATTCCTAAAACTCAATTTTTAAAATTTAACCCTCTATATTTTTTTACTACATTTTAACAAAAATATCTTTATTCTTTTATTGTAAAAATAACTTTTTTTTTCTTTTAAATCTACATATAAATAATTGAAATAATTAGAAACTTTTATATCAAAAATGGATTTCTCTTGGAGGAAAAACACGAAAACGGTTAAATTCACAAATATGAAGATTATTTCATCCATTTTAACCAATTAATCTAATAATAATTTTTAAAAAAAATATTTAAAAAAATATTCTTTAAAATTAATTTTAGGAGTCACCAATTTCATTTTTATAAGATAATTAACACCTAAAAATACCAATAATATTTTTGAAACTTCTATATTATAGATAAGTGTGTAATGTCTTTATGGAGAATAAATTAAGAAAACCATTTTTATCTTGGTGTTTTCAAATAGAATTTATTTATAAAAAAATAAATAAGAATTATTTGTTATAATTTTTCTTAAAAAATATTTTTTTTTCAAACTATCTTTAAAAACCTCCCAAACACACCCTTAATTAGAAAATAAAAAATAAAATACATTAAAAACATTTTATGTTCAAATTTTTTAATCATATTTTAAAAATTAACACTTATGATTCACTCATGTCTTATTGTTTTTTATGTACCTAATAATACTATTATCTTACAAATGAACATTTAAAAATTCATCAAAACTTATTGATTAATCAATGATATATATATATATATATATATATATATATATATATATATTTGTGTCGATTGGCTTCTTCTTGAACATGCCTCGACTTCTTCTTCTTCCACCTTGATTTTTGAAAATAGAGCTCACTCAAATCGGTTTCAGAGCCCATCAAGGGTATTACTTTTTTATTTTCGTTTGAGAGCTTTCTTAGTGGTGGGTTTTGATTTTTGAGTGATTTGGAGTGATCCAATTGACAACTATTTTTTTTTTTTTTTTTTTTTTTTGTGCTCATATTTTTTTCTCTTTGGTTTTGTATTTGTTAAGGATGGTTGTGTGAGATTTGACTGAAATATTTCTTTGAATTCTTTCTTTGTTTCCTCTCTTGTATAATTGCCTATATTGATCGGTAATTTCCAATTTTATTCCAAACCAACTCATAGACTCTATATTTTTGTTGCAGTTTGACTTTGTAAAATACCTATTTGTGTATTTGATGAATCTTTGGTTCTTGAGAGAACCCAATTGAAGCATTTTAGTGGGCTCTCAACAACTTATAAGGAGGGTTCCATTAGAGCCTTCCAAGGGGGTTGTAGTGTTGAAATACCATCATTATATACATCACATGCACTTAGATCACATCAATAGATATACACACAATCATAGCCTCGATTAGAGCTTTTATTTTGTGATGAGGTGTGATATAGCTACATGTCAACCCGTCACTTTAGAGGAGTCCACCATGCACAATGAAGTACCTCCCTTTGCACATACATTTTCAGAGTTACCATCTAGCACCAAGGAGTCATCCACTCCACTACCAACACCTTTGATTATGCCATCACCTGCAACTATCGATCAGGGACATGGATGAGGATGGGGACGTCGAGTAGCATGTGAGGGCCTTTTTAATCCATCAAAGTTGAAGGCATCTCATAGATGACCACAACAAAAGAAGGTTCTTTCATGTGGCACACATTGATGGTTTATATATTGTGTTATACATATAAGCTATTTTGGAGATTACATGTATGACATGTGTTATTGTAGTTATTTAGGAGATTATTATATATATAGGCATGAAATATTGTAGATAGATTAGTGATATATATATATTTAGCTACTAAGTTAAATGATGTTGGTCGATCCTTATTATTATCATTTATTATTAGATGCTAAAACATAAAAATTGTTGATGTATATAGCTAATTGTAGTGCTTAAAAAAAAGTAGTTGACAAGAAATTCTATTGAAGTTGTATCTTGAAGGCACTATTTTATTATTTTACATTAAAATCATGTCTTGAAGACATGATTTTATTATTTTACACTGAAATTGTGTCTTAGACACGATTTGATTATTTTACATTGAAGTCGTGTCTTGAGGACAAAATTTTATTATTTTACATTGAAGTTGTGTCTTAAAGACACGATTTCATTATTTTATACTGAAAGTCGTGTTTTAAAGACATGATTGTACTATTTTACATTGAAGTCGTGCCTTGAAGACACGATTTTATTATTTTATATTGAAGTCATGTTTTGAAAACGATTCTATTATTTTATATTGAAGTCGTGTCTTGAAGACGATTTTATTATTTTATATTGAAGTCATGTTTTTAAAATATGATTTCAATAAAATGTACTAAAATTGTGTCTTCAAAACACAATTTCATTAGTTTATGCATTTTACATTGAAATTGTGAATCGAAGAACGATTTAGTATTTTTACATTAAAGTCATGTTTCAAAGACACGATTTTAATAAAATATACTAAAATCGTGTCTTCAAGACATGATATTTATGTGAGGCTTTTTAAAAAAAATACCATAATTTTTAAAATTATTTTTCTAAATATACCAATTTGAAAAATATTTCCAAATCTATGACACATTATGCTAGCAAAGTGCCACATAGATATCATGTCTTCAAGACATGATTTTAGTGTATTTTGTTGAAATCATATAATTGAAACACAACTTCAATGTAAAAATACTGAAATAGTGTGTTGAATTCACGACTTGAATGTAAAATATAAAAATTAATGAAATTGTGTTTTGAAGACACAATTTTAATACATTTTATTGAAATCATGTTTTGAAAACATGACTTTAGTATAAAATAATAAAATTATGTTTTTAAGACACGACTTCAATGTAAAATAATAAATTGTGTCTTGAAGACACGATATTATTATTTCAATGGAATTTCTTACCAACTACATTTTTTAGGCATTAAAATAAATTTACCTAAATACATTAACAATATCTCTATTTCAACGTCCAATAATGAATTATAATAATAAGGATCAACCAACATCGATTTAACTTAATAGCTAAAATAATAAAATAGAAATTTATTTATTTTTAATTTTTTGCATTTCTTTTCAAATCTTTATTTAATTTTCAAAATTTTATTTATTTTTAAATTTTTTATGTTTATTTATTTTCAGTTGCTTTGTCTTTGTCCATATTCTTCCAAAATAACCTCTACAAATGAACAAATTGCAACCATTATGTTATTTTTTTACACTTCATGTATATAAAATAATTATTTTTTAAAAAAAAAACCCATAAAAGATAGAAAAACAATAAAAAAACATGAAAAAAATGAAAAAAATTTACATAAAAAAATATATCAAAAGAAAAAAGTAGGGAAAAAAATGAGATGAAATAGAATCATGTCTCAAAAGAAACAATAAATAAATAAATAAATAAAAGAAATGAAATGAAACAAAGTTATGTCTTGAACATACAATTTTATAATAATACACTATAGTCGAGTCTTCAAGACATGATTTTAGAAATAATATACTAAAATCATGTCTTGAAAACATGACTTCACATTGATGGATTAAAATTGGGTGTTCAAGACACGATTTCAAAACAAGTTGTTATATGACGCTTTTCATGAAGCTTATGTGGTACAAAGTGCCGTAATTTTATCATTATTTTTTAAACTACCACTTTTTTCAAATAATTTTTTTAATTTACCATAAATTTATCAAAAATCCATGTTTATGTGGCGTTTTGGTGGTATCAAGGATTAAAATATCGTGATATTTAGACAATTTATCAAGAATTTCACCATATTTTCGGAATTTATCGACATTTTATCAATTTATTGTCGATATTTCATGATATTTTGGCAAGTCAATGCGGGGCGAGTGATATTATGGGGCAGTCAAAGTTGCTAGCCAACCACTAGGGCAAACTTGCCCCTTGTTATATATAGAACATCAAATATATATAGTATAAAATTCATAATATAAACATAATATTAAATAATATTTTAATGAACAAATTAATAATAATTATTTTATAATTAAATGAAAAGAATTCATTTAATTGATTACCAAAAATATAAAAACTATCATGATAATTTTCTTTATAGTATTTTTAATATCATTAATATATTAATTAAATATTAAAAATTATACATGTATCATCATTTATTTTATATCATTTAATACAATTTAATTAAATGAATTATAATTCTAGTATTAAATATATTTTAAAATTAAAAATATTATAATAAAATATTACAATATTATTATCGAATAATATTTGATATAATTTAATAATAAATGTACACTTATGAAATTTATATTTTTCATCATAGCATACAATATTATTATGAAATATGATAAATTATATTATATATATATATATATATATATATATATATATATCAATTTCTTGAACAAAACAATTTTAAAATATCTATTGTACTTCTAATTTCATTTTTAAAAGTTTTTTTTTTTTTTTTTTTTTTTTTTACATTCTACAAGTTTTGATTAATTTTAGGTCCATTAATATTTTGTATCAAAATATTTACCGATATATATCCAATATATCCGTAATTACCGATATTTTCATCATTAGCTGACATAAGGTACTATAAATTTGGAAATATTTTTCCTACTATTGTATTTTGATAAGTAATTTTTAAAATTATGGTATTTTTTTTTTTAAAAACCTTGATTATATTAATAGATTAGGTTTGTTGTTACATGTATATTAAAAGAAAATAAAAATATTAAAAACTTGATGACAGGGGAATGCAATGCGAAAGTTTATATAACTTTAAATTATATGAATTGTAGAAATCTAAAAGTTTTTTTTTTAACTTTTTTTTTTCAATTGATTAATTATTATTTTGAAGGATTTTATTAATGTAATTTAATAGCTTAAAAAATAACATAATAAGATAAAGTTTACTAAAATATATTTTATCTAAGACTTAGCAAAATTTAATATATTTTATCTTATTTTATTTTATGAAATTAAAAGTACATAACAAAAATATTTACAAAATACTATGTTGTTTTTATATACATTTTTCCTAACTTAATTTTTTTCATCATAGTTATTTTTTTTTATTTTTTATTTTATCATGATCACATTATTTTTCCCCATATTATAATTTTCATAACTTATACTTTTATCACATTTTTTGAGCCCTAAATACATTCTACATATCTTAGTCATATTTTGTCACACCCTGGATTTCACACCCCAGGTTTCAGAGTTAATAATTTATACTCAAATACAACATAAGTGCTTTCAAGAGCTAAAAAGAAGGCTAACAACAGCGCCTGTGCTAATTACTCCTATTAGTGGGGAAAGATATATAGTTTATTGTGATGCTTCAAGAAATGGCTTGGGATGTGTTTTGATGCAAAGAGGAAGAGTGGTTGCTTTTACTTCTAGGCAATTGAAGAACCATGAGCAGAACTATCCTACACATGAGACATTACTTATATGGTGAAAATTTTGAGGTGTTTTCTGATCACAAAAGTTTGAAGTACATTTTCTCTCAAAAAGATCTGAATGCAAGGCAAAGGAGATAGATGGAAACCCTTGAAGATTTTAACTTTATATTACAGTATCATTTAGGAAAAGCCAATGTGGTTGCTGATGCCCTAAGTAGAAAACTCAATGTTTGTTATTTGGGTTGGTGGTTTTTGAGTGGAAAATGTATGATTATATCAGTGAATTCAATCCTTGTTTTGATGTATGTGATTTTGGTGCATGTTTTTGTACTTTGGTAGCTTAGCCAACAATGTTGCATAAAGTTATTGAAGCTCAAAGGAAAGATACAAAGTTAGAGGGCATGCGTTCGCAAATTATGGTAGGTGATGCAATTGAAGGTTGGAGTATACATTCTAAAGGTGGGATTTATTTCTTGAATAAACTTTGTGTTCCTAATGATGCTCAAGTGAAGGAGGAGGTAATGAAGGAAGCTCATCATTCTCATTTCACAGTACACCCTAGAGAAACTAAAATGTACCATGATTTGAGGCGTTAATATTGGTGGCAAGGTATGAAGTGGGATATAGCTCAATTCGTTTCCAAGTGGTTAACATGTCAACAAGTGAAAGTTGAACATTAGAAGCTAGCAGGGTTGTTACAACCACTACCTATAGTAGAATGGAAGTGGGATCATGTGACCATGGACTTTGTGATAGGATTGCCAAGAACTCCCCAAAGTAAGGATACTGCATGGGTGATAGTTGATAGACTAACAAAATCAACACATTTCTTAGCAATGAGGATCACTAATTCAGTTCTTGCTTTGAGTAAATTGTATGTGAAGGAAATTGTGAGGTTGCACGGGGTACCATTCTCTATTGTTTCAGATAGAGATCCTAGATTTACATCGCAGTTTTGGCGGTCCTTACAAAAAGCCTTGGGACTGAAATAAGATTGAGTTCAGCATTTCATCCTCAAACTAATGGGCAATTAGAGAGAGTTATTCAAATTTTGGAAGATATGCTACGAGCATGTGTGATGGATTTTAAAAGAAATTGGGTGGAACATTTACCTTTGATCAAATTTTCTTACAATAACAACTTCCAAAGCAGTATTGGAATGGCACCATATGAATCACTTTATAGGAGGCCTTGTAGATCCCCTATGTGTTAGATGGAATCTGGTGAAGCTAGTTTGATCGGGCCAAAATTGGTGCAAGAGACTACTGACAAGATTCGAGTAATATGTGACAGGTTATTGGCAGCACAAAGTAAACAAAAAAGTTATGCTGATCATAAAAGGAGACCCTTAGAATTCCAGATAGGAGATCACGTGTTTTATGTGTAACACCTTAGAAAGGTTTATTTCGATTTGGTAAAAAGGGAAAGCTTGCTCCAAGATATATTGGGCCCTTTGAAATCCTTCAAAAGGTTAGAGAGGTGGCGTACAAATTAGCCTTACCAGCACAGCTATCAGGTATACATGATGTGTTCCATGTCTCCATGTTGCGGAAGTATGAGCTTGATATCAATCATGTACTAGATTGGCATGATTTGAATTTACAAGAAGATGTAACATATGAGGAAGGGTCGAGAGAGATTTTAGATAAGAAAGAACAGGTACTATGAACCAAAACCATACCTTTAGTGAAAGTGTCCATGATCATCATGGAGTGGAAGGAGCTACATGGGAGTTAGAATTAGATATGAGAAACAAGTACCTGGAACTCTTTATAGGTTTGCTTCTTTAAATTTCAAGGACGAAATTTTTGTTAGGGAGAGAGAATGTAATATCTAGTACTAATGAATTAAATAGGCAATAATGATTATCTTAGTATTTAACTTTAAACGTGCTTAATTAGATGTTAAAACTAATTTAGTGCTAATCTTGTTTAATTATAAATTAAACTTTGATTAAGGTTAAGTGGGATTAGTTAATGACTTAAGAATGCTTATTAGGTTCTTAGGGGTTGATTAGAGTTATGAAAACCTAAAGGACTAATGGGCAATTGTAAGTTTAATATTGGTTAATTTGGATGACTAATTTGCAATAATTGAAAAGTTGGGGTGGTGGCAGCCATGTGGCCTGCCACCTCTTACTTGGCTAAGTTGGTTGTCACGCCCCAAAACTCACTCCAAGGACATGACGGTCATTTCATACCTCAAGCCCAAAGGCTCAAAGTGGAAATGACACAAATATTCATATTGTAACTAGAAATTTAACAATGACCAAATTCCTGTTCAGAGTAGTAGGACAAAATTCTAAATCTCCAAGTATCAACTTTAAAAAAACTAATACATCAACCAAAGTGTTATTGTCCAAATAAATCCAAACTTAAAATAATTCAAACGAGAATTAAGTTTTAACATCTAAACAATGTCCAAAATAAAGAGAGTTTAAACAAATGTCCTAATAAAGCCAAATTTCCCTCCTAATGGTCACTCTTCGCCTAAATTGAGGTTACTTAAAAGATTATCAACAAAAGGAGATGAGCTAAAAGCCTAATAAGGAACATTAATACAGTTTCATGAATCAAACATTTTCAGTCATGCTTGCCAATAGGAGATATAACATATACTTATTTTCATAAAAACTTTTGAATTCAAAATGCTAATACATTCAAACTTTTCAACAAAACTTTCTCATATCCATTTCAAAACAATTTCTCATCAGACAATTTTTCATCAAAACCAAATCGAATACATTCAAAATATCTTTACTCTAGTTATTGTATGACAAATGGTGCCCAATTAGGTGGGACTTCACAATTGAGTAATTAGTTTCAAATTTGTTCCATTTAAGGTGAATAAAATCAAATGTCAACACTTATAACCCATTAACTAGGGTCATAAGATCAACTATTATAACTCGTTGATTAGGGCCAAAAATGTCAACAATTATAACCCGTTGCCTAGAGCTATATAATCCAAAGTTAAAAACTTTATTTCATTAATTCAAACTTACAAAACGAAACATCATATCTCTTTAATTTTTCATTTTTCATAAACAAAGAAAATTCTCAAATATACTTTCCATACAAAACACATATTTGATCTATAAAAATAATATTTTTACACATTTCAAAATACAATATAAAAAAGAAAATTATTTTCTTTTATAAAATCTGCATTAATTTCCCTTACCTTGAAGAAGCACTCAAAATCTTGAAGTATTTAACTTTGAAGAATTTCCTCATCACCTAACATAATATCATACACAATATTGATTATTGATTATTTATCTAAATATATAAATTTGACAATCCTAAAAATATTTTATTTAGTATTAAGGATCCTAATTAATTTATAATGTTAATATTATTACCATCCAATATTATTTTCAACTTCCTAAACAATAATTTATTTCTCTTTTCTAACTTATCTAAATTAAATCTTTTAAGAATATTTATTTGCATTAAACTATTATTACTATTATTTAAATCTCCTATTGAAACTTAACAAATACCACATGCATTTTTTTTTCCAACAACTCTATACCAACTCCATTCATTATTATTATTTCTTTTATTATTATTATTATTATTATTATTATTATTATTATTATTATTAATTTCAATACCCAACAACACCTTAACCTATTCCTCTTCCAAGCCATCAACGTCCTTTTCTTCCTCATTGTTTACCAAAATACTATTTACTTCCTTTCCGAGGTCAACGTGCAGACCATTTCTTAGTTTTTTTTTCAACATGCCAAATCCTTCCTACCTACACGCATCTTTCATCATTTTTTTTTCTCCTCTCTAAAGTCAAAACTTCTAACCCCCATACTCACAAATTTTATGTAATTTTCACATCTGAAACTACATAATTTTTTATATATTTTTTTATCTAGATCTATTCATTTGAGTAATCAAAATTTGTTGATCTCCATTAATAGATCAAACTATGTTCATAAAATTTTAATCTTTTTGACCTAGAAATTAATTAAACAAACTCTAATCAAAATTTAGATATTCCAAAGATATCTAAAGTGTTCAAAACTAATTAACGAATATAAAATATTAATTTAAGGATTAAAAATCTTACCTAAAAAATTGATCTTCAAACCTTAAACTTCCAAATCTTCAACTTTATACTCTTTGATCTTTCCGATCTTTGTGTAAAAGGGTTTTCTGAATAGAAAGGATAGGAAAAATCTAATTTATATCTAAGGGTTTTAACTATGAAAAGACCTTTTTACACTTATTAAATTACTTTAATTAATTATTAATTTCTAAATTATAATTTTACCCTTAAATTGGGCTTGGGGCATTACATCCTTCCCCCCTTAACAGAAGTTTAGTCCTTTAAACTTGACATACATGAGTCTTGAAATAAATGAAAATGTTTTTCGCTTATCTCTTCATCTAATTCCTAAATGACCTCTTGAATACTAAGATTGCTTTACTAGACCTTTATCAACTTGGCAATAATAGATTGTAATTTTATTTATTTTTTGTTTCTATCATGCACCACATAAGTATAAAACCCTTAACAACCCTTTCTAAGCAAGGAACTAGCTCATAAAGCTAAGATCATACACAATGGTCTAATCACATGTTTTCCCTCAAAACTAAACACATTTTAGCTAGGAATGTGGATAGTCACCCTTTTTACCAAAATAATTAATATAAAATAGAAGGAAATTAACCAGTCCATCTCCAAAATCACATCAAAATCCTAATGGTCAAGAAGTACTAAGTCAACTAACATCTCCATATAACTAGTCATCATAAGATAACCTCTAAACATTATATTATCCACAATAGAATGTCCCATAGGAAAAGCAACAGTCAAATCAAAGTTTATGCTACCAACAAGCATACCCAACAAATCAATAAAAGATATTGAAACAAAGAGCATGTTGAGTTTAGGTCAATCAAGGCTCTAGCAATAAATCGCAAATTCGAATAGTACCTGTCGCCACATTAGAAGAGGCTTGAGCATCTTGATGAGTCATAGCAAACATCCACCCTTGGACTTTGGGTTTCTGTTTATCCTCCTTATTCTCCTTCTTAGGCTTTTCAATCATAAACTTCTTATTCTCTGGACAATCCCGAATCATATGTCCATGCTTCCCACAACCAAAGCTAGCTCTAGACTCTTTATAGCAAGGCTTACCTCAATGTTTCTTACCACAAATAGAATAAGTCAAATATGAATTTTGCATTGTTTACCTTTTATTCTGACTCTCAATTGAAAGGAACCTTTTTGGTTCTTGGTTATTATGGGCACCATCACTCCTATTCCTCTTCCTTTGTTGTTCTCTGTACTGTTAAAACTCTTTATTATCCTTTTCCGCTATAAGGGCTCTATCTACAACCTCTAAATAAACACTAAGCTTCAGAATAGATATTTTGTTCTTTAGATAGGGCTTCAATCCAACCTAAAACTTTAATGCCTTTTCCTTCTCTGTAGCAATCAATTGTGGAGCAAAACGTGACAACTCTGTAAATTTAGCATCATATTGGGCCACCGTCATATTCCCCTATTCCAAACAAACAAACTCTTCTACTTTTTGTCATTTAACACTATCAGGGAAGTACTTTTTGTAAAATGCCTCCTTAAACTATCTCCAAACTATAGGTTCATAATCCTCTAAAAGCCTTTTGGTCATATGCCACCAATGATCTACTTCTTTATCTAACATAAATGCTGCATAAGAGGCTTTTTGCTCCTTAGAGCTATCTATAACATCAAAGAATTTTTCTATCTTAAGAATCCAAGCTTATGCTTCTATTAGGTCTAAAGAACCAAAAAAGTAAGGAGGACCTAACTTCTTAAAGTCGTCAAATGAGCTACCCTTAGAAGATAAATGTTGTCCAAGAGCTTGAGTCTCAATAGTTCTAGCTTACACTCAACCAAACCAGCTAAAGTCTCAAGATGCCTATAAAGCCCTTCTACATTCATGGGAGGCAAACCCTCAAGTGGAGGAGGTACATCATTATTAGCCTGACTGTTGTGGGAAAATGTTGTTCTTCTTGGTGCCATGTTGCCCTATAATGCATTAGGTATAATTAAATTAGTCACTAAGAAACCAATTAGACAATTGAGATTCATAAAGAAGAATAGGAATTTATATAAGATGAAACCGAAACTTAAACTAATGTGTCACTCATCTATCCCTAAAGTAAACTAAAATAAGTTTCCTACAAGATCATAACCTGGTGCTCTGATACCACTCTGTCAAGCCCCAAAACCCACTCCAAGGACGTGATGGTCATTTCACACCTCAAGCCCAAAGGCTCAAAGTGGAAACGATACAAACATTCGTATTGTAATTGGAAATTTACCAATTATCAAATTCTTGTTCAGAGTAGTAGGAAAAAAATTCTAAAATCTCCAAGTATCAACTTTAAAAAAATATACATCAATCAAAGTGTTATTATCCAAATAACTCCAAACTCAAAGTAATTCAAACGAGAATTAAGTTTTAACATCTAAATAATGTCCAAAATAAAGAGAGTTTAAGCAAATGTTCTAATAAAGCCAAATTTCCCTCCTAATGGTCACTCCTCGCCTGAACTGAGGTTACCTGAAAGATTATCAATAAAGGGGGATGAGCTCAAAGCTCAATAAGGAACATTAATATAGTTTCATGGATCAAACATTTTTTAGTCATGCTTGCCAATAGGAGATATAACATATACTTATTTTCATAAAAACTTTTGAGTTCAAAATGCTAATATATTCAAACTTTTCAACAAAACTTTCTCATATCCATTTCAAAACAATTTCTCATCAAACAATTTTTCATCAAAACCAAATCAAATACATTCAAAATATCTTTACTCTAGTTATCATACGAAAAATGGTGTCCAATTAGGTGGGACTTCACAATTGAGTAATTAGTTTCAAATTTATTCCATTTAAGGTGAACAAAACCAAATGTCAACAATTATAATCCACTGACTAGAGTCATAAGATCAACTATTATAACCTGTTGATTAGGGCCGAAAATGTTAACAATTATAACCCGTTGACTATAGCCATATAATCCAAAGTCAAACACTTTATTTCATTAATTCAAACTTACAAAACAAAACATCATATCCCCTCAAATTTTCATTTTTCATAAACAAAGAAAATTCTCAAATATACTTTCCATACAAAACATATATTTGATCTATAAAAATAATATTTTTACACATTTCAAGATAAAATATAAAAAAGAAAATTATTTTTTTTTATAAAAATCTGCATTAATTTCCCCTTACCTTGAAGAAGCACTCAAAATCTTGAAGTATTTAACTTTGAAGAATTTCCTCATCACCTAACATAATATCATGCACAATATTGATTATTGATTATTTATCTAAATATATAAATTTGACAATCCTAAAAATATTTTATTTAGTATTAAGGATCCTAATTAATTTATCATGTTAATATTATTACTAGCCAATATTATTTTTAACTTCCTAAACAATAATTTATTTCTCTTTTCTAACTTATCTAAATTAAATCTTTTGAGAATATTTATTTGCATTAAACTATTATTACTATTATTTAAATCTCCTACTGAAACTTAACAAATACCCCATGCATTTGTTTTATTTTTTAATTCCAACAACTCTATACCAACTCCATTCATTATTATTATTATTATTATTATTAATTTCAAAACCCAACAACACCTTAACCTATTTCTCTTCCAAGCCATCAACATTCTTTTTTTCCTCATTGTTTACCAAAATACTTTTTACTTCCTTTCTGAGGTCAATGTGCAGGCCATTTTTTAGTTTTTTTTTTTTTTTTTTTAACATGCCAAATCCTTCCTACCTACATGCATCTTTCATCATTTTTTTTCTTCTCTCTAAAGTCAAAACTTTTAACCTCCATACTCACAAATTTTATGTAATTTTCACATCCGAAACTATATAATTTTTTTTTTTATCTAGATCTATTCATTTGTGTAATCAAAATTTGTCGATCTCCATTAATAGATCAAACTATGTTCATAAATTTTTAATCGACCTAAAAATTAATTAAACAAATGCTAATGAAAACATGAGATATTCCAAAGAATATCTAAAGTGTTCAAAACTAATTAACGAATATAAAATATTAATTTAAGGATTAAAAATCTTAACTGAAAAATTGATCTTCAGACCCTAAACCTCCAAATCTTCAACTTCATGCTCTCTGATCTTTCTGAACTCTATGTAAAAGGGTTTTCTGAATAGAAAGGATAGGAAAAATCTAATTTATATCTAGGGGTTTTAACTACGAAAAGACCTTTTTACCCTTATTAAATTACTTTAATTAATTATTAATTTCTAAATTACAATTTTACCCTTAAATTGGGTTTAGGGCATTACATTGGCAGCTAATGTGGCCTACCACCCCCTACTTGGTTGCATGGAGACCCTTTTATAAGGTTTTGCAGCTCGTTTTGCACCATTATACCTGCAGCAACCTGGGTTAGACAAAGAAGCTAAAGAGAGAAAGTGAAGATTTGAGGTAAGAAAGTTGTTTGATTTAGTATTTTTGGTATTTTTGGTTCCTAATAGTATGTTGAAACAAATTAACAATAAAATTTGTGTAAAAGTTGAGTGTAATTAGTTTTAAACAAGTTTTAGTTAAAAATCATAATTAATTAAGGTTTAAAGTGTTTTAACTTAAGTATTCTATTAATAGTAAGATCAGCATACATCTTTGTTTAGTTTGGTTTGATTGAAAAGTAGATTAGTAAAGCATATGATTAATTAGGTTATTTGGATAGTTGGGATTTGTTAATGGGTTAGGCTTTAAGAAAATCAAAATAATTAGTGTTTGGTAATTAATTGGGGAATATTAATACGCATTGTAAATATTGTTTAATTCAATTCAAATTTGATTTGAAAATCTGTGGGCATGTAGATTAGAGAATATGAGAATTAAAAATTAGCAACAATAAATTGTATAAATTTTCATGGTTAGGAAACCTAAATTATATGTTTCATTTCAGTTCCTTGTAATAGGTAAAGATCGCCTACATAGAAGATTCACAAAGGGGAAGTCGGTGTAAGGTAGAGAATTTTATGTCATTCCATGGTGTATCTGATTTCTTTCCTTGAAACATTTATTTGAATTTCATGTCATTTCTATGATTTCATAAAATGTTTTAATGTGTCATTGCATCTTGGTTTATTATATTGAAATGTTACAACGATATTGGAACATATATTGGTATGAAGATTTATGGTTCTGTGTTGTGGAAATGGTTCATGGTGTGGTTGCATTGCAAGAAAGATATGGAATAATCACATATGATATTCAAAGAATTGATTGGTGGGAAGTGTTTATGTGATGCTACAAGCATTATCCTTTGATACATTGTTTATGTGAGACCATGGGTCCTTGGGTGAAAGTCCCTAAAGCCCTCGAGGAAGACACTCCAATATGGGTGTATGGGGTTGGTCCTACCCTTGGGTTTTAGTCCCTAAAGACACGAGGTTGGTCCTGCCCTTGGGTATGAGTCCTAGAAGACACGGGGTATGACTTACCCTTAGGTGATTTCCTAGAATAGTCATTATTATATTGACCTAGTATCTTGTGGAGCATTGATATCTAATGTGTAGATTGGTAGGGGTTAGCAGTTTATAAGTTGTGAAATGATGGATGAGAAAAGGCAAAGATAAAACCAGCAAACACATGCATACATGTTTGATATGATTTCATATTTGTTAATGGTTATAAAATGTTTATCAAGCATGCTATTATACATTTAATTCAGGGTTTTTAAGGGTATGCCTAAGATGGGTATAAACTTTCCTACTGAGTTGTGAACTCACCTTATCCCTTCCACCTTTAGATACAGGTTAGAAGACCTATGCTGGAAATAATGCTTGAGCATTGCTTTACTATTGATGGGATGTTGTTTGCTCGCATTGAAAGTGTTTTGAGGCTTTGCCTTTGTATCAAAGACTAAATCTTTTTGGAGAAATGATGTAATGTATATTTATCATGTACACTTGTAGTATGAGCTACCTGTAGTGAACCATGGGGTTTTGGCATATGTAAATTAATGTAGTACAAGTTCTTTTTGTGAAATAAATCGTATTTTGTTAACTAATAGTTACAAAGTTTACTCTTTATAATAGGTTTTCAAATCAAATTTGAATTGAATTAAACAATATTTACAATGCATATTAATATTCCCCAATTAATTACCAAACACTAATTGTTTTGATTTTCTTAAAGCCTAACTCATTAACAAATCCCAAGTGTCCAAATAACCAATTAATCACATGTTTTACTAATCTACTTTTCAATCAAACCAAACTAAACAAAGATGTATGCTGATCTTACCATTAATAAAATACTTAAGTTAAAATACTTTAAACCTTAATTAATTCTGATTTTTAACTATAACTTGTTTATAACTAATTACACTCAACTTTTACACAAATTTTACCGTTAATTTGTTTCAACATTCCATTAGGAACCAAAAATACTAAATTAAACAACTTCCTTACCTCAAATCTTCACTTTCTCTCTCTAGCTTCTCTCTTTAACCCAGGTTGCTACAGGTATAATGGTGTAAAACGAGCTGCAGGCCCTTATAAAGGGGTCTCCATGCAGCCAAGTAGGAGATGGCAGGCCACATGGTTGCCACCAACCTCAACTTTCCAATTATTGCAAATCAGTCCTCCAAATTAACCAATATTAAACTTATAATTACCCATTAGTCCTTTAGGTTTTCATAACTCTAATCAGCCCCTAAGAACCTAATAAATATGCTTAAGTCATTAACTAATCCCACTTAACCTTAATCAAAGTTTAATTCATAATTAAACAAGATTAACACTAAACTAGTTTTAACATCTAATTAAGCACATTTAAAATTAAGTACTAAGATAATCATTATTGCCTATTTAATTCATTAGTACTAGGTATTACATATTTTTCATACCTTTAGTGGCATCTTTCATACTTAAATTACAATTTTTTTATATCTTTGTACTCTTGTGACACTCTTCATATTCATATTTTTCATGTCCTAATCGCAGTATACCCTAATTATGTTCTTTATACTTTTATTAATTCTTTATACTTTCACACTTTAGCCATGGTTTTCATTCATTGGTCATATTTTTATACTTTGGTCATATCCTCATATTCTAATAATATTTTTTGTATTTTAATCACATTCATTCTTTATACACTATTTATGATTTGTACACCTTATCACCATGATCATATTTTTTATATGGTCATCATATGCTTCATACTTTATTTACTCTAATTGCATTCTGTGTATCTACGTTATAATTTTCGTATTTTTTATTCATATACGTTTATAATCATATTTTTGGTACATATACACATAATTTTATGAAAAAAATTAAAATTTCTATTTTTGAAAATTTACAACTTTAGGTGAAATTTAAATATAAACTATTTTACAATAAAATGCATTGATTCATCATTTTGACTTTATATACAAATACATAATTATTAGAAAAAAAAAAAAAACTAAATATAGTAATGGGTTGAATTGTTTTTATGTACAAGTATAATTCATTAATATGGTTGAATTGTTTATATATACAATTATAATTCATTAAAATGCAGCAACTTTCTTCCTTTAAAAACATACTAATATAAAAATAAAAATAAAAATAAAGTTAAAAACAATAAAATAAGAATATCTTATTTTATATTTTATTTTAATTTTTCTAAGATTATTTTTTAGAATCTACAAATTTATAATTTTTATTTTATTTTAATTTTCTAAGTAGTTTTATTTAGTTAGTATTCTTAAGTTTGTTTTTTATTTTTGAGAAATTATTGAGTTTTTTTTTTTTTTTTTTTTTTTTTTTTTTTTTTTTTTTCCAGATTTTGTGAAAATTATAAATTTTAGGAGAAAAAAAATCATTTAAATTGGATAATAACATATAAAAGTAATAAGATTATGGATGAATGATTTAGAAAGCCAGATTCTATTGTTTGTTTAACATATCTCTACAATATTATTGTACTACTAAATGAAAATATATACCCCGTTTAATACTAAGCTTTGTGGGAATCTAAAAAATATCTACCATTAGACATTTAAGCAACCAAGATTCTAATCCTTTGAATAAAATAAACTTGAATGGGTAATTTCACAAAGGTATTATAAAACATGTTCGACCATATTCTAATGCTTTGAGTTAGGATTGAATTGTATCCTGCTTAAATTGATAGAGAATGCTAGTTTGGTTATATATGATTTGCAAAATACATCAATGCATCAATCACACTAAGATATGTATTAGAAATATAAATTTTCTTATTTAGAGTTTCTTTGTGATTTTGTATATAGTTGTAAATTAGATTAGAAAGAATAATCCCTAATTTATAAGAATTGTCCTAACTTATAAGGATTATTAGTTTATTTATTTTCTTTAATTTCTCTATAAATATAGGATATAAACTAGGATTGTAACAGCTGATTTAATAAGAATTTTTTTATCATTTTTCTCCCACATGGTATCAGAGCCACTTTGACGTTCTTCATTAGTCTTCATTGTTGATTTTGGTTCAAGTTTTTTAGTCATCATTGCTAAAGCTTTCAAGCCTTTATCATTGTGATTCTTTCAACCTTTATTGTTATGTGTTTTGTTTATTTTATTCTTCATCTTATGTGTTTTGTTTATTTTATTCTTCATCTTTCATTCGTTCTTTTGCTTAAATTTCCACCTGTAATTTATGGGATTTCACCATATCTGACATATCTAAGGCTTTCGCCACACTTGTAGCCATTTTACATGAAAATTTGCCTCATCAAACCACTGGAGAGTTATAGAATATCAATTTAGCATATTGATTGAATGGCTGACACTATCATCTCTAATGGTCTCAACTAGTGTGAACTTTTTTGAAAAGGAAAGGCAAACTAAGTCATTTACTTGGCATAGGCCTAGGGATTGAAGATTTGAAGTTCAACCATTGGGATAAAGAGGATTCCTTGATCATGTCATGGTTATGAAATTCTATGTTACCTGAATTTAGTAGCACTTGTATGTTTATCACCACGACTAAAGAGATTTGGGAGATAGTACAACAAATCTATTCTAAGGTATGCGATGCAACGCAAATCTATGAAATTAGGCAAAAAAATTCAATCACTACATAGGGAGCAAGATCAATCATTGAATATTATAATCTCGTGAAAAGTCTTTACTAAGAAATGGATTATTACCAAAATATTCAAATGAAATGTAGTGAAGATGCTGCAATTTTAAGAAAGTTTGTTGAAAGAGAGTAGATTTTTAAGTTTCTTGTTGGCCTTAATGATGTGTTCTCCATTATTCAATCGAATAAAGGATGACAAGGTGTTATGATTGATTCTCAACCAACTGCAAGTTAAGCCTTTGCTACATCAAAATCAGGAGATAGCAATTTCAAAGTCCTAAACTTGGGACAAGGTGGTAGTAATGATAGTGACAAAAATGATTTTTCTAAGAAAAATGACAATGTTTGGTGCACATATTGTAAAAAAATGCGACCCACAAAAGAGACTTGTTAGAAACTTCATGGTAAACCACAAGGTACCAATTGTGCTAGTGGTTTTAAAGAGGGACAACAGAGAAGCTAAGTGTATGTAGCTATTACCAATAATCCAAGTACATCAACATAGAACTTGGAGAGTTGAATCAAAAGAACATTGAAAAGCTGAAAAAAAAATTGAGTTCATTGAAGAAGCCTATGGGTGTTTGCTCTTTTGCACGTTCAGATAAATTTCCTTTCTCTCATGATTTTAGTGCCTCAAGTATGTCCCTTTCAAACTCTTGGATCATTGATTTTGGAGCTACTAACCATATGACACATTCATAAAAAAAAAAAAAAAAAAAAAAAAAAAAAATCTCACTTATATTCCATATCTTAGAAATAAGAAAATAACTATTGTTGATGGATCTTTAGCCATTGTTGCAGGTTAGGGAATAGTCAATGTAAACCCTTCTTTGAGTCTTAAAAATGTCTTACATGTTCCCAAGCTTTCAACCAACCTTGTTTTCATTCATCAACTCAAAAAAGACATGAATTGTATTGTTATCTTTTACCCTACACATTCTGTTTTTCAGGATCAAGTTTCATCGAAGATGATTGATTCTAAGAAAAAGAACAAACTCTACTACCTTGATACAAGTAGTGGCAATGTTAGCAATGAAAATCAACAACCTTTATTATTATTATTATTATTATTATTATTTTCGTCTGAGTTTTTTTTCCTCAAATAAAGACCAAATTTGGCTTTATCACTTTCAACTTGATCATCCTTCATTTAATATACTTAAGGTCATGTTTCTTTTGCTTTTTAAGAATATTGATGTAGAAAATTTTCATTGTGATGTTTGTGAATTTGTAAAACATCATAGTGTCTCATTTCCTTTTGAGTAATAAAAGATCATCATTTCGTTTTGCTTTAATTCATAGTGATATTTAAGCGCCATCACGAGTTCCTAATATTTTGAGAGCTCATTAATTTGTTTCATTTATTGATGATTGTACCTGTGTTACTTGGATCTTTCTTTTAAAACAAAAGTTGGATGTGAGCATTGTTTTTCCAAATTACCATAATATGGTTAAAAATCAATTTTAGGTGTCAATAAAATGGGTTAGATCAAGCAATGTAAAGGATTATTTCAATCATACATTTCACCTTATTTTCAAAAAGAGGGAATTATTTATGAATCTTCATGTTTTGATTCACCCTAACAAAATGGAGTAGCCAAGAGGAAAAATGATCACTTACTAAGCATTACTAGGGCTTTCTTGTTTTAAAAAAATGTTCCAAAAACCTATTAAGGGAGGTTGTTCTCACTATTACTTATTTAACAAATAAGGATCCTTCTCAAGCTTTAGGTTTAAAGAGTCCTATGGAAATGTTCACAACATTCTTTCCTCACTTCAATACGTTGAGTAAGCTTCCTCCTAAAATGTTTAGGTGTTCCATGTTTGTTCATATTCATGCTCATGATCAAGGAAAGTTGGATCCAAGAGCATTAAAATGTGTTTTTGTTAGATATTCATCAACACAAAAAGGTATATATGTGGAACATCCTCCAACTAAATTTTTTTTGTCTCCATGGATGCCACTTTTTGTAGAAATAGAGGGATATTTTTCAGTTTCTTATCTTCAAGGGAAGACATAATCCATGGAAGATAAGGACATGCTTTTGCTTAAGTTTCCTTATACACCTAAATCTTCCTCATTCAGACCTTTAAATGGAACCCCAAAAAAGATTAGAAAGTCATTAAAAAGGTCAAATAATTTCCTTCACATCTCAAATAGCTATAACAGTCCAAAAAATAGTTGAAACCTACCTTATTTTAGATGTTGGAATAAAAGAAAAGGAGTTGAAACCTCTTGCCACAAAGTCACTACAAGTTTATTCAAGGATTAGGGTCACTAAACCTAGACCCATGCAAGTCCAAACATCTGAACCAACTCTTGAAAATGAGGTACAAAAATATATTGTTCCTTTTGACTCACATGATGGTGTTAACAATGTCAATCTTCCCATTGCCATTAGAAAAGGTGCACATAAATGCATACAACACCCATTGTCCAATTTTGTGTGATTTGAAAAATTCTCACCATCTCATAAAAGCATTTCTTACCCAAATAAATTCCATACCAATTCCACAAACCTTAACTGAGATACTTGGTAATGAGAAACAAAAATAGGCTATGAAAATTGAGATGGAAGCATTGGAAAAGAATGTGACTTGGGAAATTATGGAGTTACAAAAAGAGAATAAAGTCGTGGGTTGAAGTGGGTATTTACAATTAAATACAAGGTCAATGGATTCTTTGAATGATATAAAGAAAGGCTGGTCACAAAGGAATGCACACAAACATATGAAGTGGACTATCAAGAAACTTTCACACCAGTAGTAAAGATGAATATGGTGAGGATTTTATTGTCTTTGGCAGCTCATTTTGATTGGTATTTACAATAATTTGATATTAAGAATGTCTTTCTCCATGGCAAAATTGATGAAGAAATCTATATAGAAGTTCCTCCTAGTTTTGGGGGAAGTTTAAACAAGAATAAGGTGTTGGTTGAAGAAGTTGTTGTATGGATTGAAACAATCTCTTAAAGCATGGTTTGGAAGATTTAAAAAGGTTATGTTAGCTTTAGGGTTTTAACAATGCCAAGGATATCACACTTTGTTCATTAAACATTCTAATTTAAGGGGAGTCACAACTTTATTGGTATATGTTGATGACATAATCGTGACTTAGAATGATCTAAAAGAAAAATAGGCACTTTAGAAATATCTTGCAAAGGAGTTTGAGATGAAGAATTTGGGCAAACTAAAATATTTTTTGGGAACTAAAGTGGCAAGATCAAAATAGGGCATTTTTGTATCACAACAAAAATATATCCTTGACTTGATTAAGGAGACGGGAAATCTTGGATGTAAACTTATAGAGACTCTGATTGAGGCAAATCATAAGCTTGGGGAAGCATTGGAAGACAAAGAAGTGGATCGAGGTGTGTATCAAAGATTAGTGGGATGATTGATTTACTTGTTAGACACAAAATCGGATATTGCCTATTCCATGAGTGTAGTGAGTTAGTTTATGCATAATCTAAAGAAGGTTCATGTTTGAAGGTAGCTCGGGAGTGAGAATTCTTGTTAGAAAAGATAAGGATTTGTTCTTGAAGCTTACAGGGATGCCGACTATGTTGGACCAATGGTAGATAGGAGATCAACATCAAGTTTTTGCACCTTGATTAGAGGAAAGTTAGTGACTTGGAAAAGTAAAAAACAACAAGTTGTGGCAAGTCTAGTGTGGAGGCAAGGTTTAGAGCTATGACAAAAGAATTATTCTTGAGGGCCTATAGATTAAATGGGAAGCAGTAATGAGGTTGTATTGTGATAACAAATCAGTCATAAACATTGCTCATAATCTGGTACAACATGATCGAATAAAGCATGTTGAGGTTGATAAACACTTCCTAAAAGAAAAGTTAGAAAGTGGGTTGATTTGCACTCCACCCATGTCGTAAAAAAAACAACTTGTAAATGTTTTGACCAAGGTTTTGGCAAGAACAACATTTCAAGCAATTATAGGGAAGCTAGGAAAGGAATAATATTTATTCACTTGCTTGAGGGGGAGTGTTAGAAATCTAAATTTTCCTATATGGTGTTTCTTTTATATATATATTTATGTAATTTTGTTTATAACTTGTAAATTAGATTAGGAAGAATAATCCTTCATTTATAAGGATTGTCTTGATTTATAGGGATTATTAGTTTGTTTATTTCCTTTAATTTCTCTATAAATATAGGATATAAAGTAGGATTGTAATAATTGATTAAATAAGACTTTTTTTACCACTTTTCTCCCACAATATGATACTTCTAGATCAAATAATTCTTCATTTTTAAGGAGGAAATCAATTTTTACTCACTTCAAGTGAATGAATAACTATTAAGGAACTACATAGGTATAAGTTGTTCATATAAAAGTACTTCAAAACTTTCTATATATATTATATAAATTGATGGACTAATATGCACTTAGAAAATGCTCAAGCCATGGGTCAAGACAAAACTTTGGTTTTCTAAGATCTTTTATTTTAAATTCTTACTTTAGATAATTAATTGTTTTTATTAACCCTTTAGGAATTTCGATAGGATTACAACAACTACAAGCTCCCACTTTAATCCATAGAAGGAAATAATTTTAATCATATATATATTATCATCATGACTTGATTTAGAATGTGATTTGAGATTTTCAATCGTTGTTTCAAACATTTTAATCATTTGTAGAATTATTTGTTTAAGACATTTTAAATCGTTTAGGGATTTTAATATATCTATAGATCTATGTAAATATGTTGTATTTACATCATAAAGTATGTATCGAATTCTTCAAAAATTCTTGATCATATGATTAAGTCATTGTGGGAGTTGATTCAAGGTATCTTCAGGAAATCTTAGGCTATAATTTTTCATTTTATCTTAAACACATTTTTATACAATAACCATTTATATCATTTTTTTTTTTTTTTTTTTTTGCATCTTATTGTATCAAATTAATTTCAAGCCAATTATATTCACTAAACTTTACTTTTTCAAATATTGAACTTTGGGTCCATTTGTATCTAATCAAACCTATATTTTTAAGCATTAGGTCTTATATACTTCTATAGGCAAGTTTAGTTATGTTGAATTTCTTCTTTCTACTCTAGTCAATTATTTCTATATTGCTATATTGACATTCGGCATCATTCCTTAAAATATCAAGGTCATCTAAAAGGAAGATATATTGTCAATGACAACATTATTTGATATCATCTTCCTCTTAATATTTACATAACTAATAGAGATCTCTTTACTTTCAAGTATCTATACTTTTTTAAGGGTTATTGTGCAAGTTGTTCCTCTTCTACAACAATTTATTCAATTCATACATTTTCAAATGTAACTTGTGTCTCTTCAATGACTATTTATTTAATCAATTTTAAACTACTCAATCATTCTCTTCAATGACATCTTTAAGAGTGCCGATTTTTACATGCATTAACATTTCTTTATGCCTTTTTCACTTCTAGGGAATGTCTTTTAAACCAATGTATCCACAATGCTTTGGGCATGTATCATTGTTCTAGTGAAATATCAATTTATCATACTTCAAATATATTTTAGATTTATAGATTATGGCTATATGAATGTTAATAAATTAATTTATATATACTACTTCTTGCTATATGATTCAAAAGTTATCAGTTTATATGCTTCTAGTTATATGGAATTAAAAATAATAAATTCATATAACTTTTGACTATATAAAAAAAAAAAAATTCAATTTATATAAGCTTTGTTTGACAAATGTTTTAAAACAGTTCTTAAAAGCAAAAATTTTAGTGTTTTTAAAAACAAAATTATAATTGGAAAATGAATTCTCAAAAGTAGTTTTTTTATTCCCAAGGGGTAATTTTACTTACCTCATCTTAGGTTTTGATTAAATATACTTAACTCATATTGATATGAAATTTCATTAAATACTTCTCATATATTTTTTATTTGTTATTTTCACTCACTTCTTATTTTAACTTAAAATATGGGAAGTTGTAGACCCTAAAATTTGTCCAAATCTTTCTTTTCATTCATCTTATTTTATTTCTTAGTTTTTTATTTATTTATTTTTTATTAAAAATTTTCTTCTAAGGATAAAAATGCCTAATCTAAAAATATATTTCTTAATTATTATTAAAATTTTTATTTTAAGGATAAAAATAAAATAAAATTTAAGGAATTTCTAATCTTTTTTTTGGGACGGGTTGCTTCTTTTGTTGCGTGAGGTGTTCAGTTTTTTGGGTAGTTATTAACTTATTATTGTTATCAAACTACATGAATTATCATAATTTATTTTTCTTGTATATATATACACATATAAAACAGTGGTTCGGTGACTTCATTTGGCAACTGAGTTGAATAGCAGAGCGTGTGGACTCCGGTGATCCGTGAGTAAGGCCTAACTCTAATCCTCTAACTTTACGATTTAACCCTGTTTGGTTCCCAAGAAAAATTAAAGAATCTGCTACTTTTCTTAGGTTTTAATTTGTGTGCAAGAGATTTCATTTTCTTTGTTTGCTTGTGGAGAAAATGCATCAATGTTTTACATTTTCTTGGAGAACTGAGATAATCTTTTCCTATCTTTTTTTGGTGCAAGCATTCTTAATGCTATCGCTTTACCTATATCTTTCTTAAAACCTTCTTGTCTTTGTAATGCAGTTGTTTCAATCGAGGAGTTGAACCTGTATAAAGCCGAACTCTGAAGAGTTGAACCTGTAAAATTCTAATACCCGTGTTTGCTTGCCAAGAAAATTTTATTATCTTTCTTTATTTTTTTTTTTAAGTAAAGTCTTTGTTGATTCTCTGTGCCAACTTTGAATTATATTCCTTAATTATTATACTTTGTAAAATGCTTTGTTTGGTTGCCGAGTAAACCCGGGAAAAGGAAAAGAAATTTTGAGCAAAAATACGCTCCACCTGATTCTTTTGGGAAACCATGATCTTTTCTATTTCTGTTTCTGTTGTGCATCTCTGTTTATTTCGTGGTGCTTCTGTTTGGTTGCCATGAAACTCAGTGAAAATCATTTTTGTTGACCAAGAAACAGATACCGAAAATGTGGAATATCACTATGAGAGCTTTTGAAGAGGGGCTGGAACTAGAACAAAAGGAGATAGAATCTCATGTCTCCATTGTTCTCTTTTGGGTATTGTTTATATGGTTTGTTCTCGTTCTTGTGCTTCTGTGGATTGATGGTCAGTTTATAGAGGAGTACCAGATCCATCACCTTGACGATGAGAATCATGTGGAATGAGGTATCCCTTTTTTCATTTTTCTTTAATTCTAATATTCTCTTTGATTCATTCTTTTCTGGGTTTTGATGTTTTTTCTGTTATTGTTGAAGGCTACTGAGATGGAGAAGAAGAAAGTCATTGGTCAAAAGGCAAAATGGCTTGTTTTGGGTCCTGAATATATTTTTTGTTCATTTCATGAAGGTTTGCTACTCAGTTGAAGAAGAGAAAGAGAGAAAAAATGTAGATGTTTGGAATGCGATAATGTAGATGTTTTCAATCTTTGTGCATGTTTCATGTATCTTCTGCTTCTGCTTGGCTACCCAGAAACCCCATGGAAAAGCTGGGGGGAATTCTTGCAATTTTTCATTCCTGGAGTTGCAGGCTTTACAAATTGATCTAAACCTTGTGATTTAAAATGCCAGAAGTACAAACAAAAGAAAGAAAAAATGTTAAGAAAAATTATTATTTTTATTTATTTTGATTTTACTATAAACTATCATTTTATGGCTGTGAGAGGTTAAGGTAGACTTTATTTATAAGAGAATAAAATCATATTTGTCATTATATAATATGATTCTTCCTTTTTTATTTGAGACAGGTTTATATTTTTTTTAGAATACATTTAAATTCTAACAATCCTACAAAACCTTTAAAACTTTAAATAATAAATAAAATAAAATAAAAAATAAAGGAAAAAAAATGAGCAACTAGTGAACTATGTCTTGAACTAGGCCCTTAACCAAACTTCAACATGCATGTCACACACATAGTATTAATAGAAGACTTAGTTCTAAGTTGGTTAGCGTTATTATCTCATGGTCATAGCTCATGACAACTTTCACTTTGGCCAGTCCTCGAAAGACAGTAGAAATGGCGGGGCCAGGGGCATGACTCATGACAACTTTCACTTGGGCAAATCAGAAGACAAAAAATAAAATATATAAAAAAATAAATAAATTAAAATGGTGGGGCCAAGGGCATGGGATCGACAGTCTACAGAACAGGGAAGTCTCGTGGCTTCGACTGTGAATTTCTGCCCAGAGCATTACCTATTTCTGAGCCTTCTCCAAATAAAGGCCACAACATCCCGAAATTCAGCTAATTAATGACTTCTTCACTGAGAATGGTACATAGCTGCTGACGATCCTATTTATGAAACTGGATATGTCTTGGGCCCTCGGTTTCGTTTCTGTTGGTTTCTATCAAATCACAAAGCAAGGATTCCTAAGCCACTCATAAGCATGCATGTAAGAATGAGAGACAGGTAACTGCAATGCCAAGCTGAAACTGGACCTAATCTTAAGTCTGTGCAAGCCGGAAATCTTCAAGGATGGTCTGGGGAGGAATGGGAGGCCAAAATACAGCACCATAGATCTGGGCGATGGGTCCAGAAAGGAGACTTGATCATCAGTGAGTTGCTTAAGAAGACATGAAAGAAAGCATTATTTCTAATCCTGCTTCTGGTACTGCAAAACACGGTGCTCCTTCAAATAGACAAATTTCGGATGAAGGCTTTGGCAACTGCGTGATAAAAAGAAAGTGGGCAACAAGTGGTTGCTTGAAACAGTTTTAGAAAAAGCCATCACAAAGGAGCCGAGTATGGAGGTTTATAGATGTGTAGACGTCTTATCACTCCAATGTGTCCACACTATACAGAATAGAAAACTGGTCGGACAACCTGGGAATGACAAAGTGAGAACAGAGATGCTGAGTTCAGAACTTGGAAAAACAAAAATGGAGCTTGAGCAGGAAAAGAATAAATGTGCTAATGCCAAAGAAAAGCTTAGTTTGGCTATGACAAAAGGGAAGGCATTGGTTCAACTACATGATGCGCTGAGACAGTCTCTCTGATTAAGCTAGTGAGCTTGAGAAATGTTTAGTTGATTTGCACAATAAGTCAAGTGCCTTGGAGGCCGCTGAAGTGAGCAAAGGAGTTGTCCAAAAGTGAAGGTCTGGCATCTTCTTTTCAGCAAGTACTTTCAGGGAAGAACACAATTGTGGAGAAATTTGGGGAAGTCTTGTCTGGGGCTAATGAAAATGCAAGGGCTTCAGATCTTGATTTTGCGGAAACAGTAACTTTGGAGCTGGATGGTGCTGAGGAGGCATTGCTGGCATCTGAATTTGACCTCAAGCAAAGCAAGTAGCCAGTTGAGTTTTTCTGTAAAGCTCTCACAGCTAGTGACACAAGCACCATGACGGATTTTCTGCATCTAGTAGTGCAGTTAAGAAGATCCTTCCGCTTCCAGTTTTCCTGAGGCCAGCATCAACACCAGCATTATAGTCTCAGTTGCACCCCGAGCCCCACTCTAGCATAGTCACTTTGGTGCACACCATCCTCTTCCTGATGGATTTCTCTTATTTTCCTTGTGATCTTACATGTTTTAAATTGAGTTTTCAAAAAAGCATCTTTTCCATTAAAATAATTCTAGTTTTCTTTGAATTTCATCCTTAGAAAATAAAAACTCAATTTTAATAAAACACTTGCTGCCATTTTTCTTCTAGCATGCGCTTTCACTATTTTCTTTAATTTTTAATAATTTTCTTGATTTTCTCGATTTTTAATAAGCATGAAGAAATTTTTTTATTCCAAAAATAATGGAATTTCTTCAAAATTTCTATGATCCTTTCCCATGATCATTTAGAAAGATGGAGTTTGTGAAATTTATTTATGCAAATAAATTGGGAATTGGTGGGTCCCAACATACATGATTTTTTTTTCCTCGATAATAATCCAAGCGAAATGCATGTTAGATATTTATTGACTTTGATTCAATTTGTGATGTGTGTGTGATTATTTTGTGCTTGTCTACTAACCCTATTTTCCATGAGGCACTTTGCTTGCTATTAAATTACTCTCTCCACCCTTCACCTTTTAATTCTATGGACATGCATGTCTTGTGTGAACATCTCTATGTTTGATATTATCATTTGTTGCTTTGGTTACTATTTAATTCTTTGATCTAAATGATAATGCATGTTTAGTGTTATGATATCTAAACTAACTTTGATGTCTTATGATAGCGCTTTAAGTCACGGTTCAGATACACAACTTACTCTTCCTTTATGATTGTGACTTGAAATGATTGTTTAGCATGTTTAATATGTTATTAGAATTTAGGTAAACACTTTAGCCTTTTTTGGTACCCTTAGTCAATTAGTTAATTGTCATATTTCCCTCAACTTAGCTAGTAGATACCTTTTTAGGGCTTAGAGGGGTGATATCATTTTAAGGTACCTTTTTTATAAGTAACCTAATCCTCAGAATTAGACTCAGGTTTTTCAAAGACACACTTTTCCAAAAGTTTATGGAGTCATTTTTCATAGGGTTTTAGTTTTTTTTATTTTATTTTCCCTTTAAAAAAATAAAAATAAATGGCGACTCTAGTTTTTTATTTTTTTATTTTATAAAAATACAGTTTTTCACCTTAAGAAGTGAGTCTTGCCAATTGAGTGGGAATAGACATGAAAAATGTGAGTCTACAAATTGGCGACTCATTAAGGATTTTGAGAATCAAGCTTGAACATTAGTTAAGAAAAATATGACGTTTAATTGGTTGATTAGAGGGTACCTTCTCTTTTAGGCAAGGTGATTTGGATTGTTTCCTTAATTGATTTGATATCTCAACATGCTTTTATTCCTACTTGTCTTACATGATCACATGAGGGCTTGTTCACATTTAGCATGATTCAGTCTCACTATGCTTAGGTTGGGCACTAATTGTATGTTATTTATCTGTTTTGCATGACTGCTTGTTGCATGACAACCCTTCCTCCTGCATGGTGAATGATTGCTTGCCTATGCTTAGTTTCTACCTTTAGATCATAGGTTTTATAGATGCACCCACACCCTTCACTGTGCACTTTAGATTACCCTTGAGGGTTGAGATATGTGAGAGCCTTCAACATTAAGAAACCCCTTAGAAAGTGAGGTAGTGTATGTGTGGAGGTGATGACCACCTTGTATGGAAGCACCCTATTTCTTTGGAAACGTGCAAGAGGTTGCACACCATCGAAAGGTATGATCACTTTTGCTAAGGATCCTTTTAACCTACCCATTTTATTTTATAGAGTCATCTTGACCTTATAGGTTAAGCCTAAGCCTAATTATGATTGCATCTTTACATGTAGGTGCATTTGTGGGCCTTTAGAGTCGCCTTGGTTTCCAGTTTAGGTCCAGTATTCCCTCTTTGTGGTCTCTTGTTGGTGTGTTAAGAGGATAGTACACTCTTGAGTGTCATCTGGGCCACCTTTCTACATTGTGATTAGTATGTTTTCGCCTCTTTTGAGCTTCCTTCAAGTTGTTTCTTATCCCATCCCCTTGTACCTTATTCCTTTTTATTTCGATTTAGCTTCTTAGATTAAAGTCAAAAGTAATTTGATCAAGGTTTCAAAGCAGTCAAATATGGATCCTCAACATGTTATAGTTGATCAGTTTACAATCACCATGACTTCTATTCGGGAGGCATTAGCAGGCTTAAGCCAAATGATTGATGGATGTAGGTAGACAAAACTCCAAATTAGGATGAGATGTCGTATGATTCATTGCCCACCCACCCCTACCACCTAGTTAGTCAATAATATTATTGAGGATGATAGCGTGCTTTTGATGAGTTTAGTGGATACTGACCCAGAGCCTATTATATAGGATGAGAAATCTTGTGGAGATTATTAGTATTTTCAGTGAAATAACAACTTAGATAGATATGGTTCTTTTTCATGATGAGTCTGAGATAAATGTATTGGATGACAGTTAGATGGTCAACACAGATTACCGAGAGATAGTCCACTTTTTTTTATATGTTTGGGATCATCATCATTAAGAGTCTAGAGGAGATTCTATTTGTTTCTACCTTAGAGTTGCCAGGGCATTTTGCTTATGTTGATGATGTTTACGGGCGTTGTTAACCCAATTATGGTCATGGAGACTCATCTATTCCAGGAGACCCTAGAGACCAACTTGGAGTACACCACATGTCATTAGAGAGTTGATCCCAAAGAGGATAACATGGTTGACGTATCTAAATGGAAATCAGTTCCCAAACCCAACTAATATAGATCAGCTAAAGAAGTATTGTGTTTGAGACCATCGTCGAGGGACGGGTGACCATCATTTTGGTTAGCCTCATATCTTATCACCCTTATTGATATATAGATCATTGCTAGCCCATTGAGCCTCACATGGTACATTATAGCCTTTTCTTTCTTACAACCTTGCTTACATTTTCTACACCGAGGTTAGGGCCCTTTGATGTATATGTATGCTTTGCTAGGAGAGTCTCATGAGTTTTGGACTTATAATTGTATTTTCCTCACGCTCGTTATCTTCACCTTATCACCTTGTTTTGTTATAGTTCACTATTATAATTTTTTTTTTCTTTCATTTCTTTGCTTTTATCATTACATGCTTTGTTTTATCTCTTCCTTTCACTTGGATTGATGATTTCTTCACATTTTAGTGCATAGAGAGGGTAGTCATATCACTCCCTTCATTCCATCCTTGGAATTGATTCAAAGATCTTAGCTTAAGAGGTTGTTTCATGGGTGTGAGTTCACATGTTCATTAGTGATTGGGTTTATTCCTTATATATTTCCCATTAGAGTTTGAATTATTGATGATCAAAGCATGCACATTCATTCAAAAAAGAGAAAAGAAAAAAGAAAGAAAAAATGAAAAAAATGGAAAAAATGAAAATAAAAGAAAATAAAGAAAGAAAGAAAAAGCGCAATGATGTATTTATGTATTGTATCCTACTCCATTGGGTACTTGTATTACCATTTTAGGGTTGTTTATTGAGTTTATTTATCATTGAGGGTTTATGTGAGATTTCTATGAGAGTTGTTGCTTTTTGAGTCATCATTGTTATGCATTTAGAGTGTTGAGGTTATGTGAGAGTTATATGAGATCCTTCGCCTCTTGGGTCATTGTTGACATATACTATAGGTGTGAGAGATGAGTAACCTTTTACTAGGGTCTTCGAATCATTGCCTTATCTACCATTCCATCATTGGTGATATGATTTTTTTTTGTTATAATGATATAAGTTGATCATCATTCATTCTACTTTCTTACTATCTTCCTTTGTTTTCCCATCACATTTGTCCCGATATTTGTTCCACTTTTTATCATTTTCCTACATTTATACACGTTTCAGATGTGATACCTTCTTCACATCATTCACATGTTTTATTAATAGTTTAACCACTTCTCCTTTCTTTCTTTTCACCATCGATGTTTCATTTGATTACCTGTAGGTTCATGGCAAATGAGATTTTTCATGCACTACATCTTATACACGAGGATATTGGTTTGATAATTGAGTATTTGAGACTAGTTTCCCTTCGTTTATTCACTTTATCACCCTAGCCTACGTTACGTCCTGTGTCTTAAGACAACCCTAAAGTCATAAGATCAAGTGTTATATCTTCAACAACCTCTACTTAAGTAGATGTTTGGGATTTAGTTGATATGTAAACACCATCTTGTTTTCTCTTTTGAGAGATAATTATCTAATGTTTGGAGATTCAATGATGGATGAAGATGATTGTTTGATTTTTATAAGGGATATTTGATGTTGTCTGGCTTTCTATTTCATTGTGCATCAGTTATAATACTTGGGTGTATTCCTCATTTGTTGAGATTATTAGTTGTTCATTAGTTCACATGGTCACTCTGTTTATGATGATGGATGTAGATTTGATAGTGTGGTTTTGTCATGATTCTCTAGTGGAGTTTCCCCCAAGCAATTGAGTTACACGCATGCTTTCTGATATCCTCACTATTCTCGATGAATTTACCTTAGTGAGACATGTTTTCATCAATATTCTTAGTAGAGTAGATCAACATGATTATTTTCAATTCTCATTGGTGTTTGCTTTAAGCTAGCATGATTAGTCATTGCACACGTATCTTTAAGTTACTTGACCATTTCGCCCTTAGTCATGGAGATGATGGGTTAGTGTCATTTGGGGAACCTTTGTGACTTTGCATTAGTTGTTAGTCATGGTGCATATTCCCCTTTCTTTTGGTTTAGATGAGTTCCTATGGAGCACTTTCTTTAGGCCTAGACATTTTCATTGATCAAAGATCCCCAGTGTAATATGTTGAGATGGTATTAGTTCTAGTGGAACATTTCTCAAGGTTTTGACAATTTTCATCATCATCATTCCCTAGTAGAGAGATTTTGAGAGGGACCAGTTTGATTGTTGTGCATTCTAGTTCCTTAGTGGAGTAGATTTTGAGGCATGGACAGCTCTCAGTGGATGTGCTTTGTAGTTATCATAACCCCCTATTAGAGTGCTCTTGAGATAGATTCATTTGATTGATGCGCACTCTAGTTTTTTAGTGGAGTACATTCTAAAGCATGGCCAATTTTTAGTGGATATGCTTTGTAGTTATCTTGAGTTCATAGATTAATTGTTCTGTACCATAATCCCTAAAGGAGTATTCCTTGAGATGCAAAAACAATTTTCAATGGATCAGTTTTTAGATAATGGTAGATCTTATTAGAGTACTTTTTAGATTCTTCATTTGTTCATAGTTTAGTGGATTGTTATTGAGTTGGACATAGTTTTCAGTGTAGTGTACAGATCCTGTCTATTGGGGCATATCTCCTCACTTTAAGGTTATTAGATTCACATCAAATATAGTTGGGGATTTATCAAATACGTGCCTTTACTCTTGAGATTATCAAATCCCCTGCCATTTTTGTTATCCTTTGAGATTAGAGTTGAAGTTTTTTTTTTTTTTTTTTTTAAGACATTGATTTGTTCGTCATTCTGATTTATTAGTGGATTGTTGTTAAGTTAGAGACATTTTTTAGTGTAGTGTGCAAATCTTATATACTAGGGTATATTTCACCATTTCGAGGTTATCAGACTCAATTAGGGCTTCATCAAAGGCACGCTTCCACTTTTGAGATTATCAGACTCCTTGTTGTTTTAGTCATCTTTTTTAGATTTGATCTGAAGTATTTTCCTTGAGATATTGACAATTTTTATTTTTCTGACTTCTTAGTGGGTTATCAATGAGTCAGAGGCATTTGTTGATTACCATTGTTCTTAGAGGAGCATTTTGAGCCAATTAGATGAGTAAGGATGTTTATGCCTCTAGTAGAGTGGATCAACTTAGTTTCTCCACTTCAATAGTCTTTTTTGAGTAGTATGTTGACTTTTCATCAAGGTGTTCAATTTGATATCGTTTTATTCAGTGCATTTGATCAGCATCTCATCCCTCTTTCATGGAGCACTTTAGGTGGTATCTTGGGAGTTGTAGTTCGAGTATTGGGCAAAGTCTTGATACAATTTGTTCTACGATAAAGTTATGGGTGACAGTGATTTCTCATTATGGGAGACATATTTTGGATTCATCGTTAGGGCACTTTTAAGGCATGCAGATTTCAACCTCATTTATGATTGATTGTTATTCGATACTAGGGCATACCCCCTTACAGTTGCATTTTGGTGGATGATTTGTTGACTTCAATTGCTTATGCCAATGAATTCTCGTTTAGAGGATCTTATTGATCATGCTTGCACATTGAGGCATACTTTTGTCTGATCTTTTGTTAAGATTATTTGATCTTTTGTTGATTTCATGACCATTTGATACTTTTGTTGATTCCTATCAGTTATCACCTTGAGCGTGTACCATTTTTCATTGAGTTCGTTATCTCAGTTGCTCCCTTCTCCTAAGCCTTTTAGTTTGTTTTTAGTTATAGATCATTCCTTTATCCTCGTTTCTATTTTAGGTGTTCTCAGTTGAAAATCCCATACCCACCCCCCTCTTAGTTTGATTGGGTTATTTCTTATCATTCCAATGTCGTTTGTGGCATCCTTTTCTTAAAGCATCATCCGAGGTATACCCCATTCATAACACAAAGCTATTCATTACCTCTTATTCTTGAGTTTATCATCATTCCAGTGCCATTTGTGACATCCTTTCACTTCAATTTCCTTTGTGGCATCCTTTTCTTAGAGCATCATCTTAGGCATACCCCCTTCACATCCTAGAGTTGTTCATTACCTCTTATTCTAGAGTTTATCATCGTCTTAGTGTCATTTGTGGCATTCCTTCATTTTGATTTCATTTATGACATCCTTACTTTTATGTATCATTTGGGGCATACCCCCCTTCACAACCCGAAGTTGTTCATTATATGCCAATTTAGAGTTTATTATCATTTATGTTTTCACTTGTAACATCCTTTCATTTCAATTTTATTTGTGGCATCTTCCTCTTTGAGCATCATTTGGAGCATACCCTTTTCACAACCCAAAGCTGTTTATTATATCTGAGTTCAGAGTTTATTATTGTTTCTAATTTCATTTATAGCATTCTTATCTTTAAGTATCATCCAGGGCATACCCCCTCTTTTAAGTGAGTTGATCATCTCTATCTTTAGTCACCTTTAGTGGTTTGACTAGGAGTCACAAATCATGATCTCCCTGAAGTTTTCAAAGCCTACAGCTCGGAGCTATTCATTATATTTTAGTTCAAAGTTTGTTATTATTCTAGTTTCGTTTGTGGCATTCCTTCATTTCAATTTCATTTATAGCATTCCTCTCTTTGAGCATCATCTGGAGCATACCCCTTCATAGCCTAGAGCTGTTCATTTTATCTTAGTTCAAAGTTTATTATCGTTTTTATTCCTTTATGGCATCCTTTTCTTTGAGCACCATCTAGGGCATACCATTTTCATAGCCCAGAGTTGTTCATTATATCTTAGTTTAGAGTTTATTATCACTTTCAATTTTGCTTGTGGCATCCCTTCATTCTAATTTCGTTTGTGGCATCCTTTTATTTGAGTATCATCAAGGGCATACCCCCTTCTTTAAGATAGTTTGATCCTTCTTTTAGTGAGTTGATCATCATTTTTAGTGGTTTGACATTGGAGTTATGGATTGTGATCTCCCTCAGGCTCACCTCACAACTAGTACTATTCATTGCATCCGCAGTCTTGAGCTATTCATTGTATTGATAGCCTGGAGTTGTTCATTGTATTACAACCTTGAATTGTTCATTACATCACAACCCTAAGTTGTTTATTCATTTACAGATGTGAGTCGTTCATTACTTTGGTCACCTTTAAGTGGTTTGGCTAGGAGTTTGCGCATTGCACTCCCCTTTTTGGTTGTTTTTAAGGCATATAAAGCCCATGTCCTTGATTTGTTCATTGCATCCACAACTTTGAGTTGTGCATTGCATCATAGCCCTAAGCTATTCATTGCATCAAAACCCCGAGTTGTTCATTGCATCACATCCCTAAGTTGTTCATCATTTTTAGTCACCCCTAAGAGATTTGATCTAGAGTTTATGTACCGTACTTCCCTTTTCAACCAATTTTTATAGCATTTAGAGCCTACATCCTTTAGGCATTCAAAGCCTATAGCCTTGATTTGTTCACTACATCACAACCCCGAACTGTTCATTGCATCATAGCCCTGAGTTGTTCATTGTATCATAACCCCAAGTTGTTCATTACATCACAACCTCAAACTATTCATTATATTACAACCTCAAGTTGTTCATTGCATCCACAACCCTAAGTTGTTCATTGCATATACATTCTCCATACCTTGTCATCCTTTATGCGTAGAGTTATTTCTTTCCCTAGTTCGATGATCCTGAGTTAACTAAAAAAGGCTATCTATGGCCTTTGTCAGGCACCATAAGCATGGTACATCAAACTCAAATATTTCCTTTTCTTAGTTGGTTTCACTAACACCAAATCTGATAGTTCACTTTTTTTCCTTCATGGTAATGGGAAACCCATTTATTTGCTCATCTATGTGGATGACATTATTGTCACGGGTTGCCTCACGTGATTGAGTTCATAAGCATTTTCGCTCACTGCTTCTCTCTAAAAGATCTCAATCGTTTAACCTATTTTCTTATAGTTGAAGCCTTTATGACAAATCTTGGGCTCTTCCTCTCATGAGAAACGTACATTTGTGACCTTCTTTAGAAGGTCTTTTTTGCTCTAAGTGAAAGAAATATCTAGTTCCATATCATCCATAAAATCACTCCACCTAAATAATGGAAGCCCACTCACTGACACCACTCAATATCACCAAGTTAAGTTTTTATTTTCAAAGAATTTCTTAATATTTTCACAATTGATTCTTAAGGTAAATTGTTCTTGGTTTAAAAATAGTTGAAAATTTTTTAAGACTAAAATTATTATTTCTATTTCTACGTTTGTAGAACTAAAGTTCCTTTGGTAATCATTAAAAGTTCCATATTTTCTACTTACGATAAAAGGTTTTTAAACTTAGTTGCCTTTTTTAGTTATTCTAAATAGTTATTTATTATACTATCATTTTGTTCTTCTATTCTACTTGTTTAATGAGAGGTCACATTATAAAAACAACAATAAGTGAATGTCAAATTAGTAAAAATAAATTAATATGAACATGTCTTATATAGTTATTATTTAATTAAATTTCAAAACTAAAAAATTGGAAAATTTTAAGGAAAAAAAAAAAGATAATAATTGAATATTAAATTGATGATAAATAAATTAAGATAAAAAAAAAATTATTTAATTATTTTAAAAATAAAAGATTTCAAATTTTTAAATAAAAATAATAATAACCAAGAATGTCAAATCGATAAAAAATAAATTAATATAAACATGTGTTATACAGTTATTATTTAATTAAAATTTTAAAATAAAAATACAAAATTTCAAAAATAAAAATAATAATAATTGAACAAAATATAGGGAAAAGTGAGTTTTAAGTCACTAATTTTAAAAAATAAAGAAAAAAGCATGGTTTTAAAAAACCGGACTAGACCACCTGGTCCGGTCAATTGGACCGGAAATAGGTTGAACTAGGATCGGACCAGTTGAAACGACAGTCCGACCGATGAACTAGTCGGTTCGATTAAATTTATTTATTTATTTATTTTACAACATCAAAATGACGTCGTTTTAGAGGATATAAAACCACCTTCCAAACCTTCCCATGTCCAAATCGTAGTAGCTGCCGCCTAGCCCGTCCCCAATGCGCCACAACACCCACGCCGGGACAACTCCCACTAATGGTCGTTGCATCGTGCAAAACCTCCTTCCACCAGTCGTTACACCGTTACTTGACTCGCCTCTTCCCTGTCACGCCATTGCAAGCCAGCAAGCCCCCCCTACTGCTGAAACCCCCTGCTGTAAACCCCCCTGCGCTATGAAGCCCCCACTCCGGCTGGTAGTTGTAAATCAAAGGTATGATATTTAATATTTTGAAATTTATTTTTTATGTTTAATAATTAATATTCAATTTTTAATTTATTTATAATTTATTACACATTTTAATTTATAAATTTTAAATAAATTTACCCATTGATTCATCCTAATTTATTGTGATGTGGAATAAGCATGAGAAAGTCTAGGATTGGTCCATTATTTTGATTCAAATTAAGAGTGATATCTGGTGAAATTTTAAACTTATGATTTATGCAACCCTTGTTTGATAGACTATTTTTGAGATGAAGTAAAGAAAGTGTGAGATTTGACATGTGGGCTATGGTGGCAAGTTATGAATTTCCAATTTCAAATGTTCACAAAGTCCCCCCTCCCCTCGGCTATGGTGGCAACAATTTATAAATTTTAGATAAATGTTTGGTTTGAAAGTAAATTTATCATTTTTTCAATTGTTGATGACTTTTATTCTCTAGATTAATGTGAGATTTTTGTTTCTAATTTGATAGAGAAATCAAAAATGGAATCAAACTTGACTCCATCCTGTGGTCAAAATTCAACTACCAATTCACACACAACTAGAAGTACAACTGACCCTGCATGGGAGCATGTTTCTGAAAAAAGATATGCAAATGGAAAGGAAAGCTCTTATTTGTTTGTATTGTAAAAAGATTACAAAAGGTGGGAGTATTCATAAAATGAAACAACATCTTACTGGAGTGAAAGGAGATATTGGTCCATGTAAATCGGTTCCTCTTGATGTCATATTTCGAATGGAAAATTCCTTGCAAGAGTTTGTGAATTCCAAGAAAGCAACCCAAGAAGTATATGAATATAGAAATCCTTATGGTCCTAATGTGTCACAATTTGAAGGGGATATGGCAGAAGGTGAAGAAGAGGTTCAAGAAATGAAAAAGTCCTATGGAAGCTAGTGGAAAAAGAAAAAATCAATAGTGGATAAATATTTTGTACCAAAAAATACTCAAGGAGCTCAACCTTTCATGAGAAGTGTATTAGTTGGGAAATAAACTATTTGGAGAGTAGATATGGTGGTTGAGAGATTCTTTTATGATGCATGCATTCCTACTAATGCTGTGAATTCCTTCTACTTCAAGCCAATGTTGGATGTTATATCTGCAATTGATCCTGGATATAAGGGTCCAAATTATCATCAATTGCGAGTTAATCTTTTAAAGGATGCCAAGAAGGAAGTTCAATTACTTGTGGACTCTTATCATGCAATTTGGGCAAAAGTTGGGTGTACAATGATGGGTAATGGTTGGATAAATAATAGACAAAGAACACTCATTAACTTCCTTGTGTATTGTCCTAAAGGAATATCATTTGTGAAATCTGTTGATACTTCAAACATTGTCAAGGATGCAACTAATTTGTTTCTGTTATTTGATGAGGTGATTGAATGGGTGGGTCCACTCAATGTAGTTCATATAGTGACTGATAATGCAACAAATTATTTAGCCACAAGGAGATTGATTTCTCAGAAGCATAAACACATCACTTAGTCACCTTGTGCAGCTCATTGTCTTAATTTGATATTTAAGGATATTGGTAAGATGGACCATGTTGCTGAACTTGTAAGACGTGCATCAAATGTAACAATTTTTGTGTATAATCATGTTGCTTTGTTAAGTTGGTTGAGAAAAAGAGACAGATGGACAAAGATTCTCCGACTTAGTGCAACTCGCTTCGCTACTACATTCATTGCCCTCAAGAGTCTTCATGATCATAAACATGACTTACAAGCTTTGGTGACTAGTAAGTTCTTTGTGGACTCTAGATATTCAAAGGATAATAAAAGCAAAGTTACAGTTTCCATCATCTTGGATAATAGACTTTGGAATGATTGTTTGATTGTCATGAATCTTATGTTTCCACTAATGCGCGTATTGTGTATTATTGATTGTGATGAGAGGCCTTCAATGAGATATGTATATGAAGGTATGTATAGGGTTCGTTTGGGCATCAATAAATTGTTTAACTACAATAAAAGACTATACAAACCTTATACAGAGATCATAAAGCAATGTTGAGATTAACAAATAAAAAAAAACATTCATTCAACAACTTATTGGTTGAATTCATGTTTCCAATAAGATTAGGAAAACTTTTGTAATAAGCCAACTGTTATTGAAGATGTCATGAATGTTATTGATCATAAAGTTCTGAAAGACAAGCTTGATACAATGAATGAAATGAAGTTGTTTTGTAATCGATTGAGAAGTTTTGAAAGAGACCTTGCTTATTCTTCACGGGAAGTACTTTAACTTGGTAAAAGATTCATAAAGCAATGTTGAGATCAACAACTAAAGAAAAACATTCATTCAACAACTTATTGATTGAATCCATGTTTCCAATAAGATCAGGAAAATTTTTGTAATAAGCCAATTGTTATTGGAGGTGTCATGGATGTTATTGATCAGAAAGTTCTTAAAAACAAGCTTGATACAATGAATGAAATGAAGTTGTTTCCTAATCGATTAAGAAGTTTTGAAAGAGACCTTACTTATTCTTCACGTGAAGTACTTCAACCTGGTATAAGATTATTTTCATTTATTAGTGTGTTTGTTCTTTTTCATTAGTTACCTACTTACTATTTAATATTTTAAACTTGCTAATGTTTTTTTTTCTTCTTATTTTTAATGTGAAATGGTAACTAGATGAATGGTGGAGGCTACATGGATACAGTGCACCACATTTGCAAAAGTGGGTTATTCAAATATTGAGTCAAACTGCGTCTTCTAAATGTGAGAGGAATTGGAGTGTTTTTGAACGTATACATACCAAAAGAAGGAATAGATTGGAACATCAAAGGCTTAATGATCTTGTATACGTTCATTACAATTTGTGGCTAAAAAATCGGTATAAATGCTTTCTTAGTTGTTTTGAATTTAAATTCTTTTATTCACAATTATGAATAATTATATGCTTTTCCTTTTTAAGTTCTATAATAATAAAAAAAAAAAAAATCTATAATCCCATTGACTATGCATCCATTGATGAGACCGATTTTTGGATAACTGATGAGGATCAATCAACAAAGCTAGATATTGAAGAATTGAAAAATCTTCTATATGAAGAAGTGTCAATTCCAATAAATGAAGTGAAAGGTTCAAATTCTTACATTGGTTAATAGAATATTTAAACTTATAAAAGTTCAATAATTATATTTTTTTTTCCTTCAAAAATGATTTCTTATTGATACATATTCAATATTTTTGTAGATTATGAGGATGGTGATGACGTGGCTATAGAAGGGCATGATGTGGAGAACTTTGGTTTTCCATATGCTCATTTTCAACCCCCCATATTCCAATTTCCAAACTGAATGAAGGCATGAATTTTATATTTATTAGTATGCAAAAATCTTTATGAATATTCAAATATTGACATGCTATATTTTGAGTAACTACTTAAGTGTTGTGGTTGACATTTGTATTATCTATTACGAACAATGTGTTAAGTTAACAACTCTTTAATAATTTGGTTATTATAGGATAGCAATGGTTTGATTATTTGATAAATATTGGGTTTATTGACATTATAAATGCATAAAATCTTATATTGTGTTATAAATATCATATATGATGATTGATGACTTTTATAGGTAATCAATTTTGTACAAAAACTCAATAAATAAAGTAGATGCTATCAAAATTTAGATAGAATTTATTAATATTTTTAATTTTTAATAATACATAAAATAATAAAATATATATTTATGATGTCACTGGTTTGACCACGGTTCGACCATCGATCCGACCAGTTAATCATGAACCGGTAACTTTTTCGGTTCAATGACCAATCCGGTTCTTAAAACATTGAAAAAAAAAACCACAATTTTTATAAATCAATTTTATCTTCATCTATTTAAAAATATTTTAAAATACATGCACTATTTCATAAGTTAGATAATTATTTCCTTAAAAACCCTTTTAGTTGATAATATGAAATAAAATTATAAAAAAAAAAAAAAAATTATCATTTTAATTTGATAAAAATATCTTACAAATAAATATATTATAATTTTTTATTATATAATATGAAATATAAATCATTTTAGAAAAATTCTCTAAGATCCTCAAATGATAAATAAAATTTTTTACTTCCCTAATTAATAATAATTTTATATACTATATTATATAAATTTACTCATCTTCTCATTTTTTTTAATAATCATATCAACAATAAAAAATAAAAAATTTTAAACATTTAAAATGCAGATAAAACTAAAATACTAAACAATTAAATACAATTAAAATAAAAAAAAACATTAATTTTTTTTTAAAAAAAAAAAAGAAAAAAAAATTAAATCTCATTGTATTTCCAACTCTTACTCGATATTTATATTTTCTATTAATGTCATTTGGCAAAGTAAAAGATAATATTTTATTTTTATATTTTTAGCTTTAAAGCTTTTTAAAATTTAATTGTATTTTTCATTTTTAAAATTTTTTATTTTAATCGATTCTCACAAGAAAAAAAAATATATAAATTGATATTATTAACATAACAAGTAAAAGATCATTTCAGGAAATAAATATCCAACTTATGAAAAAGTGCATGTATTTTAAAATATTTTTAAATGGATGAAGACAAAATTGATTTACAAAAGTTATGATTCCTTTTTCTATGTTTTTCAAAATAGTAAATCAAAACCCACTTTTCCCCAAAATATATATAAAATAAAACTTGTCTCATACCATTGTCATTTAATTAAATTTCAAAAATATAAAATATAAAATTTCAAGGGAAAAAAATATATAATAATAATAATAATTGCACCTTAAAAATGAAAAATAAATTAAGATAATAGTTGCAACTTGAAAAAAATAAATAAAAACTATATAAATATTAAATAGATTTTGAGAATGATTTTATTTATTATTTATTAATTTTTTTTAATAAATTAATATATTGATTATCATGAGTACTTAATTGTCTCTTAAAGTATTATGGGCATTTTCAGCTAACAAAATAGGCTTATATTCTCTCCTGCAATTTATAAACTTTCTCTACCTCTTCATACCATTTATGTAAACTTTGAGTCCTTAAAGCTATTATTAATCCCATCCCACCCTAAAGCATAATTGTCCCTTAAAATGGCGGATATATCACCCAACTTATCAACTTATCAAGTTTGGTTGAATATAGAATAAAATAAGTACGAGAATAACTTATTATTTCCTATCACCAACCAAACATGAGATCAAATATGCTATCCTCTCTCTTATTCTATGTCATACTATTATATATATATATATATATATGTACCGATATGAAAAAGGAAAAATGTTTTCAAGCTGAAAATTTGTACATGAAATCTAAAACTGTATTGTCACAAGCATTGTAAAATTTGCCATCAACCCCACATGGTAAAGAGACATACCCTCCTTTCTAAAAGAAAGTACTCATTTAATTTCTCTCCTCGAAGTCGAAGGATCCTTTTTGTGAGGGGTTAAAGGATCATCTATGTTACTTTTCGAAAAGTAAATAGTGTTAATTGATTCTAATCATTGATACTAAAAGAACTAAATTTTATTAACTTAAAATTTATTGATTTTAGACATGATCTAAACTTATTCATTGCACTCAACAAACATGGTACCAAAAGAGATAATTTGGTATCATAGATGATAGAACCCTCCAAGGTTGAAACATCAAGAACAAAAGCCCAAAAAATACCCCATGCTAGGAAATTTGGTATCATAGAATTTTTCAGGTATGCCTAAAATAATAGCAGGAAGAACCGCACCAGATACCTAAAATGTACCCCACTCCTAAACAACCTCACCCTAGCAAGATAAAAACACTCTAAACTCCAAGAACTTGGATTGAAGAAGAGATGGAGAAGTTCAAGATTATTCTGCCATAAAAGGGATTCAGAAATCTAGATTCATGTTACCATTTTTGCATCAACTAAGAACCCAATTGTTTTCTGCATCTTTAATCTTGTATTATTGAACTATAAATTTGCGGACACAATTAAAATAATAATAACTTCAATTCACATTGAAAATTTAGAAATTCTTATACAAAATACTCATATTTTTAATAGACTTCTACCAATAAAGGTCATTGGATTGATTCATGATAATGATAATTTATAACTAATCACCATAAGTTTTGGACCCTTTAGGTAAAACCTTATAAAATGCTCCTATGGCTTAAACCCATGACCTTTGGCTATGACATTCTTGGATCAGGCTTGATCATCTCATTTGCAAATCAATTAGTGTCCAATGAAAGTAGACTAATCTTTTTAAGACATTCAACCACCATTATTAAGGTTACTCATTGTCATGCTTAGGAACGACATTGTTGCACCCTAAAAAATCTCTAGGAGTCTTCTAATATAATGTAGAGCATTAATTTCACCTACCCCAAGTCATAAGGAGGGTAACTTTTGTAGCATATACAGTTAGAATTGTTGTCAATTAAACTTAAGGCAAGAAAAGAATTTTTTATGGAGTTGAATTTGATTCAGATTGAGGGGAAAAAATGGAAGAAGACATTTTTGTTTCATCTCTAAATAATAAAAATAATAAATTTAAACTAAGCATTCAAAATCAACTTGAAATAAACAACCAGATTAGAGATACTTGTGCAAACCAGACCCGTATATAATCAGACTTGAGATCAAGTCTGTCTATTCAAATACCCAACCTGAACCATCTAGTTCCTGAAAATAGGTAGAACCAATATTAGAGACACAATACCCTCTTAATCAGACAGTCCGGAAAAATTCCACTTTCCCTGTCTGGTTTGTCAACAAGGGAGAGAAAAGGTGGAACGAGTGATTAGAACTACTCATGAGCATGCTAAAACTAAGTTAAAAGTGAAGTCCTGGAGAAAGGAAAATTTATGCCCTTCCATAGAAATAAATCTTTAAATGTGACTACTAATATAAGTTTGTCTTATTCAGAAACTTTTAGCTATTTATGTGGACGATTGACAGACCTGGAAAGTTCTACATGACAACCTGACAGAAGAGATTTACATAAGCAGGAGTATGGATGGTTCTTCTTGACACAACCAATCATAACAATGGATACTTCTGTGTCATGGCCAAGCCCATCACAGCTTGTTGAAACTTAGTACAAAAGCATGCTTTTTAAGATGGAGAAAACTTCTAACATCTTTACATGAGTAAAAGAAGAAACACAACGTCAAAAGTCTAACTATGAGAAGCATAACAATGACATAACCCAGTACACCTATTAGCAGGACTAACTACAGAAGAAAACTAACCACAATCAAGCATCTTCCACTAACCTTGCAGATTTACACAGCAGTTATGCTACTTAAATAAAAAAGAGAAGCATTTTAGGCCTCAGAGAAGAGTTACTCCCTAATCCATCTGCAGCAAATTAGTAAGAGGGATATGTGATTGGACTACTGGAATCATAGTATCTTGACCTAGAGCGGCTAATGTTATCCAATGTTGCACCAAAAACTCTTCGACTGTAGTCATAATTGTTGCCATCATGTTGTGAACTATTCCTATTAGGTTGGTGTAACACATCAGAGGATGCTGGCAACGACAAAAAGAGAAGGAAGTTCAGCATGTAAGTAAAAAGAGCCAAAACTGTGACTGTTTCCATGGTAAAGCATGAGGGTGACGAAATAAAAGAAGGATACATCACCTTGTGCATTATTTACTGGGTGAGCCGATAATCTGCAAGGCATTTTCAACCCCATGGAGTGTTGAGAACTTTCCATATTGTTATATGGTACATGGTGTCTTGGGGTGATTGCTGCTGGTGAGGGCTTATCTTGCCCAGAAATCTGTTTGTAAGATTTTGTTTGTCATTATTTAGAGCCCCAAGAAGGAGAATACTGGACCAACACTCTTAGGTTTGGTTCTCGGAAAATTTAAGAAAAAATATAAGGGAAAGAAAATAAAGAAAAAAAATAGAAAGAAAGAAAAAGTGAAGGAAAATAAAAAAATATATTTAAAACCAATAATTTATATGTTACTTCAAACTCATTTCACTTATTTTCTCTTCTCTGTAAAAATTAAATATTTTTAACTAATTTTAACTATATTTGATTTTCTTTGGTATTTTCCATAGTGAAACCAAGTATAAGAAAATCATTTTCTTTAGCATTTTTTGCTTTCTTTAGTACTTTCCGAGGACCAAATATAACCTTAGACTATTTGGTTGTCAAAAAATGTGAGGAAAAAATGGGAGGGAAAGAAAATAGAGAGAAAACATGAAAGGAAAGAAAAAATGAAGGAAAATAAAAATTAGATTTAAAGACAATAAATTATTTTATATGTTTAAACTCGATTTACTTATTTTTCTTCTTCTATATAAAGATTAAATAATTTAAAAATCTACAAGTCTAACGAATTTTAATTATATTTTATTTTCCGTCATATTTTTCATAGTAAAATAAAACATGAGAAAATCATTTTCATTAGCATTTTTTTTCTTTCCTTAATACTTTCCGGGAACCAAACATGGCCTTAAGTCTCCCAAACACTCATTAGCTACGAAATCTTACAGATAAATGGTGTAAATAAAACAAACACTGCACCCCTTACCAAATATTAAAATAAATAAATAACATAATCCTACAAAAATGAAACCACATGACAATCTAGGTAACTATTTCTTGCAACAAGCATTCACCAAACAGCAATTAGACTAGGGATATAGCAAGTAGAAAGCAAAAAATATCAACATCTCACCGCAAATTTCAGGGTTCGGTTGTACAATGTCACAAGGCCAGAGAAAAGCTTGACGGCATATTCTGCAATTTCCTCTGTCTCATATTCTGCGAAGGCATAACCTTTTGGCCGTTCAGTTTCCTTGTCACGAGGGATGTATAAGTCCACCACCCTTCCTACCTGAATCAGAATATCATACAAAACCCTGTCGCTTACCCTCTCATCCAAATTACCTATGTACGATTGAAATTAAAACCAATTAAAACACGTTAGCCTTTTAATATGAATTATTATTTAAATAACTTGAACATAAAGGCAGATAAATAACATGCTGCAAAAGAATAGACAAAGACCATAGTGCAGCATGAAGCATCAACCAATTAAGCAACTTAGGGAGCCATGTAATGATCACAAGTGAAATAAAGAAGTCCAACCTTTAAGGGGGAAAAGGACAAATAAAGCTGTCCCAACATAGAAATATTGTTTAAAAATGGAAGATGTTCAACAGTTCAATTATCAGAATGTAATGTGTGAGTGTGCAAGTTGATGCATTTAGAATAAAATATGCACCTATTTGTGCAAGTTCATGCTTGCATATGTACTTCTGAAGGCTGAATTAGCAGCCAGCATGGTATTGAGAAACCTTATTTGACTATGAAATTGCAAATTATTATTCATTTCCTAGAAACAGGCCCCAAAAAGTATAGCTTGTTTTTATCAGAACAAGCCAATTCATTGCATTTAACACATATATCCTATGATAAGAAACTTAGTACATAGAGCACCAAAAGTATTAGCTTGATATTTGGCAAACATAATGGTCCTGAGAAGTGTATTAATCCAATATTATCAAGAAGTCTCGAACTTGCCAAACTTAATATTGTTAATACCTTTCTTTAATATTTCCACTCAATGTTCTTTATATTATAACCCAAAATGTTCAACTCACAAATAAATAACTACATGTTCTCTTGATTATGCCATTCACCAAAAATCAACTTACTACTAAGAGAACATGCATTCATGAATTTTATAAACCTTTTTCTTTGCACAAATTTTATATTGACCTTGAAAATCCCTCTCAATTCCTCCCTATACAAAATTTGTTTTTTTGTTTGTTTGTTTTTTTATCCCCACATTCAACACTTCTTTTAAGAATCCAAAGCAGATTGACAATGATCACTTCCATTCAATCATATAGTTGAAATTATTATTATATCTAATATTTTAAACATTCCCTACATTATCTTTGATCCATTCCCATCCAAAACCTTTTCTTTTCTTTCCTTTTCTTTTTATTTTTTATTTTTTTATGATAAGAGGAAATCCACCATGACAAGGAGTCATTTATTCCAAATGGCGACAAAGCAAACGACAGTGATATGGGTTCACTCCTCTACCCTAGACCACTTAAATACTAGGATGACTCAAACTCAAGACCTCTAGTTCACTGTTACCACAGGTGATATGGCTTTGCCCCTCTACTCTACACTCCTTAAACACTGGGTGGACTTGAACTTGGGGACCTCTAGTTCACTGTTACCACAGGTGATATGGCTTTGCCCCTCTACTCTACACTCCTTAAATACTGGGTGGACTTGAACTTGGGACCTCTAGTTCATTGCTAGAGCGCGCTACAATTGAGCTACACGTTGGGGGGCTTGAAGGGTGTGTGTATCTACATGTCAACAGTTCTGCCCACCCTCATGCCAAAAACATCATCCAATGGCATCCACTCCATAAGCACAACACCTGAGGAGGCCTACTCCTGAAATGAACACTGAAAAGTAAAAAATAAAATGCAAGCTCAGCATATCCTTTCCTGACATCCCAAGCTATGCCAGAAATGACTCACACTGACAGCTGTTTAGTATGCATCTGATTCCTAAGAGAAGTGTCATGCAATTTACAGCCAACAGTATGCAAAGTAACATCTAAGATGCATATCCATCACCTATCAATGAACAACTTCACCATCTACATGCAAGGGTATAAAATTAAAAAGTAAGAAGTTAAAAAACTAAGAAAACACAGTGCCTTCAACTGATTTCTGAACCCTTACCAAAAAGGATAAGAGGAAATAGAAATTAAACAACAAAATGGACGCTATCTATCTATCTATCTATCTATCTATCCATATATATATATATATATATAAATTAAGAAGTTTCTCAAAATTTTCCCCATAAAACAACCATCAAGTTAGGTTAAACCTCAAATTAGAATGTACCCCTAGGTCTACAGATAAATATTACACTGGAATTAATATCCAGTACAGACAAAAATGGAAAAGATGGATAACACAAATTAAACGTCAAAATCAACCATTATGACTGAATTATTTAAAACACTACCAAACTCCACCATAAAATAGCAGAACAACCAAATCAATTCAACTTTCTCCACCAATTTGTTTGGCGGTAAAACACTTTCCAGGAAAAGACATTCTCGGAAATGTAACTTTCCTCATAAATTTTCCCATAAAAAAACTACCAATTTAGATTAAACATTGAGGAGAAATGCTTCCCCGCGTTCTACAGATAAAATCACACTTGATATCAATTTCTCGGAAAGTAAAATATAAAAATAAAATAAAATAAAATAACAGCCAAAAAATAAAAGAAAAAAGAAATGAAACAAGATAATTCACTGTCACGACTAATATGCACAAAAATCATAATATTCTCCACCATAAAAAAGAAAAATAACCAAATCACCAAACTCCTCTCCACAGTTCCGTTTGTTTCAAAGGAAACGCTTTGGAAGAATAAAATTCGCGGAAAATTAAGTTTCCTCATACATTTTCCCCATAAAACAACCATTGAGTTAAATTAACCTTGAATAAGCTACAGATAAAATCACACCTGAGATCAATTTTCTCGGAAAAAGAAAAAAAATTTCCGAGGAACCAAGCAGAAGTGTATAGAAACAAACCTATGTAAACTGCGCAACCTGATTTTGTAGACATGATCGCTTGGAATCGAAACCCTAGAAGAAGTGTAGAAATCGTGAGCCGAACCGCAGCCGATCAGCTTCCCACCAGTGATTTTGGGTTGACAATTTGAATGATTCTTTTATTTATAGAGTGGTTTTCGTTTCATTACAACTGTGAACTGGCAGCCCGCTTTAACAATCACGAAATGTCACGTCATCAACTGTGTGGATAATTTGGGATAATTGAGCTCTGGGTCAAATGGATGTGAAAATTGGGCCCATCTTATATATAATAGCAATGTTTTTACGATGGCATCGAAAATTCAACCGAAAAAGTTATTAGTTGGAGCATGATCCAACCATGGTTGAATCGATCATATGATAAATATATAATTTATATTTTAATAAAATTAAAAAATAATTATAAGAAATTAAATATACACATACACATAATTAATTTTTTTTAATAATATTTGTATTTATATTTGATATGTAAAATTAAATATTAAATGAAAAATATAAATATAAATATATTAATATATTAAATTTTATTAAATAGAAGATATGTAATATTTAAATATAAGGATATATTTAAGATAAAAATCATAATATTTAAATTAATTGCATATATATATATGCATTTTATTATTTTAAAATTTTAAAAACTATTATATTAATTAATTTATATTATTTTTATATTTATAATTAATAAATATTATATAAATAATTATAGATATAAATATTTATTAGGTACTTATTCTTCAACACATGTTTTTCTTCCATTTTCTTATTAGGCTTTTCTTCTTCATTAAAAAAATAAAATAAAATAAACAAATAAATTTAGGTTAAATTATAATTTTTAATTTTTCTTTTATTTATATTTTTTATAATTAAATAAAATTTTTATCTTCTTTTCTTCTTTACTACAAAAAATAAAATAAATAGGCCATTTCTATTTTCTAACATATCTCATATTTATATTTTTATAGTTAAATAAATTTTTTATTCTTTTTTTCTTTACTTCTAAAAATAAAATGAAATAAATAAATAAATTTGTGGTTATTTCTAATATCTAGCATATCTTATATTTTATATTTTTTATGGTTAAATAAATTTTTTATTCTTTTTTTTCATAGTAGAAAAGAAAATGAAATAAATAAATAAATGTGGGCTAAATAATAGTTTATAATTTATTTGTTTTATTTTTAATTTTATTTTGCACTAAAAGTAAAATATTCACCAACATTTTATTTATTTTAATTATTTTAAATGTCAAACCATTGGAAATATGGTTCGCTCAGCCATGTAGATATAATTTATGCATATGCATAAAATTTGTAGTATTGTACAATGGTGTTATACTAACTATATAAAGCAAATATATTAAATGTATAAGAGATGTACAAGGCTGCCTTTTATGGAAGATTTTAACTGATTTTGAACAACTATTTTTTTTTTGTCATCCAGGACTGCACACTCTCCTACCACACATTCCTTTATCATGCACCCATCTCACGCAAACTTGCATATGGTAATTATAATACTTATCCCAATAATAATGTTTGAGAAAAAATTTGTTTTTAAGTTTTCCACCATTTTTTAAACCAAACTATTGGAAACATGGTTCACACATCCTATATAGGCACATAATGTATGCATGTGGATGGAATTTGCAATACTGTACAAGACATTTACTAATTGTACAAGGGATGTACAAAGCTACCGTTTGTGAAGGATTTCAATTGACTTTGAATAACTTTTTTTTTTCTTATCATCCAAATACTATACACTCTCATGTCACACATTTCTCCATCAAACATTCATCCCATGCACTTTATTTAACTTGCATATGACAATTTGAATACTTACCCCATTAATGATTTTAAGAAAAAAATTTGTTTTTACATCTTTCACTTTTTTCTAAATTAATCCATTGGAAACATGGTTCACACATTCCATGTGGACACATAATATATGCATGTGAATGAAATTTGCACCATTGTATAAGAATATTATACTAACTATACAAGACAAATGTACTAACTGTATAAGAAGTGTACAAGGCTACTATTTGTAAAGGATTTCAATCAACTTTTTTTTTTCTTGTCATCCAAGGACCGCGCACTCTCATGCCAACTCACTCCTCCATTATACACGTGCTTCATGCACTTTATTTAACTCACATATGACAATTGAATACTTACTCCACTAATGATGTCTATGGAAAAATCTCGTTTTTACATTTTCCATCATTTTCTTAATCAAACCATTGGAAAAATGGTTCACTCATCCTATGTAGACGCATAATTTATATATGTGAATGGGATTTACACCACTATATAAGAGTGTTACATTAACTATACATGACAAATATACTAAATGTATAAGGGATGTACAATACCACCATTTGTAGAGGATTTCAATTAATTTTGAACAACTATTTTTTTTTATTTCCCTTGACCAAGGATAGGAGACATTTCTCACACACATTAGGTAATCATACATTCATCCTATGCACTTTATCTAACTTATACATGACCTTTTGAATACCTACCTCAGTAATGATGATTGCAGAAGAAACTTGTATACCATTTTTATGCTCTTCTTCTAAACCAAACCAATGCAAACATGATTAAGTAACCTATGGGTAAACATTAAGGAGGTGTATGCAATTTGAACCACTATACAATGGTGTTACACTAATTGTACAAGGCTAATGTACTAATTGTTCATAGTGTGTACAAGGTTGTCATTTGTTAAGGATTTAAAGTGATTTCGATAAACTTTCCATCTTTTTTCTTGTTACCCAAGGATTACACAATTTCCTTGTTCATATTCCCTCACTGAATAATTGTTTTGACTCTTATTTTTAAATTTCATCATCCAAATTTTGTAACTCCATCCTGAGCAGTACTCAAGGGTCTGTAAACTTTAATAGATTTCTAAATCAAAAGGAATAGTCCATGTTTATCAGGCTTTGGTGATTAGAATTGCTCCTCTGCTCTAACTTCATGCGAAATTACCTTTGGAAAGCGATGAATCAAGACGACAGTTGGTGAAATTGTTGTGGCCAAAGTTGATCATGGGCGTGGCTAGGCCACATGCTTGCCTCTACCTGATACCACTCCTACACAAGCACCTCAATACACATTTTCCTCATCCTGATCCTTTTTTTTTTCTTTCATTTTTTTGTGCTCTTATTCATCGTAAATCCAAATTTCAAAACCTTTTTCCATCAAAATAACTTTAGTTTTCTTTAAAATTCCTTCCATGAGAGTTTCTAGGCATGAAATCGAGATTTTCAACAAACTCTTTGTTGTCATTTCCCTTCTGGCAAGCATTTTCATTATTTTCAACTAATTTTCACGGTTTTCTCATTTTTTCCAACAAGCATTTACAAACTTCATGGTTTCAAATAATGGAATTCATTGAACCAACTCATGCAAAAGTAATTTGGCTCTTGGTAAGGGCCTATCATCCATGACACCTTCTTCGATATTGATTCAAGCGAGGTGTTTGTTTGATATTTGATTGATATTGATCCTCTTTCTGATGCATGAGATTATTTTGCACCTATTATTGAGCTAACTTTGTTTCCCATTAAAGCGCTTAGCTGGCCATCCAAGTACGCTCTCTATCACCCATTTTCCAAAACCCATGAATATGTAGGACATTGTGAGCTATATCTATGATTGATGTTGTCCTTAATTGCCAAGATGCATTGTTTGATTATTTTTGATAAAAATGCATGTTGTGTGCCAATATTCCTAAATTAACTTTGATTGTCCCATAATAGCGCTTAAGAAGTAGTCCAAGTACACACCCTAACCCTCCTTTATGATTGTAATTTGACTTCTTATTTGACATGCTAGTATTAATATAATCTTGAAATCACCTTAGTCTACCTAGGTACCTTCAATCAATTGATTAATTGTCACTTTTTCCCTCGACTTAGTCAGTAGAAGCCTCTTTAGGGCTTAGAGGGTGTTACATCTTAGAGGTACCTTTCCAATAGGTAACCTGACCCCCAGACCAAGACTCGAGTCTTTCAAGACTTGCTTTTCCAAAAACTATGGAGTCAATTCTTTAGGGTTTTCTTTCTTGTTCTATTTTCCCTTTTAAAATAAATAAAATAAAATAAGTGGCGACTCCAACTTTTCCAAAACAAATTTTTCACCAACAAAAATGAATCTTGTCGTTGAGTGGGGACGCACGTGAAAAATGCGAGTCCACACATCCTTTTGCATATTTAATAGCCTTTGGCTCTACAAGTTGCCAAGATTAAACTATAAATATCAGGCAAAGTTTAATGTCAAACAATCTCAAACATTTCAAATGGAAAACAATAAACAAATTCTCTTTTTTAAATTATACTAGAAGGCTTATGAGTAAATTATGAATCTATCCTATTAATTTATTGAAGAGTATGCATAAAAAAGAAGGTTTAAAAAGCTGCCATTAATAGAAATCACATCCATCAATGCTTTTCTAGTAACTCCAACCTACCCAAATTTAATTATTACTTTTTTATAGGTCAAATTTTAATTATTACTTGATATTCATGGATTACATATTTGGATTAGATTTATAAACAACTTTGATTACCTAGTAACCAATGTTGATAGTCTAAAAACATATTGGATCTTGTCTAGAACATTCCTAACATCTAGGACCACATTTTTTCTATCACTCTATACAACAACATAAGGTATTGACCTATTCTTTGTATTGTTTATTTGTACATACCACATAAATTATAATGCAGAAAGCCAAATAATCAATGAATTAGAACATCTAAACAATGCTTTTATTACTTTAATAGTTACATAACAAGTTATCATGTGGATGTTATATAATTATTTATAGACCAAGATCAAAAGACAAGATTAAGTAAAGCAACTGACCCCTTATGGCTGAAGTAACAAGCTAAAGTTTGCATTTATGACAACTTAAACAAAAGTAAAAAAAAAAAAAAAAAAGACAATAAGAAAGCATGTATAGAGGAGTTAAAATTTTCTTCTACATCTCATAAGAGGGGTTTCTCTATCTCTCCTACCTCTAAGTAGTTATCTTAAGCTAAAAAACATTAACTTTATGGGTATCCCATAGATAACTAATAAGAATCTCTGCAGTGATATCTCATTTCTCCTCTCCTCTACCTCATTTTCTACATCGTGAGAGATAGAGTCTTCTAAACATTTTCTATATACAAAAGAATGTATCAGTAGCAAATCTATGCATACAATGTATATTTTCTCTCCCATTCACAAAGGAGATTTAGAATATTTTGTTAATAATGATGGTAACAACATTCACATCACCAATTACAACTATGGTGATGGTGAGGATGTGGACATGGATGACTTAACCTAGGACAAGGTAAGTAAAATTTACAAAGGAAAATTAATAAATACATTTATCTTCGCTATTAACTACATAAGAGTGTCATGAACACAAAACATAATAGCCCAAACACTAAGTGTTAAAGACTGAAGAAAATGAAGCCTAAATTAAAAAAATAAAAGAGACATAAGCCCATCTTTTTAAAGGACTTGAAAATATGGGATTGGAGAAGAAAATACTCTTCTAAAAACATACTCTTGATAGATAATTCACCTTACAAAGCTCTATTAAGTCCAATAATCTTTTCCTACTGTGCATAAGTAGTACTTTTATCTATCACATCTGCAATAGTTCTAAGCTTTGTTTTTGCTTATTGTAGGTTGATACAATAATTTGCCCTTTCCTTATAAGGCAAAAAATCCATTGATACAGTCTTAGGTAAGAAAATTAAATAATTTTTCTAAGAAATTATTTGGGACTTAAATGACTCACTTTTCAAAATTTTTTAGGACCAAATCGTGAATTTTCAACAATATTTAGAAGGATTAGAAGGTGAATCTACAACAGTATTTGGAGGAAATAAAGGATGTTGATTATGTTCTCATACTAATCAGTGCTTCTACTTTAAAATCTTCCTCCATGGACTAGGATAAATATTTTAATATAACATTTAAGATATTTACATTTGTAGACACACATCCAAAAACTTGTCAACATTTGGCAGTCCTTGTTTTGAGAATTCTAAAGTGATGACAATTAAAATGACTCAAATAATCTAAAGGAAAAACTACAATGACTCCATCAAGGTATAAATTTCAGCATTTGATATTCCATACATATGCATGCAAGGTTTTAATTGTTCAAAATTTGTTCTAAGTTTTCGTTGTAATAATATAGCACCATCAATCCATGGGGATATATTTCATTGGGCAGGCCATCAATTACATTGATATGCGTTCATTTTGGTTAGTCTTGTTAGAGGAAGATGATATAGCAAAATAGTTATTAAAGCAAAGGAAAAGCAGTAGAAACTTTTATATTACAAAGCACAGTTGGGAGCAGGGCCTTGATCCTACTTGTTTTCATCTATTAGTGATCACCATTTTCATGGTTTGCAAACTTAAGACATAAAAAAGCCCTTGAAGTGGCAAAGATAAGAGGAAGTGAAACTTAGAAAGACTTAAGAGCACTAGCATTGGTCAAACTAGGGATCCTCACTCACTACTCGAGCCAAATTTGGAATAAGAGTCTAGTTAAACCCCTCTTGGTACTCACTGACAATATAAATAGTGATGATCAATTAAGTAGAATCCCTAATAATATGATGACAAGATCCAACCTAAAATTCAATAATAGAATAGAGAAGGAAAAAAACCCTAGAAATTCGAACCTTGTAGGTGATCATAAAAAAGATCAAGTTGATTTAAAGAAATCGGAACTTCGTGGTCTTGTTTTAAGGAAATGGAAGTGAGAGAAAGGGTCATTACACTAGTAAATGGTGTTAGTGTTATAGAAGACAAAGGTTTGTGAGTGTTAGAGAAGACAAAGGTCCTTGATGACTTTTTCTTAGCAAGATTTCAAATAGAGGGACAACCTATATATGGTAGCGGTAAAGTACTAATTCTTTTATCTACAGACTAAAAAAGACCCCTACTATAAGAGCACATTGCTCCCGATAATAGATTGTTTGCTATTATAGACCCAATGGAAACAATCTATGGACATGATTCCTCGAGTGGCCTCAACTACATAATTTATCGAGAACACCTTTCTTATATTTTTCCTCCTTCAAGTTATTTTTAGTCACAAATTTTCTTAACCCCTACTATAACTACATGACCACACCTTATATTTCTTGTATTGAATATAGATGCATGTTTTGTAGATTGTGCCATAACACACAATCCTTTGTGATAAAAAATATTTTTCCAAATAAATGTTAGTTAAATCTAATGTTAATACCATATCAAGTCCTATCAACCTAATTTAAGACTTAGGAAAAGCAAGTATTATTTTACCTAGTAGAACTAAAATCTACATTAATGATACTCTTTATTTTACTAAATCAAATTAAAATCTTCTTAGTTTCAATGATATTCATTGAAATGGATATTATATTGAAACTATGAATAATGATAGTGATGGATACCTTCTCATTACTTCAGTTATTTCTAGAAAAAAACGTATCTTAGAAAAACTTTCTTCTTACTCATGTGGGTTATATCAAATAATTAGCAAACCCATTAAGTCATATGTTGTCATGAACCAGAAGTTTTGTGACTCAAAAACTTTTATAATTTGGCATGAATGCCTTGGTCATCTAGGATTCTCCATGATGTGTTGTATCATCAATAATTCTTTTGGGCTTCCTTTCAAGAACCATAAGATTTTGATGCCTATTGATTATAATTGTGTTGTCTGCTCACAAGGCAAATTAATTATTAGACCATCATTTACCAAGGTTGTAACTAAATCACCAACCTTTCTAGAACACATTCAAGGAGATATTTGTGGGTCTATTCATCCATCTAATGGACCCTTTCGTTATTTCATGGTTTTAATTAATGCATCAATTTGTTGGATCCTATGTTTGTTTTTTTCAACTAGAATTTGTCTTGTCTAGATTACTTGTTCAAATAATTTGACCTAAGCCACAATTCCCTAATCACCCTGTTAAGACAATTTGTCTTGATAATGCTGGTGAATTCTCCTCTTAGACATTCCTTAATTATTGTATGTTGATTAGTATTGATGTCAAGCATTCTCGCTCATACTCATACTTAGCATGGATTAGTTGAATCTCTTGTTAAGTGTTTGCAATTAATTACAAGACCATTACTCTTGAGAACAAAATAATCTGTCTGCTTGGGGACATGTTATTCTCCATGTTGCCACTTTCATTCGGATTCATCCTATAGCTAATCATGAATTTTCACCTTTACAGCTTGTTTTAGGTTCCCAACCAAATGTTTCAAATTTACTTATTTTTTGTTGTACTATCTATGTTCTCATTGCTCCGCCTCAACATTCTAAGTTAGGTTCTCAATGTCAACTTGGTATATATGTTGGCTTTAATTCTTCCTTCATTATATGTTATCTTAAACCTTTAACTAGTGATGTTTTTACAACCCGCTTTACGGGTTTCCATTTTGATGAAAATGTTTTCCCACTGTTAGAGGGAGGCAAGTCAATTTGAGAAGAATGGCGAGACATAACATAGAATGTATCCTTCTTGTCTCATCTTGACCCCCATACAAGGCAATATGAACTAGAAGTTCATAGGATTATTTATTTGAAAGGACTTGCTAATCAGTTACTAGATGCCTCACAAATACAATGAAAGTAATAAAGTCACATATACCGATTGTGAATACCCCAATACATATTGATGTCCTTGTAGGACAATTGGAGAATGCCATGGCAAGTGAATCTAAGATATACCTAAAGTATGGTATACCTATTGGCTCAAATGATACAATTCCTAGAAAAAGAAATACACAAAGAACAACATATGAAAAGGTTGGTCCTATTGAAGAGCTTACAAATACAAAAAGGTCAACAAAAATGAATGATGAGACCCAACTTGATAAACAATTAGCCCCCGAAGAGGCACAAATTGATCAATTTTCCCTTAAAGAAATATTGGTATCTAGAACTACAGAGATCTTAATAAGTCACACAAGAGAAACAAGGAATTACAATAACATTATCATGGACAATATATTTGTGTTCCAAGTGGCTATAGACGTAATGAAAAATGATGAAGATCAAGAACCATAAACTATTGATGAATGCTAAAAAAAATGATTGGCCAAAATGAAATGAATCAATCCCAACAGAGCTAAACTTGTTAGGAAAATGAGAGGTATCTGGACCTATAGTTCAAACACCTAAAAACATAAAGCTTGTTAGATATAAATGGGTCTTTGTGTGAAAATGAGATGAGAATAATGAAATCACAATATATAAAGCTCGACTTGTTGCTCAAGGTTTCTCACAAAGACCTAATATAGATTATAAGGAAATGTATTCCTAGTAATGAACATGATCACATTTTGATACTTGATAAGTTTATTAGTCTCTAAGTGACTAGATATGTGTCTCATGGATGTTGTTACAACTTATTCACATGGGTCTATAGGTACTGACATATATATGAAAATCCCTTAATGATTCAAATTGCCTGAAGCAACTAATTCAAAACCTAGAAACATGTACTCAATCAAACTACAAAGATCTCTATATGGAATAAAGCAATTTGGGTGCATGTGGTATTATTGTTTAAGTGGGTATTTGTTAAAAGAAGGATATGTGAATAATTCAATTTGTCTTTATGTTTTTTTTTTATTAAGAAATCAGTTACAAGACTTACAATAATTGTAGTATATGTGGATGATTTGAACCTTATAGAACTCTTGAAGAGCTCACAAAAACAACTAATTATTTAAAGAAGAAATTTGAAATGAAAGATTTGGGAAAAACAAGATATTATCTCAGCTTGTAGATTGGGCATTGTTCAAATGACATATTAGTTCATCAATCGGCATATATAGAGAAAGTATTAAAACACTTTAATATGGACAAATCGTATCCACTCAATTCCACCATGGTTGTTTGTTCACTTAAAGTGAACAAAATCCTGTTTCATCCTAAATAAGAAAATGAAGAATTACTTGGTTTAGAAGTATCATATCTTAGTGCAATTGGTGCTCTAATGTATCTAGCAAATTGTACTAGACCAAACATAACATTCTTTGTCAATTTGCTAGCAAGATACAATTCTACCCCAACTAGTAGACATGGAAATGATATTAAACATATATTACAATACCTTTGTGGAATAAGTGACGTGGACTTATATTATTCAAAAGAATAAAAATTGCAATTGATTGGGTATGCAAATGTTGGAGGTTTTTCAAATCCTCATAAATCTCGATCTTAGACATGATATGTTTTTACTTGTGGGAGTGCCACAATATCATAGAGATCAAGTAAGCAAAAAATGGTCACTACTTCCTCAAATTATTCAGAAATATTGGTAATTCATGAAGCTAGTCATGAATGTGAATGGTTAAGATCTACGATAAAGCATTTTCAAGAGTCTTATGAATTATCCCCTATCAAAGACACTATGACAGTATTACATGAAGACAATGTTGCGTTTATTACACAAATCAAAGAAGGATATATTAAAGGTGATCTAACCAAACATATTTCTTCAAAGTTCTTCTATACACATGAGCTTCAGAAGAAGGGTGAAATTGATGTTCAACAAATAAGATCATGTGATAATCTTGCAAACTTATTCACAAAAGCCTTACATATTACAACATTTAAGAAGTTCGTATATCAAATCAGAATGCGTCAACTCAAATATTTTGAACATAAAATCATTAAAGACAACATAATGAGGCCATCATGAGGAGGAGCATCATCATAGAATGTTAGCATATTGTACTCTTTTTTCCTTCGTCTGGGTTTTATTCTATTGGATTTTACTATAAAGTTTTTAACAAAGTAATTCTAACAATCAATGTATGCCTAATTCTTTTTAGTAGTGATGGTCATTCAAAAGGGGGTGTTATAAATATATATTGATAATTATGAATGACCTCTCAACCATCTATATATTTTCTATAAATAATTTAATTCTAATATCTCCGACTTTTATAGGATACCTGAATGAAAGATATAACTTCAGAGTTCTTTCATAGCTCTACCTCTTTACTTCTTTTTCTTTCTTTATTTTCTGTTCTAATATTTCAAATTTTTTATTGATAAGAAAATGATTAATTTCAACTTACTTAAAAATGAATTTAATTTATTGTTAATTTCTGAAGAATAATTTAAACCCCTTTTAGGTGTATACTTTTAAGAGGTCGATGGTCTACACCGGAAAACTTTTTGGAATTTTAACCAAAAATATTCTTATGTTTGAATCATATGATTATTGCATGTTTTGAAAGTATTTCTAAAACGAAACAACTATTTGAAAACATATGGCCTTTCATTTTACAAGCTAAATTCAGTATTTTGTGGTATTTCTTGATTTCAAGCTCACCTCCTATTTAAAAATATTTCAAGTGATAGACCACTTGGATGAGAAGTGAGCTAAGTCGGACGCAAACTTGAATCTTTGGCCTAATTTTTAATTTTTAAAAATATTTTGAAACTTAAATACCGAACCAATTAATATATATATATATATATAAATAAATAAAAATTGTTTAATGACCCAATGCATTGGATGCTTTAGTAAATTTATTAATTTTAAAAAATAATTTAAAAATCCCAATTATTATTGAAAAATTATAAATTAAAATTAGTTTAAAATGACTGTTATTTTTTCCCCAACACATAATTATATTTTTAGAAAAAATTTTATTGGACCAATGAATTTTTATTAATGAGTCTAGTAATAGTTTGAAAATAATTTAAAACTCAAAAATAGACTCAAACAATGTAAGAAAATTATAGATCAATAGTTTAAAATGAGTTTTGACTTTAATGTTTTTTCTTTACATATAATTATACATTTACGATTACATTACGATTTCACATAAAACAAATAGATTTTAATTCAAGTGTGACCAAATAAAATAAGACCTAATTAATTTTTAAAATAATTTAGAATTCCAAAAACTAACCCAATTAATAATGTATTAAATTAAAATTAATCTAAAATCCTATATTCATAATTAATTACTAAATATGTACATGTAATAAAAAATTGGTTTATTTACAAATCAAAAAAAAAATAAACTTCGCTTATTTTTTAATTCATTTTAAATAAAATATTATTAAGTATTATTATTATTTTTAAAATTATTATTCATTTTTAATAAAACTTTAATTATACCTTCTCGAAAATCTTAATATCCATATTTTATAATGATATATATAATGCAATTTTTAATAAAAATATATAATTTATGATTCTAATATAACATTAGTATTCATAATTTATTAAAAATTATTGATTTTTTAATCCATTTGTAATTAAAAAAACTATTTTTTCAATAAGAAGTTTATCCACTATTACGTAAATCAAATTTATAATATTTTTGCAAATTCAAAATAAAAAATAAAAAAATCAAATAAAATTTATTTATGCAAACAAGCATTTTTATTTTTATTTTTTTGTTAAATTTAAAAACAACCCATCATACACCCTTATTTTAAATAAAAATAATAATAATAAAAATAAAAAATAAAAAATAAAAAATAAATAAATAAGGCTTTTTTTTAATTAACTTAAAAACATTTTTTAAAAGTAAATTTGAAGAAAAAAAAAAACCAGAATAACTTTTATACAATTCACGAAACCACAGGCAGCAAAAAGGAAAACTTTTTAAATTAAATCGAAACGGTGATAATACAGGTTGACCATCCTAATATTTGCATTTTTTGTTTTCTCATTTGTATCCTGTGATGCCAATCATCATATTTCCATTTTCCTAAGAAATCAACAAGCAATGAAGGTTTCTTCTATTCACTTCCAAAACCATAAGACAAGCTCTTAAATATTTTGAAGAATTTCCTCATTAGGTAAAACACATTGTCCTAGGACTTGCACAAGTACCCACTTTCTCCCTTAAAAGAATACACCTTGAGGGAAAAAAATAGTCAATAAATCAATAACCAAAATCATATGGCACCTCCACATTCAGCTCCTTTTTCCATTTTTTTTTTTTTTTTTTTTTTTGTTTCTTTTCTTTTCCTATCCCTTTGATGAGCTCAATACTTAAAAACATTAGTCTTGAAAAGAATTGTCTTGTGACAACAGCATTCAATCTTCATCAGAGTCGTCAAAAGTGATCTTTTTGGACTTTGGAGCATCAGCAGCAATTTCTCTGAAGTGAGCCCCATATAGCTTGGACTCCTGCAATTCAGACATGAGGCATCATATTACAATCCACACCAGCTTAATCAAAATAATGCTCAGCACTCATGGCCTGCAATATTGAGCATATTGACATACAGCTATTTCAACATAAGCTCAACATCATGTTAATCACCAAGTAGCAAAGACTCGCACACACACTGGATGGGGCTGCTGCATTAAGCACAAACTTTAACATCCCCCTTCACCTTCTCATTAACCACCAAACAAAGAGAACAAATATGGTGTACTAGCTGATAGTCGGTTAATGAAAGAGCTCAATCAAAAGAAAAAAGGACCATATTTAATCAATAGTTCAAATGGATTGTTATCAATCTATTATTTGATCTGTTACCACAAAGGTCTAGTTCAGGTCTGTATAGCCTTACAAACCCTATAAAAGAGACCGCATTTCAATGAACACAAATTTTCCAGTGTTGAATTAATTTTTTTTTTTTTTAAAAAGGCCTAATTTTTCTTCATTAATATTTATAGGTAAATTACATATAAATTTCGTGTCCAGAGTTAATTTCTTCAACATTGGTATACCTAACTAATCCTGACCCTCTATTTTCACATTTTGGAATTAATTTGTTGTAAGTTTCTTTTACAAGATAATATAAGTCACAAGCTGACATAATATACAAATATGCATGCATGCACACAAAATGTAGGAGCACATGCTAAAAGAGGAAAGAGAAATGAGCACCTTTTTCTTTACATGTGTGCCGAATTTTAAAAGGTCAGCGGGGACAATCTGCCCTGCTTCTTTGAGAACATTCACCAGCTCCCCAGCAAGTCCCTGCAATACATAATCACTATTCATCAAAAAAGAATTGGCTAAATGCAAAACCAATACTATTCAACTCTGAAATTTAAGCAATAACACCTGCAAGCATTTTCTAATATTACCTTGTTTTCCTGCATGAAGAATGTGTGTGCAACACCCTTCTTTCCAGCTCGTCCAGTTCTTCCAATTCTGTGAACATAATCCTCTGTAGTGAGAGGAAAACTGTAGTTGATCACTACTTCCACATCTGGAATATCCAATCCTCGTGCAGCCACATCTGTAGCTATCTGCACAAACATAAAGCAAATAAAATATGTCATACTTAGCAATTTCCACTCTTGCAAGGACTCGAAATATAATAAGCAGCGGTAATCTTAGAACATTTTAATTTATAGTTTAAATGGGAACCTACCCCAGATTCAAAATATATTTTCCCATAAATTTATAATTTTATACATTGGTCCTCTAGCCTATCAAGTTTCACACGTTTTGTATTTCACCATTTTCTGTAAAATCCCAATGTAAACTCCATTTAGGGTCTAAAAGTTGGTCTGCTTTGGCATCAAACAAAATATTGTTCAAATCTTGAACACTAGTAAGGCATGTCTGACATATTTTCATGCATGTTACGAGTCAAACTGCTAAACCAACACGCTTACTTTTGGAGTTATTGCAGGAAGGTCTCCACCTACAACTCCCAATCATGGAATTGTCTTGAAAAGTAAAGGAGTCTTTCAGCACAGAGTTGCCACACCACTTATCCAGCCAAAACTTAACTCTCCTCTCATTCCTTACAACAAAGCGAACTCTACTTTTGAAAACCTCCCACTATTTCCTGAATGCCTTCCATAACCCAACCCCATAACACCCCCCAGCACCCCCAAACACCAACTTCCCTTCCTACCCAAATTTCCCAACTATCACCTGCTTTCACATTGACTCCCTTTCTGACACAAATCTCCTCCACTTACCCAAAAGAGTAGTATTGAGAACAAAAAGATCATGCACACTATAGACCAACTGACCAAATGAGGTTCTCTCTAGAGCTCCTGCCTCTCCATAAGAAGTCTCTTTGGATCTTAATTTAGAATATGAATGAGGAATAACTTCTAAGTGTAAGAATTCTAAATAAAGCCAAAAATTCAAAAAACTAGGATTCAACAATAGTCTAATGAAGGACCAAAAAATAAAACAAAAATAAATAATCAAGCAAGCCTTGTTTGGAGCTACAAAATGTAAAAGAGGATGATAAACCACTCCATGACAAGACAACACCCTCACCAAAGACCAACAGCATTACTCACAAGGTACTTGACATGATGAAGAAAAGATATCATGCCCCAAGAGATGGCTTTCTAAAGACATTGAAGGGCATCATAGAAGCCCAATTCACAAAAAACGCATTACCCAAAAACCATATTTGCTCCTTATAATGAGGTGCCAAAGTAAGCTCCTCGCTATCTCATCCACTTGCCCATCAAGGACTTATTTTGGAGACTCACATTTTCCAAACCTAAATTACTGATTTCTTTGGAGGGAAAACAATATTCCATCTCACCAAATGGTTCCCCTAGGGTAACTGCAACTTGAAAAAATTCCCTTAAAAGGGGAATTGCAATTTGAACTAAAAAAATTCCCTCTCTAGACAGTTAAACTGCGGAGAAGACAAAATAATTAAAATTGACCATGAAACAGATAAACTACCCACTCCAAAACCATAAATAAATAAAAGGAGAAGAGGGGGGAGAGGAGGGAAAAAAATTGTACTGGAAAAAATATGGACCTAAAGAATGCTTTTGGTGTGACGACAATAACCAAATGAAGAACAGCCCACTAATTTGATTTCATCCTTTAAGATAAATAAGAAAAAAGGGATGTTGATTCCCCATGTTTCAATAGGCATTACATGATAACTGAATATACTTATTTAGACTATAGAACATGAAAGATGCCTTCCAAGTTCGCGTTCCAATGGGGACAAAAATTTACCTATAAAAAAATTTAAAAAAAAAAAAAATATTATAGAACATGAAAGACAACTTGATCTTAAAGGTTATCGTTAAGTTGATTATTTTTATCTATGTGTGCGCTACAGAAAAATATTTGCATGCATGACAACTTCAACTGAAAAATATGAGAAGTGAGGTAAAAATTATTTTGAATCAGCATAAACAGATAACACAATCTAATTGAATGTTGCAGGATCTAGATAACATTAATTACAGAAAAGATGTAGAATTGTCACTTTCCCAACCATAGTTATTATGCTTGAATATCAATCCAAGTGCAGGTCTGAAAATCCTACTTATTTTATTGCACCATTTTTCTTACATATTCATAATATTTTATTATTTCATAGACAGCATACCATCAAAGGACAGCTTCCCTCCTTGAATAATGATAATGCCGCTGTACGTGCTTGTTGCGCTTTATCACCATGTATAGAAACAACATTCCAACCCCTAGGAAGATGAAAACAATAGCATATGAAAGGGGAAATGAAGAGAGAACATTTCAATAAAACCAATAGTTTTCCAACCATATATTCAGAAGCCACTGACACTTCAATAGCCAGATTTATAGCCATGACTCAAAACTAACATATAAAATGTGATGAAAACTACCTTCTTTGTAGCATATTTTCAACACGAGCAGCTTCTTTCTTGTACAAAACAAAAACTAACACTCTGTTCCTGCTCAAAAGCATAACATCTGTATCAGCAGGATGTGGCACCATAATACATTAACAAACTTGATCAAGAAGTTGAGAGTAAGTGTTCCCATTCACCAAAGTCAAGGTCAATCCTTTCATTGAAAATAATAATAACATACAATTGTACAACCCAAAATGTGGCAATTAAAATAACGGTAAGCATAAGTGTTTGGGCATTTGGAAGTATACGCATGCTTGAAGGGGTAAGATACTAGGATGGAATTTTTTTTGTACAAAACAGAATCACCTTATGTAGCAGTTGCCAACTCCATGCACAATAGTGAGATCAGTGATGATTAAGGGACTAGCTGTGATTACCCATCCTCAGCTGTTGGTGTTTTTTAAGCGGGTCCGAGAAAGCAGTGGGTGATTTAAACAATGTCAGAAAAATTGATTGGAAGAACACACATTATGAAGGTGGCCACAGACTATTAGCACATTAAAAAAAAATAGACTTTAAAAAGTGCAGATTGAGATGAGAGGATTGCCCTCATCTATGGATTCAGGGTGCCTTTTAAGCCCTAGCAGATTCTTTCAACATGCTAAATTAGTGTTTACATAACTATGAACTCCATTTTGATCTTCAAAGTGATCATCCTGGTCAAATTGATGAATGGAAGATGACCACCTGTCCCAGTGGAGGTTCGTGACCTATGGATTTGAAATCCCAGTACATCTTGGGGCTCAAACAGAGGCAGAAAAATATGAACTGCCAAGTTGGAGGACTGGGTTAATCAAGGTAGGTTCAGATGAGGCAGGTAGGATGCTCTCTGAGGGAATGAAGATTGGATGATTGAGATGAAGTATGATGTGTAGCAATAGTTGCAACAGGGTATGAGTACAGGACAATTTATGACCATGGTACAGCAATTCACTCCATCATGTTATCAAGGGAACACAATTATCAGCTTGCCAGAGTAAGAACAGGAGGAATTGAGCCCATTGTTAAAAGCATACCTCCAGTTAACTGATCTGGGGTTCTTAACAAAGTTAAGGCCCAGTCAAAAGACGGGTGTAGGGAAAGCAATTGACCCCAAGGGCCAATCTAAGCCTAAGGTATTATTCTTTTGCCCAAAGTGTAACTTGCCTCCAAAGCCTAAGCATCCACCAGATCACAAACTGACCCCAAGTCTACAAGTTGCAGGGTCAACCATGGCACAGGGTGGACCAGAGAATTCTGATAGAACTGAGCGCAGCCCTCATCTGAGCCATAAATTGAGATATGTTTCTCAGGGAGCGAGGAGTGGGTGCAGTGACCCCACCACAACAAATGGAAGATGCACAAGATAACCCTTAGCTTGTGGTGATGGCAACAATCTAAGCACCAGAAGTGGCGTCAGAGCTGGGAAGGAAAGAACACTTTTTGGAATGAAGATACAGCACTATATGAGGAGTGTAAACCAAGGACACATGCTTTCACTGGTGAGGGACAGTGCACAGAAAAACATGTCCTTTAGTAGACCAGCCCCAAGCTTGGAAGTGGGGGTGACAATTGAGATGGTCGGATTCATGTCGTATCAAGGTCAAAAGTTATAAAATTACTCAATTCAGATTGCCTGTATAATAATTGTGCCAAATTTCTTTGACACAAACACAATTCATTCATTACATTGATAACATATTTTACTAAATTCAGATTACCCATTTAATAATTGTGTCAAATTTCTTTGAAACAAACACAATTCATTTATTACATCAGTAACATAACAACCTGTGTGATATGTTTACTAAACAGGTTGAATTGGGTTGGATTGACCATCTTGTTCACCATTATCTATTTGTGTTGGAGCTAGTGCAGAAGCAGTTCTCTCTAGCACAAACTGCCCCCAATGCATTATAAGATGATTGTTATTTCCTTAATGAGATTTAGTCCCAAGAAGAGAGCTCATACCATAGAGGCCTTCTTGGCAACCTTATGGGTTTTAAGGTTAGAGAAGGATTGTAGAATCTCTGAAGACAGGATGAAGTTTGTGGTTGATTTATGGGAGAGCATGAGTTGCCCCACAATCTTCACATGCAAGATTTGTAAGATCACCAGGTTATCTAACCTCTTCAGCAAGGGAGACTTGACAACCATTCTTTAATGGGTAATGTATAGGAGTGGATCATGAAGATATGACAATTGGGTGTATATGATAATGAAGCTCTCATAGAGATGCAGGATGTCCATTCCTTTAGAAGCCCATAGATCAACTAAGAAATAAGTTAGCCAAGAGTAGAACCATAACCTCCATAGCTTCATGGGAGATCATATCTCAACCTAGTGAGGTTCTTCATTCCTATATTGTATTTACTTTGTGCAATCTTATCTTGGAGGACCTCTCATCCTATTTTGCATGATTCCTCATTATATTATACATATAATGCTGGGAGGTGTGGTCCTAGTAGGAGGCACATGGTCTAAGGTTCAAATCTTGCCATTGATGATACCTTGATTTATCTAGTGCTGGTTGTTGCAGGTGCAATCAACACCCCAAGGTTTGGGTTCCCATAGAGAGTCCTAAGGGCTTGGCCATGGAAGGTTCCTCAGTTATAAAATATATATATATATATACATACATATAATTCATACTTCTTTTTTACCAAACCAACACCTCCCAACCACAAAAACACACGCAAATAAAAATAAAGATAAAAATAGAGAACATCCAGAATATGATAAGAATCAGTCCATTTCAGTAATTTATTTCATAAACAGGAGAAAAATCCTGGAGGATCGACTTAGACAACAAAATCATAAAACCTACCAGGGAAACTAATAGGAAATATAAGTTACTGCAAATGATGTGGCAAATACCTTTGGGACTTGTGGTATTTCCCTAACAAAGTGAGCAAACGTTCATCACGTGATCGATCATCCAAGACCTGAATATGTAAAATATATGTTGTCAATTCAAGCGGCATTGTTCTATGCATATAGCAAACAAATCAGACAGTAATATAGGTCCGCAAACTGGGGTGTTCTTAAATTATACCTCCACTATTTGCATAACATCATGGTTGGCAGCTAAATCCTCTGAACCTATTACAACCTGAAAGAAAGCTCATTAATTTTCAAAAGGACATAAGAGAACAGTTTAAAGGTCATTGACTCAATTACAAATATCACACCTTAACTGGGTTGGGATCCATAAATTCTTGAGCTAATTGATGAACAGGTAGAGGCCATGTTGCACTAAACATTACCATTTGGCGAGCTGCAAAATTTTAAGAGTTTGAATCCCTAAGCCACATGAAAATATGCCAGAGAAGCAATTATAACTGGCTTGAGAACAGAAGGTCAAATCTTGCAGATGTTAGATTCAAACGCTTATTAAAGGAAATCATTGAATCTCCAATGCTTATTAGTTTACAGGAAACTTGAGTGTTGAATGAGAAACAGGTCACAGCTATCTCATTTTTGTGTTATTATTTTGACTGACACATCAGGTGGAATCCAATTGCACAAAAGTCAATGACTATATGCAAATGTTTCATAACTTTAGATTATCCAGCAACTCATATTTGATGAAAATAATAAAACAAGATAACAAAGGGAAGAACAATCCAGCTTGTAAAACATACAGGACCCATTATCAGAAATAGAACATGATCATCTGTCCTAAAGAAGCAAAACTGACAATTAGAATCATAATAGCACAAATATGGGCCTCAAAACTCTTCCCTTGTCAAAAGGTCTTATTCTCTTCAAGAAACTCTCTTAATAAGGGGAGATATCTCATCAAGCAACTCATTAATGCGTTTGGACAGAACCCTTTCAATGAACCCTCGATAATGTGCCTATCAAACCCTCAATATTTATCTTAGGGACAAGAGTGATTGATACATTGACATCCAAGAGGCTTACCAAAACAGAGAGGGTCTACCAATAAATTTAGCTTAGACTTCTAGAAGTACATCTTTTAATTATCCATTTTGTTTAGTGTGCTTTCTTATGCTTTAAGTTAGCTTTTATGGATAGTACTTAGGCTCCTAGTCTTTTAAAGTGGTCATATGAGGGTAATACGATGTTTTTAAATGCCAGAAAGGTTAGGATTATTAGATATGAAGAGTAATCAAGGGTTAAGTTTGTTAGGTAGTTGTTATCCTTATGTCATACCCTAATAACAAGTTATTCAGCAGGTTTTTAGCTATTGAATTAATAGAAACTCATATATGAATTTATTTATAAGGAATAATCCTAACTTCAACTACATCATGATTCTCCATTATTTCCTCGCATTGAATTGCTGAGAATTTCTTTTAAGGCGTCAATTTCCTTACTCCAGCAGCAGACAACAAATTTGATCACTTTTCTCCTACATCAAATTGGGATTAGAGCCACAGCCCTAAATCTATACCATGATTGGATGTGGTAAAGTTTGTGATGGAAGAGGAAACAAAAAAGAGGTAGTTGCTGCTGCTGAGGTGTCAACTAAAAAGGGCATTTTGAGAGAGCAATTATCTGAGCAAAGTCAGTGCATACGAACTTCAAATATTTTGAAATTTGTAAAAATGAATTTGATTTCAAACAAGTGGGATCCTCTTTTCCGTTTTTTTTTTTTTTTTTTTTTTCTCAAAATCAGCAAACAAATTTTCCTAAAATCTTATATGAAAACACCACACACTTGTTATGAAAGGCATGCATGAAACATTTTTTTTTTCTTGATACACAAAATAAAAGAGTACATATAAAAAGGAGGTACCAAATGAGTGTCCCAAAGTATATAGGAAGTATACATTAATTGCAAAAGGTAAAACCAAGAGAAAGAGGGAGTACAATAAACAACATCTGCCTTCACCAAGAACTAAACCAATCAATAAAGTTGATTCAAGACAAAAGACCCTCATCTATAAACACCCCAGTCCATGCTCACAAATTACAAGCAAAAGAGCTTTTCAGCCTTTGGTTCACAAAGTCCCCATTTTCAAAACAATTTTGCTTCTTTCCTTCCAAACTGTCCAAAAGATTTCAAGTCTTTTTTAGCTTTTTGCCCACGAAAGAACTATGTCAACCAAGAAAGGTCTCTCTAACCATAGAGGAAGAACCAAGACATGCCAAAGAAAGTAAAAAGCAACTGCCATAGAACCAGTGTCTTGACACAATGAACAAGCGACATGTAGTCAATGGATTTTTCTTCTGTGGCAAAGGAAACATCTTGCTAAAAACCACCCCCTTGTTTGAACCTTATCCAAAGTTAAGGTCTTTCCCCATGTCGCTTGCTATGCGAAGAACCCCACCTTAAGCGACATGCATCCAAATGACATTCATCAAAAAGGAAACTAAACCTCCTAGCTCCAAAGCAAAATAGAGGATTTTGACAAAAAAACCTTCTGCTCTTTGACACTATCTAAAGAACCCTATCTTTCTCATCTCTATGCGCCCTGTTTTCTTAGAGTCTCAAAAGGAACCACTCCACACTTTTCACTTCCCAATCATTAAAAGGCGTAGAGAAGTATGGAGTCTAACCACCCCCTTCAATTGATGAATTCCAAATATCTGCCACCCACGCCTTTTTTAAAATAGCTAAGGCAAATAAAGAAGGGAAGGTATCATACAATAGTTCGTCTTTGCCCCACTTGTCGTTCCAAAACTTCGCCCTCTGACCATTACCCACTAAGAAAGAAATTCTACTAGTCAAAAGATCTCAATCCTTCCTCATGGCTTCACATAACCCAATACCATACCCACTGAGAAAGAAATTCTACTACTCAAAAGATCTTAATTCTTCCTCATGGTTTTACATAATCCAACACCATACCCATCCCTCACTTCACAAGAGCATCATCCCCTTCTTTTTCCTCATACTTCCTACAGATAACTTGCTTCCAAAGAACCTTGCTTTCATCACCAAAACGCCAACTCGATTTGCATAGGGGAGCCTCATTAAGCGTTGACAGACACCTTTAGCCCAAGCCATTTTCCTTTTATCTAAACAGACAATCGTACACCTTACTAAGTGTGGCTTCCTAACGAGGGCCCTGCCACCCAAAAAAAAAAATCCCTTGAATATGTTGTAACCTCAATCTGACTAACCTTAGTATGCAGAACAAAGACATAAAGTATCTAGGCATACTAGAAAGAGTGTTTCGAATTAAAGTAAGTCATCCTCTTTTAGACACATATTGTTTTTTCCACATGGCCAACCTTTTACAGAATCTCTCTTCCACCCCATCCCAAGCCGCCATATATTTTAACGAGGCACCCAAAGGGGAACCCAAGCAAGAGGAAAGGAGAACACTCACAATACAACCAAAGTCTAAGGCCAAGTCATCTAAATTTTCCACCCTCTCCACTGGTATTAACTCACTTTTATCCAAATTGATTCTCAACCCCAAACTAGTCTCAAACCAGATAAACAATCAACTTAAATAAGTCATTTGATCTTGTAAAGCCTCACAAAAAATGGGAGTATCATTAACAAACAATAGATGAGAGATTGAACCCCTGCACCACCCTTGCCCCAACCCCTCACCCAACAAGCCGACAAATAACCTCCACTCATGAAACATTGAATTTAGGTAAATTTATTATAGTAATGTACAGTGCATAATTGTTAGTCAAATTATTGAATGTTTATCATGAAAATGATTAACAATGAAATCTCTTATTGGATTTACGAGTTTTTTCTTTTCTAAATTTTCTTTTTTCCCCTTTGGAGCAAGGAGTGTTGTTGAGCTTAGAAATTTAGAATTTTAAAAGTGGCTATAAACACTTACATACCAACAATAATACAAGTATATATGACTAGTTGGAACTAAAATTATAGTTAAAAATTCAAAAAGTTTATATTGTAGATTTTATGTACATCTAAACATTAAAATCCTTTTCTTTTTTTTTTTTCTAAAGTTAAATTTGTCAAAGAGTAGTTTTTGATGTTTTCATATGTATAAATAATATTGGTGAATGTTATGTTCTAGTTTTCTTAGTCTTACCATGGAATCCCAATTTGCCTACAAAAAAAAATTGTATCTATTACATAACTTATGTGTATTATTTTTCCTATTTTTTTTTTATCATGCAACAAAAAACCTTACAATATGTAATATGATGTGAAACATGAAATTTACAAGTTAACAACTTTGTTTTAAGTAATTACACAATGACAATGTGATAATTTAAATGCCAAAATGGCCACTATTATTAGGTATAAAGGGTAATTGTTATCCTAATATAGATAACCTAGTAAATGTTAGCACATTTCTAATCATTGAATTAATAGAAACTCATGTCTGGAGTTACTCATAAGGCATATAAATCCTTGAGTCATGAGTTACTCATAGGGCATATAAATCCTTGAGAGTCTTTTTTATCAAGTCATAACTTCAACTATATTGCAATCCTTACCTCTCCCCTATTTAATTGTTAGAAATTTGTTTTAAGGTGTCAATTTCCCTTACAAAGCAAGGGACAACAAATCCCATCAACTTTTGGCTATATCAACAAAGAATGTAGAGTTGGAATTAGAGACAAAAATTTCATAGAAATTTGGCCAAAATTTTGGCGTGTTGGTGGTGCCCAACACTATTTTTGGGAGAGAAACAGTTTGACTAAGTTTTTGCGATTGATCCTCGATTTTGCAATTTTTTGGCAACTTTTCTAATAAATCACTGATTTTTCATCTCTATTGCCAATATTTTGGCGATTTCTTGTGCATATGGCGATTTCCTTATGTGTAGGAAAAATAGACAATTTCTATTATGCGCATGTGTTCATCGAGTTTTTGCAATTAATTGCCCATTTCTGCGATTTTTTTGCAAATTTTCCAATAAATCGTGGATATATTGGCACTTTCTAGAGTAGACAAGTGATTTTCTTGTGAACATGCAAAATGGGCAATTATTTGGTAAACACATGTGTGGCCACATCAACATCTTCAATAGCCAAAGTTTTCAAAATTTAAAGAAAAGAACAGGTAGGATAGTTCAAACCTAAGCCCTTCCCTATGGAAAAGATAGTTTTCAACCACCAGGGCAACCATGCCCTAATAAAATATATGCCTATTAATATATACAACATTTGTGTCTCCTAAACCTTTTATATATACAAAAAATAATAATATATTAAAATGAAATTTGAGCAAACAAATTAATTTTAATTATTTTATTTTTAAAATTCATTTGATTGGTTGTTGAAAATACAAAAATCATCATGATGATCTTTATAATGAGTCTTTTTTATATCTTTTGTATAGTAATTAAATACAAGAGAACTATAAACTTGTAAATAAAATTATAGATATTTTTAAACAAAAAAAATTATAGATGTCATTATTTCTTTTATATTCTTTAATACATACAAATTGGAAAGTCAAGTTCTACATATTATTATCAAACATTATAAAATTTATCATATATACATAGTTTTCTTCAATAAAACAACTTCAACATGAGTATCATTGCTTGTTTTAATATTTCAATGGGTTTTGACCAATTTTCATCTCATTAATATTTTTTTTCCAAACTTCTATATGATATTTCTGATATTCTCGTAAAATTGAACCACTGAAATTTTTGCATTTTTCAACATCTTGATTATGAGTTGTCCTTCCGGTAATATGTTACAACTTAAACCATAAGAACCATCTAGAAAAGGAAAGGAAAAGAAATGATTGAATATTCTTCCATGTAACTTACGTTACATAAATGCTTATTATTCTATTTATAATATTTCTAATTTTGGCTATATACATCTTAAATATGTATGTCAAAGACAAGCTCCTTGCATGTATCTGCAAACTTCTTTGCTTACATATTGTAGTATGATAGTATTATTCTGAGGGTCTTGCTTGATGTGCATTGTACAACATCATTTCTTGATAATGTATTTATAGGTGTAAAGGGCTATTGAAAAGCAAACTCTAGCTAGGATTTAAAGTTATCATAGAATAGAAGACTTTATGATTTTTAAAATGCATGTTTTATTACTAAACAAATAAATATACAAGGAGCTCTAATAAAAAACAACATTTCTTTTCGTTTTAGTTTTAGTACTCTTACCATACAGTATTCCCAAAATCCCACTCCTCTAAAGATTTAGGAAGCAAGACTAACCATGCAGATAATTCTTAGACCCAGCCTACTAAATTTTTTTTATTTTTTATTTTTTATTTTTTAATAACCGCGGATGTCTAGGCCAGCTTACACGCACCTCGACTAATCCCACGGGACCCTAAAGTTAATGACCGGGTAAACCTTCAGTGGCCCTGAGGGGAATCGAACTAGTACCATTGAGGAGCAAACCTAAGGCCGAACCAACTAAGCTACCCCTCACGGTATACCCAGCCTACTAAACTATTCTTCAAGTTTTGCACTCAATTTTTGTTTTCTATGTATTAGTTAGCTAACTTTTTGTGATTTTTTTAAATAAACTTAAAAAATACATGATACTTAATTTTGCCCTTCAAACATTTATAATTATAAAACCATTTGCCACACACTTCAAACATGTCATGCAGTTTCTTACCATTCTTCTGCCCTTCAAAATGACCGAATTCAAACTCAAAGTTTTTCCTTGAACTTAAAAATTCAACTTATTGCTAATAATTTATATTTTGAATTCAAATTCAAAAAAAGGAGAACAGTGTATATAGATTGAGAGAGAGAGAGAGAGAGAGAGAGAGCGAGAGAGAGAAGAAAGATGAAGCAGCAGGAGGGAACTGTTAATATTTTATCACGTACCAGGACATGTCTGGCTTAATATAGAGCGAACTTCTGGTTCAAATCCCATGTCCAGCATACGATCTGCTTCATCTAACACCTAAAGAAAAGCAATGATCACTTCCACTGGTAGCTCAAAATACTATTTAGGTTATAAAAAGAAAGTATATCATACGCAATTCAAAAATAGCTGCAATCACAAAAAAGAAACTAATGTACTAGAGGTATCATAGTCTCTAAAAGGAGAGAGGTAAAAGGCAGTGACCCTATCAAGTTATAGGCTAATCCAAAAACAAATATATATATATAGCTTAAACTAAAAATTTACAGACTGAAACAATATGAGAACATGAATCAATCATGCACATCCAAAATTCAAAAATAATAATTAGTTTTGAATAAATGAAAGATCACATCAGAATTGAGAAAGCATCAGGAATACTAAAACAGCAATCAAAAAGCATATTCTAAACCTGCAGGTGAGGGTTTTGCTATTGAGACTGAGGTTGTAGCCCTTCTGAAGGACCTTGTACAAGCAAAAGTTTGGGTATATCCAACTTTGTGGTGGAGGGGATTATGTTGTTGTTATCTCATAGGTGGTCAAAAAGGAAATAGGTTCATTGAGGCTTGATAGGTGGCTATGCCAAATATTTGATATCTTTATGGAGTTGAGATGCACCATTTGATGGGTTCCTCACTCAGCTAATCAGATGGCAGACAGGCTAGTAAAAAGAAAAGCAAAGCAGTTGGTATCTTTTCTTGGAGATTATTTGCCAGCTTGAGTCTACTTAATATTTGTTCAAATGTTGCTTCCATTTTTGTAACTTCTTTCATTTGTTCAGCTTGCATGGTTCCTTGAGTCCATCACTGTCTTGATCTGAGCTGCACATCATGGAAGGATATCTCATCCTTCTTGATCTTTTAATTAATAGAAAAAGATCTATTGGGTTTTTGAATAAAAAATACTTAAACAGTGTGACCTGTGAGCTTGGTTCTTTTAGCTTCAGCCAGCATTACATGACACTATAGTGACTACTATAGCTAAAAGATGTTGGTGTCTCCATTTATCTGATGTACTGTCCATTTACTCACTAGTTTTCTTCCCAACTAAACCTCCCTTGCTATATATATATATATATATAGTTGTTCAAGGTAAATGCTGTAATATTAAAAAAACTAGAATTACTGCAATAAGTTTCTCCACTGCTATAAAATACCATAAATCAACAGAAGGTACAAAATAGAAAATGCAGTTTTGCTTCAAATCTAATGTACATTTTGAAGTGTCATGGTTCGCAAGGCATTTCCTTCCAGCATGAAAAAGAACAGATACATCTCAAGAAGTCTAAATGAGCAAAAGTGACTTCTCTTACAGCAATGTGAAAAAATAATCAAGAAAAAAACCAGAATGACAGCATCTTCAACACCATTCAGGGCAGGAACATAGTGTAAGTTTTGTTTTATGTCCAACTATTATTGTTTGTAATCTTTCTCAAAAGCTTAAATAGTTTCATGATTTTCATTTCGCCAACTGAAATTCATTAAACCAAACTTTGAACAATGACTTCAAGTTCTTTGTTATCTGATCTGGTAATATGGAAAAGCACTACACTCCATGAACTCTTTTACTTAAAAATATGGTAAATTAATAAGTCATCATTCTCACCTAAAAAGAAAAAAGGAGCCATCCAGCATGAATAAGAAATTCAATCATTTCAGCTACGCCTAAAGGTTTTTACCTAAGAACTCATGAACACTGCTAATTTCAGTGTCAAAGTGTTGACTATTGAAACCAACATAATACAAGAAAATAATTAGCAAATAGGTTGATTCAAATGATCCTCTACTTACCACAAAAGATACCTCTGTAAGGCAACACACACCCATTTCAATTAGATCCTTCAAACGTCCAGGAGTTCCTATGACAATGTCCTGAGTGAACATGGAAAGGAACATCGTATATTAGGTAATTATAAGCATATCTATCACATTAAGAATATGTATCTTCATCTCTCCACAAAATTATATAGATAGAAACAATCACAACAGATCCCTCACAAATACAACAAGCTTAGTAATTGATTGCACACAAAGCTTGCAGTATCCAATAACTGTAAACATAATTCCTTAGTAGGTATTTGGATTATTAAGCTAGTCCATCCTTTTCCATATAGGATATTCATGACTTTTCCATTAGTAAAGCATGTTAATGCAAGAGTCATATCAGAAATCATAGATCCAGAAGATTGGGAATATAAAGGATAGAAAGATTATCCTTTCTCTCTTTCGAGTCACCATTGAATCCATTTGTTATTATGGTAAATCAGTGTATCAAGATGTCAAAAATGGAAAATTACTAATCTTAGTGTATCATGGTCAGAGATTCATACAGAAACTAAGCTCGGTGACACTAAAAATGGTTTTCAGTATTCATTTTAGCTAAGTGACGAAGATGAGAGATCTGCTCTTTTGCCTTTCCAAGTGAACTATTGCAATGGAACATTGCAAATTCTTTGCACATATACATTTCCAAGGTAAATCCATGCTTGAAGGCCAATGAAATGGAAACCATGATTGCAATCTTTCTTAAACAATTGTACATCACACATTCTAAAGGGTAAGTGTAAATCAGACTATCATCCAGGTTAATTTATACTAAAATTAAAAGGGAGCAGAGTAATCGAATATCATACAACACCAGACTTCAGGGAACTTATTTGAGGTCCTTTAGAAGTTCCTCCATACAAGCAAACTGACTTCACACCACAATGTTTTCCAGCCTCGCACAGAACATCTGAAATCTGCCACAAGCACATGCAGCCAACAATTTATTACATACTTCGAGAAATAGATTTTAATGGATCACATAAATGTAGCAAATACAATATACTTAACAAGATGGGGAAAACAGAAATGCAAAACAAAAATAAAACATGCATACATACTTATAAAAAATTTAAAAAAATAAATAAAATCAAAATTGATAGCCACTCCAGCTAAAAATTTCTACACCCTTCAATTTCAGGAAAGAATCCATGCCTTCAAACACTGAAACAAATACAAGACAGTCAAGATCATGATACTAATCTAAACAAGCATTAGCTAAAATGGTTTAGGGCCTCTTAGTGTGCCTATTACAAAGGCACTGTCAGATTGGATAAATCAGCAGTAGCAGTTTGAGAGGACCAAATACAGGTTGCATATATTCATTACCGCATCAAACTGTGTGATCCAGGTCATAAGGCACAGAAGGCCAGATCTTATGGATGAAAAAGTTTGGAAGAGCAAGCACATTGATGATGTTTGAAAAGGTCAACAATTTGTGCATTCTCAACATGAAATAAAGTCAAAAAAATTCTTGGTAGGCAATAAGATGTCAGCAGCTGGCACTCCAGTGCAACTACCATCAATCACCTGAATACACATGACCAATCATGTCTATTAAGAGTCTTGGACTAACTTTATCATCTGAGATTTGTTTCAGGATCAGAAGTCTTAAATCTCTCTCTCTCTCTCTCTCTCTCTCTCTCTTTCTTTTCGTCTCTTTGGGGACATGGCAAACCCTAATCTCTTTGTTACCTTGGGTTTCAGGAGAAGCCTTGAAAAGGATACATATGAGGATGCTCATTTGCAGTTTGTTGCTGATATCATATTACTTGAGCACCCTGAACATTTCCACTGAGGGACATCAAATGCACTCTCATGAATTTGGTGAAACACTGACTTTATTGGTTGTTTGAAATAACGATCACTGGCTTTGAAACCTCTTGAAGTTCCTTGTAAATCCTTTTCCATTAGGCAGATAGTAATTAAAAACTCAAAAGGAGTCATGAGAGACAAGCAGAAGAAATCCAGTTATCTCTCCAAAGGCTAACTTGAATAACGCATTCCTCATCCTCCAATATAAAGTCGTTGGCCAAAAGCATCAAGAGTTTACATAAAGGCATTCAATAGGTCAGTTATTTACTTAGTTCTTTTGATCAGGTTTGTACATCATGGGGAGGATTCCTCATCCTTCTCATGTTTCCATTCTTAATTAATATATATGTTTGTTTCCGATAAAAATAAAATAAAATCAATAGGTCAGTTAGGAGGGGAAGCTTAGGAATGGAAATGAGTTAATCTAAACGGACAAGCCCAGCTGGTATGATATTACAATAAACAGGCTAGGGTTGGCAGTGGAGACATGGAAATTCCACTATGCATTTTCTATGTATGATGCCCTATTGTTACAAGTACAAAATTTAAATGATTTATCATGTAACGAGTTAAGAAGAGACATCCTCTAGAGTTTATGCTAAATACAACTAATTTATGTGCCCACTAAAGAAATGCAGGGCATGATTACAAGCAAGGGAAGCTTAGCTTTCTTGTAGATGTTCTCTGTGCAATAATTTAGTGGAGGCAAAACAACCATATTCACATTACACTCCTTAAATGACTGACATAGACTTCATATTAAAAATTTACAAGATACTGTTTCTACAGTCCAGAAATACTTTTGGAAGAGCTATTCCACTGAATAGGTTCATCTATCATGTATTGAATATGGTGAAGGGATTCACAAGGACTAAGCAGTTGATTATGTCAGTTGTAACTTAATTTGCAACAATTTTGTTAACATGTCATTACAAGCAAAAGCACAGCTTATGAAGAATGTTAACCTCCAAAGAGTGGTTCACTACTTTTTGGTTGTTTTTGCTGGCTCTTGTTCGTTGTTCTTTCTTTGTTTTTTTGTGCATACATAGGGTGTGCCCCCCTTTCTTTGGCACTCTTTTAATAGATTTGCTTTGTTTTGTGGTTCACCACAGATGCGTAAAATAAAGGCAAAAAGTTGGTAAATTTTATTGTGCTGTCTTTATTTTTTAATCGTGTGGTGCATATGCTTAAGTTGATGGAACCACTTGTTCAAGTTCTTTAAACATTGAAAATGAAAAGAAGCCAAAGTGTGCTTATAAAGCCTTGGATGTATTCCATGAAACTATTGAAAAGTTCATTAAAAAAATGCAGAATTCAAAGCAAACGCTGATGAACATATTGTGCACATACTTGCTGAGCTAGCTCCCTCGTTGGTGACAAGACAAGGCAAAGGGGATTCACTCCCTTGGACGTTTTGCTCTTCCGCTTACTCAAAACATGCATCATTGCTGGAACTCCAAATGCCAATGTCTTACCTGCTCACAGAAAAACCAACCATAAATATCCCATCTACAATTATAGGATTTCAATAAGGTTTCAAATCCTTTATTCTTTGAATTCTTTCTTGACATTTAATGCATTAAAATCCAAAAAAAAAAGAAAAAAACCTAAATCAAACTAAGACAGTTTACATCACCCAGTAGTACATAATTGTTCTAATCACGAGATTCCTAAAAATCCCTTATTGTTTCAATCCAATCATTTGGTCTTGGCATCCAATGTTCAAAACCTACTAAACCTAAACCGCAGAAAGAAATTTTACGGGACCGCTGATTTTTTTAGTTGATTATAGAATTACAAAATCCTTTGTTTTTTTCAATCCAACTCCTCTTTATCTGACACTCCAAGCATCAAACCCAACCAAAAATATCTAACCAAATCAATAAATTTTACCAGACCCAGTAGCAGCAATCCCGATAAAATCCCGGCGGTCCAACAAGAACGGCCAGGCATGGGACTGAATCGGCGAGGGCTTGCTGAAATTGCGGCAACACTCGAGCACATCATCCGGCAGCTTCGACTCGGCAAATGATTTGAAAGCCGCATACTTCGATTCCTTGGCGTCCTTTCCAGTCACCGCCACGCACGCCCCACTGCTCTCCTTATCATCTTCATCCTTCAAGCCTTCTTCTTCTCCCTCTTTCTCCTTCTTCTCCTTCTTCTTCTTCTCCTTCTTCTTCTTCGCCTCTATTACAGTTGGAGTTTCTTCGAGCTTTCTCTTTCGGTTAGCCTCTGTTTCTTCTTCGATTATGTAGTCTTCGTTCTTCTTCTTCCTCCCAATTTCTACCACTTCATCAGAAGCGATTTTGGCCTGTTTATGCTTTTTTTTCTTCTTCTTCTCAGCTTCGATTTCGCGGTTGGTTGGGATTTGTAGGGCAACTGGTTCGCTATGCAGGACAGTTTCTTCCAATCTTCGCCCCATAGCTGCTGAACCAGAGCAGAAGCTATTGACGAACTTGGGAGAGACTTCTGTAGGGTTTTAGGTTATGGAGTGGAGTCGGGCTGGCCTCTGGCTTTACCCTAAACCCACTACCATTGAATTTAGTCCTAAGTTCATATTTATTGAAAGTGGAAGTGCATTCCACAGCGCATATTAGGTCATCTTTCGACCTGATTTCCAAAACAGTTACTTGTAGAACTAAATTCTGCAAAGTCTTTAACTTGTTTTTTTATATATTTTAAAAATAATTTTTATATAGAATTTTTTTTTTATATTTTTATAATTATTTTTTAACAATAACCCTAAAAAACAAGTGAAAATAACTATAAAAAAAAATTCTTTGAATCACTAAGGTATTGTTTGGTAACTATTTTTTAAAATAGTTCTGAAAAAATAATTTTTAAGAACAATTTTTTAAAACTGTTTTATGATGTTTTGTAAAATAAAAGTATATTTGGAAGCCTAAAATTGTTTTTAATTTATTTTTAATATTTTTAAATATATTTTAAAAATAATTTTTATGTCAATAACTTTATTTTTAATCATTATATATGTTTGTATAATTATTCATTAAAACAGTTCTCAAAAAACAACTAAAAGAAATTATCTGAAAACATTATATTTTATATTTTCTAATGATAGAAAAAAAAAATAGAAAACAATCTTTCATTGTAAAATGTGTTTTTTCAGTTTTTTATTCTAAAAAACAAAAAATCATTCTTGAAAACAGTTGTCTAACAAAACTAACAAAACGTAAGAGTTTGTTTTATCGTGTAATTTAAAATAGTGTTTTATTAAATAGAAAATTATTTTTAAAAATTTGAAACACTATTTGGTTATTATTATTTGGAAATAATTTTTTAAAATGAAGTAAAATAAAGAATAATTTATAAAAAATAAGTAAGAATTGTTTTCACCGGTTTTTAAAAATAAAATGAAAACATGAACTCATTTGACCTTATTTTCTTAAATTTGTTTTTAAAAATTATTTTTTATTTTTTAACTTAAAAACGGCAAAAGAATGGTGAAATGAGGCTCTAAATTTTTTATTTTTAAAAATAAAAAAATTGTTTTATGTTTTCTAATTATTAAACTTCCTTTCATTTTTAAAATAAAAATAAAAATAAAAACAATTACCAAACAAAATATTATTTTTTAAACCCTTTTTTTTTTCCTTTCTTAATCTATCTTGTTATTATCTCTCTTTTAAATAATAATGAATTATTTAGGACCTCAAAATTTCCAAAAACTGTTTTTGAAAATATATTTAAAAATTAATTTTCTTATATTTTTTATAATAAAATTTGGTTTAAAAAGGTGAAATATTCTCAACCTATTTTCTATGTTCTTAAATATTTTTCAAAAATAACTTTTATATCATATTTATACAATTATCTTTTAAAATAACTCATAAAAATAAGAGAAAATAACCAAAAAAAATTGAAATATGTTTTCAAAATAAATTTTCAGTTTTCTGTTAAAAAAAATTACTAAATCATATTTTCGGGTTTGAAAAACAATTTCAAAATTTTAAGAATAAAAATTATTTTTAAAAACAATTTCCATATAGCTCTTAGTCTTACTTTAGCTACACTTCTTATTTCTATTTTTAAAATAGAAAATAGTAATAACTTTTATATAAAATCTAAAAATTTTGACAAGTTTATATTAAAAGGGTAGTGATTTTTAAAAATGATTTGAAAAAAATTAAAACTACTATATACTACCCCAAATTTTAAATTTTTTTAAAGTAAGTCTATATTTTTTATGTGAAAATAAAAAACATAATTCCTATCCAAAGGAGACATAATTATTAAAACATTCGCTAAGCTAAATTCCCTTCTTTATTTCCTTCCCCCAACCATCATCTTCTTTCGATGTGAATAAGAGCCCCTTTGGCATATCTATGTGTTTTTTGCTTTAATGGGATGCTACAATGGAATTCAAAGATACAATTTCTAAAGGGTAATATTATTATAATAGTTTTATTAAACATGAAAAACTTATTGTATAAGTTGAAATACAACTTCCATAAATAAAAATATTCAAATAGACATAGAAGTTCATACTAAATTTCAAAGTTGTGTGAGAGAGAGAGAGAAAGAGAAAAAGAGAGTTTTTAGCTTGTGAGAAATATTATTGAAAATGTTTTATTAACAATGAAAGAATTTCTTATAGAAGTCAAAATAAAGCTTGTATAAAAAGTAATATTTTTTTTTAATTTCCATGTTCAATTTTTTTTTTTAAATCATAAGTTTTTTTTTTAACAAAATGAATCTAATAGGGATAGAAACTCTTATTGATAAAGTTGGTTTTGATGTTTCTCCTACCTTTCCTCCTAGGGCAAAAAAAAAAAAGGAAAATTTTGTTATTTGTTGACACAAATGTTAGAGAGAATGATTTGTATAATTTAATTATTGTTGAACTTATCTAATATCTTTGTAAATTATGGGACTTTGGTCATCTTTTGTTCTTAAAATTTTTGAAGAGTGAAGAGCAAAACGGAAATTGAGTTATTGTCAAAATTGAATTGATGATTAGTTAGGGTGGTTGTAAACCAAATTCCATAGTTATTGTTGAAATTCTTTTTATCTTTTTAAATAAGGGATGGATGACTTAATGATTGTTGTCGTCCTGATTTTATTGTTAAAATTATAACATATTTACGGGGCTTCTTAAATTTGAAAAACCAATGGAAAAAAAGAATTGTCCTTTTGATTTCTTTCATATAATTTTCATGTTTTCTTAAAACATTTCTAGCTTGAGGATAAAGAGTTTTGAAATAGACTCTTTTAGCATCATTGTAAGGAGAAAAAAAATCTAATTTAATCCAATTAGTATTAGAAATAAAATGAGTTTTTTTTTTGTAATATCATTTTTGAATAATATTTACTTAAAATGGACATGTATATGAATGAGTAGATGATATTATTAGAGATTTTTATTTTTGATAAATAGGAATAAGAATATTTGGAGTAAAAATGACACTATTTAAATTTGTATTTAAAGTAGAGAGTCTTTTAGAAAGAAATTCTTGAGAAAATAAATATCTTGAAGATTGACCAAATTCTATTTGAACAATACCATTTGTGTGTTGTATGATTTCTATAGGATTTGTTAAAGATTTGATGAGTTTTGGATTTGTTAAATCTTTTAATGCCCACTAACCCCCTCGAGTAATTTCATTCCATTTGAGTTTTTTAGGACTAAAAACTTTCAGTATTATGAGGATTATATTGTAACAGTAATATTTCATCCTTGACAGATTGATAGACAACTATAGGATTTAATTGAATAGTCATTGTTTTGTAATATATCCTATAAATTATTACTATTATTTGAGCTTTTTCTATAAAATTCATATTTTTTGTTTTAATGTTTAAAGTTTGACTTGACAAAATAATTGGATCATTTAAATTCATTGAAAAATTTAGAAAATAGTTGAAATAAATGGAACCATTTGCAAGGTTTAAATCAATCATACTAAGGATACATATCCAATTAGGATATGTAATTCCTAGAGTTAAACATGTAAAAATCTTATTCAATTTTGAATACTCAACTTGTTTAATTTATTTAGCTATATTAGGATACATATCCAACTTATATATATTTAGGCTACATTTGGTAGGCGAGATAGGACATGATAAAATATGTGTTTCTTACAATATCATATCCTATTAGATAGGAAATACATATCTTATAATATAATTTGCAATGAGATATGATATAGTGAGATATATATGTATCTTATAGATATGATATTTTAAGGTAGCATATCCAATATGATATGTTGTATTATATTATGTTTATATTTAATTTGTGAAATGATAACAAAATAATATGGAATATGTATTATTTTCAATATTTAAAATAAAAATTATATCACATTCTAATATTTTCTATTTAAAAAAATGAAATCTCTTATATTTAATAATATTTGTGATTAAAATATTTAAATTTAATAAATAATTTTTTTATATTATATTTTTTAATATATAAAAATAATTTATATATCATATATTTTTTTAACCATAAATTTAATTTATAATAAAAAAAATTATTTTGCAAAATGAGTATATACAAAAAAATGAAAAATTAATTAAAAAAAATTATGACAAATGAAATATACATATTTCATATCTTAGCATAAGATTAACATATCCCATGTAGAAAGGATAAAAAAAAGGTGAATAATATATCTCACAACTTATCCTATCACATGTTTGATTGAACATAAGATATGATAAGTAATGTAATGACTTATACTATCCCATCATTAACCAAACATGGGATATGATATTATCTCTTCTCTTATCTTATCACATGTTATATCCGGCCAACCAAAGATAGCTTTAGACTACATTTGATTGGTAGGATAGGATATGATATGTATATCCTAAGATATCATATTTTATTGGATAAAAAATACATATTCCAATGAAATATATATATATATATATATATATATATATATAAGCTATGAATATGATATTTTAAGGTAGCATATCCAATGAAATATATTATATTATATTTAATTTATGAAATGAATAAAAAAATAATATGAAATGTATATTATTTTCAATGTTTAAAATAAAAATTATATCATATTCCGATATTTTTTTTTTTAAAAAATAAAATTTCTCTTATGTTTAGCAATATTGATGATTAAAATATTTAAACTTTAAAAATAAAAAGATTTATATTATTTTATTCAATATATAAAAATAATTTATATCATATATTAATATTGAAAAATGAGTATTGCTTTGCATACCACTAATAATAACCAAAAGTCCAGAACACCCAGAGAGGGTGAATGAGTGATTTAAAAAATTTAAAATAATATTTATAAATTATAATCACTTTTCTTATCTCATGATATTATAAGGATAACTTGGACATTCAAATAGGATTTCATCCCAATTAAAAATATGATTTTTATGGTTAATTGATATCCAAAGATTAAAAGTATATGTTGATGAACTATGTCAGGGATAATAATAATCGGGATAATAATAATCACTACCAAAATGACCAACATAACAAACTCAACAATGATCCCAACAAATCAATAATTGGTTATAATTATAACCACCATAAGATAATCAATTCAACAAATTCAATAATCAATTAATCAATCAATCAAATATATTTAATATCTTCAATTAGAATAGATGCAGGAATAAATATAAACCTTTTAGAAAAGCCCTGCAAGATATTGGGTTAAGACAAATTAACATATTTTAGGTAATTCAAACATGATATCAAATATAAAAAGATAGACAATGAGACATAAGATTTTTACGTGGAAAACCTCCACAAACTATGAAGATAAAAACTATGAGGCTTAAGACCTATCAATTGAAATCCACCATTCGAAATCAAGTCATACAAATTTACCTGCCCACCTTACCCTTTTACTTTCTAGTACCTACAACTTGATCCACATTTGTAACACAACAACTAGTTGTTGCTCCCTAGTAAATCATTCAATCCCTCTGAAGGGATTACAATCTTCAACCAACAATTTAAAGAATCAAATCCTTGAATGAGAGAATGGGAATGGTGGGGAATGATGTGGCAATAAGGCATTCCCCTCAAAGAGTACCTCTAAATAATAAGAGGTCTCCAACAAACTCTAACATCTCTATGATCTTTCTAATCTCCGATCTTTAACCCTTAAAGAGATTATTTATAGGTAAAAGCCATAAGGATTTTATCTCAAGTTTCTAGATTTGAGTTTGATTGAAATTCATTCAAAATACGTTTTTAAACTGGGTAGGATTGTCATGACCGCTTGAGCAGACTTAGGTTGTTTGAGCGTTCTAACCACTTGAGCAGTCCCTGTTTTTTGAAAAATCATTTTGAAAATCTTTTAAGCTAAAAAACGATACTGAACCTTTTATACCTAAAACAAGCCTTATATGCCACAAGCTAAACTTTTTAGATGTACATGTGACTTCTTATTTGGACGAACAACAACCATTGATCTTCAATGGAAAGCAAGTCACTATCAAAGTGGATTTCTATGACTAAACATAAATCGAAACAAAATTGCCAATATAAAACAAGACTCAATGTCCTAACAATCTCCCTCTTTGGCAATTTTGTGACAAAACATTGTTACATAAACCCACCCATACTCTCATAATGGAGTTTACCTTACACACATTAACACTCACTTAAAACTAAACTAAAGGAAAGCTTTGCAACGCTTTGTAGTACTTATCTTCCAACCTCGTAACTTGTACACATACAAAAAATTGTACTAAAGGTAAAGTAGTGTGAGGAATAAAGTAATATCGTGAAAGCAAAACAGGATAGTTGGAGACTTTGCTTGATGCCTTGTGTAACCATGAAAAAGGAATAGATTCTTGTAATGACACCAAGGTACAAAGCAAAGCTCAAGAGGATTTTGAATATATGTAAATTAACCAAACATAATAGAAGCTAGATAAGACATAATAGATCAACTATGATGCTTAAGGATATATCTCCAACCAGAAAATAGGCAGTGATAACCATGGGAAGAAGCTTTTGCAACTAGGATTAGTTTTAGAGAGATAGACAATTCTAATAGTAATATTCTTCATGAAGCATCCCTGTTAGGTATCTCTCTTGAACTCTAAAGTCATGCTTCCTAAGGTTGATTTGGTTTACTCTAATGTCTTATGTTTAATTCCTCCAATGTTTCAATTAAATTCCCTTAATTAATGAATCGAAGAATTCAAAGAATTTAAAAAAACTAACTCCCCCTAAATTAAGGAGTTTTTGTTTTCACCCTTTTAACTCCCATTTATAGGTGAATTAAATATTCAATGTTCTTCCCCTCTTATCTTTCTTTAAGAGAGTTAAATATGCAATTATCTCCCTCTTTTTGTCACAAAAATGACAAAGTAATAGAAATATAAACATGTGAAAGCACATAAAAGATAAAGAGAAAGATGAACAACATATATATATATAGGATAAGCAATGAATACAATCCAAATCAATAAATGCACATAAAGAGAAACAAAATAACTAAGCATTAGGTGGTGATGGAGCAAAACTCGAAACACATATCCATTATAAAAACAAGAGAAATCTTCCACAGGTGAAGACGAAAAATATTTTGGATATGGCGGTGCTGAAGTATATGCATGGGAAGAGCTAGCATTACCCATCCTTTAATGATGGACAAGCCTTTCTTGTAAAATCCATCTCATGCGTCAAAACTTGATTGAGTTAACTTTCACTGACACCATCTTTGTAGAATATGATTCTATGAGGTTCTAGGGTCAGAGGAGGAAAGGAACCCATAAACTCAATGTGTTGACAATGGATAGACGAATAATATCAAACTAGGGGCTTCTAACAGGGTAACCAATCCATTAGTAAAGCCATAGGGTCGAAAGGAAACTGAAATGAAAAACCTTGAAGGGCTTCAAGTGTCCTAGATGGGGTCACCTTAGCCATATCTAAGAGAGTACCAAAAGAACACAAAAATTGAGAAAATTTTGGGGAAAAACTAAACCACTAGAAATGTTCTAATTGATGCGTAGAACATTACTATGAAGTCAAAAACTCAAAAAACAAATAAAATTGACCTCAAATGACAAAGAAACAAAGTCTTAGAGTGCTTGAGAGAATAGTAAAACACTTGAAATGTCAAAAGGCATGTTATAAGAGTTTTTATACTTAGACATACCACTAGATACAAATTAATGCTCGAGTGGGACGCTCGATGGATGTGCCGCTAAATGCAACTTAGAGTGCTTGAACGGTAGAGACCTTGGACGTGACTTGAGCACTTGAGTAGTAAAAACACTAAATGCAGCGCTTGAGTGACCAAAGCCTAAATTGAATTCTAACTAGGGGTAAAAGACTCAACTAGCTAACATATAAACAAGGATTGACACCAATTTAAACAAATTTTAAACTAAAAAGAGCAAACAATTAAGTTCGTAAACTTTCGACATTAACTTAATCAGTAAAAGATAAAGTAAGTTACTTTAGATAATACACATCAATCCAAACAAGAATGAAGTTTCAAGATCAAAGGTCAAAGTTAATCATAATCTCAGTTTTGAAAACCTAATGCATAACCATCAATGTATAAGAGAGTTAACATAGAAACATAAGAATTGATTTTCAAGGGAATACGACTTACTGTCTAGTTTTATATTTCGAAATTGATCACTTAGAAGGTATCTAATCACACCTTTGGTCAAATTAAAGAACACATTCTGTCAATTTGAACTAAGATCACTAGATTTCTATTTAACACGATCTCGTTGATCTACATATAGCACAACTTGACTTCCCCTTACTATGATATCTTTTTTTTTTTCCTTTTTCTTTTGAAAGTGAAGGCATTATACACCATGATCAATTGATTTTTCTTTTTGTTTTCATTCATGGTTGCCTTTGTTTCCATTTTGGGGGTGTTTCCAAATGTTACAAATGAGTAGCATACTTTTAAGAGCATGAATCTTGGACAAGAGTAAAAGAGTTATGCTTAACCAAAGATTCAATATTTTGTATCGACTCACCTTTGGAAGCAAATAATGATCATAATCAAATAAGGTATGTGGATAATAAGATTTGAGTATAACAACGAATCCTTCCATAACAATCAAAGTTTACTTCACGAGTTCAACTTAAGAAATCTCCCCCTTGATCAAGTACAAGATGTAATCTATATTGAATTTCTCACATACAAAGACATTTAATTATTGGGTATCAAATACATTAATAGTGATTTATGAATATCTATGATTCCATTCACATCAAATCTTATAAATATATTATATTTCTCCAAATCACAAACTCGAAACATTATGAATCATGCTAATATATCAAGTAAATAAACAAAAATCATATGCCCAAAATAAAATAAGGCCAAAGGAAACAAAAAGATATAAACATCAAGCTTAACACCTTGGAAGCCTATACCTATGATGATCTATCAATTAGGCATATGCCTAGGGATTTTCAAAGGTACTTAAATCTAAGAGAATTCAGGGGTTTGGTAAGAATATTTGCCAATTAATGTTTAGTGGAGACAAATTTTAGAGAAACAACCCCCCTTTCAATAAAATCATTAATGAAATGATGATGGATTTCAATGTTCTTAGTATGGGAATAAAGAACAAGATTCTTTGAGATATTTATAGCATTGGTGTTGTCATAGTGTATGCACATGGTTCTTTGCTCAGTTCCATAGTCTTTAAGAATTTGCTTCATCCATAAGAGTTGTGTACAACAACTCCCAACAACAATATACTCAGCTTCGGTAGTAGATAAAAATATAGAGTTTTGTTTCTTACTAAGCCAAGCCATAAGACAATCACCAATAAATAAAAAAAAAACACCAAATGTGCTTTTTCTATCCTGAACATTACTGACCTAATCAGCATTGGAATATCCAACAATCACAATATAAGAGTCATAGGGATAACACAAGCCATAATTAAGAGTCCCATTTATATAATGAATAATTCTTTTAATAGACATTAAGTGTGACTCTTTGGGGTTTGCTTGATACCTAGCACAAGCTCCGACATTAAAAGATATGTCAGGATGACTAGTAGTGAGGTAAAGTAAGCTTCCTATCATACTTCTATAAAGCTTTTACTCAACACATTTTCCAGATGCATCCTTGCTAAGCTTAGTGGTAGCGCTCATAGGTGTCCTAGAGTATTTAGAGGATTCTAGTATGAATTTCTTCACAACTTCCCTAACATATTTGGATTGAGAAAGAAACATTGCATCTTTTAGTTGCCTAATTTGCAATCCTAGGAAGAAGGTTAATTCACCTACCATGCTCTTCTCGAATTTAGTCTTCATCTCTTCTACAAAACTGAGGGCAATGTTACTGGAGGTAGCTCTAAAAATAATATCATTAACATAAATTTGAGCTACTAACAACTCATCATTAGGCCTTTTTATAAACAAGGTTATATCAACTCCCTCTTTTTCAAACCTTTTCTCCAAAAGATAGGTTGTGAGCCTCTCATACCAAGCTCTAGGAGCTTGCTTTAATCCAATAAAGAGCTTTCTTCAACCTATAGACATGATTGGGGAATTTTAGATCCTCGAAACCCTTAGGTTACAACATAAACTTCTTCACTTAAAATCCCATTTAGGAAAGCACTTTTGACAACCATGTGGTAAAGCTTTATTCTTAAGGAGCATTCTATTACTAAAAGTATTCTAATTGATTCTAATCTAACTATGGGTACAAATGTCTCTTCATAATCAATCATCTCTATTTGTGATTATCCTTGGGCAACTAGTCTTGCTTTGTTTCTCACAATGACCCCATTTTCATCTTGTTTGTTCTTAAATATCCATTTTGTACCTATGACATGTTTATCATTAGGCCTAGGGACTAAATACCACACATCATTCCTAGTGAATTGATTGAACTCTTCCTGAAGTGAGATAGTCTATAATTCATCTCCTAAAGCTTTCTCCACATTCTTTTGCTCTAATTGGGAGGTATAGCAAACAAGACCAATTTCATTTAATCTTGATTGCCTCCTAGTAACCACAAGTTCATTCACATTACCTATATCATTTGAGATTAGGTGGTTCTTATGTATTCTGGATTTATGTTTATCCCTTATTTCTTTAGGAGTGTCATTTAGAGGTACAATTTCATCATTATTAGGGTCAATATCTCTTTCAGGGATATCGTTAAGGTTATCTTTAATAGTCTCCAAGTCTTTAAAGTTATCCCCAATTAATTCTTGTGTTGAAATTTGATTATCAATTATATCATGATCATACTCAGTATCATTTATAACTAAATTAGAAGATTTCTGGATGACTTTTGAATTTTGATTATACATCCTATAGGCTTTACTCATAGTAGAATAGCCTAGGAAGATACCTATATCAGGTTTAACATCAAACTTTATAAGGTTCTCCCCATCCTTAAGAATGTAGAACTCTTTGCCAAAAGTCCTAAAATACTTAAGGTTAGGTTTTCTCTTAGTTTATAGGTCATAAGATGTCTTCTTTATTCCTAATCTAAGAAAAATCCTATTAAAAGTATAACAAGCAGTGTTAATAGCTTTTGCCCAAAATTTCATAGGGGTCTTATGCATGTGAATCATCACCCTAGTCATCTCTTGTAGTACTCTATTTTTTCTTTCAACCACTCCATTATGTTGAGGAGTTCTAAGGGCCGAAAACTCATGTTTAATTCTTTTTTATTCATAAAGGAAGTCAACATCCATATTGTCAAACTCTCCCCCTAATCACTCTTAATCCTTATAATTGGATGACCAATTTCTATTTGTATTCTATTAAATAAAGACTTCAAATGTTCTATGGCCTCAGATTTATCCCTTAGAAAACTCACAAGGACATATCTCTTGCCACCTCTACTTTCCGTTCGCATTATACCTATAAGATCCATGTGAAAAAGATCTAAAAGTCTAGTTGTCCTTATCTCCTTAACCTTTTTGTGTGAACTCTTAGTTTGTTTTCCTTTCAAGCACTCACCACAAATGGGTTTAGGTTCACCATTAATTTTAAGGTTACTTATAACTTTTTCAGTGTTCACTAAGTGCACAAGATCTTTATAGTTTATGTGACCTAGTCTCTTATGCCAGAGCTCAATAGAATCAAGCTTAGCCTTACTGCACATAAAAGGTGTTCTAGAGTCAGGTTTTATTGCATAACAATTATCAACTATCCTTTGTCCTATGATGACCACCTTTCTCTCTTTATTAACTACCTTGCATAAGTCTTGGTGAAAATTCACTTTATGGTCTTTATTGCACATTTGATTAATTCTTAAAAGGTTTGCTTTGAGTCCTTCAACATATAGCATTTCATCTTGTTTGGGAAAACCAGAGAGAACTATACTAACCTTGCCTTTCACTTTAGCTAGGTTTCCATCTCCAAAAGTAACAACCCCACCATCATAGTTTTCCAAAGAAGTGAAAGAGAATTTGTCTCCTGTCATGAGTCTAGAGCACCCACTATCAAGGCACCACTTACTAGAAGATTTAACTTTAAGAGCATTTAACACAACTTGACATTTGGACTTATCCTTTCTTAATCGAACTTGCTTAGTCTTAGGTTGTGACTTGGAGGAACTAGACTGATTTCTAGGTTCTGATTGGTTTTATTCCCTTTCTTGTTATTTAAGATGCTATTTTTAAAGGAATTAAAATCATTCATAAGTCTATTCATTTGAGTTTCAAACATTTCTAGAAACTTAGTGTAGCATCTAAATTGAGAGTGTTAAGTTTTCTTATAGTGTGTGCATAGTGCAGTCTTTCTAGGAGATTCTACTTGGTTAAGGGTATCATCTTTACCTTTGACAAACACAATTTCTCCACTATAGGGAGTTTCATGTTTGTTGATATAACCCAAACCTCTTTTATTACCATGAGTTTTGCATTTATCAAGTATTTCATTAAGCACTTTATTTCTAGGGTGAAAATTTTCATTTACAGATGAAGAAGACTTATTATTCTTGATTTATTAAGTGAGGGCATTATTTTTCTCAAGGAGAGAATGATGCTCATATTTAAGAAATCCAATTTTCTCAAGTAAATTAGATTTTTTCAGCATTACGTACATCAATCTTATTGTTATGAGCATCAAGAACTTCATGATTTTTCATATAAATCTTAATTAATATTTCATGCTGAACAACAAGATTGTTAAAGAATTTAGCCTTTTGTTCATCAGTAAACTCATCATCACCACTATCACTATCACAATCAGAATCATTCTCATGTTTCATAGATGCAACAAAAGCTAACATGTCATTGGGATCGTACCTTGCATATTTAGAAGTTGTAGAAGCACTGTTTTCATAATCTGAATCACTCCATGTTTCTTGCATAGACTTTTTGATACTTTTGGGGCTAGGACACTCTTGAGAATAGTGTCCCACACCTCCACAATTAAAACATTCAACTTTCTTGCCTTTGGAGGAACCTTTTCCTTTCTCATTAGATGATTGTTCATTTGATTTTTTTCCTTTTCCAGATTCTCGGTTCTTATAAAAGCTTTTGTTGAATCTTATGACCCTTTTAATTCTTTTTCCATATGTGTCAATTAATCATGAGTTATATCATATGTTATTTCAATATCTTTTTCCTCATTCTTAGAAGCTTTAAAGGCAAAGTCTTTAAGCTTATGGGAATTAGGTAGGGTCATTTCATATGTTTGAATGGAGCCGGCAAGTTCATCAACTTTCCTGGATTCAATGTCCTTAGTATCTTCTATGACAATTACTGCAGGTCTAAATCTATTTGGAAGAGATCTCAATATTTTCCTAATTACCTTGGAATCAGGAATAGGCTCTCCAAGGTTAAATGAAGAATTTACAAAATCACTTAATTCATAATAAAAGGAAGAAAAAGTTTGATTTTAATGCATCCTAATATTCTCAAACTTAGAAGCAAGCATTTGCAATTTAGAAATCTTTACAGTAGACATTGCTTCATGAGTGACTTGAAGAATATCTGATACTTCCTTTGCATGTTTACAATTTGCTATCTTGCGAAACTCATCTAGAAAAACTCCATTAAAAATACTAAATAAAGCCCTAACATTACCTTCACTACCTTCATTGTTAGCTTTGTCCCATTCATGTTTAGGTTTAAGTTTCCCTGTAGATCTGCCTTGAGCATCAAGGGTCAATGGTGGTCCCCAACCATATTTAATTAACTCCATTAAAAAAAAAATACTAAATAAAGCCCTAACATTACTTTCACTACCTTCATTGTTAGCTTTGTCCCATTCATGTTTAGGTTTAAGTTCCCCTATAGATCTTCCTTGAGCATCAAGGATCAATGGTGGTCTCCAACCATATTCAACTAAGTTCCACGCCCTTTCACCTTGCATTTTAAGGAAAACCATCATTTGTGCTTTCCAATGAGAATAATTATTCCCATCAAAATAGGGTAGACTATTCAAAGGAGCACCACTTTTAGATTGTTCCATATCGAACTTACAAGATCAACAAAAATTTGATTTTTAAATAATATAAACAATAAAAATTGGATTTTTAATCAATAGGATAGAATTCGATTTTTTGTCCTACTCTAATACCAACTAAAAAATGGGTATTAATTTGAATACCACTAATAATAACTGAAAGTCCAATAGGGAACACCCAGAGGGGGGGGTTGGCATGAATAGGTGATTTAAAAAATTTAAAACAATATTTGTAAATTATAATCGCTTTTCTTATCTTAAGATATTATAGGGATAACTTGGATATTCAAATAGGATTTCACCCCAATTAAAAATCTAATTTTTATGGTTAATTGATATTCAAAGATTAACAATATATGTTGAACCATGTTAGGGATAATAATAATCACTATTAGAATGACCAACCTAACAAGCTCAACAATGATCCCAACAAATCAATAATTGGTTATAGGTATAACCACCATAAGATAGCCAATTCAACAAACTCAATAACCAATTAACCAGTCAATCCAATATATGTAATATCTTCAACCATAATAGATGCAAGAATACATATAACCTTTTTGAATAATCTTGCAAGATAATGGATTAAAACAATTTAACCTATTATAGGCAATTCAAATGTAATATAAAATATAAAGAAATAGACAATGAGGCACAAGATATTTGCATGGAAAACCCATATAAACTATGGAGATAAAAAACCATGAGGTCTAAGACTTATCAATCAAAATCCAATATTCAAAATCAAGTCACATAGATTTACCTGGTTGCTTTATCCTAAAGACTTACTCTCTAATACCTGCAGCTTGATCCACATCCGTGATGCAACACCTACCTGTTGCTTCCTAGTAAATCCTTTGGTCCCTCCAAAGTAATTACGATCTTTAAACAATAATTCAAAGAATCAAATCCTTGAATAAGAGAACGGGAATGATGTGGCAATAAGGCTTTTCCCTCAAAGAGTACCTCAAAAGAATAAGAGGTCTCAAACAAACTCTAAGATCTCTATGATCTTTCTAATCTCTGATCTTTAAACCCTTAAAGGGTTACAAGGGAGGTATTTATAGGCAATAGCCATAAAGATTTCAATATCTCAAGTTTCTAAATTTAAGTTTGATTGAAATTCATTCAAAATATGTTTCTAAACTTCTCAAGACTATTATAACCATTTGAGTGGACTTAAGCCACTTGAGCGCTCTAACTGCTTGAGTGGGATTAATTGCTTGAGCATCCCTACTTTTTGAAAAAACATTTTGAATACTTTTTAAGCTAAAAAACGGAACTAAACCTTTTATACCTCAAACAAGCCTTATATGCCATAAGCCAAACCAATTTAGGTGTACTTGTGACCTTCCGATTGGACGAATAGCAACCCTTAATCTTCAATGGAAAGCAAGTCACAATCTAAAAAGACTTCTATGACCAAACATAAATTGGAACAAGATTGCCAACATAAAACAAGACTTAATGTTCTAACAATCTTATCCAATTGATTAGCAACTTGTTGTCCAATCAATTAGCAACTTACTTGATCAATCAAACATCTAGTCAATCAATAGATAGCAAATCATTGTTTGAGATAATGTATGATGATCATTCTACCTTCCTAATGAATTTGATATTCATGAATACCCTAATCTTCAAATTTTCTTCCTCAACTTTAATGTAATTAACATAGATTGCCATCTATGGAATGATGATAATAATGTGATTAATTGTTGGCATTTTGCTTGTAAACAATTATAAAATTTTCATATTCATCAATTAAATCTCTTGCCAAAAATTTGATGAATTGACATTCAACATTGTGTACATCAACTAAATTCTAACTTAGCCTCCAAATTTAGATGAGTAATTGATAAACTAACTAAATAAAGTGAAAAAAATATAGTGTCAATGTAATAGAAAAACTAATACAAAAAATAGACGTTGTACAGAGTTAGAGCACAAATTTTAGCTTACTAATATTCATTGCATGCACAAGGAAAAAGTGCTCAAATGATAGAAATAGTAATATAAGCCAATTTATGAAATATAAGAACCAAAACCCGTGATAATTCAAAACAGAAAACAAGTATAATATAGATCAATTACAAACTATGCATATAGTTTATAGAAAAATGTTAATCTTCAAAGTAGCAACCAATATTATTATCTTATTTGAACATTATTTCCCTCAAATATTTTATAAAGTTTGAATGTTTGTAGATGTAATAATAGAAAGGGTCATGATCTTTTTCTATGTTTAAAAGTTGGGGTCCAAGTCTCAAAACAAGGGAATCGGAAGAAAAAATGCAAGGTATTTATTGAGTATTAATGTGGCATACTCATTGTTGATGTGATAAGGTACAGGAGTCACCATCTACTTTGCCAATGCAACATGAGTTGTAATGTGTTGGTTTTGTCAATGGGCCATTCATCATACTAAAATTCAAACAGAATTGGTAAAATTTTAACATTAGATTCAAATGGTGGAATGAGATTAAAAGAAATATCCTATTGGATTCAGTGATAAGAGTGGAAAAAGGAAAACATCAGACCAACCAACCATTTTCTTAATCAATCCAACTAATCATCATAAACATAATTACCAGGACCCCTCCAAAACTTGTCCCCCAAATTAGCAGAACCTATTAATTGTACCATCAATTTATAGGATACTCCAATTTTACCCATTAAGTCTTCCCGTAATACCACCGGTACATATACTAGAGGATCGGGGCAAAGGTATCACGAAATTAAGCACTGAGAAAATGGCCAGGAAGAAGGTTAAGCTTCAGTGGATTGTCAACGACACCGCTCGTAAAGCCACATACAAGAAAAGAGTGAAGGGTCTGATGAAAAAGGTTAAAGAGCTCAGTATTTTATGCGGCGTTGATGCGTGTGCCATCACCTACAGCCCCTACCATCAACAACCTGAAGTTTGGCCTTCCCCCAGTGAGGTCGAACGAGTGCTTGCTGAGTTCAAGAGCCGGCCGGAGAATGACCAAACCAAGAAGGTCCTAAACCAAGAAAATTTCACCTGGCAGAGGATAACCAAAGCGAGGGACGAACTGGGGAAACAGCAGAAGAAAAACAGGAAGAGCGAGATTGAACATCTAAGGACCCAGTGTTTGAGTGGTAAGCGGTTGGAGGGTTTAGAGAGCAGAGACCTAGGGGATTTGATGTGGGCCATTGATGATCAGTTGGAGGCAGTAAAGCACAGGATGAGTCTGGTTCCCGTTGCCCGGCCCCAAGTAGCAGGAGCTGGGGGCAGTAGCAGTAGTAATGCAGGCATTGGGGGGACTATTGCTGGTATTGGTGGTGTGGGTGATGTTGGTGGGGTAGTGGGAGCGGGTGCGAGTAGGGGTATGGGTATGGGTATGGGCATAGGTATGGGTATGGGTATGGGTATGGGTGTTTCAAATGTTGGTGCTTTTGCTGGTGTTAGTGCAGTTCTTTCGGGAATTGGCACTTTTTCTGGTGTTGTAGATGCTCCTCCTTATGCTGCTCTTCCAGGTACTACAGATTCAGTTTCAGGCATTGGTGCTCTTTCAGATGTTGGTGGTGGCGGTGTCCCGGGGGTCGTTTCTCTTCCTTTTTCCAGTATTAATGGTGCTGGGGCAGGTGCTGGTGCTGCTCTTGGCACCGGCGCTGCCGGTAGTGCTATTGGTGCTGCTCAAAAGACCAGTTTTGAGCTCGCCATTGAGGCTCTGGAGAATCAAATATTTATGGAACAAAACCAACAAATCCAGAACGAAAACATGGTCAATGTATTGGGAGATCAAGAGATGCTACCATTGGACTATGACGTCTCCAATTTCTGGCGCAATCCCTACATTCACTGAGACTTCCATGGTCAGCCTAAAATCTAATCACTATTTGACCTCTTATGTATGTATAATTCCCTCTTTTTTTTCCCCCTAAAATCTGAGGTATTGACTTATAATAATCATGGTTATTCACGCCTGTGGTTTCAGGTAGAGAGTCAGGCCGGCCTGATTAGTGATGAAGAGCCAGTGAGTTCACTTGTTTGAATTCATAGGAGATGTATTTGATTGATTGAAATAAAGTCTCCAAAACAGTAAGAATAAAGTCCTGCTAGGTGTTTCTGTTGATTTATATTGTCAGTTCTTGTGTATCTTATTTGTTGGTGTTGCTACCATGCACTGCAAATTAGGTTTCATACATAAGCCACAATTTGATTTCATTTGATAGTGATTAGAAGAAGCTCTTTTAATCTACAGGGCGTTTTTTTAAAAAAAAATTAGGGATCTGACAAAATTTATACCATTGTTTTTAAGAAGTATTGGTACCATGTAGTGCAAATCACCATAGCTAAAGCACCAATGTGTTGTTTTTACCGTTATTTTTAATATCAAATTGGGAAAGAGAGCACATTAATTACACTTCGTTATAATTCTAGATCCTGGATTTTTAAATAAAATTTATCCCAAAATGTACTTGCCATAAACAAATGTGTAAAAGAATCAATAGTTTTATGTTTGAGCCACAATTAATATTCAAAGGGAGATGGTTACTATCTCAACTCTGGTTACCATCTGAACTCCATATATAATCCTTCATAGAAAACTAGAAATACGGTCAACATATATAAGAAATATTTGATTAAAACCAATGAGATGATATCCATACTTGAAAAAAATAACTTTCATTTATTGAAAATTACACTTATAACCTTATTTTGACATTTTTATCTTTAAACTTTTTATCCAAAAAGTACTTGATATGAGAAGGAATTTAAAAATTGTTATAGGGTATTTTTGTTCGAATGAGATTATGTTTCATTTATGGATGTTATCCTTTTGAATTTGTATTTTCTACATCTCTTTTAATCAAATGACCGATATATCACCTAAATTTGGAACTTTTTTTTATACCATTTTTCTCTATAATCTAGAAGAAGGAAGCGCATAATAATTACACATGGTAATAACTATGGATCGTCAATTATATAATAAAAATATCCCAAAGACAATACTTTTCCTTATGAAGGCGTGGTTGAGTAATTGTGAATTGCCAATAGCATTGTAACGCATCTCAAACAATTTGATGGAGTGCAATGTCATCCTAAAAAAGTGAGGCTCTAAATCATCATATAAGAGAAAATGGTAATAAAGAGAGAGAGAGAGAGAGAGAGAGAGAGAGAGAGAGAGAGAGGATACAAAATAAATGTTCAAATGATGAGATAAATGAAATGAGGGTTCAAAGGGTTTAGTGAGAAATAAGAGAAAGTGACTACTCAAAAACATGTTGGTTCAAAGGTTTAAAATTTAGAATATTGACTTAGCAAAAAAATCGAACAAACAAGAAACAAAACAACAATGATAGGGTACTTATTGTTTAAACTAGTTGAGGTGTGATGAGCACTGTCCTTAAAGTAGATCTACCTTCCTCAGGACATCAACCTTAGTGTAGTAAAGAATCAATGTTCTACCTCTAGGATTCAATAGCCTAGAAACCTTGCCTTAGGTACACACCAGTGGCAAGGGGCAACACAACTCATAACACTTGGTAGATAATTCCTTCTGGTAACGGGATGAATCAGTTGCAACTGGAAACTTGCAACAACACTAGGTTAAAAGGTAATCACAGTATGAGAAGTCTAAAAAAGTTGTGTGATTGAGAGGCTGTAAGAGGCTTGGGTGCAGTATGACAGGTTGGTTGTAGCACTCTCGGGTATGGTATGAATGGTTTGTTGCATCACTATACAAGAAGATGCAATGTTAGGTTGTAAGACTAGATGCGGGTGAAAGGCTTCTTATGCAAATTATATAGCTGCAATAGATGAGTAGGAGTAGCAAAAGATTATAACTATAGTAGATGAATATAGTAGCAACAAGTTGCAATAGAAGGCTATAGGAATAAGTATACCAAATTGTAGGAACAAGTGTAGCAGGCTATAAGCTACAAGATTGTTGCACCAATGTGATATGGCTGCAACAAAATAGAAGAAAGCACTAGTGTACAAGAAAAACTGTAGGGAAAGTTAGAGAGTGTGCAAAAGAGATGAAAAATTGGTGTCAAGACTCTAAGTAGCACCACTTTTTACAGGCAAAGTCTAACGAGACTTTCCTATAGATGTTGAATGATCACAATAGATTTATTTTATTTTTTTAAAAAAGACACATTGTCTCTTGACTTGATCAATCCTCTAACTGAGAAGACTTGGCCACTCTCGGATGGGCCAAGTCCAAGGGATTGACAACAATTGTAACTCACACACCCTTCTTACAATCCTCTGGAGAGTATATGAGTGAAAAAGTTAATAATTAGAAGAAAACTAGAATGAAATGCATCAGAATGAGTGCCTATAGGCTATGAACCAACCTTAGGATAAATAAGTATTGAGTCATAGAAACCTAGTGAAAATAAATTTTTATAAAATACTATTTCTTTACATAATTCAAGGAACTTATTATCCATAATGGTTTCTCAACTATGAGCTGTACAAAATGGTTTGGTACAAATAAGCCATGCACTTACCTAGATATTCATGAGAACTTTAGAGAACTTGCCTAAGTTATTATAGGAAGTGACCCCACCTATACTCTCATATAGGTGAATCCATCAAGGTGTTTTGCTATTAAACACACCATTCATAAGGAATATGGTATTCATTAAAAGTAAATACTCAATCTTAGTTAATGCAAAATGTGCTTTATCTAGACCATGGGGATGAACTCTTAGATAAGTATAGTTGATAGAGACCTCTTAGTCAACAAGTGATTTACACATATGAACTTGCTTCATAGGATCTCCATTCTAGTAGGTTAGGTTCCCATCATTGTTGACTTTTAGATTAGGTAAAAGCCCAATCCCCCTTGATGTTTCTTCTACTAATTTCCTATTTAGTGGTTTGGATAGAGGATCAACCAAATTCAACTATAATTTTACAAATTCCAAAGATTTAATCCCCATCTCAAGTAGTTGCTATATAATATTGTGTCTTAGGTGTATATATCTATTCTTCCCATTAAAAATTTTACTCTTAGCCTTAGCTATTGCAATTTGGCTATTGAAACGCATAGAAACAAATGGTGTTGGTCTCATCCATGAAGGGATATTTGTTAAGAGGTTTCTAAGTCACTCAACCTTAGAACTTACTTTCTCTAAGGCAATAAACTCAATCAAGTAATGAAAATTTATTTGGTAGACTGCTAGGAAACTGCACCTCCTCTAGGAGTAAAAACATACCCACTAGTGGATTTCATCTCATTTGAATTAGAGATCTAGTTGGCATCACTAAATCCTTTTAGGACATTCAGAAATCCACTATAGCATAGACTATAGTCAATGGTGCCCCTCAAGTACTTAAGTACTCTATGAATAACAACCAGTGTTCCTAATTAGGACTCTGGGTATATCGACTCAATATCTCTATTGCATAATTAATATCAGTTTTGGTATAGTTTGCTAAGTACATTAGGCTTCCAATGATCTAGGCCTACTTAGTCTGGGCAACACTATGTTCTATGTTTTTCTTCAACTATGAGTTGAGATCATATGGAGTTGATACTAGTTTACAGTCAAAGTGTTCAAACTTTCTTAAAATCTTTTCAACATAGTGTTCTTGAGAAAGTTTAAGCTCATTAGGTGTTTTAGTTATCTTGATTCCTAGAATCAACTCTACTTCTCCGAGGTTTTTCTTGTCGAATTTAGAGCCTAGGAATTTCTTGGTCTCACAAATGACCTTTAGGCTAGTTCCAAAGATTAGCGTGTCATCAACATGCAAGTAAATGTTAACACGTGTTATTCTCAAACTTGTTGTAAATACATTTATTAATATCATTAATGGAAAATCCATTAGATACCAACGTATGTGATCAAATTTGTTGAGCTATTGATTGGGTGCTTGTTTTAACCCATAAAGTGATTTAACTAGCCTACAAACCTTTTGCTCATCTCCTAGAACTGCATAACCCTTAGGTTGGTCCATATAAATTTCCTTTTCCAATTTCCCATTCAAGAACATAGTCTTGACATCCATCTAGTTTATCACTAGGTTATGAATAGAAGTTAGATCGATCAATACTCTAATTGAGGAAATTCTTGTCATAGGGACAAAAGTGTCAAAGTAATCTACACCTTTCCTTTGTTTAAAGCCTTTGACAACTAAACGTGCCTTATACTTCTCTTTAGACCCATTTAGCTTTAACTTTCATTTAAAGATCCATTTACAACCTATAGTCTTTGTACTGGGAGGTAAATCCACTATGTCCCATGTATGGTTATACATGATTGATTCGATTTTATTGTTAATGTCCTTCTTTTAGAATGGTGCATTAAGAGACTTATAGTGTTGTGGACTTGTAATTTTCACGCGTATTCCTACTCGATGGCAAAACTCATTTTTTAGTGAAAAACTAATTTATTTATTTATTTTTTTAAAATTAGAGTTGTCACTTATTTTATTTTATTTAAAAAGAAAACAAAATAAAAAATAAAACCCTAAAAAATGACCCCTTATTTTGAAAAAACATGTCTTTGAAAACCGAGTCCAAATTCGAGGGTTAGGTTACTCTTTGGGAAGGTACCATAGAGTAGCACCCCTCCAAGCCCTAAAATAGGTCTTTACTAAATAAATTGAGGTAACTATGGTAATTGAAATGTAAATTAGTGGATACCATGAATCAAATAATATATCAACGAATAATCAAGGAACACCCAAATAAAACATGCACACTAAAAAGAAAAAAAAAACAATAATCAAGGAAAGGAAAGAATGTACCTTAATAGCATGTTAAACACTTTCATAAAACAAAAGAGTGAGTTCATAAGCAATAATCTCATACATAATATGCATTTCACCCAAAATCAAGGGACATACATACAACAATATAGGAATTAAAAAAAGGTAAATCAATCATAAGAATTAAGCATATATACTAATGGAAACAAAGAGAGAAGGAAATGAAAAGTACCTTGATAGCAGATGAAGTGCTTTCACAAGAATAAGGTTAATTGACAAAGAATAATAATGAGCTTAAAGAATAATTAAATATTAAACCTATATATACATGGCATATGTGCAACTTAAGTGAAATGGCAAGAATTCAACAAGATTGAATAATAATAAAAAAAAAATCTAAGTTCAAAAGAGGTATATTTCATGCATACACAAAGCAAGTCTCCATACACTATCAAAAATTAATTTGAGATGTAAAAAAAGTATTTACTATCACATTCTACAATTCATTGTTAAGACTAAACTAATTTACAAGTGAGGAAGAAATATCAAAATTAGTGACTTAGTCCAAATATAAAACAAAGGGATATAAAAATCAGATTTATTAGAAAAATCCTAAATAAATATCTAGAAGCAATATTTTATCATGGAAAAATTTATACAAAACCCTCAGTATGTCTATATTACAATAAAAAAGCAAGGATCAAGTGAAAATGTGCCAAACTACACCAAATTAAATAACAATGCACGCACTATGTAGGAATTTTAGTATCTAGTCAAAGCAGGAAGGTTCACAAAACAAATCCAAAAAACAAATATCTAGAATTTGAATTTAATTACAATACTTTTCATGTTACATCTCCTACATGTTTAGATTATTACCCAATTTTCCAAAAAGTTTAATAAAACACCAATTAATTCTAATTTATAAAAAAAACACTTAAAAGGTCTAGAACATGAAAGAGTTCTAAAGCAAAAATAAATCAATTTTTTTAGCCAATCTAGAAATGTGATAAAATCCTACAAAAAACTATAAAACATTTTTCAAGTGTCCAATTTACAAAAAAAAAAAAATAAAAAAAATAAAAATAGAAGAGCAAAGATGCACATAGATCATTTTTAAAATCAATTAAATAGCACCTCTATCCAAAATTAGGACAATGCAGTGAGTGTAATAAAAGAAAATTATATCTCAATTTGGAAAACCTTTTTAAATATTTTATGTGTTTAAAATCAATTTCAAGATGTCTAGAATCAAGGAAAAATATCAAAATTAATTTATAGTCATTTAATAATTTATTTTTGCATAAACATTTTAGGTGTCCAGAAATGGGTGAAAACTAGACCAGTGTAAAAATCTCTTAATTGAAAATTGGTTTTGAGCCCAAATTAAATTCATTTGACAAGTTTAGGAAGTTAAGAATATCATAAAAATATTTTTAGAAGAAACCTAAGTGTCTTGATTCTAATTTTTCATAACAAAAGTCAGAGAGAAACCATGAGTGAAATAAATCCTAAGCATAAACAATCACTACAATCAATGAATACCAACAATCCGTGTGGCTTATTCATCCATAATAAACCTAAGCTATTATATCCAAAACCTTGCAAAGGAGAAGTAGAAGAAATCAAAAACTAAATTTAAAATTTCGTAACTTACCTCAAGTTTCTTCAAAATTCGGAGCACTAATTCTTCATCCACTCAAGCTAATTTTCTCTTCACACCCAAAAGTGTCTTCAATGGCTTTCCCAAAAATTCTCTTCTCTTCTTTCTCTTAAGTACCTAGCCACAAAAGGTTCAAGAAAGTTTATGTCCTCATTAACTAAATCATTTATTAGTGGGTGGTAGTCATGGATTTGAGATGGTACATCTCTATCCTTAGTCATTAGTGAAAAAATTAGGTATTCTCTGATTAACACTGATAATAACCGAAAGTCTAATAGGGAACACCTAGAGAGGAGGTGAATGGGTGATTTTAAATATTTAAAACAAAATTTGTTAATTATAACTAACTTTTTATCCTAAGAGATGTTAAGAATGTCCCAAATAAATAAATGATTATACTAAAAATCTTTAGGTATATAAAAATACAATTTTTTTAACTTTTAGGGATACCCTACAATTTGTTAGGGATAAAATAATATAATTATTAATATCCAAATTATTCCTTATGAGATGCTATGCAAAAAAATAATAACTATCAGAATAACCAACCTAACTCAACAATAATCCAACAAATCAATCAAAGATATCTTGAGAGAAGTTAGGGATAACAATAATTGGTTATAGGTATAATAAACATAACCATCAATATAACCAACTCAACAATCTCAAAGGCAAACTATTCAATCAATCTAAGATAATTAATATCATCAACTAGAATATAAGCAATAATAAAAAAGATATGCAATGAGGCACAAGATTTTTACGTGGAAAACCCCTGCAAACTTGGGGAGATAAAAAACCACAAGGTCTAAGACTTATCAATCAAAATCCACTCTTCAAAATCAAGTCACACAGATTTACCTAACCGCTTTACCCTAAAGACTTACTCTCCTGTACCTATAACCTGATCCATGTTCATGACATAGCAACTACCTGTTGCTCCAAAGTAGATCCTTCAATCCCTCTGAAGGGATTATGGTTTTCAAGCAACAATTCAAAGAATTAAATCCTTAAATGAGAGAATGGGAATGGTGGGACAATAAGGCTTTCCCCTCAAAAAGTACCTCTAAAGGATAAGAGGTCTCCAATAAAATCTAAGATCTCTATGATATTTCTAATCTCTGATCTCTTGGCTCGAATCTCTAACCCTTAAAGGGTTACAAAGGAGGTATTTATAGGAAAAAGCCATAAGGATTTTAATATCTTAAGATTCCAAATTAGAGTTTGATTGGAATTCATTCAAAATATGTTTCTAAACTTGGCAAGACTGTCATGATTGTTTGAGCGGACCTAGACCGCTTGAGCGCTCTAACCGCTTGAGCAAGATTAACTGCTTGAGTAGTCATTGCTTTTTGAAAAAACATTTGAAAACCATTTTAAGCTAAAATATGATCCCGAACCTTTTATACCTCAAATAAGCCTTTATATGCCATGAGCCAAACCTTTTTAGACATACCTATGGCTTCTTGGTTAGACAAACTGCAACCCTTGATCTTCAATGGAGAGCAAGTCACCATCTAAAACAATTTTTATGGCTAAACATAAATTGGAACAAAATTACCAGCATATAAACAAGACTCAATGTTTTAACAATTAGAAATTTTGTAAAATTCCCAATGGCATATTTTTGTGTTCTTACATCTTCCAAAGCACATTTTTTATGCATTGCATCCCAAATTTTGTTAGCTACTTTGTATTGACAATAAACATCAAACAATTCTTTCATGAGTGTGCTAAGGATGACATGCTTAACTTGTTTATTACCTTTTTCCTATGTAAGCAAAAACTTAGAGTTTTCTTTTGGTTTTGGGTCAATCAAAGTATGTCATAAGTTCACAATATCCATTGCAAAAAATACATTTTCTTGCCTTCTCTTGAACAATGTCCTATTGAAAGGATCAATTTTAGAGGTGTTAGGACGGATGTGAACTAGAGAAGTTTCCATTAAAAAATATATACTTTAAGGTTGTTAGTTGAAGGGTCTAAAAATTAGAAAATTGACCTACCCTAAAACTAAACAAACAAGAAATAAAACAACAAAGATAGGGTACTTATCGTTTAAAATGGTTGAGGTATGATGAACATTATCATTAAAGTAGATATGTGCTCCTCAAGCTATCAACCTCAATGTAGTAGGGAATCGACGTTCTACTTCCAGGTTTTAACAACCTAAAAACCTCGCATTGGTAAGGGATAGTACAACTCATAACATTTGTTAGACAATTCCTTTAGGTAACAAGATGAATGGGTTGTAATTGCAAACTTGCAATAGAACTAGGTTGAAAGATAATCACACTATGGGAAGTTTGAAAAAGTTGTAGTGTGATTGGGATGCTATAAGAAGGTCGGGTGCAGTATGAAAGGTTGGTTGCAGCACTCTTAGGAATGTTATGAATGGTTTACATTAGCAATAGACAAGAAGATACAATGTTAGGCGTCAAAACTAGATGTGAGTGAAAGGCCTTTAATGTAGATTGTATAGCAGTAATAGATAGGTAGGAGCAGTAGAGGATTGCAACAACAACTAGCTATAGGAGCAACAATAGGCTACAATAGGAAGCCATAGAAACAAGTATAATAGATTGTAGGGACAAGTGTAGTAGGCTGCAAGATATAAGATTGTTGCACCATTATGATGTGGCTGTAACAAAATAAAAGAAAGTACTGTATAGGAAAAATGAGAGAGAGGGCGAGTGCAAAAGAGATGAAAAATTGGTGTTAAGACTCTAAGAGATCAAAGCCTCTTTTATAGGTAGAGTCCAATAGGACTCTCTTATAGATGTTAAATGACCATAACAAATTTAATTTTTTTTTATATAAAAAACATGTCGTCTCTTAACATAATCTATTCTCTAATCAAGAAGACTTAGCTACTCTCAAATGGGCCAATTCAAAGGGATTGACAATAACTATAACTCATACACTCTTCGTATAAACGGTTTAATAACACAAGACAAAACGAGAGGGGGATTGACATAAAACTCAGATGAATCAAAAGGTATAAGAAAAAAATGAGGATTCAAATGAGCTGGAAAGAGAGCTCATGGTATAAGAAAAAAAATGAAGGTTCAAATAACATATCAAAATATTCAATGTAATAGAAGAGAGATTGACAGATAAGCTCATGGGATAAGAGAAAATGAGGATTCAAATAAACCAAATTAGGGTTCAAATGACATCAAAATTTCCAATGAGATGGAAAAAATTAAGAGAGATTATATATTTTAAAAAGAGAAAGAAAGAGTGTCATAAAGTCTTAGAGAAGAAGCACATGCAAAAAAACCCTTGTTTTGATGGCAAAGTGAGGACTCAAATAAATGGGAGGATGGGTGAGTGTCTGTGAAAGAGAAAGCATGAAAGAGATATATGGTGAGTATTGAAAGAAAGAGTAAAATGGTATTGTTTGAAATAAAACATGTTATTTTTTGGGCATAAGGCATACAAGAAAGAAATTACTTAATTTTTTTAAAAATATAATATGACATTTTGGGAAGCTATGATTAATCTTTCCATGAAGTACTTACAAATCAATTGACTTATTAAGGGTGTTTTATGTTTTTTTTTTTTATCAAGATGTAACTTTTTTTGTTACATATAGAATGATCTAATTATTTTTTATGACCCACTAACATACTAAAAACCTACTTTAGAATAAATAATTAATGGTTTATGGTAGTTACTTTTTACAACATAATACTACACCAAAAATCCTTTTAATTACAAATAATGGTCAATAAGAATATTGAGGTGATATTAGCACTTCACAAATTTCAACAAAACTAAAAGTTGAATTTCCATTTCCACAAACAAATTTTCTATGGAGTAATTGTCAGTAAAACTTTTTCACCAATAATGTGAGTTAGGTTTCTTAAAACAACTTAATAAGATCCTAAGAAACTATTTATAATGGCAAATAATAGTAGTGTAGTTCCTAATATTAAACATTACTACTATAGTTAGATTAGATCATTAAATTTTTTATAACATTCTTGAGAAACTTTATTAAATTGAACTATGTTGCTTTGTTCTTGCCCACTAATGTCCTTTTTGGACTAGCTATAATAACAATTTTGTTATTTCGCAACTATATTTTCTACCTTGTCACAAAAAGATAAATTAATTTTTTTTAAAAAATTTAATGACAAATAACAATGAACATGGTGTTATTATTAAGTAAATTCGTGTAGGTTGACCATTTGAAGCAAGAAATTATATTACGATAAACATCACCACGTAACCTTTCTTAGTTAACTTATTGTTAAGGAGTGGATGGGGCAAAGTTGATAATCTTGAATAATTATATTACATCACAAACAAAATAAGTTAGTCATATTCAATAACTAAATTACATCACAAAGCATACTTTTGATAATTACTAGTTTTTCTCCTTATAACTTAGTTAAGGTGTGGACCTGCATTTCTTCATATGTATCCCCACTCAATGGAGAGACTAGTTTTCTAAGTGAAAAGACCGATTTTTATAAAATTGGAGTTGCCACTCATTTTCATTTATTTTTAAAAAGGGAAAGTAAAATAAAAAATAAAACCTAAAAAAGATGACTCCTTATTTTTTGGAAAATCTATTGGGATTGAGCCCCTAAAAACAAGATATAATGTAACAAAGTTAGACTTAACCATCCCCGTGCTATCTCTTTAGTGTATTGACATTGATTTGAGCATTCAACCCATGTATTTTACATTAGACATGACTTGGGTGCATTAGGGGTTGCACAGAAGATACAAGTCATGGGTTCCTTGTAAGTAGATATGTTGTTCATAGTTGGTTCATGGATTTGGGAAATTCTGTAGAGACTGTAGTACACCATCTCTTAATTGGAGGGATGACTTGTATTGGTCGTTGGGATGGGTTTCCCATGGTGAGTGTACTAGTGTATGTGATGCACATTGGACAGGACCTACGACGAATCATGATGTAAGTCTATCAATTGTCATGATTCACCAAGCTACTATACTACATGGACTCTAAACCTTGAGAGGATATTGAGCCTGTGCCAAAATCAACAAGAGGCTTTGACCTATGGGTAAGACCCTAAAGTGGTCATATATCCCTATGGATTAGGTCGTTGTTGATGGAGGCTGGTGGTAATAGGTATTCTCAATAAAGACACCATGATATCTCATGGGATTGAGATAGTGTGTCCTCTTAGGTGATCCAAAGGACATGTGATCATGAAATCTATGGCAAGAATAATTCCTTTAGTGAAATTTGACATATGTTCCTTGGAGTTAGAATATGTCATTTGATTACATAATAAGTGAGATTTGTAACTCAAGGATTTGAGAGGTAATCTTGATAGGTGATAGCACTACCTTGTTAAATTACAGACAACAGTTCATGGGGAGTCTGCATGTAGTGGATATGAGGTCACAAACTTGAGCACTAGGTGTCTCATTGTAATATTCATAGGGTATTGGAGTGTAGTTGACTCTTTGTAGTGGAATGTTGATCAGTCAATTTCAGAATTTGATTTTAAGGAAACCAATACTCTTATGGATCCTAGTGGTCCCAGTGGTCCCCATGATCCCCGCTCTGAGCTCATATTCCTTGTTGGCACAATTTATGAGGGTTGGATGGGTTTTTAGTTCACTTTTGTGCATACGGACGTTTTGGTAATTACGTAAGGTTGCACAGGGATAAGTGAGTGGTATCTTTAGACTAAACTAATTGATTAATTAGGCCTTGTATGGTTAATTAATCAATTAACAACCTTTTTGGGCTAGATTAAGTGACCCAAACCCACGGTGGGCTTAAGTCACTTAAGCTTAGTAGGAAGCTTACAAATTATCTTTTTGGGGTTAGGGTTTCTAAGTCTTGCCATTCTCCCCTTTAGTTTAGAGAAAGAACGCTAGCCTCCATCCTTGAACTCTCAACCATTTTAGTGTCTAGACATAAGGAAGAGTCATCGGGTGGAAGATCATTGTGTTTACGAGATCCATTATCACTTTGGAGTTATCTACTATGATTAGAATTGATCTAGGAACATCCGGATAAAAGGTATGTGGCTTTATTCTCTATATCTATTTTTTCTATTGTATTTTTTTTCTTTGAATACCTATTTATCCACTACGATAGATTTACAGAGCCTATGATAGATTCGTATGCACCTTACTCGATCAAGGGCATGGAAATGAAGTAATCCAAGGTTCCCAACAACATGTCTTTGAAAAGTTAATTATAAGTTTGAAGGTCAGACTACTTATTGGGAAGAAACCATAAAAATAGCACCCTGCCCTAAGCACTAAAAAACAGGTCGCTACTAGCTAGGTTGAGGTAAACATGACAATTGATCAAAAAATCAAGGATACCAAAGAAAACCATGGTGATTTTGTTGAAGGCCAAACAAACATGCTATTCATAACAAAACAATCATATCCAAAGAATCATTCATATAGGAAAAAGAGATTTTGTACCTGAGCTGCAACCTAAAGCGTTTTTGTTAAATATTAAAGGTTAGTTTGCAAAAATAGCATGCTACATACCATATGCATTTTGTCTCATTCAGATAATCAAGCACTAATCAAAGCATAGGAAAGTAAAATCAAGCATGAAAAGGTTCACACATAAAGCTTTGTCTATTTACATAATTAAAAGGGCTAAAGTTGTAAGAGATGTACTTGGATAGCATACACAACTTTCAAGGTGCTTCCATAAAGCTAAAAAGGGTTAGCTTATAGACAATAATGATTAGTGGAAAAATAATATGGTAAAGAACTCTAAATGTCACATTATATATATATATAAAATGTCAAAAAATCCAAATTAATGTAAACCATCACATAGGACATGCATACAAACTATTGTTAAAGATAAACTATGTACAAGAGAGATAAAATACCAAAATGAGTGTCTAAATAAAAGTAAGTAGCTAGGGATGAAACAATTGCCTTTGCTTGAAAAATCCTAAACAAATATCTAAAAACATTATTTCAATATGGGAAAATGATACAACATCCTCATTATGTTTACATTGTAGAACAAAAGCCAAAACCAAGTCAAGATATTCCACATAACACTAGATTAAATGACAAGTTAAACATTGTACAAAAATTCTAGTGTGTAGTCAAAACATAAAACTTTACAAAAAAAAAAAAAAAAAAAAAAAAAAAAAAAAAATCCTAAAAAAATATAGAATGAGAAAATTAAAAAAATTTTCAAGAAACATCTCCTACATATCTAGTTTATCACCCTTGTAATCAAATAATTTATTGAAGCCCTAATTAGTCCCAATTTACAAAAATAGCCCTAAAGGTTTAGAATAGGACTGAATTCAATGACATGCATAAACCAACCTAGAGGCATGTTAAAATCATATAAAAAATCAAATTCTACTCCTAGTGTGTATTTTACAAGAGAAATAATGGCAAAGAAAAGATACACATGAATCAATTTAAAAGCAAACAAACAACCACTCTATTCAAAATTAGGATAGTGTAATGAGTGCATTAAGGGAAAATTATTTCTTTCAATTCAGAAGACATTTTTTAATATTTTATGGTATAAAATCAATTTCAAGAGGTCTAGAATCAAGTAAAAATATTAAAATAAATTTATAAAGTTGTTTCATTAGAAAAAATTTGTTCACACAAATGTCAGATTTTTTTATGAAGACTATATGATAAGGAATAAGGCAAAGAGTGATATAGATTGGAGGATATATTAAAAGATAGTCCCACATTGCATAGGTTACTATGGATCCAAAGGGTTATACCATTCCTATGATTTCTAGTACACCAGTGTCTCATAAGAGTGGAAGGTTTATATCCCACAGATGATGATGAAGCAATGAGAAGTGTTTGTGCTCACTTAAGGCAAGGAGTTATGAAGAGATAGTTAAAATCTTTGTATTCTATCATAGTTTGAGTTCCTGTAGAAGCACCTAAAAGGATAAAACTCCTAAGTGTAAGTTGGTCTACAAAAGGAACATAGGAGTAAATGGAAAGCTTGAGTTTTATGTGGCTAGGACTGTAGCTAAAGGTTATAGTTTAAAACTTGGTTTCAACTATGGAAAACCTTTTCAACAGTGGTCATATTAAAATCCATTGGATTACTCTTATATATTATAGTGTGTCTCATTTATAAGATACAATAACTAAACATTTTCATAGTAAAGGGTCTTATGTGTACAAGAAGGCACAAGGAAGTGTGATGAAACTCTAAGATCTTACAGGTCGATGACAATCTACTCATTGGATATAATTTAGGGATTTTATCATTAGTTAGGATTTGATAGTCTATTCAGTTCTAGATGAAAATCTAAAGGAAGACGCAATATATTATGGGGCTTAAGGTCCTTTAAGACTGCAAGAATAGGAAAATTGCGCCATGTCACCTATAGTGATGAGTATTTGGTCAAGTACATGAAGCAAAACTCCAAGAAGGGTTTGTTACCTTTGGGTTTAGGTTTGTCTTTCTCAGGATTAATGTATTTGGACATTCGTGGAGAGAGATCGCATTAAGGCAATATCCTATGACTTTGCAATTGATAGTCTTAAGTATGCAATAATATGTGTTAGATCAAATATTTGCTTTTTCGTAGGAATAATGAGTGGATATTGTCTATTTCCTTATTAGAGCTTTGGGTGGATGCTAAACATATACTCAAGAATCTTTGAAGAACAAGGGATTATATGTCTTTGTGATGAGTTGGTACTTTTTTGTACTAGGAATTGGATTTTTAGTCTAATAAGGACTCTTGCAGGTCTACCTCTAGGTATGTATACACTCTAAGTGGTTTTTGTTGCTTTTATAACAACAAAGGAAGCCTTTTGGCTTATGGGTAGTTCCCCTGGCTATATCATCTAAGATACTATTATGTGATAACAGTGGTGTTGGTGTAGTGCCAACCAGAGATGAGTCCATCTAGCTTCTTTGGAGTCAGACGGGCTTTTTCACTGCACAAAAGGATGTCCGGACAGGTGGTCTAGGCACTCCCTTCTGAAGCTTAAGTCAGAAAAGAATAAGGATGGGTCTAATTCTTTTAAATGACTCTATACGCGCCTACCTGTTTCATGCTTCTCATGGGGGTTTTTATAGAGCGGATGGTACCATTGCCATAGCGCTGATGGTGCCTTCATATTTTTTTTGTGAGGATGATTGCCATCAAGGCAGAAATCAAGCCTTAGTAAGAGAGTCAACCCATCATCTTTGTGCGGATTGGACAATCATACCAAATGAAATCCGTTGACTGGTGCCATTAGCTGGTTGTCGAGCAAGAGTCTTGAACCATGTAGTTGACTATGCATTTATGTTTGCTAATGTTGTAGATTGCGAGTAGCAATTAGTAGACATTGACTTTTAGGCGTAAATGTCATTTAGGTCATTGCTTAAGCATTGGGTGTGATTATCCATCTATTCAATGCCTAGAGTCTCCAGTTGTGTTGGTTAATCCATTTGAAAATCTCAATTGACTTAGTATGTCCATTTCGTCTGGCACCTAGAAAGAAGGAAGTCTCTTTCCTCTTGCGCCATGCGAAGTTTGTTTTGGTTTAAAAAAATAGATTTAGATGGATCATCTGCTTACCTTGGATGGACCAAGGGTTTTTGATTTGGGGGAGGATATGTGGAGGGAAACCCTCTACAAGTGGGACAGTGGCATAGTTTAAAAAACTAAAGTACCACTAGAAGAGGAAACAAATAAAGAACAAGTGATAACTTGTTGTGAGATAGTACAAAAAGGTGATATGACTATGGAGTAGATTCTTTCCTTAGTATACATCCTACTTTTGGGGCTAGTGAGAGTTTGTTGATATTGAGCCCCTAAAAGCAAGACATGATGTAACTAAACTTAACTATCCCCTTTCTATTCCTTTGGTGTATTGACATTGATATGAGCATTCAACTCATGTCTCTTATATAGTACATGACTTGGGTGCATTAGGAGTTGCATAGAAGATACAAGTCATGGATTCCTTATAAGTAGATAAGTTGTCCATAGTTGGTTAATGAATTTGGGTAATCCTATGGAGATTGTAGTGCATAACCTCCTAATTAGAGGGATGGCTTGTCTTGGCTATCGAGATGAGTTTCCCATGGTGAGTGTACTAGTGTATGTGATGTCTACTGGACAGGACCTACTGTGAATCATGATGTAGTCCATGTATACTGCATGGACTCTCAACCTTGAGAGGATATTGAGCCTGTGCCAAAATCAATAGGAGGCTTGATAAAGTGGTTATATATCCTTATAGATTGAGTTATTATTGTTGAAGGCTGGTGGCAATAGGTATTCTCAATAGAGGCACCATGATATATCATGGGATTGAAATAGTGTGTCCCCTTAGGTGATCCAAGGGAGATGTGATCATGAAATCTATGGCCACAATAATTCATTCAGTGGACTTTGACATATGCTCCTTGGAGCTAGAGTTTGTCATTCGATCACACAATAAGTGAGATATTTAACTCAATGGTTTGAGATGTAATCATGGTAGGCGATAGCATTACCTTGTGAGATTATGGACACCAGTTCATGAAGAGTTTGCATGTAGTGAATAATAGGTCATGGACCCTAGTACTTGGTGTTTCATTGTAATATACATAGGATATTGGAGTGCAGTTGACTCTCTATAGTGAGATGTTAAGTCAATTTCAAATTTGATTATGAGGGAGCTAATACTCCTATGGGTCCCAGTGGTCCTCGCTCTGAGCTCATATTCCATGATGACACAGTTTATGAGGGTTGGATGGGTTTTCAGTTTACTTTTGTGCATATGAACATTTTAGTAATTATGTAAGGTTGCACAGGGATAAGTGAATAGTATCTTTGGACTGGGCTAATTGATTAATTAGGACTTTGTATGGTTAATTAATCAATTAGCAACCTTTTAAGGCTAGATTAAGTGACCCAAACCCATGATGGGCTTAAGTCACTTAAGTCCAATAGGAAGCCTGCAAATACCTCTTTAGGGATTAGGGTTTCCATATCTTGCCATGTTCTCCCTACAATCTAGAGAGAGAACCCTACCCTCCACCCCTGAGATCTCCACCATCTCAATGCCTTGACACAAGGAAAAGTCATTGGGCGGAAGATCATGGTGTTTACGAGATCCATTACGACTTTGGAGTTATCTACATTAATTGGAATCAATTTGAGAACATTAAGATAAAAGGTATGTGGCTTTATTCTTTAGATCTATGATTTCTGTGGTATCCATATAGTTTTTGAATGCCTGTTTATCCACTATGATAGATTTAAAGGGCTTAGGATAGATTTGTATGCACCCTACGCTATCTAAGGCATGGGAATAGAGTTATCCAGGGTTCTCAGCAACATTTATATCAAAGGTATGCTTTTTAAGTCTTAGATCTATAGTTTCATTACTCTTATTGCTTCTGTTGCGTAAATCTAGTGACCTTAGATATATATAGAGAGCATGCACCTATGATCTAGGGGTGTCCTAACAATGACATGCTCTATTCAAGAACAAAGCAAGATGGAAAAGCCATTCTTGGGGGATTAAAATGGTCCCTCATGGATTTAAATTATTGGAATGACTCTTTCATAGGTATACTCCAGTTGTTTTGGTCATATGGTTGAGTTTTCATGGATTGATTTGGATTTAAGTCTATAAGAATCCTTTTAGCCTTCCACTAGTGTTCTTTCTCCAACAATACAACATACACAAAAGAATTCTATCCCAATCTCAACAAAAAGCTAAAAAACAAAAAAACCAAAAGCTCAAAAACTTATAACAACATATTTACAAAATGGTTAAAATCCATTCACAACTCTTAATTTCTAGAATGGACCAAATTTTCAAGATTTATTTGATTCAAATCCTTGACAATAATGCCAAATTTTGGTTGGAATTTCATGTTGTATCTTTTATTGCTAATACAAATGAAAATGTAACACTAATCTTTACTTAGAAAAAAAGTAATCTTGTCAAAACCAATTAGCTAAAAAAAATAAAAAATAAATAAAAAATTGAAGTAATAAAAAAAGCTAACAATTTAGTATAATGGTTAGGTGGTCTCCTCTAGAATTCAACACTAAGACAACTTTGGATATTAATATATATATATATATATATATATATATATATATATATATATATATATATATATAGGTATGTATGTATGTATGTATGCACGTTTGTATTGAATTTATTGTAAAAAAGGCTTAATAAATGGATCTAATCTTTTGAAAAACATTTAAAGTGCCAACTAAACATCAATTATACTATTTTGTCAAGTGATCTTTAATGGAAAATAAAAACTCATAAATCTTCTTGTAGGAGAGTTAATCTTTTTGAATTTCGATATATCTTCATGAATGATCTTGCTTTAAACACTCATCCTTTGAATGTAGAAAAAAGTTAGCGACAAATCATCGTGAATGAAAGCACATTGGCATGCTTGGTAACTAACAAAGCAAAAGAAAATATAGAAAAGTGAGAGAACTTAAAATTCAAAAACTAATTGTGAGATTCAATGAATTGTTAAATTTTAATATGATCTCTCTTTAACTAACAAACAAACTATTTATATTGGATTGCATACCAAATAGACCAATAGAATCATGCCACATCACCTAAAACTAATCTAGAGTAAAACCAAAATTGAAAAATTATAAATCTTAGTTTAGAACCATAGTACACAGTAAAAAAAGTAAAAAATATAATAAAGAGTTCAATAGCTGATGTCAAAATTTTGACATTGAATATTGTAAAAATTTGATACAATCCAACATAGCTTCTACATATCTCTCAAGCAATGAATATCGATCTTCATAGCAATACAAATTGATACACTTTTAGCATATTAATCTCTTTATCAAACAAGTATTGAAATTTGCATGCTATATCAAAATGACAAATTTTGCTAACCTAGTAGCTATTAGCTTTTGTTGATTTAACAAGTCGTGCATCAAATCCAGCTCGACATAGAGCTTAAATATCAAAATATTCAAGATCCATTTCCTTAGCTTTTTGACACAAATTAACACCATAGATTCCATATCAAAATTACTTTAGAATAACCTCTTGTATATGGAAATACATCAAACATCATTCTAGAATTGAAACCATTATGGAAATGCCCTTTACATTTTTATACCTCTTTGAAAATTAACAATCCACTATTCTTTTTCAATTTTCACTTGTCTTTCATCTTTGGTCCTTAAAATGCTAATCTATCATTTCTTACTCTATTTTTGCATAATTTCTAAACAATTTCTATAGTTACTCTTAAGGATACCTTTAACTTAACTATAGGATAAAGTTGAATAATTTGTTGTTTTTGCTCCATAAAACTATGATTTGCATACAAATCATATTGTTAGGGAAGAAAATTTGAAAGCTTTCTAAGCTTAGTTATTTAAAATAATGCGTGTAACTAATGAAATAACTGAGCTTGGATTACTTGAGGAAATAGAAAAATACCCCTTATTAAAGCATTAAAGTTGCCTCAAGTGGTGAAGACCAATATTGAACAAGAAGACTAAGGCTTTATTTGGGAAGTCTTTTTTAAAATAGTTTTTGTAAAACAAAAGTCTATTTAGGAACTTGAAATGTTTTTAATATGTTATCTATGTTTTTAAATATGTTTTAAAAATAATTTTTATTTGTAGTGCTTTCTTTTTGTATCATTTTTCATATTTGTATAATTATTTTTTAAATAAACCTCAAAAAACAAATGAAAACTATTGAAAAAAACTAAAAAATATTTTCTAAAAAAAATAGCTTACTTTCTATTTTTAATAATAGGAAATTTTTTTATGTTTCTTAATTATCATATGTGTTTTTTTTTTTTTTTTTTTTTGTTCTAAAGAACATAAAATTGTTCTAAAAAATAGTTACCAAATAGAGTTCAAGTTTTTATAAGACTGAGATTTGTATGCTTAATTATGACCTTTGTTACTTAGAGACTAGCAGAAACTAGTGGAAGGTTATGATGAAATCCCAAACTTGACATTTTGATAAGATCATTCGAGCCTATCTTAAAAATCATTTCGAATAATTGTAAGACTAGTTTAAGTAAATATTGAACCAAGTTGGTAAACCATAATCATTTGTTGCATCTACATCGGTAGATGAGATATATACTTAAGTGATGTTTGAGAGGAGTGGATGTGTACAAGGTTTAGGATTTTGACTTATTCCTACCTTGGTGTTTGGTTCTACTAGAAAAGTTTAGTCAATAGATGCCCTTAGAGCAAAGCTTTCAACCACAAAAGAGGAAGTCACACATTTGAAGGAGATTCAACAACAAATACAACAACAATTTGAAAAGACTTGACAATAGATGCTACAACAATTTGAAGATTGAGTAGTTGGGATGCAAACAATGTTCCAAAATCAAAAGATGCAGATGATGCAACAATTGCTACAATGCCAACATCCTTGAGATTATTTTATTTTCATATGACAATTTTTTTTTATCTTTTTATTGGTATTTTGTTATATTTGGGTTTCTTAACTCAACTATCTTGTGGTACTTCTATGACAATTAAAGATGATAGACATATCTACATTTGGTTACTATGCTTTTCTACATGCTATATTAATACTTAAAAAAATAATAATTGATGCTTATTGAATACATGTTTTAACAGACTTAAGATGATTAATAGTTGTATTAGATATAAATATAGGTTTTAATATGTTTGGATGTATTAAATGTATCAAGCTTTTAAAGAACTTTAAAAATAAATGGAATAATTTTTAGTATGATTAAAATGCAAGTTGTGACCAAATGATTAGATTTCATCACAATTACATCATAATTATGACTAAATGATTTCTTAGTCACACTTTTTTCCTAGTTAAGATTAAAGATTTATTATAGATTTTGTCACACTTTAGTATGGAACTATGCCTAACGATTTACAGCCTTTCATCAGGCTTGGATTAGACTGTGACTACATAATATAATTTTTTTGTCACAGTATCGATTGGAACCATGGCCAAAAGATGGAAACATTTAGTGACAAAAAGGATATAGTTGTAACCAAAGATCTAAGTCTCTAGTCATGTCTTGGGAAGTGATCATAACTAAAAAGGCGTCCTTACGACAAATATTGTGACATATGGTCATGATTACTTGTATCCATGACTAATGATTTAGTCACAACATTATAATCTATGGTTATGCTCGAAGAGCTATGACTAATAACACTTTCTCTTATAGTATGAGTTTCAGGCCTCAATATTAACCTAACATTAGAATTGTTGTAAGACCCTTAATCCTTGTATTTAATATATTTCAAGCATGTTTCAAGCTTCTTAAAAGAAATTGTCATGAAAATGAAGCATTTAAGTAACAAAGTGACTTTGGAGTAAAATTTGTTAGTGCATATCCTAGTGGTCAAGAAGGAACCCAACATGAAATTGCGCACTTGAAAATTGTGTAGGGGTAGCAACCAAAGAAGAATGACACACTTCACATAGTACACTTAAAGTAGTGCACTTTAGGAACTTGTACAAAGGAAGAAACAATAGCTAAGTGTGCCTCATTCTATATCAAATTGGTTCACACTCAAATGATGCATCTCCTACTGAAACAATTAATGACCCATGTCGAGCTTTTTAAGCCCCTTCATCAAGCTTATCACCACCTTACTTTTCCCAAAGTTTTTAGCCTTAGAACTTAGAGTCAATCATGCAATGTAACACCCTAAGAAGAAAAATGATTTTCATAGAAGTTGATTGAAGGGGAAATTGGGCAAGACCTCTTTCATCACCACTACAAGTGAAAAGAAATATTGACAAACCTCTCAACTTTCCAACATCAACATATCATATCTAGTTCCACCATTGAACCTCGCAACCCACATAGGAAATCTCTCATTTTTTTCCAAGACAACCATTTTTTCCTTCTTTCCTCTCTTTAACTTTCCCTAATATCCACTAACTTTTAAAATCCAAGGTAATTATTTCTCTCTCTCTCTCTCTCTCTCTCTTTATATATATTTCACTTCTTAATCTATATTCATTAATGAAACTACCACCTCAAATTCCACAATTAATCTCAATTTCTAATATTCTCAAGTTACAAGTTCCCTAAAGTCGATATTCTTTTTCTTTAGCTTAAAATTTCACCAAATGCTGTGTAAAATCCAAAACAGTGAGAATTCAATGAATAGCTTTTTAACAAAATTTTACCTATTGATATCTAATTTGGCGCAAAGACATGTAGTTAATTGCTCCTTTTCAACTAATAGAATGACATGTTTATAGCAAATTTCTTACATATTCTTAGAAAACCTGTTATCACAATTACCATTATGCATTTTTGACAAATTGAGGCCTTAAAAAAATAATGAATTCATTATTTTGTTTTATAAAAAAATTACTATATTTTATATAGAGTTATTATTATTTATTTTTTAAAAATGAAAATGAAAATGTATATCCAAAGGAGGACTTTATTATTTAAGAATGTAGGAACTTAACCAGAATAGGATCTTCTCACAGTTAGGTTTGGTCTCGAAATAGGTTTCATGTTAAAAAAAAACCAAATATGAAGAAAACAAGTATAAAGTTGAGTTTATTGCAGCATGATGAGAGACACAAAATTAGAAAAATCTTAGGTATTTTTAGACATTTCTTATTTTTTGTTTTTAAAAATAGAAAATGATAATAACTTACCATAATGTTTGGAAATTTACATTAAAGCTGATAATAACTTCTAAAATTTGTTTTGACAAATTTAATACTAAAAATATTTTACTACCTTAAATTTAAAACTAATTTTAAGGACATAAGGTCAATTCATTATTTTCTTATATATATATATAGTAAGGGTTCTTCCATGAATCGATAGAATTTAGAGCCATCAAATTCCATATCTTTGACCAATTTTAAACCAGGGACCTTAAGACCAGGTATGGCTGAAAGATAAAAGTGAAGATCTTGAAGATAAGAAGAGAAGTCGGGTCCGTTTTGGGTGCTTTTTGATCTATCCTAGGAGAGGTAGCAGTTTGCCTGAGGCGATCCCCGCTGGGTTGTGCCCGTTGTTAGCCGTGGATAGGCGTTTGTTAGGGTGATTTGACGGTCAGGGGTGATTACTGGATTGGGTCTGTAAATCTGCTATTAGGCTCTAGATTAAAAAACCCTAAGATGAGTTCGATTTTCAGAACCATGTCTAGGAAATCCACAGATTCTCAAGACATTGTAGTTAACAGTGAAGAGATCAATTATCCTAAGATCCAAAATGATTTAGATGATTGGAAGTTACCCAAGGTGCCTAATCAAGAAATTTATAAGAAAGGAACCTTTAAGTTTTTCACAGACTACACCATCAAAACCTCAGAACAGTCAGTAACCCTGGAGCAAGACGATCAAGTCATAAGACTCTTAGATAGTAAGTCCATTGATAAGCATAAGCGTGACAACTACAACTTCATACACTTTGGTATGATTCAAGTAGTAGTTAAGCCTTTGACAAGACTAGGTCTAAACACCTCAATTGTCATGTGTTTAAGGGATAATAGACATCTCGATTATCGAGATTCTATTATAGGAGCAGTTCAAGCAGGATTAAATATCGGTCCTGTTTATTTCTAGTGTTTCCCTAACTTTACTGTTAGGTTAAAAGATGCCGACATCTTAGATTCGGTTGTCCTCCATGTTAAGACCCATGGTTTTAAGTTCAAGGAAGGAAACAGTCTTGTTTCCATCATAATCAGGTTCGCTTATAAGAGTATGACTACAAGCGTTGGATCTGGAGCATTGTGCACCAGCCCCAAAGGTGAAACCACTCTTTTCTACTCTGATATGCTAAATAAGTCCAATTTCATAATCCCTAAGCAAATCATGTGGAAAGATGTTAATTTTCCTAAAACTTGGCATTTTTCTAATGCTGTCCCAGCTATTGAGCAAAGATCTGAAAGGATTGAACAAATTGTTCAATATCCTGATGGAGGAGGAGATTTGATTTTCTCCAACTCTTTCCGTCATTCTAGCATCCCTAGAGTTTCAGATTTTGAGCCCTTTAGAGCTTCAACTTCTTCCATCCCCATAAGAACCATTAGGACAAAAGAAGGTTCTACTTCAGCTAATCCTAAGAACATTAAGCTCATTGGTGTTAGGAGTCAAACCAATCTGGCCAGACCCTATTATACAGGTGATAGAGAGTCTACCCAAGGTTCTCAGCAGGGTGATAATCAGGATGAGTCTCCTGATCTGTCTCCTACTTACTCCCAAATGATTAACACTGTAAGCTTAAGTGATGAGGACTTTGAAATTAACAAAGATCTCTTAAGGAAAGACTTCTATTCTGAAGTCAACAAGGAAAAACGTGATTGGTTCTTTAGATCTGTCCCTAAGGTCATTAGAACCATTTACCAGGAAGAATTTTACTCTTACTTAAGACAAGAAAAGAAAAACATTAAGTATTAGATCTGATTTGAACTCTTCAAACAAGATGATCATCCAGATTATCCCTGTAAGCGTATTAATGTCATATCCAACAAAACTAAGATATGGAAAACTAGTAATGACACTGTCATTGAGTCAATCCATCCCCTTGAAGCTAAGATAGAAAAGAACATTAATGAAACCATTGTCATAGCTTCACCTTTTAAGACCAAGCATGAGGATAAAGGAACTGCTAGTGCAGTTGATGTTAGAAGAGTCATGGAACAACTTAATTACACTAACATGTTTCTTAGGACTCTTGGTGATCAATTCAACAGGGTTGAGGAGATCATGGAAACACAAGACCACATTAAGACAACGTTTGTTAAGAAAGATAATAAGCCTTTATTTAAGCCTTTTGAATTCTCTAAGAAATTCCAGGAAAATCCCTATATTGACCAAGCTTTGGTTGATAGGATAACCCAAAAGGTTAAGGAAAACATTATTATCCCTGAGACACCTCAGCCTTCTCAAAGGAGAATTAACATGGTCAAAGGAGAAATTAATTCTGAAGCAGAGGTTGATGAATTAATTAAGATTTTTGAGGAACCTCTAAACCAGGCGGTTATGAGGATTATCGGTAACCAAGAGCCACCTAGATCTAGGAATTACTACCTTAGGCCTACTTTTCCTGACATGCAGTATCAGGAAAGAAACCAGTACACACAAGCATCTTACACTAACGGCACTATCTATGAATGGAACATAGATGGTATGACTGAGTACAATGTACTCACTAAGCTTCAAGAAATGACCATGGTTAGCACAGCCTATAATTTAACCAATAGATTGTCAGACCATGCTGTAGCTCAGACAATTGTTGCTGGGTTCACAGGATAGCTTAAGGGTTGGTGGGATAATTATCTCACTTATGATGATAGGAATGATATTGTTAAAGCTTATAGGATTAATGAGAACAATGAAATTGTTAAGGATGAAGATGGACAAGATATTGAGGATGCAGTGGCAACTCTTATCTATTCCATATCTAAGCATTTCATTGGAGATCTTGCAAAGATTAAGGATAAGACTGTAGATCTCTTAACCAACCTTAAGTGCCCTAAGCTTCATGATTTTAGATGGTATAAAGAAGTATTCTTAACCAAAGTCATGTTAAGATCAGCCTGTAATCAGTCTTTTTGGAAAGAAAAGTTTATCTCAGGTCTACCTAAGCTTTTCTCTGAGAAAATTAGAATTAAGATAAGGGAACAGTTTAATGGACAAATCCCTTATGATAAGCTTACCTATGGAGAAATTATAAGCATTGTCATAGCAGAGGGAATTAAACTGTGCAATGACTTTAAGCTCAAGCGACAAATAAAAAATGAACAAAAAATCTACAAGAATGAGTTTGGTTCATTCTGTAGCCAATTTGGGTTTAACCAGAAAGAGACTATGCCTCCCTTTAAGCAAAGAAAGAAACAAGTTAGAAAGCCTAGTAAAGAAAATTTTTACCATAGTAAGCGTGGAACTTATGGTAACTATAGGATGAATGAAACCAAGCATAATAGACATGTTCAAAAAAGGATGAACAAGGAGGCCCAAAAAGCCCAGATTAAGCTAGAAGAACCTTCGTCTAAGCCAGTTTGCTTTAAGTGTGGCAAGGTTGGCCACTATAAGAAAGCTTGTAGAGTTAAGCAGGAAATTAATAATTTAAACGCTGCTGAAGACCTAAAAAATATGCTTAAAAGAGTCTTATTAAACTCCACAGAGTCTGAATCAAGGACTGATTCAGATAATGAAGACGATATTAATCAACTAGATAGTAGTGGTGAGGAGATCTCAAGCCAAACTTCTAGTGACCAAGCAGATTGCGTTAAGAGTAGTTGTGATTGCCGACCTAAGATTATTAATGTTATAAGCCAAGACCAAGAACTAGTTTTAGATGTCTTAAGAAAGGTTGAAGATGAAAAAACTAAGCAAGACCTTTATGATGTCTTTAAGAAGTCCGTTAATAAGCAAGAAGTTAAGAAGACAGTTAATCCTTATAATTTAAATGAAATATTTACAAGATTTAGCCAGCAGCCTGACAAAGAAGTTACCATTAAGGATCTATAAGAAAAAGTAAGGCAGAATAAAAAAGAAATTAAGGTTTTAAGAGAGTTTACAACTTTAGGTTTAACAGATCTCCAAGAACAAGTCAACAAGATTATTGATGGTAATCATATATATATATATATATATATATATATATATATATATATATATATATATATCTAAACAAGGAATTTATCATTTTGAAAATAGTTGGAACTTACCAAAAAGGATCTTCAGAAAAGACTTGGTATGGAAATAGGCTTCATTTTTTAAAATAAATTAATATGAAGAAAACAAGAATAAAATTGAGGTTTTCAAATATATTCTCTAGATTCATAAATTTAGTAACTTTTCCAATATTATAATTAGTTTTGTTCCATGGTGAGGGACAAAAAATCAGAAAAATCTTAGCTAGTTTTAGACACTTCCTATTTATTTATTTTTTATTTAAAAAAAAAAAAGAAATAGAAAATAATACTAACACACAATAACTTTTTGAAATTTATCTTAAAAATGATAATGATCTAAAAATTGCTTTAAAAAAAATAGTATGAGGAAATTTTTACTACATTAAATTTAAGATTAATTTTAAGAACATAAGGTAAATTAATTATCTTTTTTTTTATATAAAATTTACTATATTTTATATAAATTTATTATTATTTTTTATTTTTTAAAATAAAAATAAAAAAGTATATCCAAACAAGGACTTTGTCACTTGAGAATCCTAAGAACTTACCAAAAGGGATCTTCAGACACTTGCGTTTGGTATGGAAATAGGTTTCATTGTCAAGTATAAGGTAGAACAATTGTTAATTCAGAATGCATTCTTGGATGATTTGCTTCTATGGTCACATCTCTCCCCAACAACTTTCTGTTCCATTTTCGATGTGGGACATGAAGATTAAGGGCTTGTTTTTGTTATTATTCAGGAAAAAAAAAATTGTTTGATAATTAAAAATTATTTTTTTATTTTCTATTCTTTATTTTTAAAAACAGAAAATATGATGTTTTCATATCATATCTTTTAATTTTATTTTTATTGTTTTCACTTTTTTTTAGGACTATTTTATTAAATAATTATATAAATATGAAAAATGATTAAAAATAAAGGATTTAATATAAAAATTATTTTTAAAATATTTTAAAAAATATTAAAATTAATTAAAAAAATTTCAAACAAATTTTTGTTTTATAAAACATATTTAAAAAAAATTCAAGTTTTTAAAAACTATTTTTAAAAACCGTTATCAAACTGCGTACGGTGGAAATAGTGGACAGGAGACGAAGATGGTATCATACGAAATAACTCATGATTTGCTTTCAAGTGGGCGGAAAGAGCAAAAGATGGAATTTTTATTTATTTATTTATTTTGCTAGTCTGAGCGGCCCACCTGCAACACAATTTGTAGATTTTAATCTTGGATCATGGTCTAGAAATGACCTCTTTGTGATGGTAAAATATATTGGAAATTGGAAAATATAATGGATTCATTCACTTTTATGTTTTTAGGTTCAAAATAGGAAACGACATAAAAGAATTTGTTTTTCTTGAATTCATTTGAAAATTAATTAAACATTAAAAAGAATTTAATGTGAGGAAAGAAAATAAAGATTTTAAAGATTCTAAAACTTAATTTACAAACCATTTATCTTGTTAATTTAAGTAATAATTAGTCAAGATTCTCTTAACACGTGAGATAGGAGTTTTGAAATAAAATTGTTGCCGGTTTTGTTAAACTCATCAAACACTTTATTGACTTATTAATTCTACATTTTTAATTTTTTAATTTTATACATGTACTATACAATTAAATTTTATATTTAGGAATTGTATTTTAAAAATGCTTGTTATTGAAGATAAAGACAATTTTAAGATTTTTTTTTAAATTTAATTGAATGTTTTTATTAAATATATGAATCATTTTCACATTTTTTAGAAGAATTAATTGGTTAAAATGAATTAAATAATTCCTAAATTTGTGAATCTAATCCTTTCAATATATATATAGATATATTTAAAAAAGAACCCAATTTTGATATTAATGTTTTTTACCATTTTAAATACTTACATGTAGGTTTTTAAAATAAAAAAGTAATATTTCCAAATATAAAATATAAAAGTAATCTCAACGGGCCAAAAAATGGAGGATTAAATTTTTGATATTAAGTTTTTAATGACCCTTTTAATCAAATACCCGTTTTTAAAAATCTTAGTTGTACAAAAATCTCTTTATTATATTAGGTTTAGAGCCAAAAAAATCTCTCTATTTCTCTAAAATATGGAAATATTATGAAAGCTTGGGCATTCCACCTTCTAACCCTAGTAGGTTTGGGGTTTACTTACTCTACAATTCAGCTGTAGTGGTGTCCTTTAGCCTGTGGTTTTGTGGAATTGTAACCTTTTAGAGCAATTATACGGGTGAAGGAGATTAGAAAACATATCCGTTTGGATGCAGTGGTAGAGTGGAAAAAGGAAAAAATATCAGACCAACGAACCATTTTCTTAATTAGCCCAGCTAATCATCATAAACATGACTACCAAGGCTCCCTTCAAAACTTTCCCTCAGTGTGTTATCTATTAAGCTGGTATCCTTCACATTTCTAGTATAAATACTAGAAGGTTGGGACATATCATGTATCTTCGAACCATTAGGAGAGATGGCTAGGAAGAAGGTTAAGCTTCAGTGGATTGTGGATAATGCTACTCGTAAGGCCACATATAAGAAGAGAGTGAAGGGTCTTATGAAAAAAGTAAGAGATCTCAGCATTTTGTGCGGCGTTGATGCGTGTGTAATCACGTACAGTCCATACCATCAAGAGCCCCAAGTTTGGCCTTCCCCGATTGAGGTCGAACAAGTCATTGCTGAGTTTAGGAGCCGGCCGGAGAATGACCAAACCAAGAAGGTCATGAACCAAGAAAATTTCACCTGGCAGAGGATATTCAAAGCGAGGGATGAAGTGGTGAAACAGCAGATGAAGAACAGAAAAAAGGAGATCGAAAACCTAAGGATCCAGTGCTTGGGTGGTAGGCTGCTAGAGGGTTTAGAGAGGAAAGACCTCCTAGATTTAACGTGGGCCATTGACAATCAGTTGGAGGCAGTGAAGAACAGGACGGTTCTCGTTCCCTGGCCCCAAGTAGCAGCTGACGCGAGGGGCAGTGCTAATAATACTGGTACTGGTATTGGAGATGTTCCTGCTGTGGGTGCTTTTACTAGTATTGATGCTGTTTCTCATGTTGGTTCTGCCTCGGGTGTTCCTCTTTCTGTTATTGGTGCTGGTGATGCTGCTGTTGGTGGTACCAATGCCGCTGCTGGGCAGACAACTTTCGATCTTGCCATTGACGCTCTAAACAATCCGCTAATTAGGGAACAAAACCAAAATGAAAACATGGGCAATGCATTGCGAGATCCACTGGACTATGAAGTCTGTGATTTCTGGCGCAATCCCTACATTCTCTGAAACTTTCTTGGTTGTGGTTTCAGGTGGCGAGTCAAGCAGGCAGGCCTGGATCAGCCATGGAGTGCTTCTTCTCTTGTTTCAATTCATATTTGACCTATCTGTTTGATTGAAACATTCTAAAATAATAAGAATAAGGTCCTGCGGTTTCATTTTTGTCTATCTTATTACTGGCTATTGGTAGCTAGACTGCAAATTAGGTTTCATACATATACTATTATTATTATTGCACCAATATTCTCTCTTTGAAAGAGAAATGGAGCACACATTGATTACAGTTGGAAATAATTCTGGTCCTGAGTTGTTTAAATGAAATTTATCCCAAAAGGTTACCATAAAGAAGTAAAATAATCAATAGTTTTCCCTCTCATGGTAGAGTTGACCCATCATTAATAATAGTTAAAATGAGATAAAAGAAGACGCGGTTCAAAAGATTCAAATGAAAGAGAAAAACAGCAAAAAAAAAAAAAAAATGACAGCTCAAAAGGCTTAGTGAGATATAGAATGGAGAGAGATGGATTAAAAAAGAGATATGACAAGTCTTAGAAGAAAAAGGAAGGCTTTGTGGGTTCAAAATCAATTGGTGCAATGGTGCTTGTACATGAGAGAGAGTGAGATTCAAAAGAGATAGTGGTAGTAGGTTTTACAGAGAAAAGATAAGAGATAAGAAAGAGAGAGAGAGAGAGAGTCGGTAGGTTCTAGAAAGAAAGATGAGCATAGAGAGGACAACACCTTATTTCACATATATAAATTTCACAAGAAAGAAAATAGTGTTTTTTTCTATGTAATTAAAAATTTTGAGAAGCAAAATTAGATAATTGGTAACCTTTGCATGAATTGATATCCTCTAGAGATCAATTATGATATTAAGCATATTATTTTAACATTTCTTTTTGTTACAAAAAAAATGAGTTAATTATTTTTGACAAATTAACAATATATCAAAAACCCTTTTAATAATAAATAATCGTCGATACTAGTTATTTTTTGTTAATCTAATAACATACTACAAATAACGGTTAACTATAAATAACGGTCAATGCTAATTATTTTTTACCACCTAAAAATATATTAAAATACATATAACGACAAATATCAAAATCTTTGTAATGATAAATAACGGTCAATGTGACATTTAATAGCTAAATCAGCTTGTTTCAATCAATTACAATGTCATATTAGTACTCGTTAACTTTCAACAAAGCTAAAAGCTAAATGACCATTCAACAAAACTAATGGGGGTTTGTTTTATACCAATTTAGTAACGTCCTAATAGGTCAAGGCTTAAGGTCATGTTAAACTTTTTACTATAGTTAATTATTGGAAAGATCAAAAGAATATGAATGAAAAGTTAAATTGTACTTATTTAAACGGATAGTAGATTAAATATAATAAATTATAGTGGTTATCATAAAAAGATAGAGATTTGCATTATTTTGCTTTATAATAATAAGACTACAATTAAGCAATCACAAACCATATCTGATTAGAAATGAGGATGATGACAACAAATTCTAATACGGTAATGATTCTTGAGAAGAAAGCGTTAACATCCTAGAGGATAGCTATTCATTGAAGATATAAAAGGGAAAGTGAGAGAGAGAGAGAGAGGAGATAACATTGAGGATGAGAGAGGGAGAAAGAGAGAGACATCAAGGATGAGAGAGAAAAACAACATCGAGGATGGAAGAGAATTTGATTGAGAGAGAAGAGGGAAGATAATTAAATGTAATAATTAATTAGAGGATAAATTAAGAAAGAGATTATAAGTTTAAAAGAAAAAGAAAGAGCACACAATTAATTAGCTAGGCTACCAAGAAAAAACATCTTAAGAAAAAAAGGTTTTTGGTATAAGGGATTATAAAATTTTTTAAACATATAATAAGGCTTTGAAAAAGAAGCATCTTAAGCATACTCCCAATCTAGTGGATATAACATGGAAAAAAGATTCTTCTCACAAGGAATTATGATCTTTTTGGCAACTAAAATATGCAATTGAATAACTTTTTCACCAATTATCTTTCTTTGAATCCATCGGGCAAAAAACACATTATTTTGTAACTAGTATTATTATTGTTATGATAAATTTATTCAATCACTTAAATCTATTTTTTTCTTATATATATATATTCTATTGTTGTCTTTTTTGTTTCCATATTGAGTTGCTCAAATATTTTTTTCTTGGAAAAATCTATTTTTCATTTTGCTTCTAAGAAAATTCCAATTGAATGTTTTTATTGAACATATGAATCATTTACACCTTTTTAGAAGAATTAATTGATTAAAAGAGATAAAATAATCTCAAATTTTTTAATTTAACTTTTTATATATTTTTTATTTGAAAAGTAACTTATTTTTCACATAAATGTCATTTACTATTTTAAGTATTTACATGTAGATTTTAAAATAAAATGATATATTTACAAGAAAAATATTAAAAACATTTTTGTGCAAACGAGGTCAAAAAATGATTAAGGGTTAAATTTTAAAATTAGATTTTCCACTATCCTTTTAATCAAATAACCCTTTTTAGAAATCTTATTTGTATAAAAATCTCTTTCTTACATCAGGTTTAGGAAGAGAAAAAAGAAGTCCCTTTATTTCTCTAAAATATGGATAAATTATGATAGCATTGGCATTCCGCCTCCAAACCCTTGTAGGTTTAGGGTTTACTTACCTATAATTCAGCAACAGTGGTGTCGTTTAACCCGGTTGTTTTAGTGCAATTATATGGGTGAAGGAGATTAAAAAACATATCTATTTGGATCCAATGATAGAGTGGAAAAAGGAAAAATATCATATAAATGAACCATTTTCTTAATTAGCCCAACTAATCATCATAAACATGACTACCAAGGCCCCTTCAAAACTTTCCCTTACAATGTTATCTATTAAACTGGTATCCATCACATTTCTAGTATATATACTGGAAGGTTGGGACATTTCATGTATCATCAAACCATTAGGAGAGATGGTTAGGAAGAAGGTTAGGCTTCAGTGGATTGTGGATAATGCGGCTCAAAAGGCCACATATAAGAAGAGAGTGATGGGTCTTATGAAAAAAGTAAGAGATCTCAGCATTTTGTGCGGTGTTGATGCGTGTGTAATCACATACAACCCATACCATCAAGAGCCCCAAGTTTGGCCTTCCGATCCCTCATTGAGGCCGAACAAGTCATTGCTGAGTTTAGGAGTCGGTCGGAGAATGACCAAACCAAGAAGGTCATGAACTAAGAAAATTTCACCCGGTAAAAGGTGTTCAAAGCGAGGGATGAAGTGGTGAAACAACAAATGAAGAACAAAAAGAAGGAGATCAAAACCTAAGAATCCAGTGTTTGGGTGGTAGGTTGTTGGAGGGTTTAGAGAGTAAAGACCTCCTAGATTTAATGTGGGCCATTGACAATTAGTTGGAGGCAGTGAAGAACATGATGGTTCTCATTCCCTGGCCCTAAGTAACAGTTGATGCGAATAACATTGCTAATAATATTGGTACTTGTGGGTACCCCCATAAATAGGAGTAATGGGCCTAGCTAACACTATCCTCTGAGCTGGGCCAGGGTTAAAGCTTGACCACCTTGGGCCAGGGTTAAAACCCATCCAACTTGAATGACCTAACAAGAAAAGTGGCCAAGTAGAATGTGGGAGAGCTATTCACAAGGAGTAGTGGAGACAGTTAGAGCTTAAGGATGTAACTGCTTGAAGTGACAAAGAAAGTGCTCCCAAAATCTCCACGCCTATTGGTAGGTAAAGGATATATGTATGCAACTAGCTAGGCCATAAGAGAGAGGCAACAAAAAATGGACCAAAATAAATATTACTCTTACTTTGAAATAAAACCCTAACTGACTTAACCATTGGAGGACGTTATCTCGGGGTAACACCAGGTGAACCTTGTGTGGCAGGTGAAAAAGATTACGTGGTGAGAAGAAGATTGTTGCTCAAGAAATTTTCAATGCCAACAAGTGGTGCCATCTATGGGAAGGTTCTACATCAAAGTATCATTTTCACTTTAAACTGAGAGTAGACCCCATTTTTGTCTAGAGTTGGAAGCTTCACAATGGGAGGTAGTCAGCTGCGGGATTCAAATAGTACAACAGCTGCTTGGAAAACAACCACCATAGAAACTCTTCATGAAGAATTCGAAAGGCTTTAGGCAAAGCAGGAAAGAAGAATGGAATCCATCTTTGCTTAGATTGAGTTACTAAGGCTAGATAATGCCTTGATGTGGACGCAGCTCGAAGATTAGCATGCTCTCATTCAAGTGCTGCATCAATTAGCAAGCAATCTTGATCATTTACACCAGCAAGATAATAATGATGAGCTGGAGCCTTTAGATCATGCAGTTCCTTTTGGTCAATCTTCCCACACCGTTTTAAACTAGCACAGGGGACGCCACCCATCTGACTTTAAGATCCCTAGAATGCTAGTCATTAAAGGTGTTAATGAAGCAGACAACACCTCTCGACAGGGGCCTCAACCCCTATTATATTCGAACTCGGGAAGCCGACAGCAGATGAGGGTGCCTCGTGTTGGGGTCGTAGGAGGAATGGCTCGACCCCTATCTTCGGTAGTTTGGCTTTCTCACAAACGTTCGAATAAGTTGCCCCTCGAAGCCACAACTCGTCGTTTGAATGATATGATGACAACGCCCTTCGCTCAGCATATTTTGATGTGTGAACCCCCAAGAGGGTACACCATTCCTAAGTTTGTGATGTATGATGGTACATATGATCCATTCGATCAATTGATGCATTATCAAAAAATGACGATGCTTGACATTAGCAATGATGAACTCCTCTATAAGGTTTTCCCAACAAGTCTCCAAGGCACCGTCCTAGCTTGGTTCCACTAAATTTCCCTTAATTCAATCCATTCCTTTAGGAAAATTTCAGAAGTCTTTGTGGCTCACTATTTACGCTCAATAAGGCAGAAGTTCAATATAAGCAACCTTTAGAATCTGAAGAAGATAGAAAGTGAGACTTTGCACCAGTTCATACACAAGTTTGGCCAAGCAATGCTCTAGGTAGAAATGTGTAGTATGGATACTCTACTACAAGTCTTTAAGCATAGCATTGGGCTGAGGACCCCTTTCTTCGAATCTCTCTCTAACAAGCCGTCGAAGACAATTGATGATTTGTTTAGGAGGGCTAATAAGTATGCTATGTTGGAAGAAGATTTACAGGCTGTAGCCAACCCTGTCTTGGTATTAACACAGGCATCACAACTAAGAAAAGATGTAGGAAATAAACACTAGGGCCCCGGGAACCCCTCACAGGGCAAAAATTTGCGTAGGAATGAAGAAGGCTAAAGACCACCCCAACGATGGACCCTGCTCAGTTTGACTTACAGACAGTTACTTCCAATTATGAGCGGTCTATCCAGTTTCAGATGACCTTTCATTCTTAAGGGGGACTCGGCGTAATGAGATTAAACTTAGCACTATGAATATCACAAGGAACATGGGCATACCATTGACAAGTGTTGACACCTTCATTTTCTGGTAGAAAACATGGTGAGAGCTGGCTTGCTCTCCTAGTATGCCAAGAAAAATGAACGGCTGGCTATTGGGAGTAGCGAACAGGTTACTGCGGGCATAGTTCAACCAGGTGGAACCCTGCCAATCATTCACGTCATTCAAGGAGGACCTGTTGATCAACGTTGGGAGTCAAAGCATAGTCGACGAACTATGATTCAAGAAGCAAGCGATGTAGAAAGGATTGGCACGAAGCAGTATTCCTCTGTTCTAAGGACAATGGAGCCTATAGATGGAATTGTCTCATTTAACCCTCGGGATCTGGCTCGAGTAACAGTCCCCTATGAAGATGCCCTTGTCTTGTCACTTAAAATTGCTAGGTTTCAAGTTTGTCGGGTGTTAGTTGATCCTAGCAGCTTAGCCTATTTGCTCCATATCTTGGCATATAAGCAAATGGGTATCCTAATTTCTACTTTGGGAAGTCTGAGCTGAGTATTAATAGTCTTCGATGGCTCAACAACCAGGTCTTTGAGAGAGATAGTATTTCCAGTAGAAGCCGACCCTACAGCCCTGAACATCCATTTTTCAATTGTATCGAATCTTCGCCTTACAATGCCATATTGGGAAAAGCATGGATTCACAAAACGAAAGCTACTCCGTCAACTTATCACCAAAAAGTCAGTTTCCTTACCAAAACAGGACAAGTTGATTTGTTTGGGAGTCAACTAGCTGCAAGGTAGTGCTATCAAGTAAATGTTAGACTTGCGGGAGCGGAAATCGAGAATACCTACATTAACAACGAGCCCTAACAAAATGGAAATTACTGAAGGAGGGGGATGAGCGAGACTCCCCAATCATTGTTCCACTTGTTTGTGGAAAAGTACAAAATGGGGGGCCAAAGAAGGCTTATGTTAATTCTATGCTAATAGAACAAGAAAGGTAGTTACTAGTAAAGATGTTGGATATGAATGTTGTAAACTTTGCCTGGGAACTTTTTGACATGCCAGGAATATCCCTTGAAGTGGTTTTTCATAAACTCGAGATCCACCCGGGGTTAAAACCTGTCCATCAAAAAGTAAGGAGACTCAATTCAGAAAAGCAGCAAATAATCCAACTTGAAATATCCCAGCTACTCAATGCGGGATTCATTCAAGAGGTCTACTACTCAAACTGGCTAGCTAATGTGGTGGTTGTGCCAAAAAAATGGGCAAATTAGGGTTTGTATTGACTTTATTGACTTGAACGAGGCATGCCCAAAAGATTGTCCCCTTACCACGCATTAATCAAATATTGATGCCACTTCGAGGCATGAAATGTTGACATTTATGGATGCTTTCTTTGGTTATAACTAGATCCCTATGTAGCCTCTTGATTTAGAAAAGACAACATTCATAACTTCTTTCGGGACTTTTTGTTATAATGTCATGCCCTTTGGCCTTAAAAATGTAAGAGCCACTTATCAATGACTCATGACAAAGATATTTTATCCAATGCTAAGCAAAACAACAGAAGTTTATATAGATGATATACTTGTAAAAAGCAAGAGATGAGAGGATCACTGTGCAAATTTATAACAAGTTTTTGACCTAATGCAACACTTTGGGATGAAATTAAATCTTGCTAATTGTGCCTTCGACGTATCTGTTGGTAAGTTTTTGGGCTTCTTGGTCATAGAACGAGGAATTGAAATAAATCTTGCACAAAAAAAATAGTACAAGAATTACCTTCTTCCTGTAATAAAAAAGAAGTACAGTACTTGATAGGAAAAATGACCACCTGAAGCCTTTCTTTAATGTTTTAAAGAAAGCTAAGCCCTTTGAATGGACGGCTAAGTGCAAAGAAGCGTTCTTAGCTATAAAAAGTTATTTGATTTCATTATTGATCTTAAAAAGTCCTTAATTGGGAGATCCGCTGTATATATACCTAGCAACATCAAAGTTAGTACTTAGTGCAGTTTTACTTAAGCTGGGTCTTGATGGAAGTCAATTACCAGTCTATTATGTCAGTAAGACAATGCTCCTGGCCAAGCAAAGCTACACCCTGCCAAAAAAGGTAGCGCTGACACTGTGAATGGCCTCGAAGAAGCTGCGCCCCTACTTTTAGGCACACCAAGTGAGTATCTTAACCAATGTTCCTTTTCAAGCTATATTGCACATGCCTAAGTTATCCGGGCCACTAGTAAAATGGGTTATGGAATTGAGTGAATTTGGTCTATGGTAATTGCCTCACCTGGTAGATTTTATTGCAAAGTGGCTTGATTTTGAAGATCGCTCAAACCAAAAGGTAATGGAGTGGTGGATCTTTTATGTTGATGGAGCGTCACGTGGCGTGGGAGCAGGAATAGGACTTGTCCTGTAATCGCCCATAGGAGAACACTTAGAGCAAGTAGTTTGATTGGGCTTCTACGCTTCAAACAATGAAGTCGAGTATGAAGCCCTCCTTATTAGTATAAGCCTGGCACTATCACTCTAGACAAGCCACTTTGATATACGTAGTGACTCACAACTAGTGGTAAACCAAGTGCAAGGTGAGTATGAAGCAAAGGATGTAAGAATGGTAAGATACCTTAAGAAAGTGAAAAATCAGCTTTGGAAATTGAGTGAGTGGAAAATGACTCAGATCACTAGAGAGGAGAATGGTCGAGCAAATGCATAGCTGAGGTAGCGACTTCCTTAGTTGTTATGTAAACAATAACTTTGCATGTTTATTATCAAGACAACCTATCCATTTTAGAAAATGAACAAGTGAGTCAAGTGTATGATGCCCAAGGAAGTTGGATGGAACTAATCATTAAGTACCTAGAAATAGGGGAACTCCCAGAAGATGAGCTTCAAGCACATCGACTTAGGATTAATTCTGTAAGGTATAGCATGATTGAAGATCAATTATACAGAAGATCTTACACTGGACCATATTTAAGGTGTTTGGACCCAAATGGAGCAAAATATGTCTCAGAATTCCATGAAGAAGTGTGTAGGAATCACCGGGCGGTCAAACACTTGCTCATCAACTAGATTGGAATAATTTTCTTTTATGAAAATCTGTCATCATTACGACTATGAAGGGACATGACTTAGATAGTTACTTATTTGAAACACAAACTGTGAGTGTTTAGCTAGATTGGCAATTCCAGACAAAATTTCTAGGTGTCCCTAACTCGGCTTTCCAATTCCTCTTCGGACTACTTGACTTTGAAGATTAAGACTTTATTAAGAGGTTGAGGTATGTAGCCAAGAGTATGGCGATTGAATGTGGATCAACCCTGTTTTTCATCTTTAAAAGAGTTAAGAAAGTTGACAGAAATGTTTTTTTGAAGAAAGGTTTTTGTTCCCCTGTTTCTAAATTGAGCCAGGTGTAGGGGCAAATCGATCCAACTAACCCATTTCTAAGATCAATTTCTAGCCCTTGGATTAAAGGTTTCATTCTCATTTAAAATCAAACTTTCTCCCATTTCTAAAAGTAGAGAGAGTTGCAGTCGTGTGAGAATTTTTCCTTCTTCTCCATTTTGACTGTGTTTACCTTCTAAGAGAATCCCACAAGTTTTCCAAGAATTTTTTCTTAAAATGGATATTTTGAAAATGAACATGGGTTGATTTTTGAAACATTCATCTCTCATTCTCTTGGTTTTGTGCAAAAACCCATTTTCTTCTTATGAGGATTTAAGAAGAGGCCGAGATTGAGCTTAGTGTAGACTCCAAGTGTGCTCCAAAAGATGATCGTGAGAAGGTGAAAAGGAAGGTACTAGTCAAGTGGTCCGAAAAGGATTGGTTGACTTGAGCTGGGTAAAACCTTGTATTTACTTTTTATTCTTCATAATGAAGTTTTTCAATCGGTGGTAGGCCCCTGGTTTTTGATCTCTTTAGAGATTTTCCATATAAATTTATGGTGTCACATTGTCTCTCTTTCTCTTCTTAGCATTAGTTTTTCAGTTTCAGCAATATATTAGAATTTTGATTTTCTACTACTTGATTGATTGATGAAGAGAAGTGGCTATGAATCATCTTTGTAGTTATTTCTGATTTTTAATCATTGACATTTTGAGGTATATTGATCTTGTATTTATTTGAATTTAGTTTAAGTTGATTTGAGTTTGGGAGTGTTGGACCATGTGCATGTGAATTGCATTTTAATATTATTGGGGAGTGTTGTTGCATTCATATATGCATGTGATTTATAATTTGTGTTTTTGAGAATGTGTGAAGAGAAGAAAAATATTAAAAAAGTTTCAAGGTTTACTAATTTGAGTTGAGAATTTTTTGTAAATTTGTCAGAACACCTATTCACCCCCTTTTTAGGTGTATTCCACTATTGAGATTCACCTTTTCAATTGGTATCAGAGTAGGTTTTTAAAGAAAAAATCATTTTCGGTCCTTGAATCTTAATCATGGAACCTCATCAAGAGGGAGCTTCCATTGGGAGACCACCATTTTTAACCGACGAAAATTATTTTCATTGGGAAGTGAGAATACAATATTTTCTCAAAGTGCAAAGTGAAAAAGTTTGGAATGCTGTTGAATTTGGTAGGTCTCCACCTAAGGTGTTGGATAGAGAAGGTAGACCAACTAATGTTATTAAGCCGAAGTTAACATGGGATAGAGGTGCTAGTGAAGCTAGTGAGAACAATGCTAGAGCCATGTATTCCATCTTTAATGCCATTAGCACAGATGAATTCTATAGGATAGCCACATGTACTTCGGCAAAGGAGGCTTGGGATATCTTCCAAGTGACTCGTGAAGGCACTAATGCTGTGAAAGTGTCCAAATTTTAAATGTTGACCTCTAGGTTTGAAACAATTGGGATGGAAGATCATGAGAACTTTGGAGAGTTTCATGCAAAACTGATGGACATTGTGAATTCTAGCTTTAATATAGGTGAGTCCATCCCTAATTCCAAAGTGCTTAGAAAAATTCTAAGATCTTTTCTGGAGAGATTTAGAGAAAAAGTTACCGCCATTGAAGAGTCCAAGGATGTGGATTCCTTGAAAGTAGACAAACCTTGTAGGTTCACTCCAAACCTTTGAAATGACTCTTGGATCACCTTGGAAATCAAAGGGCATTGCCTTGAATGTCATTAAAGAGGAGTCCTTAGGTTTCGAAGGTGAGGGTGATGAGAAAATGTTGAATGGAGAAGTTGCTAGATTTGTTAGAAAATTTAAAAAATACCTAAATTTCAAGAAATATAAGAAGAAGTCCAAGGAAGATGCTAAAAAATGGAACAATTCAATGGGAAAATCAAATGTAAAAGACAAAAAGAAAGATAAGAGTGTCAAAAAGGACCTTGAGGTTGAGTGCTTTAAGTGTGGGAAAAAAGGGCACTATGCCACCTAATGTCCCTCAAAGAAAAAAGGAAAGAAAATCATACAAGTCACTTGGAGTGACACAGAATCATGTCAATCAAGTGAAAAAGAATCCAATGCTAGTGAGGAATGCACTAATTTCATAGCCTTTATGGCAAGTGTCATTGAGGAACCACTTAAGAAAGAGGTTCTTAGTGAGTCTTGTGAGTCAAGTGACTCCGATGGTAATAGGATGAGTTTTGACTCTGCATATGAGACTCTTATACAAGGAGTGCTTAAGTCTCAAACAAGAACAAGTTGAGTGGAAGGCTTCTAAAAGGAGTTTAATCAATGAGATTAAAACTCTAAAGGGGGAGAATAAGTATTTTCTAGATAAAATCACCTTTCTTGAGGGTGAACACTTTGACATGAAGAAAATGTGTGATGAATTAAAGAGTGAAAATCAAGTGTTTAAGAATGAGTTGAGTCTTATGAAAGAAGAGTCACATCCTAACTCTAAAAGACTTAGTGATTTGATCAATTCAAGGAAGAAATCATTTGATAAAAAAGGCTTAGGTTTTGTTGATGAAACTACCACTCCAAGTAGTGGTAAAACAATTTTTGTCAATCCTTGTGAAGGAGTGGTCCCTAAGAAAATTCCTCCTAAACCGAAACTTCATTGCACTCATTGCACTAAAATGGGACACACCGTTGATAGATGTTATGCTAGGATCTTTGAGAGTTTCTAAAAAAAGTTGACCAACCTAATGAATGAATCATTCACTTTGAGAAATAGGTTGTCACAAGGAGGCAAGAGAGTGTTCAAGAGGGATTCAAATGTCCCTCATCATAGTGGTTTCTAAGGAAGCATTTCCAATGGAATGAACAAAGTCACAAATGTCAAACAAATATGGGTGAAAGATACTACAATTTTAATCACTTATTTTGTTTTTATACTAAACTTGTCTTTTTAAAAAATGAATTCACTTTTTACCTTAAAGATTTTTATACTAAACTTATCTTTTCAAAAGATGAGTTCTACCTAAAATCCAAAAGTATGGTAAATTTAGAATTACTTTTTATGGTATAATTTGTTTTTAAAATATTTAAAAAGTTACACCACTACTGAAAAAAGCTTGCTTGTAGAGAGTAGTTATATTAGTGGTAAAATCCTACTTTTATTTGTAGACTGAAAAAGACCCCTATTATAAGAGCACATCGCTCACGATAACTGATAGTCTACTGTTATAGGATCCAATGCAAATCATCTATAAGACATAATTTATTAAGAAATTTTCCCTTTTTCAAGACATTTTTAGTCACAAATCTTGTTGACTCCTATTAAAACTATGTGACCATACCTTATATTTCTTGTAATGAAAACCCACATGGAAAATCCCAAGAAGTTAGTATTAAATCAACATGGAGGCTTCAGCATTGGCATAACTATTGAAGCAATTAGTAAATGTGAATGCAAAAATCAAAATGGACTTATAATGTTTCAAGTGATATGCAATCACGTGTATTTTTTTCTTTCACAATTGATGCAAACTCTAAGTAAATCTAGTCTTCTAGGATGATTAAACATTAAATTGAACATATGCAAGAAATAATGTCACTTCTTCATCAATTTGTTAAATCTTATTGAACTACCCTAAATGATCTTAATTAAGACATCTAAACAAGGTAAATTGTTGATGGCTTGATCAACTGGGGACTAGACTGCCCCAGGGTTATAACAACAAAGGACTGGGTTCCAAGATATGGGGGCAGCTTCCTCCCTTGTTCCTCAAAAGATGTCCGGACAGGTTGTCTGGACACATTCTCCAATGGCCAAGTCTAAGAAGTTACTAAGGACTAGAGAGATCACCTTCTTCCAGGTGATGAAAGGAGAGATTTTAATATTGCGTACCTTGCTTTTGAGCTACAGAGGGGTTTTTATAGTATTTGGAGTGGGGTCACATCTGTGCTAAGGTGACCCCTTGACTTTGGGGGTAATGGCGGTGGTGCGGCCGGTGTCAGAGTAATCATGACCGATTTAGGCGGCTGACAAGGATGACATGACGACTTACTCACCACATCAGTCTGCAGGAGGCATGGCCTGGGGTGTAGTGGCTTATCTAAAGGGATAGGGTGGTGTCAACTCGAGCGTCCCTCTATCATGGCAAGGTGGCTGTCCACAGGTGTGGGTCAGGGAGTCGATCCGGAATGCGCTGTGTCACCTTAATAGGCTGTGCTGCATCCGAATATCCCTCATATTAGATGGACTAGTTACCCGACTTTGGATGTACCAGCCCGGGCATATGGGTAGGGTGCCACGTGGTCAGGGAGTGACTTGCCACATGGCTGCTCATGAGGCCCCCATAATGCCCTCTTTTAACTGGGGTTTTCATTCCAGATAGAAAATTCGGGTTAAAAATTGTTCAAACTCTCCCAACAGCTGTATGACACGTGGCACCTTCGAGCATTTAAAGAGGGGGAGCCGTTTTTTGGAGGCATTGCCAAGTGGCGTGTCATTTCAGCCAGCGTGCTCTCGTTTGGGGTCCCTAAGGATTCTGTCCCTATAAATAAGGAGTTAACCCCAGAATGCTTACTTTTTTTTGTCGTTTCCCTTTCGCAACCGCACTGTACTTCCTTATTTTTCAACATTTGTGCTCCAGCGACTGTTGTAGTCTGTAGTCTCACAGCCTTTCTTCTCCAGCGAACTTTTCGATTGGACCCATCGCCGTTTGGGGGTTTCCTCTATCAACCGTTGAGGGTATTTTCCAAGTGCGTTCTCTTTCTTTTCCCGCGACTGATTGTTTTCTATTCATGCTTGTGGTTGTTGTGATTGGGGATTTTGGCACTAGGGGGTCTCGGTTGGTCGTGAAATGGCTACTCCGAGGTCCCTATCAGTGCATTTGTGGCCGTTTTTGGGCTAGTTGGCACTCGCGGCAGTGAGCTTTGTTGCCCCCTATTTAGGGTTAGGGCCTGCCACTCCAGTCTTTTAGGATTTCATAAAACCTCTTTTAGCATCAGCCTTCGTAATGGCTATTTGGGGCCATAGCGAAGGGCCCTCAAGTGGGGTAGTGCGTTAAGGGGTTGAGTTGAGTGTCATGAGTCCAGTAGGACAATTTTGACACGTGTTTTGGTGCACCGCCTTCTAGATGGTAGGGCCGAGTGGTTCCCTTCTAATTCCCGGCATGTGCTGTGTAGGTCCAACTCGGCCCGAAGCTCCATTATGCCAGCAAAAAGAGACGTTGCCTCCTCCAGCGTGGTTGGTAAAAGTAAAAAAGTTGTCCTGGCAGGCGTGAGTGTCGGAGAAGCTAGTTCGAAGAAGCCAACCGAGATGCTCAATTAACAGAAGTTCTGTGAGCACTTTCGCATTTTGAATGGGATCTCTGTTCACTTAGTGGAGGGTGATCCAGTCTCCACTGAGAAGGAAGCCCATGGGGGAATCTTTTTTAGCAAGGAGCAATTCAACGCGAGGCTCCGCCTTCCCCTTCCGTCTCTTCTCAAACAATTCTTATACTTTACCCAAATTCCACCTATCTTTATCCATCCCAATATTATCCAAGTGCTGATGGGATGCAACATCTTGGATATGCTCTTCTACCTGGACCTCTCCTTGTTAGAGGTCTTCTTTATTTACACCATTAAGAAGGGGAAGAACAACATCTTTAGCATTTTTGCTCACATTCCCTCCCTTTAGTTGGTGACTGGTCTTCCCGATTCGACCAAGGGCGGAGTTAAGGGGCATGTTCTAGTCCGAGGCCTCTGGGCCGGCCTTGTTGAGCACCTAGAGAGGGAGTTCTGCCCAAATTTTTTGTTGGAGCTTTCGGGTAGGGACGGGTTTGGATGCCACTTCTTTTTCATTTCTTCTTGTTGGACACAAGTCGTTCTAATGTTTCATCATCTTATGCAGATCAAGACAAAAGGGGCTGCTTGGTCGAGTGGGTGGAGAAGGCCTCGTTTGACCTGCTAAATAAATTGTACGTAATTTCTTCATTCGAACAGGATCATTAAACGCTTCTGTCGGTGATTACTACTCAAAAAGTGCTATTTTGTAAGCTTGTAATTAACTCTTTTAAACACTTTTGAGTAGTAGTTACTACCTTTTAACCCAATTAACATATTAAGGACCTTTGCAATCATTTTTAATCAAAGTGTGTAAGTTTTGGTGTTTTTGTTAGTAATTTGATCATCAAAGCAATCCAAGATTGAGGAGAGTTCTTTGGAATCCATGGCAAAGCAATGGAAAGCTCAGAAACATGAAGAACCAAAGCCTTGAAGCTTTAAAGTCCTTTGCCATAAGCAAATCCGGAATGCAAGGAGGGGAAGCAACGAGAAATCTGTCATGAAGAAAAATAGAGGACAGCAGCTGCAGTTTTCTTTTGCACTTTTGGAGCACTTCCCGGAGTCCATTTTCTACATGCTAAATACCATTTCAAAGCTCAGGAAGTCAAGAATCCAATGATTTAAACGGTGCACGATTCGGAGTTGAAATGAAGGAGTTACAGCCATTGGAAGTCGATCACTCCAAGCTGAAGGCAAATTTCGCACGGCTGCGAAATGGTGTCCTTTTGCTGCGAAATTTCGCAGCCCTTTTGCACAGCTGCAAAATTCTCCTGAAGCTTCCCGATATTTGCGACTGACATCTTGAGATTTTTTGCTTTAGATATTTGATGTCTAAATCCCCAAACTCTCCTTGTAACTCACCTATCATAGGATTCCTTAGTCTTTAAGTAAGAACAAAGGGTAAATAAACCCATATTTAATGCTTGTAAGTTTCCATTGAAGAGAGAGGGAAGCTTGTTCTCAAACAACTTTGTATAGTTTTTGAAGGAAGAAAAATTCAGAGCTTTTCTATACCTTACCTTCCCATTTTGATTGTATTTTCTTACTAGCCAAACAAGCTCTGACGAAGTTTTCTCAGAGAATAAGTGGCTAGGCTTTTAATTCCTTAGAGCTAAGGTTGCCGGGGATGGTTTCAACTACAAGAATTGGTAGTTTTGTTGTTTCAGCCATTAATGAAGAGTAAGTGCGACCCATTAATGATTTCTATATTTTTAGTTAACTTAAAACACCTTGCAATTCACCTGAGCCAACACTTGGTAAGGCAAGTGATCTCCGTCCATGGAGATGCACTAGTTTACCTCTTGCGAGCTTTTGGGAGGTGACTTGAAGGTGGGATTTTCTTGAATTGCCAACACTTGGTAAGCTTTTGGACTCCAAGGAGACATCCATTAGTTATCTCTTGCGAGATTGAGAAGGGAAGTCCAAGGTTAATGATCACCTTGAATGGCAAATGCTAGGTGAGAGGCACGAGCCATTGCAAGTTGCATTAGTGAGAAGGATTTAGTGCTGAAATCCATTAAAGGGTGGCATCTGTACAACACCAGTTATAGGATTAACAATATGTTAATTCTCTAATGCGAGGAAATGAACCAAGTGACCAGAGCTCTGTTTTTGCATGAGGAATGCTTTTCTTCATAAGTAATTTCCATTACTTTCTTTTTAGTTAGCTTGAAACAAAACCTTTTTCAACCAAAGTTTGTGTTTTTGCTTGAGCTAACCTTGAAATGAAATAGCACCAATTTAACTATGAATTGGTATTAGTTATGAGTTGAAAACCCTTCCCAGTGAACGATCCTAAAGCCACTATGCTATATTAGCTAAAGCTATCCTAATGCATGGTGATATAGGTTATAAATTTTGTTGATTACTTCCTCAATCAAGGAACACCAGCTGGACGTGAATCAGTTGAGACACCAATTGGGACACGAATCAGTCGGCCTGGAATCTGCTTGCAGTTGTTCAGGAGCCTCAACCATACGTGCTTCCTATAATCCCTAGGCGGCTTCCCAAAATTGTGGTACCTAGGGAACACCATGTCCTAAAGGATCTCCCCTTCTACAAGGAGACTTGCGAGGCGGACGCCAAGGTTGGTCAAGAGCATCTTGACTAGAGGGAGGAGAAAAGGTAAGAGGGGACTCTAAGGAAGGCCCCGGGAGAGAAGGGTTAGCCTTCCTCCTCCACAGCTCGTCCGCCGGCCAAGAAAAAGAAGAAGCCCACTGCTAGGGTGGTTGAGGTATTGGCCCCTGCACCTACATCACCTTCTACTTCTACTCCCATTCCTTCTGTTCCTTTGTCTCCGTAGGACTTTGCTCTGGATTTTGCAGGTGACTTAGATCCTTCAGAGTGGTCTTCAAACCCTTGATGGGACGAACGGTGGAGGTCTACATTAATGACATTGTGGTTAAGAGCAGAACTAGAGGAGAGCATGACCGACATCTAGAAGAAGTCTTCCGCGTGCTGAGGGAGTATGGCATGAAACTCAATCCATCAAAATGCGCGTTTGGAGTCAGCGTAGGAAAGTTCCTGGGATTCATGGTCACTCAAAGAGGGTATCGTGGGGGTCGTAGTGACCGAATTTCGAGATGATTCTCCATCCTTGCCTTCTAAGCGGATATACTGCCTCAAGTGTCCGACCTTGATGAGCTTTTCCACCAAATACTGGAGGCTCTTGTACTGCTCCGTAGTATGGTCATGCTTCTTATGGTAGGCAGATTTCTTGTTATGATCCCTTCTGGCCGAATCCATTTTCAGGGGTTGTGGCCACCTAAAGTCGAATAACTCTCGGATCATAAGGAGTAGCTTCTCATACAAAACGTTGAGGGGTGTGAAGTCGGGTTGGTCCGTCTGGTGCGATTCGGCTTGCCCCCTGCTCGATTGTCCTTGTTGGTTTACTATTTTAGGGTTTGCAGTTGTGTCGTTCTGAGCTGGTCGGTTGGTGACCAGGACATGTTGGGTAGCGCAAACATCGTTCTCAAGCATAGAGTACTTGTTCAACCTCCTGAATAGATTGTCCATGGATATAAGGGGCTTTTTGGCAAGGGATTCGAAGAAAGGCGTACCCGGGTAGATGCTCCGCTTGAAAATTTGGAGAACAACGTCCATGCTGTAGAACTCCACTTGGAGCACAGCTTGCCCGAATTGTTTCACGAATTCCCTCAAGGTTTCGCTCTCCTGTATTTTTATGTTTTGCAGGGTGCTGATGTTTTGCTTATGTTGTGTTAAGCACAAATATTGCCCCACAAAGGCCTCTGACAAGTCTTAGAAGTTATCAACGGAGTTCATTGGGAGGTGATGGAACCATGAGAGAGCCTGACCTTGAAGGCTAGCTAGGAAGACCTTGCACAACAGCACGTCGTTCCCAATATCAAGGGTCATAAGTTGTCTGTAATGCACAATGTGGTCAAATGGATCGCTAGATCCGTCGTACACGGAGAATTTTGGCACAATGAATCCCCTAGGGGGTTCATACTTGATGATGCGGGGGCTGAAAGGCATGGACAGCATGTCGTCCAAGCACCTACTGACAGAGCCGAGAGGACCTCGACTATCATTCCCTCCCCTACTTGTGGGGGAGGTTGGTGAGGAGGCCAATCCGGCATGACAGGTACAGCTGAAGGGCCAAGATACGCTTCTCGGGTCGTGGCTATGCACGACCTTTCCAAACTGGGCGTCTGGGGTCCTAGCCTTGCATGCATTGAGTTCGACAATTGGGATTTCCAACTCATCTTCTTTTCAAAGACACACGAGTAGAATCGGAGCTTTCGTTTAACGATGCATGATGAGTTGGCAAGGGCCTCGTGTCAAGACGCGCACCATGTTCACTTGTAGGAGAATCCATATTTTCGGGATACGTTATCTCCTCATTTCGCCTAGAGTTGGCTCACAGACTCCTTGGCTGTTGACTGCGAGAGGGGCTTGATGAAGACGCTTGAATCCGCAATACCTCATTCTCTTGTCTGAGCTTCTTTGTTTCTTAGAGCAGGGCCTGCACCTGTCACTCGCTTTCTCGCTATCATCTCTCCAAATTGTCGCGCCAGTCAAAATATCTTTCATCGCCTATAGGCGATGACCGACTTCTCGAGGGTCTGGACATCTTTTGCACTCTTCTTCCCACAGATGGCGCCAATGTTGATGGCTTGATCAACTGGGGACTAGACTGCCCCACGTTATAACAACAGAAGACTAGGTTCCAAGACGTGGGGGCAGCTTCCTCCCTTGTTCTTGCAAAAGATGTCCGGACAAGTTGTCTGAACACACCCTCCAATGGCCAAGTCAGATAAGTTACTAAGGACTAGAGAGATCACCTTCTTCCAGGTGATGAGAGGAGAGATTTTAATATTGCGTACCTTGCTTTTGAGCTACAGAGGGGTTTTTATAGTGTCTAGAGTGGGGTCACATCTGTGCTGAAGTGACCCCTTGACTTTGGGGGTAATGGCGGTGGCGCAGCCGATGTCAGAGTAATCATGACCGATTTTGGCGGTTAACAGGGATGACATGACGACTTACTCACCACATCAATCTGTAGGAGGCATGGCCTGGGGTGCAGTGGCTTGTTTGAAGGGACAGGGCAGTGTCCTTTCGAGCGTCCCTCTATCATTGCAAGGTGGTTGCCCACGGGCATGGGTCAGGGGGTCGATCCGGAATGCGTTGTGTCGCCTCAATAGGTCGTGCTGCATTCGAATATCCCTCACATTAGCCAGACTAGTTACTTAGCTTTGGATGTACCAACCCGGGCAGATGGGTGAGGGTGCCATATGGGTAAGGAGTGACTTGCCACGTGGCCGCTTGTGAGGCCCCCACATAAATGACTCAAAAGCAAATTAAGAAAGAAAAAAAAACATAAATTAAAAAAAGAAACACTTACCCACTAAGAAATTATCAAGCAATGTCCGTACGTGTTCCTCTTCATCAAGGATGGTCCTCATAATGACAACATTTCAACCATTGTTGTGGCCGCATCTCTGATTCAAAGTGATGCCCTCAAAATGAAAAGGGTTTTTTATTTTTATTTTTCACATCTTCTTCCTTTCCCTTTTCGTTAGGAAGGCTCTTCCCATTCCCATTCCCAGCAAGAAAAGCAATCCAAAAGCAAAAGTGGGATTCTGAGGAAGATTAAGTGTGATTTGGAGGTTTTTTGTCTCATTCGATTCTGATCCATGGCAACTGTGGGAGTCATTACATAATAGATCAATATTTACTCTTGCTAAGGGTTTCCCCGGATTATGGAGTCACATGCACTATTCCTTCTAATATGCATATTGACGTCAAAGTTCTCACATTCAATGGGTTCACCCGCAGAGATTTCTTTAAGGACAAGAGTTGACTTACTAGGGAGAGGAGTAGAGAAGGGAGAATTGAATTGGATCATAGGTACTGATTCATGCCCGATTGGTGTACCAATTGATTCAACTCAATTGATGTGTTTTGATCTCAATCCTCAGACGGGAGTAATCAACAAAATTTATAAACCTATTTCACCATATACCGGGGTAGCATTTAGCTAGCATAGTATAGTGGCTCTAGGATCGTCCACAGAGATGGGTTTTAACTTTACAAAATGATATCAGTTCAAGAGCTAAATGGGTGCTTTTTCATTTCAAGTTTAGCTTTTAAAAGAAAAACAAAGGTTTGAATGGTAATGATTACTACCCAAAAAGTGCATTTTTACACCTTTAAGTCATTATGTTTTAAGCACTTTTGTGTAGTAGTTCTCCATTTTTATTCCAATTGGCATGTTAAGGACCTAGCAATGACTTCTAATCATATTTGTGGCTAGTTTTAGTGTTTTGACAGCTTTTTGGATCATTAAGACAAGCCAAGTAAAGGAGAGAAGCAAAGAGGAAAAGCAAGCAAAGAGGAAAACAGAGTGAAGCTGAAACAGAGGACTGCAGCTGCAGTCTTCCTTCACACTTTTGGAGCACTTCCCGAAGTCCATTTTCTGCATGCTATATACCGTTGGAAAGCTCTGGAAGTCAAGAATCCAACGCTTCAAACCATGTATAATTTGGAGCTTAAATGAGGAAGATATGGCCTTCGGAAGACAACTGTGTCAAGCTGAGAACGAATTTCGCACCAGCTTCGCACCAGCTTCGCACAAGCCGATGCAAGTGCGAATTTCGCACGAGCTTCGCACCAGCTTCGCACAGCCCATGCGTGGTGCAAACTTTTCCTCTGTTCTGCCGACTCCACTTTAGATCTTTTCTTTTGTATTTTTTTGATGGAAATTCCTTTCCTATCCTTGTAACAAGCCAATTACAAGCTTGGCTTTTGTAAAGACTATAAGAGGGGTGGAAATCATCTCTCGATGCTATGTAAAAATTTTACACTTAGAAAAACTCCTCTCGGGGAGAAAAAACAGGGCTCTCTTTGCTTTCCTTTTCTCTTTTCTATTTTCTCTTTCTCGGAAGCCAAACAACCTCTGAGGATGATTTCCCGGAGGATGAGAGGCTAAACCTTTAGTTTCTTGGAGTGAAGGAAGCTAGGTGAAAAGTCCAGATGCAAAGGTGGAAAACTCCCGTGCCTTAAATACCGGTAGTTGGAGTTCATTAATGGCTTTCAAATCCAAAGTTTTGCTTTAACTCCCTTAGAATCACTTTGAATGGCCAATACATGGTAAGCTTCAGGTCTCTATGGATGCTTATTGCTAGATCCATATCAGTCCATTAGTTATCATGTACGAGCCATTGGAAAGTGGCTCAAGGTGAAGACCCATAGTGTTTAAAGCCATTAATGGACCTTGACTACCATTTCTATTGACTTTTTATGGATTAAATCTTCATTGTTAAACCTATACCGGTTCGGGAAATAACTATAGGTTAAATCTCCAATGCGAGGAGAAAAATCCGGAATTTTCCACTTTGCATTCCGAACTTAATCCTAGCAACCCTTAGCTCCGGGAGACTTTCTTTCTTCCATTTTTATTTAGTTATATGTTAGTTTAGTTCCAAACTCCACTTTCAAAACAAATTTTATTTTCTTTTAAACTTTGAGTTTTTGACAAAGGAAATCATCAAATTCAACTTCTAATCTTGAGTCTATCACTGATAGAGTGAAAACCCATCCCAGAGTTCGACCCTAGAGCCACTATACTATAGTAGCTTTGCTACGCCAGTATGAGGTCATAGGTTTTATAAATGTTTTTGATTAAAAGACCCGACTGGGTTCCCGCGAATCAGGTAACAAAATATTTTAAGCTAACCAAACATACAAATTATCTGAAATTAATTATAAAGAAAGGAGTTCCTCAGGACTTCAGGTTGCTAGGTTCAGGTACCAAATGCAAGAGAGGAGAATCCGGTCACTTGAGTCTTTTCCTCGCATTCGGGGTTTAACCTATAGTTATTTCCCGAACCGGTGTGGTACAAATGCTTACCATTAATGATGTCAACTCTAAATTCCTCTCACTGACACACCTTGCAATGGCTCGTACCTCTCACCTAGTATTTGCCATTCAAGGTGGTCCTTAACATCGGATCATCCTTCACAAGCGAACAAGAGATAACAATTAGACCTCCATGGAGCAAGATTGCAAGCAATAAGAATCCATGGAATCCGAAAGCTTACCAAGTATTGGCTATTCACGATAATCCTAGTTAACTAAAAATATAAACAACATTAACGAGTCACACTTGCTCTTCATTACAAATAGAAACAACAAAAACTCACTCTTTGCATCCGGCACCTTACCTAGCTTCCCTCACTCGTGGAACCAAAAGTTTAGCCAATCATCCTCTGAGAAAACATCTCAGAGGTTGATTTGCTAGAAAACATAATTATAAGCAAAGATAAAATGAGAAGGTAAGGTAGAGCAAAGCTCTATGTATTACTTTCAAAGCTATACAAAAATTGTTCTCTGGAAAGACTCCCAAGTGTTGTTCAGTGATTCCAAGAGAGTATATATATAGGAAGGTTATTTACCCTTCCTTCATTCCTTGCTAGCTAAGGAATTACATGAGTGGTCGATTACAAGGAGAAAAACGAGATTTAAACACAAAATATCTGAAGAAAAATATCCAAAAGAGTCGGTGCGCAAGCTTTCCAATTCGCATGAAGATTTCGCACGCTGCATGGTGACTTGCGAAAATCTCGCAAGTTGGTTTCGCAACTTGGGTCCCCTTTCCGCACGTTGGATGTCACTTTCGCAAGTTGGAAAACCATTTTCGCAAGTTGGCACTCTCTGTGACTGTGTGTTTGTGCTCCAATCCCATTGCGCAAGGTAACCTTTAGGTTTCGCACGCTGGAGTTCCAAATTCGCAAGGTGCGAATTTGTCCTTCAATTGGACGCAGTTATCTTCCGAAGGTCATAACTTCCTCATTTCTGATCTAAATTGCACACCGTTTGAAGCATTGGATTTTTGACTTCCAGAGATTTCCAATGGTATATAGCATGTAAAAAATGGACTTTGGGAAGTGCTCCAAAAGTGGGAAAGAAGACTGCAACTGCTATGCTCTGTTTCTTCTTTACTCTGTTTTTCCTCCGTGCATGCTTGATTGGCTTTGGCAAAGGGCTATGGAGCTCCAAAGCTTGGTTTCTTCATGAATTTGAGCTTCCAAAAGCTTTGCCATGAACTATATACAGCTCTCCCTCATTCTTAAATTGCTTTGGTGAGCAAAAAGCTATCAAAAACACCAACACTTAACATAATTCGGTTAGAAATGATTGCAAGAGTCTTTAACATGCCAATTGAGTTAAAAGGCAATAACTACTACTCAAAAGTGTTTAAAAGAGTTAATTACAAGCTACAAAATAACACTTTTTGAGTAGTAATCAGGTACATTGTCACAATTCACCTTTTCATTAACATACATTAGACTAAACCCACATCTCTTAACTGCATGATTGTCCTAGTAAGACTTACATAAAAATGAAGCCTTAATGTGAGTGACTTGATGCCAATTGACTGACTGGTGAATTGGTACATAAGTTAGAAGCACGTGATCTGACTCCATCCCTTGATAATCAATAATAGAATTAAGACGCACGAGAATAGAATTGGGTGTGGAAAGGAACAAGACAACATATGGATAAAGCAAATCATTAAGGACTGCAAGTGACTTACGAATAGTGACAAGAGCAAATGCAAAACCCAAGACATTGGTAGACCAATTTGGAGGTAAGTCTACTTCAATTTCAATCCTCGAGCTCTGATACCTGATCCACTTTGGTATTCTACTCCCAAGAATCATAACAACGTATGTAGCATCCTGCAGAAAGAAAATACGTGAAGCTCCTTCAACATTTCTAAGTTCCCAAAATTCTCTGAAAATTCTTCAAGTTTAGAGCAACCAGAAAGAATAAATGTTTCAAGAGATTTCAAATTACAAGTGTTGCTTGGAAGACTCCTAATCATTTTGCAATTTTTTAAACTCGAGAAATTTAGCTTGTTCAAATCTCCGAGTGATGGGTGAACCTTATGCAAATTTATACAACCTTCTAAAACTAGACATTCAAGGTTGGTGATCCTTGAGAAATCTAGAGTTTGTATTAAGTACTTGGAGTGGCTGAGATCCATGGATTTTAACCTTTCGAGAACCTGTCATAAAAGGAAGTTAACTTAAAAATTGGCTTCCCTATATATTACATACTTCCTAAAGAAAATAACATGAGTTGTAGATCATAATAATACCTTGATTCCTTTCCACAGTTGTTTAATATGACTATAAGACATACAGAGCTCAACAAGATGTTTTGGGCTGAAATCATTTGGTAATGATTTCAAGAGTATCCATGCTAATATAAGTACCTCAAATCATTGGAACAAAATTTAAATCCATGGGAAAATCGCACTTTGCAATTCTCCTTTTTGTTAAAGATATCTCCAAAGTCTCTTGAAATACTATTAGAATTATAGACTTTGAGCAATCTAAGTTTCTTCATCCCAACAAAGGCTTCAAAGGTGAAGTCTAGTATATCTTCTAAATGAGACAACTTGAGGAATATGCCTTCAATTTTTTTCATTTCCTTACAAACCAAGAAGCAAATTAAGTGAAAAACATGCAAAGTGCAAAAATTAAAAATTAAAAAAAAATGACAATTTTATCAACTTATAAATATTTGAAACAAAATAATCCTTAATTTGTGCTACATAAAATAAATTTCATGTTTTATTTTTCTCTTATTGTATTTTTTTTCAATACATCAAAGATATCTTCATGGAGCCACAATCTGTTGCGTTTGCTAGGGTTTGTAAGGGATTGTTGGTGAACAATTTCCTTACCCATTTCTTGTATTAAATCATGCATCTCCAACATGTTAGCAAAAATAGTTATGAGAGACTTGTCAATGAGAGTTCTTATTCCACAATATGCAAAGAAGCTGCAACCGTCTAGTATTTCCATTACATAATCTTTATCCTCTCCTTAAACATGCAATATCCAAAAATCTATTATTCTCATTATCATCTAGTCCATCATAACTTATTTTAAGTACTTCCTGAATTTTCATATTTGGAGTACTTCTTAGTTTGACTAAGTAATCTCTCCATTCATCTTTGCTCATGCTAAATAACAAAGAACCTAAAACCTTAAGGGCCAATGGAAGGCCTTGAGCATAATCTATTACTTCTCTTGAAAGCTCCAAGAAATCATTTTCAAGAAGTACATGTTTTAACAAATGATGTTTGAGGAACTCAAAAGCTTCATCATAATTAAATTTTGCAACCTCATCATAACACTCGACTCCATGTGAAATTAACAAACCTTTATTCTGAGTAGTTACAATAACTCTACTTCCTCGACCAAGCCAATCTTGATCGTTGGCTAATCGTTCCAATATTGTTAGATTGTTCACATTATCAAGAACAACAAGGACTTTTCTTAAGTGGAGCCTTGCTTTTATATAAGTGGATCCTTTTATTTTGAGATTTTCTTCATCCAATAATTGAGAAAGAAAATTTTCTTCTAAACTGGTTAAATCCCACTCTTTGAAATCATCTGCAATTTCAAGAAAGGAGCAAGCTTCAAATTGGTCAGAAATTTGGTTATAAATAGCTCTAGCAATGGTTGTTTTCCCTATTCCACCCATACCACAAATTCCTACCATCCGAACATCATTTGATTGTAAACATAATAGCATTCTCAGTTCTTGCATGTGGGAGCATATTCCAGCCAGGTTCTTAGTATCACTTGTGGATGTATTTAACAACTTTTTCAAAAGATTCTTAACGATTTCTTTGATTAGCAGAGACTCATTCCTGCAATATTTAAACCATAAAACATATTAGTTGGTCTTATATCTAACTTTACAAAATTCAAATAAAAAAGTTTTGAATTTTATGAACTCATTCGTCTAATCAGAAAACATTAATAATTGGGTATTCTTATAGCCTTTGTATTCTAATAACTGACAAGTGAATTAATAGGAAAAGCATTCAAAGAGTCAATGTTAAAAATTAATTAAAAATAAAATTAAGAGTGAAAAATTACTTGTTCCTTGAATCCCAACCAGATAAATTTGCAACTTGAGTGAGAGCGTCCCTCCAAATTTTCACCCTCTCCCTGTTGTCCTCCAAATTCCCTTCATGTTTAGCCAAGGCTACTCCAAATTTTCCCCTGTGATTCCGCACATCTGATGGATCCACATTGTAGAAAATTGGTAGAACCATATGCTCCTTGGATTTATTGCATTCTAGTATCTTGACCAACTCCTCCAAGCACTACCTAGAAAATGCATAGTTTTCCAACAAAACAATGAAAGAAAACATGGAGTTTTCAATAACTGTAACGAGTGCAAGAGATATGACTCGACCTCTCTCGAGCTTATCCTCATCAAAGAAAGTGTTGATTCCTTTGGTGCGCAACTCCTGATAGAGATGGGCAGTGAAATCGTTGCGGGTGTCTTTTCCTCTGAAATTGAGGAAGACATCATAGCTCTTCTGAGAAGAAGAAAAAGCAGCAGCCATTGGGAAGTAGTAAAGAGATGAAGTCGAAATTATCCTGTAGGAAATAAAAAGTTGTACAATTAATTAATCCAACAAAACAAAAGGAATACTGAAACACAATACGAAGAGGTCTTTGTATCATCAACGAGAATTGAATTGAATAATAGAGCTAAATTTGCTTAACAGGGAAGCAGAAAAGAAAAAGTAGCCACAATTAAAGAAGAGAGCAGTGAGACATCTGAACAAGCGAATGAGCAATGATAATTGGTCAAGTGTTTTGTGATGATGCTGATACAATTGAAGACATGCCTCACAGCACTGAGCAATGAGCAGGAGGAAAGCACAAGGCAAGTACAAGAAAAGATGAAAGCCGCGTGGCATTTAGAAAAGTAGAGTGGTGTTGTTGGGCCACAACCACAAGGCAAGCCATACTTGGTCAATAAAATTAAATATAAGTCTACTTCAAAAGAAGTCTCCGCTCACCCACCATGTTCCTCGCCTTTTGCTTTAGTTGTTTCAACTTCCAAGCATATCTACAATCCTCCGTTCATCCCTTTAAAATTTAGTCCAACGGCCAGAGCTAAAAGTACTTGAATCCAATGGTCAGGAACAACCCCATGTTTGGTCCTTTTTAATCCAAAGGTTAGATTTCATCCCTTTTAATTAAAAGGTCATCTTTAATCCCTTCTTAGTCCAAGGATCATGTTTCATCCATGGTGTATTCGATGACAACCCTATTTCACAGGATTATTTTGTTAAAAAGGTCTCAATCATACCCATATTTGTACAAATAACTCCCTCTTTTATTAAGACTTGAAAGATAATTCATTTTGGATAAAAATGCTCCTTTTATAATTGTTTCCCCTAACACACCATTTTCCCTATATTTTCACCTCACTTCCTTTTCTCTTTATGTTTCCTTGCAAACGAAGATGGTTATTAAGCTCTTACTTTTCTCTCCTCTACTTTTCATTAATGCCATTAAAAAACCCTTACAAAAAGAAAAATAACATTAAATTGGTTGGAGTTGCAGCCACTTTCACATTACAATCAAAGAGAACAACAAAATAATGGATGAAAATTGAGCAGTAGAAATTCCCCTTGTAACCCGTTGAAAATTGAAAATATGACTTTAAAGTTAATTTGGCTAGGGGGGCGAAGGACCCATGTTAGAATCAAAGATAGAATTCCAATGGTTTGCACATTCAGTTTTTAGCCTTTCAAACAAACCCTAATTCGAAGCTAATGCAGTTGAAAATGAATGAAATTATAACCTTAAATTTAATTAAATTGGTTGAATAACTAGTGTCTACCAAATTCAGAAAATTTTGAAATTACAAGTGGCCAAGTTACCACCCATGTTTCAATTCTTGTGATTGTTGGAATTTTTAATTTTTTTACATAAGTTTTAATCCCTTGCATCAATTGCCAAATATAAATATTCTAACATTATAGTTTATTTTTTCTCATTCAATTTTTAAAACTAAGAAAGAAGGTTTCTTATTTTCATTAAAACAAAAATTGCAAACTAGCATTTGGCTTGGGAGACTTTTATCGTCCTACGGGTTTTTATTTACTTCATTTGACTACATTTTAGCTGTGTACGAGGTCTTCTTTAAGCAAACTACAAGAAGAAACCTAGTAATAGAAAAAAAAAATAGTTTTTGGGAAAATTTATTTTAAAGGGAGAAAACCTTAAAGTCATAGCTGCAATCAAAGGTTGTTTAATTATGGTAATATTTGCAAATACTTAATTATACGAGGAACCAAAATGACTATAAAAGCTACTTTAAAGTTTTCTTTCAAAGTGATTGCAGCCCATATCTAGGCAGCCAATATGTTGTGTGTGAGGTATTTTCTATTCATTTTTTTTAAAAGATTTTTTTTTAGTCTTATTGCATGTTTATTTTAAATTTGCCTTAATTACAAATTTTTGTGCTAATATTTATGTTAATTACATTTTTTTTAATTAGAAACAAAATATTTACTGATGATAATAAAAGTACAAGAGAAGAATGAAATGTTCTTCCCTCAAAATACAAAACCTGATCAAAGTAAGACAAACACTCCGCTATACAAAACTATACACAAAGGCATTCCCCACCAATCTCAAAATTTTGAATCACAAACCGAAAGCTAGTTGAGTTGAATAACATCAAGTGGAACTCCTTTAAAAGAAGCAATATAGGAGGCTCCATAAGAGGAATAGAAGTGAAGTAAATTCCACAACATTCCTTCCCATCTCCACTTTTCCTTAAAAATCCTATCGTTTCTCTCTTGTCACATAATCCACAATAAACTAAGACAAGCAATTTACCTAAGAGTCTTGCCTCTAATTAAACTCCCCAATCTTCTAAAAGAAATAATCATCATATCTTTAATACTCTTAAGCAGAACCTAATCCATCCTTGCTAGATTAAAGAACTTGTGACATAGCCCCAATGTTAAAAGGATGATGTAGAAAGAGATGGTCAAGTGATTCTCCATTTCCTTTGCATAAAATGCACCAATGAAGACTAAGAGATTTGTAGGGTCTTCTCAACTGTAGTATGTCATTGATATTTACCTTCATAAGTGAAACTAATCTGACAAAGGTCTTAATCTTTGAGGAGGTTTTTGATTTCCCTAGAAAATTGATCGAAATGAATAGGATAGGATTTGAGTAATTGGACACAGCAAAAAAAAAAAGCTTCAACTATGAATAAGCCTGAGGAGGATAAAGACCAGACTTGTGAATTTTCAGAAAAAGGAGACAAGTACACTGAATTATGGGAAGACATGAGTCTTTCAAGAAGTTCAATTTCTATATCAATGAGATTCTGGCGAAAATTAAAATTCCAATAGAACGAAAAGGAATTACCAAGAACAACTGAGACCGTTAGGTTTTTCACTAAGATAACTCTATAGAAACCTAAGAATTATGAACACAAAGATTGGTCACCCCACCAAAGATATTTCTTGAATCGGATTCTTTCCTCGTTTCCCACTATAAGACGGATATATAGGGAAAAATCCTAGAAAACTTGTGCAATAGTCTTCCAAAGACATTTGTGCGATCATCTAAGCACCGTGTTGGTGTCCCATCCATTAAGATGTATCCTATAAATACTCGCAATAACCTGGCACCAAAGACCACAACTTTCCCTAGGGAACTTCCAAAGCCACTTCCCTAAAAGAGTACGATTCCTCAAGGACGCCTTCTCAATCTCCAAGCCTCCAAACTCCTTTGGCTTACACACTGCATCCCAACTAATAAGATGATTTTTTTTTTTTTTTTATGGGTAACTAATGAGATGATTTTTCTTACCCTCCTCAGCCCTAACCATAGGAAGTCCTTTTGCAGTTTCTCAATCTTTGAGGCTATTGATACTGGTATTTAAAAAAAAAAAAATATATATATATATATATATATATATAGTTAAGAATGTGAGACAAGCATGATTGAATCAAGGAAATCCTCCCCCCTAAGGACAAAAAAGTCATTTTCCACTCATCCACCCTCCTTGAAATTCTATCTAGAACCAGATCCCAAAAACCTATCGTCCTTAGGTTCCCTCTTAAAAGAAGACCCAGATAAGAAAGAGGTCACTCTAATACCCTACAGTCAAGGAACAAAACCAACCTAGATAACAAATTCTGGCTTGTATTAGTTCCAAAAGGGGTGGTCTTTTCTAAATTGATTTTTAACCCCAATAATTACCAAAAAATCAAGAGGATTAGCTTGAGGTTTTGCAAATGTTCCAATGAGGCATTAGAAAAGAAAATGGTGTCATCTGTAAATTGTAACAAAGACACTCTAGTCCAATCTCTTCCCATAATGAAGTCTTGAATTAACCCACTCTTCTCTGCTCTAATTACCATCCTATTTAGGACATTTGCTACAATGGTGAGAAGGAAAGGAGAAAGAAGGTATTCTTGCCTTAAACTTCTAGTGGCTTTAACCTAACCCTTGGCATTTCCATTAACTAGGATTGCAAAACTTGTTGAAGATAAGCAACCCCTAATCCAAGATCTCAATTTTGAGCTAAAACCTTTCCTTTCCAGCACATCTTCCAAAAATCCTCAATCCACATGGTCATAGGCCTTCTCAAAATCAATCTTAAAGACCACCTCTTCCTCTCCTGACCTTCTTTTCTCATTTACCACTTCATTAGCTATCAACACAACATCCAAAGTTAGTCTCCTTTCAACAAAGGGTCCTTGGGATAAAAAGATTCTTTCATGGAGAACTTAGCATAAACGCCCTGATAAGACCTTAGTTGATATCTTATATAAACTTGCAACCAAGTTGATAGGTCTAAAATATGAGATTTTAATGGTTTGACTCTTTTTAGGCGCAATGAAAATGACATTAGTACTTTTATTTATTGTCTCATTACTGTGGAACAATAGAAACACCCTCATAAGGTCCACTTTAATCACATCCCAACACTCTTGATACACCGTAATAGCAAACCTATCAAAGTCGCGGACCTTTTTCTTGTTTAATTGGAAAATTGCAAAACTTACCTCCTTTTTAGAAAATGAACAATCTAGCCAAGTTGCACTTTCTCCAAAAATGGGAGACTAATTTAAACCTTTAACCCTCCAAGAAGTATTGTTAGGCTTGGAGTAGAACTTCCTAAAAAAATGCATTATCTTCTTTGAAATAACTTTAATGTTGCTTAGAGTAACACCTTTCTCAAATTCCAAGGACTTTATGAATTTCCAATTCTGCCTCCCATTGGCCACTCTGTCAAAGAACTTAGAATTGCAATCTCATTTTTTCATCCATTTGAGCCTAGATTTTTACCTATAATGGACCTTTTCCTTTAACAATAATTCCTCCAAATCTTGTTTCTTTAGAGTCTGCACAAATGAAGGATCATGATTCAAATTTCCTTCTTGTTTAATTAGATCAATCTTGACAATGTCCGAAATAATGGATTTTTTCCCTCTCTTTTAAATCTCCAAAAGTCGTTCTATTCCAATTTTTCAACTTTAATTTAACAAAGTTTAGTTTCCTCATGAATATATGGCCTTCCTAACCACCAACTTGACACTCTTGCCACTTAGAACTAAAACTTTCCTCAAGCCCAAGATGAAGTAGCCACATATTCTCAAACCTTAAACAAGTCGATTAAAAGGAATAGTATCCAAGCATATTGGGCTATGATCTAAGGTCTAGGGAGCGTTTCTTGGAGACTTTAAGAGAAAATTTGATCCCACTCATTTGAGAACAAAAACATGTCCAACCTCTTACAAATAGGAGCATCTTGCATATTTGACCAATTAAAAGCTGCATTTTTTAGAGGGGGATCTATCAACTTGTTATCTCTTATAACTCATCAAAACACCTCATTTTTGGGGTTAACCTAGAAACACCCAGTCTCTCTAAGATCCTTCTTGTTACATTGGAGTCCCCTCCTACACACCACATGAGGAAAATTAGACTAAAGAGGTCTTGAAGCTCCATTCAAAAATCCATTCTCCATATAGGCTTATTTGGACCATAAACTGGGTTAGCCAAAAAGATCCTTTTTCATCGGAACTCAACTTAACAATGACTAGAAAAGACCCCATAACCTTCTCTGTACACGTGAAATTGTTTGAGTCCCCAATGATCACAATTTCCTCAAAGGCCCCTCTAGTTGGAAGAGCCAACTAGTATTTATTTCTACCTTTCCAAACACTACCTACAAACCTTTTGTCCCACGTTTCTTTTTTTATTTCTTGAAACATCACAATTTTTGGTTCTTAAGAACTAAGAAATCCTTTGACAATCCTTATTTTCTTCTTGGACCCTAATCCTCTTGCATTCCAACTTATGATCTTCATATAAATAGAAAAAAGCCTTGCAAAATCCTAAGCCACCCCAAGGGCTCCACAAACAATCTTATTCTTCATTCTGAAATAAATCTTATCCAAAAGTTGAACCCTCTTAAGCCACTTTCTTTTCTTTTTTCAACTTTTTTTTACATTTAGTTTCAATGAGCAAATTGTTTCCCTCCCTTCTAGAAAGTTTAAGAGCATTCTCCAATTTACAAGGACCCAAAACAATTTTAACCTTATTCTTGACAAAAGAATAAGTGTTCTTGTATCCATCATTAATGGTTTTTCTATCATACTGCTAGGGACACCTAAAAATCATATGACAAGAATCCATAGGAACAACATCGCACAATATTTCATTTATATAATTTTGGCCAATAGAGAAAGAAACAAGACAACGCTTAGCTTCCTTTATTTCACTCATTTTTAGAAGCCAAGACAATTTGTAAGGGTAAAGGTGCTTCTTTGTTTTGAAACCTAGTTTCTCCACCATTTTAGGTAACACTGCATTCTCAAAGTTGCCTTCATCTATTATGAAATTATAGACCTTGCACTTCGTAGTGCACCTAATGTGAAAAGATTTTTCCTAAGCCAATCTGTCTTTCTTCTTGAACAATACTTAAGACTTTTTTGAATTACAAAATACTCTCCTTGATCCGCATACATGACTTTTTCTTATTCTATTGGGGTTTTAAAGTTACCATGGACATCATTTTTACTCTCTTTATCACTTTCTTCCTTTACCAAGGTGACAATTCTTCCATTAGGACATTCTGAAGCAATATCTCCATATCCATGACACTTAAAACATTGTCGAGAACTGGCTTTCAATGAGCTTTGCTACTAGTTATAACTAGCTCCGCCATCACTATCACACCTCGGATTTCAAACTTTAAAAATTAGTACTCAAATACAAAATCTGTGCTCCCAAAACTTGGGAGACAAAAATAAATGCTGAGTTTCAGGTAGATTTTGTGCAAAATAAGGATGTAGAAACCTATTATAAAGAAGTATGTAACCTATGATAAACCTTTGAAATCATTAATTAACAAAACATAATATGTTTTACATAAAGAAAACCTATACAATATCACTTTTTACATACCAAAACCCCATGGTTTACTAAGGGTAGCCTATACTACAAGTATACAAAACAAGCATAAATTACATCATTTCTTCAAAATGATTTAGTCTTCCTATGATGCAAAGGCAAAAGCCTCAAGACACTCTCAACAGGAGCAAAACAACATTCAATCAATAGCACATGCAAAACTCAAGCATTAATCCCAGCAAGTGTCTTTTACTCTGCATCTAGAAGTGGAAAGAATAGGGTGAGTGTACAACTCAATAGGAATATGATCATCCTATACATATCCTTAGAAACCTTAAATTAAACATATAGTAGCATGCATGACAAACATTTTATAACCATTAACAAATATGCAATAATGTCAAATATGCATGCATATGAGTGATGGTTTCATTTTTGTTTTGCCTCATATATTCTCTCACACATGCACCCTATGTTGTTGAAGTTATGGCTTTGCAGATGGTGGATTATATGCATGATAGCAGCTATTGGGTTCTTTTCTTTGATTATTTGGATCGTTCACACATCATAGAAGAATGACGTGAACATCTGGTGCACCACTCCCAACGCAACAATTACCAAGAAAAGTAATGCACCTAGTTCCACCGAACAGGGTGCCCCCATCCTCTTTCGGACTATCATGGCAGCAATTGATGCAGCACCGAGTGATGATGAATGGCCTTTCTATATACTAATACAGAAAGGAGTTAATAAAGAAAGAATTGTGATAGAAAGAAATAAAAGAAATTTGGTTTTGGTGGGGGAATGAATTAACAAAACCATCATATCATCAAATGAAGGTGTCTTGTCAATCGATCGCTCTATTTTAGAACTCGCAACTATTTGTAAGTTTTTCAACTTTAATTTTATTTTATTTTTTCAGTTTAAGGTTTATATTATGTAAGCTATTTCATGTTAAAGTAGTTTTATGGCTGAAAAAAAATATTATTGCAAAAGACTTTTATTAGTTAATTATTTGTTGTATTTTAATCCCTTAGTTTTTTTTAGTATTTTAAATGTTATGAGTCCACTTTATTTAATATTTTATTTTTGTGACACTTTTACAGGGGTTCTAGGAAAAAGATTCAAGGCAAGGGATATTTCATTTGAAAACATGGGAGCTGATCAACTACAGAATGTTGTATTAAAAAATTCAGGAGATTATTCTGTCTTCCATAGATGCAACTTCATGTAACAACAAGTCTCGATTCATAGTGATCATGTGGGGCAACAACTCTACCATGATTGCTATATTAGTGGTTCACAACACTTGATCTATGGAAATGGACATACCATGTTTCAAAGAAGTACCATCCATGTAAATAATTTGAAGCCAGAAGTGGGGGCTGTGATTGCACTCTAAGAAAGAAGAAGTAAGTTCTTAGTTGGCAGGGGATTTTTATTTTATTTATGTACCTTTTCTGCTAGTACCCAAAAAACAATTAATTACTTAGGTGCTTCTTCTGGACCTTCATCTTTGATTGTAATTATACAATCATACTTAGATCTATTAGTCCTTTGGGATGGTTAGTGAAGAATAGGACAAGGTCTATCTATTTTGGTGAATACCAAAATACAGGTCTAGGAGCTAGACTAGAGCGAACATCTCCCAATTTCCACCATATCAGCCTTAAGGATGCTTCTTCTTTTACTATTAGAAATTTTTTAAATAGTACAATTTGGATTTTATGTAAAGACATACCTTGTAAATTGGATTTTACATGAACATTAGTTACAACTTATTGTAATACACTATTATCATTCTATGTATTGTGAGTTAGCATTCTAATCTACTTGTTGTAATACACTAGATTTCTTATGCTATCTATATAAGGTTAGCATACTGGTCTTCACAGAATCCCTTTGAACCATCCCTTATTGGCTGTAAGTTAATATTGGAGCTTATGTAAGTTTATATTATAGTATTGAGAGAATCTTTGAAGAAGGTTAATAGATAGCTTGTGGGAGGGGGATATCAACTATGATACATATATCACCAGGAAATGAAGCCCAGGTGTGGTGGTGGTGTATAAAGAACATAATTATTGCAACTCCCTCTGATGTGAAGTCACTTTTGATGAGGAGATAACTAAGAAATTTGCTCTTGGTGAGAAGATTCTTACATCGACCAAGATGTTTGTTGCCACTGAATACATCTGCGGTGTAGAGATGGAGACGGGCAGGGTGTGGGAAGGAGTATGATCATAATTCAGAAGCATAAGATGGAGATGATGTTGTATACATGCTCAGGGAAGTAGGTGTTGAGCCTAATGGGGATGACATGAAATTGAGCCTTCCAATTCCTAGTTAGGCATAGTAATGAAGGAAACATTCGCAACAAGACAAGGCTTTGGCCACAAGGCAGCAGAAGAGGTTATAGGTCTTTCTTATTTGTTATCAGTCCCTCATGGAAGTATAGGTGAACATTATGTTGTCATACCACAGGCATGCCTTCGGACTCAGTGAGCATTACAATTTTGTGATCCCTGGACTGGTGAGATAGGTACTGTCATTCATATGTGAATACATTAGGTGTGCAATTTTTTTTTATTTTATCTGTGTGAGAACATAACCCATATTCGAGCCTTGGAATCTCATCAAACTTGTCAACATTTTGATCTTCAATTATTAGCCAATGTGATCGCTACATCCAGGTTCTCTCCATTTTATTTAAACCTGTTTTAGGTCTCCCCTTCAGTATGTAAAAGTATTGAACTGCACTAAAAAGCAGCTAGGATTGGCTTTTTACTAAGGTGTTTTCTTGTTAATAATCTACATCATTTTCCTTATTCCAGTAAAGAGAGCAAATATTCTTAAAAAGCTTGGTTGTTTAATATGTGGATTTTGAGATATGATGTTTGTGAAAATAAAGCAGCTGCACTTGTATGCAACCAAAAAGAAAAGGGTCAGCACTTGATTTCTGGCTTTTTTGTTATGTGGAAAGTGGTTTTCTGCTCATTTAGACGAATAATGCTTCATAGCATGGACAAGAGGAGAGAAAGGCTTGAAGAATGGTTCCTCTTTGCTTTTTTTTTAACCAACTTGGAAAGGAAGAAATTGAAGAACCTTCAAAAGGGATTTAACACACAAACCCGTCTTTTAAAGAATTTGCAGCAGAAGCAAAAAAAGCCTTTCCTATTTCTTATCAGTCCTTCATGGAAGTATAGGCAAGTGTTCGAGTGAAGTTTTGCTTTCCATGTGTGAAAAGGCTTACATAAATACTGGGCCTAAAAATTATTGATTCCATGTTCAACTTAGAGCCCTAAGATGACAATGACAATAGCAAAGGAAAAATATTGATGGTAGCATACAAATTATAGAATTAAATATTGGTATTCATTAAATAAAAAAGGGGAAGATACCAAAACACTGTACAAGACTCCATCCCTCAGTTTCACAATTTGGGGAATCAAAAGGACCTGTGACCACCTAAGAAAAAAGGACATATTTTCTTGTATACAAATAGTAACAAAACCTTGCAGCTACGAGGTGAATATCTTATCCTACACACTATACAAAAACAATTAGCCTCGTTTAATTTGTGACTCTTTCATATCTTCTCCCCTTTAATTTACAAACAACAAAAATAAAAAAAAATTAAAAAAAAAAAACTAGCAAACCAAGGTATTACTTTCATGGATCCTCTCTCATATCTGGCCTTTCTCCTGGCCTGCAAAGGCAGCTGAGCATCCCTCTCCCGCTCAAATTCCCTGTAATCTGCTCGTTGCAACAAAGAAGCCTTTTCCACATACTGGTCTGAGATCTTATATGCATCCAACTCCTCTTCTAGACCCTTATTATCTTCCTTGAACTCACCCCAGTCCTTTCTTGTCTTGTCGAGCACGCTCAGTAGCAGATGTTGTACCAGCTAGACCTTTGGCCCTTTCAGATGCCTCCTCTGAAGCAACATCAACAAGCTTCTTTACTTCTATCTCCACCCACAAAGTCTCATACCTCTGCGATTTGTGACATGGGGAGAAAAAAATAATACAACTGTCATATGGTTCACAGAACCAGTGAAAGGTTATACCATTAAAGCATTCAAATGAATTTCAAATTTATCATTTTTGTAGCTATGCCAAACAAATTTTAGTTCACCTCAATGCTTGGGTGTAAAAGCATATGCAGATTTTGAACTAGGAGTAAATCCCACTGAGTTCATACTGATAAGATGTCAAGATAGGAAATCAAATAAATTAGCTTAACTATTAACGTTTGTCTTTATTATTTAAGTTGAATCTGTACCCCACCAGGAACAAGCACCCACCGAGCCTGAGCTTTTTCTTTTTCTTTTTTCTTTTTTTTTCCTTTTTTGGGTCAATTAAATTGATTGTAACCAGTAAGCCAAATTCACTAAGCTAGGGAAGCATGTAGCAGTACAAGTGATACAATAAGCTTACTTCAACTTTTCCTCTACCTGAAGTAGCTGCTGCAGCATCCTAACTACAGAAAGAGCAGCAGTAGTGAGTCTCTTCACCTCATCATTGGTGCCATTCTCTATAATACTGGATCCCTTCTGTTGTACATCTTGCTAAAGAGATCCTCTCTTCCTTGGCCTTAGGCCCATATATATGTCATCCAACCCTATATCATAAAATTAAGGTAAAAGACAAAAGTATGGCCAACCAGTCCCAAATGAACAGGATAATCAGAAAATCCTCACAGTCGAAGTTCTATTCATAGTTGAATTGGGTTTGTTTGTAAAAGATTAGAGCACCTTAATAGATACTCCTTTATTCATTTGCTCCCACACAACATCTACCTGAGATTTTCTTTTTAGTAGAATGAAGTGGCTTGTCAGCTATCTTATGTAGCATTACTAATCCTTAGCTTTGACAATGAAAACATCCAGAAAAAGACATGTAAGTCTCAAGAAACATCTTACACTCTTACCACTTTTTTCAGGTTGTGCCTCTGACTTTGAAATAGCTGCAACTTCTTTTACAGTCTCTATTAATAACTTATTCTTCTTTTCCAAATCACCTAAAACACAAAGTTCAACCAGTAAAGAAGAGACACAGAAACCACAATGAATATATAAGGCTCCACAGTCAATGGGCCCTACCTTGAAAATAAAAATTATGAAAAGTTTGGGATGAACAGATTATTTTACCATATATTGCTTAAGAAGAAAAAATATATTTTAGTGATTTGTTTCAAAATATATATAAATTTACTTTTACAAATAGATGCTCTACACCTACAAGCAAAATGGTCTACGTTCTAAAATCATCTAATCATTTTGATTCTTAGGCTTTTATAGCCCAGGCAACATGCAAGTTGAGGAGCACTGCACCATAGGCCAGCCTAATAAGGAATCAAGGATCATCAAATTGTACACCACACCATGTCAGATACATCGCATGTACACAAGAATTTTTTAATAGCATTTTGGCAGACATATCTTTATGACCACCTAAAGCTTATTACTTAACTAACTAGGCATCACCACACTACCGCTACTTGGCTCACACCTAAGATAGTAGAGTTGGTCGTCTACCTTGGCAACGCATTCTCTTTGCCAAATCTGGACACTTAATTCTTATCCTTCAAAAGCTCAATTATCATAAGGATGTTGTCAATCATCCTTTCTCTTTCTCCAAAACAACATCACTGATTACAAGTTATAAGCTCCATATCATCCCCATCCTCATCCATCATTTTGCCCAAGACACCCTCTTTATCCTTGTAACCACCAAAATAAGCTCGTGACACAATAGACAATGCCCACATCAGCTATTGAAGAAAGTTTGTATTAGCTTATTGAACAAAGAAAGAAGTCATAGTCTTTATAAGAAAATCAATAAAGGCACAGAAGGGGTAAGGTAAACGATATCAAGGATCCACAAAGTGTTGTAAACTAGTATATCTATAATGTAAATCCTCTGTGAGATTGAACAGTAAAAAAGTGAAGGCTTAATATATGAATTTGAAGCAAACAGCATGCCAATTTAGATAACTGATTTATAGGCAAACAGAAGATATGGTAAACAGTTCCAATTCTTTGGTCGTAGCCATTGAAGTCAACATTTGTCGATTGATATGCAAACTTATGTGTGCTACTTGCAACTCAGAAGGGTAGAAAGGAACAAACTCCATGGCTTGTGCAAAAGCTTAAATGGGTGTCTTCCGGGTTGGATCTTAAATAGGTCTATGAGGGCAATATTGTCCATCTACTATTCACTTCCTCATAAAGTAATTTTATAAAGGGGAAATGTTAAAGAGAATTTGTTAAATGGGCCTCCCAATCTCTCTCCACCCTGCATATATATTTTTTTAAATGACATATAAATATAAAAGGGCAAAAATATTTGCTTCTTCATTTTTATTTTTATTTTTTGATAGGAACTTCTTCATTTCTTCCTTCCCTTCTTCCATTTCATTTTCAAAGAAAAAGAAAAAGAAAGAGAAAAGAAAAAAGTAGAGGTGGTGGTGGCGACCAAGGAGGACCACCATTGCCACTTTTTGTTTTCTTTTTTTACTTTACGAAGAGAAAAAGTGGAGGTAGGATTAGTTTTGGTGGAACAAAGAACATAAGGATATTTTTATCCCTTTTTTTTTTTTTTGATAGGTGAAAGCAATTGTATTAAAAAGATAAGAGTATACACAATGTATACAGGCAACCAAAAAACAAAAAGGCGAGGAAACACAAAAATAAGGACCCACACCCTACGGAGTTCCTAACCAATCCACAAAATCAAGCATGTGGAGCCATCCCTAATACACAGGCTTACTTAATCCCAAAATAGATACAAAAATGAACTTTTAAAAGAATAATCTGAACATTCACAATTCTTAAAAGATCTCCTACTCCCTCTAAATGATCCAAAAAAGGCATAAAGGAACAACATTTCAAGTCTTTTCCCTTTTTCTACCAACAAAAAAGCCTCCCCAACTCAAGAGTAAACCTCACATTGAAGAGTGCATCACCCACCATACACCAAATAAAGCAAAAATCAGCAGCCACAAAATATGAGCTTTCAGACATTGAAGAAGATATGTTTGGGAAGGAAGCAAATAAAATGGGTATATTTAACATTGTCATATGAAAATTTATTTATCGATAATCCATAGATATTGTAGATTTCTTATATATATATGTGTGTGTGTGTGTGTGTGTGTGTGTGTGAGTGTAGAAGAGGAGGGATTGAAGAATAAAAGGTAAAAATTCTTCTTCTTGATTCTTTTATATAGAGAAACGTACATATATATATATATATATATATATATATACAAAAATCCAAGAACCTAAATTAAGGACCTTCTTAACTCAATTACAACAAAATCTCTTTGATTACGAGATTGCCTAATTCTCTATTCAGAATCACATCTTTCTTAATTTCAATATTTCATAGTCCCCCTCAAGCTAGTGAATAAATATTTTCCATTCCCAACTTGAATATGCTTACTTGAAACTTTGTACTGCTTTTGTGAGTATATCTACATATTGGCGGTCAGTGGATACATAAGGGGTACAAATCAATCATATAAATCAATCCACTATCTAGTTTCTCTTTGATAAAATGCTTGTCAATTTCTATGTGTTTCATTCGATCGTGTAGGACTGAATTATGTGCAATACCGATTGCAAATTTATTGTTGCACTAAAGTATCATTGGCCCATCCCATTTAATCTTTAAATCTTCCAAAATAATTTTCAACCATAGAAGTTCATAGACTCCTTTGGGCCATTGCTTTAAATTCTGCTTATGCACTAAGCCTTGCTACCAAACTCTGTTTCTTGTTTCTCCATGTCACCAAATTCCCATAATACTGAGTAGTTGATCTTCTATCAAACACAAATCCAACATAATTTGCATCTGTGTATTCTTCAAGTACTGGTCCCGAACTTCATTTAAACAGGATGTCATTGGTACTATAGTACACGGTTAGCAGTTTGCAGATGAACCTTTTTTAGATTGTGCATGAACTGACTAATCACACTAACAACATACATTCTCCATGCCAAAAGGAACATAGAAAAGCTTTGGTGCACAAAAATGAAAACCAAATGAATAAAAAAACTGAGACAATTTTTTTTATATATAAGTAAGCAAAGGTATTCTATTAAAAAGAGGCGCTAAAATTGAGGCCCAAGATGTACAAGAACGAGATACTCACCCTCTTACAATTGTAAGCAAAAAGAAACTATCCAAACAAGATGTACAAAAAAAAAAAAACAGTGCCCCCCCACCCCCAATAAGAACCCATCCAATCAATGAAACTATTAACGTCGAAGGATGATCTTTTATAGACAATTTGGTCTCTAACCAAAGTAAAAAAACAAAAAAAGTTTTCAGTCTTTGCAAGGACAGCACCCCATTTTCAAAGGCAATTCTGTTTCTAGTATTTCAAACTGACCAAAACAAGCACGGAGGGCCTGCTTTCCACACTATTCTGCACTTCTTGTCCACCTAAGCTTCATCCCAACCCAAAAAGGGTCTCCCTTACTGAAGAAGAGAACACCCAACACACACCGAACAAGGTAAATCGTCTTTTTGCAATGGAAGAGAAGATGGTCAATAGACTCCTCATAAACTTGGCACAAAAAGCATCTATTTACTAAAGCCCGTCCCCTCTTTTGAATTTAGTCTAAAATTAGAATTTTTCCAATGAGGCTTCCCAAGTAAAGAAACTAATTTTTTACTACACCCAAAAGTTCTAGATTATCTTCATTAGGAAGCACACTGATGAATCAGGCTCTAAGACTTTGTAAAGGGACTTTACCGAAAAGTTGTCATCTTTGGATTCCAACCACCTCACCCCATCCTCCTCATCCAACATCACTTTTTCCCCACACAATTGCCCTAGTAGGTTCTCCATCTCATCCGGCTCCCAAGCATTGAAAAGCTTAGTAAAACCAGGGTTCCAACCCCCCTCCCTTTTCCCCACTTGCTAAAACAGTCCACAAATCACTCACCTAACCTATTTGGCAGCAACTAATGCAAATAAGGAGGGGAAAGAATCGCACAACAGTGAGGTTCCACACCACTTATCCTTCCGAAAGCTCACCCTTTGGCCATTATTCACCACAAAAGATATTATAGAGCTAACAAGGTGGCCAAGTTTCTTAAATTTCTTTCCACAACCCTACTCCATGCTCTTCCCTAACCTCACAGGGGCACCATCCACCTCAATCCTCCCCATATTTCCCCCTTATAACTTGGTTCCAAAAAGCCTCTCTTTCATTTACAAAATGCCACGTCCATTTGCCAAGGAGAGCCTTGTTGAGCATAGCAAGGCTCTTAACCCCCAACCCCTCTTTAATTTTATCTAAACAAATTTTCAACCACCTCACTAAATGAGGTTTTTGCTCAAGAGGCCCACCTCTCCACAGAAAGTCCCTTTGAATCTTCTCCAATCTCCTTCTAACCACTCTTGGCAAATGGAGGATAAACATAAAATAAATAGGTAGGTTGGACAAGAAATTACAAATCAATGTAATTCTCCCACCCTTAGAGATATATTGTCACTTCTACATAGCTAACCTTTTGCGGAATCTTTCCTTAATACCATCCCAAGCTGCCACAGGGTTAAAAGAAGCCCCCAAAGGCATCCCAAAGGCATCCCAAAGTAAGTAAAAGGTAAACTACCCACCTTGCAGCCCAACTCACAAACCAAATCATCCACATTCTCCACCCTTCCCATAGGGATCAACTCACTTTTATCCAAATTAACCTTCAAACCATAAATTGCGTCAAATTAACCTTAAAAAAAAGTGAGCCAATTGAAACAAATAAGAAATAAATGTTTTGGATGCCATCACCATCTATCTTGCTTTGAGAGAGATAAAAAGAAAGCAATTTTCATTGAGAGAGATAAAAAGAAACAATATGATTGAAGGGTGTGTGTAGGCCTAAGTATGCACACTCATCCTCCCTCCTTAACCAACATGATTGTAAAACTAGTCATATACTTTTTCTCCTTTATTTTTTCTTTTTTGAAAAGTACCTCATCTACGATGAAACAATATTATTGATATGAATATTCCTCAAAATGATATAAGGCAAAAGTATATCCATAGCCAATTTGGGAAACAAATGATAGCTCTAACAATTCAAATTCCAAACTTTATTGGCTCCAACCTCATCTCAAATCCATGAAAGTAGGGGCATGGCTCTTACCTTTTTTTTCAATAATTGAGAAATCTAAAACCATTTATCACTAATACTACTATGATGTTGGTAAAATAACTAAAAAAATATAAAAATATAAAAATATAATTCCCAAAGTGACCTCAATTTTTTCTTAACCTGAATTTGCATGTTCGTATCATATAATTCTTCGACATATCCATAAGGATTAGACAAAAACTGACAAAACGTTAGAAACCCTATAAAATTAGGGTAAAAAACTAACTAGGAAATTGCTTCAGATGAGTAATGATAATTAATAAATAGTATGAAACTTGAGATGGTTGAAGACCAAAAATATTGCACTACCATGGAGTCTTATGTCTAAGGTGGAATCTTCCATTTCATTTGAAGGAAACATAATAAATTTAAGAGAAAGTTAACTACAAAAAAAAAAAAAAAAAATAGGAATCAGAATCCCTAGAAATAAAAATTGAGACCCCAAGAGAAGTACCCTTGAGAATCCTAGCAAATAGCTTCCCAACCAATAGAATCAAACTAACAGAACATTGCTCTTGTTAAACGTACCTAGTCCAAAGTGTCGATCCCACCAAAATCTCTCTGTTGTCCAGGGTGTCCTTTTCCTTCCAACGACTCAGCTTCTTGCCAGAAACCTTTAGTTTCAGTTATCTTATTCCGGGTTATATCCAAAACTATAATTTAATGTAACACAATAAAGAAAATTAAAGGGCAATAACCTAAATCTAAAGATTTTGGAACTTTATGAAATTGTTTCGACTATGTCTTACCTCTGCAAATTGCAATTCAGGGAAGCCCAGTGTCGGATTTTACATGAATCTCCCATTGAAGCCCATAGAACATTGGAAACATACCCAATTTCGACATTTTCGATTAAACCCTATGAATGATTAATTAAAAACCCACCCCATAAAAGATTAATCAAAAACCCTCCACACCAAAATTTCAATCAACCATGACATACTTTAAAGACCTGTTGAGAGAACTGCGGCAAAAGAACCTATCTCACAAATACACCTTTATCCCTGACCTTATAGCCGATAACCCTAAACCCTAAACATAATCCTAAACCTAGCCCTAGCTCTAGTGCAAAACATTAACCTAAAAATTATAAGAAATGAAAATGACTTTTCTTCCAAAGTAGTTGTTTTTAAACGGTGCATGATTAAAAATAATATTTTTAAAATATTAAAAAATATCAAAAACAAATTAAAAACCTTTTAGATTCTAAATTTTCTATTATATAAAATATTAGAAAAAAAGTTATTTATAAAAACTATTTTCCTAATAGCTATTTGCAAACACATTTTCTAAACGGAGTTTATATATGAGATTTTTTTAGAAAAAATTTAAAAGTAAAAAACAAAAAATGACTCAAAAAATAAATCTCAAATTCATTTCAAAATAAATCCAAATTAATATGATATATAATTGGGATTTAAATAAATATAATTTCAAAATTTTAAACAATGACATAAAAAACAAGTAAAATCTTTTATAAATCTATTTAATATGTTTACTTATCATTTTATTTTTCATTCTTTCAATTTATTAAGTTTAAATTTTTCAACTTTTATATTTGTTTATATAAAATTTTTGGTTTTATATACTTTTCTAATAAATTAAAGTTTTTTTAATTTTTTATTTATTAAAATTTTTATAATTTTATATTTAATACTTTAAAAGTAGATTCTCATGTGATTTTGAAAAATTTAAACAATTTGGATTTTAATGCTTGATTAAATAATGGTACATTTACAATAATACTTAATTATTAAATTATATATATTTTTTCAATAAAAAGTTTCATCACTTCGGCTTAATTTTTAAATTATTTTTAGTATATTTTATTTTAATTTGACATTGCATGATAAAACAAATAATTTTACATCTTTTTCTTTCTATCATCGATGCAAATTAGCTTGTTATAAAATTTATAAAAAATGTTAACTTCACTAATTTCCTCCTAAATTAATCTTTTAAAAAATGCTAATAAAAATATTCTTGCATTTTACAAGTGACAAGTGCAAAGAAAATAAAGAAAATATGAGATATGGTTTTTTCAAACATTCAAGTTTATGATTTGTTTACAAATTTAAGTGTGTAAAACCTATAAAAGCTATAATTTTATATTAGATATAAGATTTAAGTTCCTAACAAGGGAATTTTTCCTTGGACATTAATTCAGGTTTTATTTAAAAATTAAAGTGTGTAGCGGGAACTTTTCTCCTTCGTATACAATAAAAGGAAAGAAAGGAGGAGAAAAAATTCATTTGGAAATAATATTTTTTTTTAATTGGAAACCTAAGATCACGTACTTCAAATTTTATTTTGTGTATTTCTTTTTATTTTTTTAATATATTCATATTACAAGAAAATGAAATGACACAGAAGATTTGGAGATGTTCTTTTTTTGAAAAAAATTTAAATTGCAAATCTAAGATCTTGTATAAATTTTGTTTTGTTTAGTTCTTTTTTACAAAGATTTTTTGCGCTATCATTTAGCAATTTTGAAAAAAAAAACTTTTTTTTTCTTTTTATGTTTTAATATATTGTTTTTCATATTTAGAAAAAGAATGAGGCTATGTTCCTATTTGAGAACTATTTTTTATAATAGTTTTTTGTTTTTGATAACTATTTCAAAGAATATATTTTAATTATTTTCTATTGTTTTATGGGAATTGTTTTAAGAAATAATTATACAAACATGTATTGGGTAGCAAAGGACCAGAGAGAGGGTGGTGAGATGAGTGAGACGCGTTTCAGAGAAGAAAACTTAGAGAAAGGGAGCTTAGCAGGAGAGGAGGGAGCTTTGCTGATTCTGTGAGGAAGAAAGGTGCTCAACTTGTAATTCACGTATGTTTCTAATTCCATCTTCTTTATTTATTCATTCATTACATTGATCATACATGCTTTGCTTTATTTTATATCCCGATCTTTGTTATTCATCGATTGACCAATCAATTGTCATAATTCTCTTAATTTATTTAGTAGAGACCTGACTTTTACGATTTAAAAGGGGTTATAGTTTTTCATATTACCTTTCTAATAGGTAATTTGACTTTCATACCATACTCAATTTTTCAAAGACTTGCTAAGAATCATATTTAAGGTTTTTTTTTTTTTTTTTTTTTTTTTTTTCTTTAAAAAATAAAGCTTTTTTAAAAATCAATTTTTCAGACATTAAAAGTGAGTTTCGAGTAGGAACACATGCAAAAAATATGGAATCCACTAGATAGTTTAAAAAATCTAATGTGAAAAATACGGGATCCACTAGCTAGTTTAAAAAATCTATGTAAAAAGGAAACTACACAAAATAAAATTTGTAGTACATGATCTTAGTTTCTAATTAATTTTGTCTCCTTTCTTTCTTTCCTTTTACTGTATACAAAAGGGAAAATTCCCTTTATCACACTTTAATTTTTAAACAAAACCCAAATGTTCAAGGAAAAATGCCCTTGTTAGGAAATTAATTCTTATATTTAATATAAAATTATACATTAAGTTTCTATAGGTTTTACATACTTCAATTTTAAATAAAATGATATATTTGAATGTCTCAAATAGCCATATCTCCTCTTTTCTTTCTTTTCTTCTCTCTTGTAACTTGTATAAGGCAAGGATATTTTTATTAACATTTAAAAAAAAAAAAATTTAGAAGGAAGTTAATGAAGTTGACATTTTTTATAAATCTTATAAGGAGCTAATTTGCATTGGTGATGTAAAATTATTTGTTTTCTCCTGTGTTAAATTAAAATAAAATATAATAAAAATATTTAAAATGTAATACATTTTCTAGTTCTTTATATATATATATAAGAATTAACAAAAAAAAATAGCAAAGGATTTCATTAGAAAATTTACAATAATTTTACTAAAATTTGCATAAAATTTTAATTTTTTAAAAACAATTCAATAATTTCTCTAATAAACTGTAGATTTTTTTTTTTTTTTTCACATAATTGTGTGCAAATGAGCCAAAGTAATGAAACTTTTTATTCAAAAATTCTATATAATTTTTACAGTGAAGTATCATTGTAAATGTGCCATTGTTTAATCAATCATTAAAATCCAAATTGTTTAAAATTTTCAAAATCATAAGAGAAACTAATTTTAAAATATTATTTAATAAAATATTAAATATAAAATTACAAACTTTTAATAAATAAAAAATTAAAAAACCTTTAATTTATTAGAAAAGTACATAAAACCAAAAATTTTATATAAACAAATAAAAGTTGAAAAAGTTAAAGTTAATAGATTGAAAGAATGAAAAATATATTAGAATGAAAAATGCAATGATAAGTAAGTATATTAAAAAGATTTATAAAAGATTTTACTTGTTTTTTATATCATTGTTTAAAATTTATGAAATTAGATTTATTTAAATCCCAATTATATATCATATTAATTTGGATCCACTTTGAAATGAAATTGAGATTTATTTTTTTAAGTAGTGATTTCTTGTTTTTTACTTTTTAAATTTTTCTAAAAAAATCACTGTTGATACATATGGCTTTGTTTGGTAACTATTTTTTAAAACAATTATGAAAAAATAGTTTTTAACAACAGTTTTTAAAAATTGTTTTATGATGTTTTATAAAATAAAAGTCTGTTTGGGAATTAAAATTGTTTTTAACCCATTTTTTATATTTTTAAATATGCTTTAAAAATATTTTTTATGTTCATAACTTTATTTTTAATTATATAATTATTCTTTAAAACAGCTCTAAAAAAACCACTAAAAATAACTAAAAGAAGTTCTCTGAAAGCACTCTATTTTCTATTATTAGAAAATAGAAAATAGAAAAAAAAACATAAAATAGTTTCTAATTATCAAACATGTTTTTCAATTTTTTTGTTCTAAAAAACAAAAACTATTATTAAAAATAGTTGCCAAATAGAACCATAAGCTCCATTTAGAAAATGTATTTGAAAATAGTTATCAGGATAATAGTTTTTTGAATTTAAAAGGTTTTTAATTTATTTTTTCTATTTTTTAATGTTTTAAAAATATTATTTTTAATCATTCTCCATTTTAAAAACAACTATTTTGGAAGAAAGGTCATTTTCATTTCTTATGATCTTTAGTTTAATGTTTTGCATTAGAGCTAGGCTAGGTTTAGGATTAAGGTTAGGGTTTAGGGCTAAAGGCTAAGATTGGGGGTAAAGGTTTATTTGTGACACTGGTTTTTTTATTGTAGACTTGTGGTTCTCTTAACAGGTCTCTTCAGTATGTCATGGTTGATTGAAATTTGGACGTGTAGGGTTTTTAATTAATCCTTTATAATATACATACATATATATATATATATATATATATATATATATAAAATAAAAAAACTTAATAATATTTCCTTTTTTTTATATTGATATTATCGCGTGAAATGATAATAAGGATGAATATAAATATACAATATTTAAGTGTGAGATATATTTAAAATGAAAAAAAAATATTTAATTTTATTTATCTATCAAAAGTTATATATCTTATTATTTATAATTTTTAAAATTATTATATTATTTAATTTTAAACATTTTCTATATTTAATGCATTTAAATATTTATCTATTTTTTAATATAAGTTGATGAGTGGTCTAGTGGCCACACCCGACAATCACTGTTGCAATAATTTTATGGCAATTATTTATCTTTTTTAACCTATGCGAATATTTCCATCTAGGGAGTGTGCTTTATGTATGCCTTTCCATTAATTACAAATTTTAAGAAAAAAAAAATGTTTCTTCCAAATCACAAATTTTAAATATTGTTTTAGTGGAATATTTCATTCTTTTAGGAAAAAAAATGTTTATTTCATATCACAGATTTCAACTTTTGTTTGTTAGAATATTTCTATTAATAAGTACAATGAATATATATATATATATATATATAATGAAATATTTCCATTAATTACAAATCTTAGGGGAAAAATATCTTCTTTCATACCACAAATTTTATGCTTTAAAAATAATTTTTATGTTCATACCTTTATTTTTAATTATTATATATGTTTGTATAATTATTCTTTAAAACAACTTTAAAAAAACAACTGAAGACAATTAAAAGAAGTTCTATTAAAACAACTTATTTTCTGTTTTCTAATAATAGAAAATAGAAAGAAAATATAAAATAGTTTCTAATTATCAAATGTGTTTTTCAGTTTTTTTTTTTTTTTCTAAAAAACAGAAAACTATTCTTAAAAACAGTTGCTAAACAGGAACATAAGCTCCATCTAGAAAACATGTTTGAAAATAGTTATCAGGATAATAGTTTTTAAAATTTAAAAGGTTTTTAATTTGTTTTTGATATTTTTTAATCTTTTAAAAATATTATTTTTAATCATTCTCCCTTAAAAAAAAAAAAACTATTTTGGAAAAAAAGTAATTTTCATTTCTTATGATCTTTAGGTAAATGTTTTGCATTAGAGTTAGGGCTAGGTTTAGGATTAGGGTTAGGGTTTAGTGTTAAAGGCTAAGATTGGGGATAAAGGTTTAGGGTTAGGGTTTAGGGTTAAAGACTAAGATTGGGGATAAAGGTTTATTTGTGACGTTCTTTTACTGCAGACTTGCGATTCTCTCAACAGGTCTTGCAGTTTGTCATAGTTGATTGAAATTTGGACATGGATGGTTTTTAATTAATTCTTTATTATATATATATATATATATATATATAATTAAAAAACTTAATAATATTTCATTTTTTTTAATATTTGATATTATTGGGTGAAATGATAATAAGGATAAATATAAATATATAATATTTAAGTGTGAGATATATTTAAAATGAAAAAAAAAATTAATATTTAATTTTATTTATATATCAAAAGTTATATATCTTATTATTTATAATTTAAAAAAATATTATATTATTTAATTTTTAAAATTTTTATATTTAATGCATTTAAATATTTATCTATTTTTTAATATAAGTTGATGAGTGGTCTAGTGGTCACACCTGACAATCACTGTTGCAATAATTTTATGATAATTATTTATCTTTTCTAACATATGCGAATATTTCCACCTAGGGAGTGTGCTTTATGCATGCATTTATATTAATTACAAATTTCAGGAAAAAAAAAAATGTTTCTTCTGAATCACAAATTTTAAGTATTGTTTTAGTGGAATATTTTATTCTTTCATGAAAAAAAATGTTTATTTCATATCACAGATTTCAACTTTTGTTTGTTAGAATATTTCTATTAATAAGTACAATGAATATATATATATATATATATATATATATATATATATATATATATAATGAAATATTTCCATTAATTACAAATCTTAGGGGAAAAAATCTTCTTTCATACCACAAATTTTATGCTTTAAAAATAATTTTTATGTTCATAAATTTATTTTTAATCATTATATATGTTTGTATAATTATTCTTTAAAACAATTCTAAAAAAATAGAAAGAAAACATAAAATAGTTTCTGATTATCAAACGTGTTTTTCAATTTTTTTTTTTCTAAAAAATAAAAAGCTATTCTTAAAAACAGTTGCTAAATAGGAACATAAACTCCATTTAGGAAATGTGTTTGAAAATAGTTGTTAGGATAATAGTTTTTAAAATTTAAAAGGTTTTTAATTTGTTTTTGATATTTTTTAATGTTTTAAAAATATTATTTTTAATCATTCTCCGTTTTTTAAAAAAAAAAATCTATTTTGGAAAAAAAGTAATTTTCATTTCTTATGATCTTTAGGTAAATGTTTTGCATTAGAGTTATGGCTAGGTTTAAGATTAAGGTTAGGGTTTAGGGTTAAAGGCTAAGATTGGGGATAAAAGTTTATTTGTGACGTTCTTTTACTGCAGACTTGCGATTCTCTCGATAGGTCTCTGCGGTATGTCATGGTTGATTGAAATTTGGACGTGGATGGTTTTTAATTAATCCTATATTTTATATATATAAAATTAAAACATTTAATAATATTTCATTGTTTTTTATATTTGATATTATCGGGTGAAATGATAATAAGGATAAATATAATTATATAATATTTAAGTGTGAGATATATTTAAAATGAAAAAAAATTATAATAGTTAATTTTATTTATATATCAAAAGTTATATATCTTATTATTTATAATTTAAAAAATTATTATATTATTTAATTTTTAAAATTTTTATATTTAATACATTTAAATATTTATCTATTTTTTAATATAAGTTGATGAGTGGTCTAGTGGTCACACACCTGACAATCACTATTGCAATAATTTTATGACAATTATTTATCTTTTCTAACCTATGCGAATATTTTCACTTAGGGAGTGTGCTTTATGCATGCATTTCCATTAATTACAAATTTTAATAAATAAAAAAAAAAGGTTTCTTTCGAATCACAAATTTCAAATATTGTTTTAGTGGAATATTTCATTTTTTCAAGAAAAAAATGTTTATTTCATATCCCATATTTCAACTCTTGTTTGTTAGAATATTTCCATTAATTACAAATCATAGGGAAAAAAAATGCTTCTTTCATACCACAAATGTTAAATCTTGTATGTTAGAATATTTCCATTAATTTCAAATCATTAACAAGTATTCATACCATAAATTTCTTATTAGAAGAAAAAGCTTATTTTCATTTATTCCTCACAAGTATTTAATCATTAACAAGTTACAAAGAAGAAGAAAAAAATTCAAACAAATTGGTAAAATTTATTGAAACTTATATATGTGAAGCATTATTTTTGTATTATTTTCATTCAAATCCCAAAATTAAGCATATTTAAATAATAATGAGATTTGGTGGTAAAATTAAATAAAAATTTAGAATTATATATAATATATTTGAAAGAAATATTATTATTTTTTTAAGAAAAAGTTGCCATTTAGGTGAATTAATTTCTTGTTTTAAGATGAATTAATTATTATTTATTATGTTTGATGGGATTATGGTAAAAATGGAGTTTTTAAAGTGGGTGGTTAAAAATAATTTGGATTACTAAAAAAAAAGAAGACGACCTTCTCAGTTCAAACTTCAAACTCCAAACCGAACTCAGCTACGGGTGGACGCAGCAGCTAGGGCACAGGTGTGACGATTTCTGGTCCGTTTTCCATCAATCTCCAGCTTTGTTCTATTGAGAAGTCTGGAATTCAAATTTTTATTCCCTTTATTTATTTTTTGTTATTTTCTCTACCCTAAACCTCTGTTTCTTTATGCGTATTCTATTCAGTTCTTGTTTTTGGGTTATTGTACATAAATTTATGATTTTTTAGACTCAGAAATGTAGGGAAATGAACTCAAAAGCAAAAAAAAAAAAACATTCTTCTTTATATAATGCCCTCCGGCTGTATAGTATATGCACTCGATCTAAGGATGTTTGTTCACTTATATTTGGATTGTTGGTTTGATTGGGTTGGATTGGATAACTTAGAGTTTTTACAATTTTGGATTTGAACACCATAATGCATTGTGGTAAATTAGGATTGGGATATGGATTATTGCTTATTGGATCAACCTTACTCTTTACAATTTTAGTTTTCATTTCTCCATAATGTTATTACAATCATATTTTGGGTGGAAATCCACCAGTTTAACAATGTTTACATTCTGGAATTTAAGGATGCAATGAGATATTATCTACTTTTTGCATAGTAGGGTGGCTTGTTATTTGCTTTGCTAAGATTTGTATTTATTCTTGGAATTTGTCCCTGATTTCAGCTTCAGAACAAGAAAGCTGTGACAGTTAGATAATATTCTGATAGAGGTACTTATTACTGCTTCAGTGCTCTTAAGCACTATCATGGTTTTGTTGTTCATTAATTTTTAGTTTATATAAGACATCAGTAGAGTTGGGATGCAAATTTATTTTTATCTGTTTACATTAATCTTCTAATTTGCTATGATACCTTTTGTGCTGCAATTGCACTGAATTCGATGTGTTTTAGGAATTCCAACTCAATAGAATTTGAAAATTTTGCCTTTTGTTGTGAACTTGATGATCTTAGCCTTTTGGAGTCTGTGTTGTTTAAGGAAATGGAGATGAATGGATGCAAACCAAATGGTAGCTTCTAGGTTTCTTGCAAGCCAGGTGTTGGAGGGAGCCTTGAAGACTCTAGAGTTGGTTAGCTAGGGATTTGACAAAAAGAGTTGGATGGTATGTTTAATATAACAAGCAGAACCTTTTTCATAGTATGAAAAGAACTAAGGGGTTTGGAGCTATTGAAAAGGGTGAGGGTGTTTATTTTATTCTTTTCTATTAAGAAGTTTAAAATTCAATTTTTATTCCCTTTATTTTTTTATTTTTTGTTTATTTTCTCTGCCCTAAACCTCTGTTTTTATGTGTGGATTCTATTTAGTTCTTGTTTCTGGATTCTTATATATAAATTTATGATTTTTTAGACACAGTAATGTAGGGAAATGAACTCAAAGTAAACAAAAATTTCCTCTTCAAATGGTTTCATTAGGCCATTGGTTGAGCTGAATTCTTAGCTCATTATGTTGCCTGGATTGAAAAGAATGATCCCATGATTGAATTGGTTATTGGGTTTTTCCATCAATTGGATTAGGAATGATTTGTGTGTATTCTCCAATGAAAAGTGTTAATGACAATGTCAAAATATTCAATTTTTTTCTCTCCCTATAATCCCTGTTCAATATTTTACCTTCTGCAAAAAGGCATTTATCATTTCTCAATTTTGTTTCTTCGTTTTTTTATTTTTTTTAATTGAAATTTTATTGTTTACATAGTTGACAATTGAAAATATTTTTTCTTCCCTTTTATCCACTCATTTTCTTAATTAATTCTCACAAGCTTTTTCTTTATAGCACTATAGCCACAAGAATGACAACCCTATCAAATATGGAGTCCCAACGGTTATGTATCTTAATTTCAACATTCTTTTATTTCCCTTTATAAATTAGTATAAATTAACATATTACTTTTATTTTCAGAGTTATTCAAGTAAAATCAAGAAAGGAGTTAAGAGATGACATCCACTTGGCCGCCTTTGATAGCGTTGTGAGTCTCAACTCCCTATATGTTGCCTTTTCATTTTTGGGACTCTCCCTCACCACTATAGGGCTACATAGTATTTATGGTCGTCTTGGTTGCGATGCCAATATCAGCACGATCAGGAGCTTGATGTTGTTTGAGGTCGTCTCCTTCACGTTTTTTCTCACATCATCATTGGTGGCCCATCTCTTGAAGATAATGATCAAACTCATCAATGCGGTGGAATCAAATAAAGAGTTTAGAAGCAACTTCAACATAAATTCTATTCGGAAGGTGATGCTTTGTGCGGTCTTTAACTCGATCTTGGGATGTCTTTTATTAATTCTCTCAATAGTGAACATCCTCCAAATTCGGCTAGGGATTTTGAGTTGTAGGAGTCCATCTACGGTCCAAGGAGTGGTTGCTCTTGTTGTTATTGTTACTTGTGGTTTAGTTTTCCATGTTGCTATTACTATCTTGGCGTTTTTATATGTATGACTTTTGGTTTATATTCATGCAAGAAACATTAAACATTATTAATGTGTTTAATTATAACATGAGTATTTGGATATTTTTTTAAAAAAATAAAAATAAAAAAATTTTTTTTTTACGATGAATAGATCATTTTTTTCTTCTTATATTTTTTTAAAAGGAAATAATTAAAGAAGGTTGAGAGGTGGAGCTAGCTCTTTATAGCTAGTCTCTATCTCTAATAAAATGTATTTGCAAAGAAAGAACCATGTTTTTAATATATATTTGTTAGCCCAAGGGTTCTCCTAATCAGGTTTTGATGATAACAAACCATGGCTAAGTGACTAATCGTTTTAAATTGTTAAGAATCTCAGGCATAATCTCGAAAATTCATCAAGGACAAAAAGAATACGAGATCGAGATCATTTGGAAGACTTGCGATCATAGGAAATGAATGTAAGATGATAGCATGAGCACACTTAGGATGTTCATACCTTTTCATGCATCTTAGAAAACTCGATTTATTCTTTAAAACTTGATTTTCTTTAAAACCCGAGTTTTATCAAATATACCTTAGGCAAATTGATTCAAAATTGGCATATTAACTCACCTAAAGACCTTGCCTAAGTATTGGAAAAGAAAGAAATTAAAAAAAGAAAGGTTTTCGGGGCCAAAAGGCTCAACCAGTCGAGGTTATGGCCAACCGGCTCAACCGGTTGGGGAACCGGTCGACCGGTTGCCCTTGTCCGGTCGAGCCTCACCCTCGTCCGGTCGAGGTCCGGTCGAGGCAACGGTAACCTGTCATGCATTAAATGCTCCAACGACTAGTGATCCGGTCGACCATTTGCTCGTCCGGTCGAGGCTACTTTCTGCTGTTTTTGTCTCCCGAGTTTAGAAACCTATAAATTGAGAGCCCCACTTCATTTATGACCAAGAGAACCTTTGTAATCAATTGTCTACCTACCTGTTCTTGATCAAAAAGCTCTCATTTCTTTCTTAGTGCATTAATCCATCACTTGCATATTCTTAGTGAACTCTTGTAAATCATCCTAGCTTTCTCTTGTACTTGAGCCATCCTTAAGCTAGGTTGAGAGATTCATCTTTGTGTAAACTGAGTGTGAAAGCCTTCAAGTGGTTCAAATCTTGAAGAGATTGTGTAAGAGCCCATTGGAGCCGGAATCCAAGTGTAAGAAGATTGAGAGCTTGATTGAAGCTTCAAGTTAGTGGAACCCTCACTCGGTTAGGAGATTGAGGAGAGTGGACGTAGGCAAGAGAGTGCCGAACCACTATAAACTCGAGTTTGAATTCTCTAACTTATCTCTTTCCTTTATTTATTTTGAGCATATATTATTGTGTGGAAAAAGATTTTGAAAAACCCAATTCACCCCCCCCCTTTTGGGTATTTTCCTTAATTATTCATAGCCTTTGTTTTATCAATTGGTATCAGAGCTAGACCTCTTGCTTAAGACTTAATCGTCTAAGAGGAAAATGGCTGTTTCATCAAGCTTATCTCAAACTGAAAATTGTTCAAAACATAGAGCTCCATTCTTTACGGGAACTGACTATCCCTATTGGAAAGCTAGAATGACTTGGTACTTACAATCAACTGATTTAGATGTTTGGGATGTCATTGAAGATGGCCCAACTTTTCCTACTAAATTAGTTGATGGAGTTTTGGTTCCAAAACCCAAGCAAGAATGGAATGAGCTTGATAGAAGAAATTTTCAATTAAATGCTAAAGCTGTTTTTACTTTGCAATGTGCTATGGATATGAATGAATATAATAGAATATGTCAATGTAAATTAGCTAAGGAAATTTGGAGATTGCTTGAAATAACTCATGAAGGAACTAATCAAGTGAAAGAGTCTAAAATTAATATACTTGTTCATAGTTATGAATTGTTTTCAATGAAAGAAAATGAATCTATTGTTGAGATGATCACTAGGTTTACTGAAATTGTTAATGGCCTTGAAGCTTTGGGAAGGGTCATAAATGAATCCGAAAAGGTGATGAAGATATTGAGGTCTCTCCCTTCAAAGTGGCATACAAAGGTCACCGCTATTCAAGAAGCTAAAGATTTGACCAAGCTACCTATGGAAGAACTCTTAGGGTCATTGATGACTTATGAAATCAGTTTGACCAAGCAACTACAAGAGGGTGAAGACAAAAAGAAGAAAAGCATAGCTCTTAAAGCTATAACCAAGGAAGAAGAAGAGGTTGATGAAGAAAAACCAAGTGAAGAAGATGATGATTTAGCTCTCATCACAAGGAAGCTCGACAAGTACATGAGAGGTGAAAGGTTTAGAGGGAAAAAGTTTACCTCTAGAAGAAATCCCTTAAGAAGGGAATCCTCATCACATTGTGACAAAGAAAAATGGGAAGAGAAAGGAGAATTGATATGCTTCAAATGCAAAAGGCCGGGACACATCAAATATGATTGTCCTCTCTACAAAATTGAAGCCAAGAGAAGAATGAAGAAGGCAATGATGGCCACTTGGAGTGAGAGTGAAGAATCTTCTGAGGAAGAAAAGGAGAAAGAAGTGGCAAACATGTGCTTCATGGCAATAGATGATCTTGATGAGGTAAACTCTAACTCTAGTGATGAAGATATGCATGTTATTTTTTAAGAACTATATGAGGATTTTGAAAAACTTAGTTTGAAAAATAATTCTCTTAAAAAGAAAATTCAAGAGCTTGAAAAGGAACTTGAGGAAGTGAAAGAAAAATTTTCAATTGACGAAATCTCTAAAACACATCTTGAAAAAAAAAATGAGATTTTGAGAAATGAAAATGAAATTTTGAAAAAGAAAAATGAATGGTTGACCTCCTTTCTTTCAATTTTCTCTTGTGGACAAAAATCCTTTGAAATGATATTAGCAAGCCAAAAATGTGTCTTTGACAAACAAGGACTTGGATTCAAATCTTCAAAGAATCAAAAATATTTCAAAAACTACTTTGTAAAAGAATCCTCAAGTGAATGTCCTTCCACTATTTGCAACTTTTGTAGGAGAGGGGGGCACATTAGTAGTACATGTCCCTTAAGAAATGGTACTCAAAAGAATTCAAATGTTAAGGCTAAAAAGGTTTGGATTGAAAAATCCAAAGTCACTAACCCTCAAGGACCCAAAAAGATATGGGTACCTAAATCAACTTGAATCCTATTTTGTAGGGATCAAAGGAGGATAAGTGGTTCTTGGATAGTGGATGCTCAAGGCACATGACCGGGGATGAATCCAAGTTTGCCTTCCTTACAAAGAGAAAAGGAGGATATGTTACTTTTGGAGACAATGCAAAAGGAAGAATCATTGGTCAAGGTAACATAGGTAATGGTACATCCTCTCTTATTGAAAGTGTTTTGTTAGTAGATGGTTTAAAACACAATCTTTTAAGCATTAGTCAACTTTGTGACAAAGGTTTTAAAGTGGTTTTTGAAGCATCTCATTGTATCATCAAGGATATTCAAAATGACAAAACCATCTTCATGGGCCATAGATGTGAAAATGTATATGCTATAAATATTTCAAAATATGATGGCCATGATAGATGTTTTTCAAGCATGCATGATCAAAGTTGGTTGTGGCATAGGAGGTTGGGACATGCTAACATGGACCTCATTTCCCAACTCAACAAAGATGAACTTGTTAGAGGCCTTCCCAAAATTAATTTTCAAAAAGACAAAGTTTGTAAAGCTTGTCAAATGGGAAAGCAAATCAAAAACTCTTTCAAAAACAAAAATTTCATTTCAACATCTAGACCTCTTGAATTGCTACACATGGATTTATTTGGTCCTTTTAGGACACCTAGTCTAGGAGGAAAATCTTATGCTTATGTCATTGTGGATGATTTCTCTAGATACACATGGGTCTTGTTTTTAAGCCAAAAGAATGAAACTTTTTATGAGTTTTCAAAATTTTGTAACAAGGTTGAAAATGAAAAAGGTTTTACAATCACTTGCATTAGAAGTGATCATGGGAGAGAATTTGAAAATTTTGACTTTGAGGAATATTGCAATAAGCATAGTATCAATCACAATTTTTCGGCTCCTAGAACTCCTCAACAAAATGGGGTAGTTGAAAGGAAAAATAGAACTCTTCAAGAAATGGCTAGAACCATGCTAAATGAAAACAATTTGCCAAAGTATTTTTGGGCCGAAGCGGTAAATACTTCTTGCTATGTTTTAAATAGAATATTGTTGAGGCCCATTCTTAAGAAAACTCCCTATGAGCTTTGGAAAAACAAGAAACCTAACATTAGCTATTTCAAAGTCTTTGGGTGCAAATGTTTTATATTAAACACCAAAGATAATCTTGGAAAATTTGATGCAAAATCCGATGTTGGAATTTTTCTTGGCTACTCAACTTCAAGTAAAGCCTTTAGAGTTTTCAACAAAAGAACCATGGTTGTAAAAGAGTCCATCCATGTCATTTTTGATGAATCTAACAATTCTCTTCAAGAAAGAGAAAGTTTTGATGATGATTTAGGATTGGAGACCTCCATGGGAAAATTGCAAATTGAAGACAAAAGATAACAAGACAAAAGTGGAGAGGATCCCAAGAAAGAAGAGTCACCTTTGGCACTACCTCCTCCTCAACAAGTGCAAGGTGAATCAAGCCAAGACCTTCCAAAAGATTGGAAGTTTGTTATCAACCATCCACAAGATCAAATCATTGGTAATCCATCAAGTGGGGTAAGAACTAGATCATCCCTTAGAAATATTTGCAATAATCTTGCATTCATCTCTCAAATTGAACCTAAAAACATAAAAGATGCTATAGTTGATGAAAATTGGATGATTGCTATGCAAGAAGAATTAAATCAATTTGAAAGAAGTGAAGTATGGGAACTAGTTCCAAGACCTACAAATCAAAGTGTTATTGGAACCAAATGGGTTTTTAGAAACAAAATGGATGAGAATGGCATCATAGTAAGAAATAAGGCAAGATTGGTAGCCCAAGGTTATAATCAAGAAGAAGGAATAGACTATGAAGAGACCTTTGCCCCCGTAGCTAGATTGGAAGCAATTAGAATGTTGCTTGCTTTTGCATGCTTCAAAGACTTTATTCTATATCAAATGGATGTGAAAAGTGCTTTCCTAAATGGCTTTATAAATGAGGAAGTATATGTTGAACAACCACCCAGTTTTCAAAGCTTTAACTTTCCAAACCATGTTTTTAAACTTAAAAAGGCACTTTATGGTTTGAAACAAGCACCTAGAGCTTGGTATGAAAGATTAAGTAAATTTCTTTTGAAAAAGGGTTTTAAAATGGGAAAAATTGACACAACTCTCTTCATAAAAACCAAAGAAAAGGATATGCTCCTAGTTCAAATATATGTTGATGATATTATTTTTGGAGCTACTAATAACTCTCTTTGTGAAGATTTCTCTAAGTGTATGCATAGTGAGTTTGAAATGAGCATGATGGGAGAACTCAATTTCTTCCTTGGACTTCAAATCAAGCAACTAAAGGAAGGAACCTTCATCAATCAAGCAAAGTATATAAAAGATCTTCTCAAGAGGTTCAACATGGAAGAAGCCAAGGTGATGAAAACTCCAATGAGCTCATCCATCAAGCTTGACATGGATGAAAAAGGTAAATCTATTGACTCAAATATGTATAGAGGCATGATAGGATCCTTGCTTTATTTGACCGCTAATAGACCCGATATCATGTATAGTGTATGCTTGTGTGCTAGATTTCAATCTTGTCCTAAAGAATCTCACTTAAGTGCCGTTAAAAGAATTCTTAGATATTTGAAAGGGACAATGAATATTGGTTTGTGGTATCCTAAGGGTGATAACTTTGAATTGATTGGTTTCTCGGATGCCGATTTTGCCGGTTGTAGAGTTGAAAGAAAGAGTACTAGTGGCACTTGTCATTTCCTAGGACACTCACTTGTCTCATGGCATAGTAAGAAGCAAAATTCAGTAGCTTTGTCAACGGCGGAAGCCGAATACATAGCAGCCTGCTTGTGTTGTGCACAAATCCTTTGGATGAAACAAACACTTAGTGATTTTAACTTGTCTTTTGAGCATGTTCCTATCAAATGTGATAACACTAGTGCCATAAATATTTCAAAAAATCCCGTGCAACACTCTAGGACAAAGCATATAGAAATTAGACATCATTTTCTTAGAGATCATGCACAAAAGGGTGACATTACACTTGAATTTGTAAGCACAAAAGATCAACTTGCCGATATTTTCACAAAACCTCTAAATGAAGAACAATTTTCCGATATTAGAAGACAACTAGGGGTTATTTCTCTTTGATCTGATGATGAATTCTTGTTGAAAATACATTATGATTGCATAAATGTCATTTCATACGCATCATATAGCAATTTCTTAGGAAAAAGGTCAATTTTTTACCAAAAATCAAATTCCCTTGGCATTGGACATAAAAAATTGGGGATTTCAACTGAAAGAGGCAGGGGGAGGATCACGAGACAAGAAAATGCATTTCTTTTGGGGAGCGTTGACCGTTGACCAAACGGTCGATCGGTTGGGGAACCGATCGACCGATTCGTCGGGGCTGGAAGTTTAAAAGGCCCCCGCGCGACAGGTTTTTTCATTGTTCTCCACCGCTCCTTGAAGACTCTTCATCTTCTCGCCTTCAGAGATCAGTTTGGGCTATTCCTTGGACCGATTTCAGATTTGGAGTGACTTTTGGCATGATTTGGAGGCTAGGGTTTCATCTCTGGACAGCTTTGGACTTCGGATCTGGACGGATTCCTCTCTGTTTGCGCGCCATCTTCTGGTTCAGTCCCCTCCCACACGCCTAAGGCTATTTTGGGTTGGTATTCTCTCTTTTTCCTGCTCGCTTCAGTTCTCAGAGTTCATCCCCATTTTTTTTGGATTTCGGATGGCTCCTCGAAAGGAGACGGGTTCTTCCAAGGCTCAGGGCAAGCGCCCTGCTGAGCCATCTCAGCAGCCTGAGCAGACTGAGGCTCACCGAAATGCGAGGTATGACACCGCCCTCTTCGGCTCTATAGAGGATTATCAGAGGTACAAGGCGCATTTCGCCAAGAGAAAGGTGGTTCCAGGGAGAAATATCAATTTCTCCCAACTTCAGGGCTTCAGGTTTGAGGGACTCTTCATCAGGATGGGATGGCTACCAGTTGTGACGATCTTTGAGCCTGTCTTTCCGACCTTAGTGCGCGCATTTTACTCCCGGATGACCTATGGACTTGGAGGACCGATTAGGAGCACTGTCCGAGGAGCTGAGATTGAGCTGAGTCCGGAGAGCATCTGCCGCATCCTTGACATTCCTTCCGTTGGTCTCCGAGTATATGAGGCCAAGGCATGGCCTACTATCCCAGGGTTCGAGCCTAGAGAGGCCATTCAGAGGCTGTGCGGTCTTGCAGATGCCCGTGGGATGGGCAAACCTTCAGCACACAACCTGACGGTGCCGAGTCGAGTCCTTCACCATATGATTTGCTCCATCTTATTGCCACAAGGAGGACATCGGGACGAGGTCTCCTACTATGAGGCCTTTCTTGTAGACTCACTTCTCACCGGGAGGCGGGTACACGTAGGATATGTGATGATGAGGCATATGATGTCCTGCAGTGAGAGCACCACCCGAGTGCTTCTCTACGGCCGCTTCCTCACTCGTGTGTTCAAGGATGCTGGGGTAGACTTGAGTAGAGAGACAGAGTTTGAGGCACCCAGCATCTATGACACGTATGACGAGCATTCTCTGGGGCGCATGAAGCTGGAGAAGGCCCCTGATGGCTCTTGGGTGAGGAGAGGGGAGCGTGCACCTGCTCAGGGCCACCTAGCTGATGAGGAGGAGGCCGAGATCAGAGACATGGAGGATGGGATGGATCCTCAGAGAGGTTTTGATCATATGGAGCCCGTGCTTGACATTCCTCCTCTTCAGACTGAGGTCGCTCGCTTTGACGCCACATTTTCTGAGTCGATGATGTCTGAGCCAGCATACACCGCAGGGCCATCCTCTCAGCCGACATTCACCAAGCCAGTTCACCCCGAGTCACCACCTCCTCCGGCTCCTCATGCTCCTGATCATCCACCTTGGATGGATTTGTCGGCACAGATTAGCTCTCTCGGGACTCGTATGGAGGAGTTAGCCGTGGTCCATGATACTCGCTTTTATTCCATGGAGGATCACATCGATCAGTATCAGGCCGGCTTCACCTCTCAATTTGAGTATCTCGTACAAAGGATTGAGCATCTAGAGAGCCGCCAGGAGAGTCAGCACGAGGAGATGATGGCTTACCTCCGTTCTGGGCTTTCACCGCCACCTCCTCAGCCTTGAGTTCTTTTGAGATCCCCCTTCATTTCTTTTTTATGTTGCCAAAGGGGGAGATATTATGCTAGGATAGGGACTTTAGGAGACTTTTGTTCATTTTCATGCATATCATACTTATGCGCTTTCATGTATTCTTGCTCTTGCTTATATATGATATGACACTCTTATTGATTTACATTGTCTTCTCGTTTTTAAATTTCCTATACTTTGTGTTGATTATTCCATGGTTGGCTTGAGGGGGAGATTTCTTTGTCTCTTAGATAACCAAGGTTTGTAATCATCAAAAAGGGGGAGATTGTTAGCCCAAGGGTTCTCCTAATCAAGTTTTGATGATAACAAACCATGGCTAAGTGACTAATCGTTTTAAATTGTTAAGAATCTCAGGCATAATCTCGAAAATTCATCAAGGACAAAAAGAATACGGGATCGAGATCATTTGGAAGACTTGTGATCATAGGAAATGAATGTAAGATGATAGCATGAGCGCACTTAGGATGTTCATACCTTTTCATGCATCTTAGAAAACTCGGTTTATTCTTTAAAACTTGATTTTCTTTAAAACCCAAGTTTTATCAAATATACCTTAGGCAAATTGATTCAAAATTGGCATATTAACTCACCTAAAGACCTTGCCTAAGTATTGGAAAAGAAAGAAATTAAAAAAAGAAAGGTTTTCGGGGCCAAAAGGCTCAACCGGTCGAGGCTATGGCCAACCGGCTCAACCTGTTGGGGAACCGGTCGACCGGTTGCCCTTGTCCGGTCGAGGTCCGGTCGAGGGAGGCACAAAAATCTTCTCTCTCTCCCAGTAGCCTTGTCTTCCCGGTCGAGCCTCACCCTCGTCCGGTCGAGGTCCGGTCGAGGCAACGGTAACCTGTCATGCATTAAATGCTTCAACGGCTAGTGATCCGGTCGACCCTTTGCTCGTCCGATCGAGGCTACTTTCTGCTGTTTTTGTCTCCCGAGCTTAGAAACCTATAAATTGAGAGCCCCACTTCATTTATGACCAAGAGAACCTTTGTAATCAATGGTCTACCTACCTGTTCTTGATCAAAAAGCTCTCATTTCTTTCTTAGTGCATTAATCCATCACTTGCATATTCTTAGTGCACTCTTGTAAATCATCCTAGCTTTCTCTTGTACTTGAGCCATCCTTAAGCTAGGTTGAGAGATTCATCTTTGTGTAAACTGAGTGTGAAAGCCTTCAAGTGGTTCAAATTCTGAAGAGATTGTGTAAGAGCCCATTGGAGCCGGAATCCAAGTGTAAGAAGATTGAGAGCTTGATTGAAGCTTCAAGTTAGTGGAACCCTCACTCGGTTAAGAGATTGAGGAGAGTGGACGTAGGCAAGAGAGTGCCGAACCACTATAAACTCGAGTTTGAATTCTCTAACTTATCTCTTTCCTTTATTTATTTTGAGCATATATTATTGTGTGGAAAAAGATTTTGAAAAACCCAATTCACCCCCCCTTTTGGGTATTTTCCTTAATTATTCATAGCCTTTGTTTTATCAATATTCATGTTATAATATCAAATTATTATTTTTATAAAATTCAAATGTAGACTATTCTTCTTTTAGTAATCCAAACTATTTTTAACCACCCACTTTAAAAACTCCTCCATTTTTACCTTAGTCCAATCAAACATAATAAATAATAATTAATTCATCTTAAAATAATCCTAATCAACACCCCAATTTTCACCTAAATGACAACTTTTTCTTAAATAATTTATAATATTTCTTTCAAATATATTATATATAATTCTAAATTTTTATTTAATTTTACTACCAAATCTCATTATTATTTAAATATTCTTAAATATGGGATTTGAATGCATTAAATATTCCAATACGCAAGATTTGAAATTGTGGTATGAAAAAAGCATAAATCATCAAACTAATTGTGAATTTTGGAATTAATGGAAATATTTTAACAAACAAGATTTAAAATTTGTGGTATGAAAGAAAATTTTTTTTTTCGCTAAGATTTGTAATTAATGGAAATATTTCATTATATATATATATATATATGTTCATTGTGCTTATTAATAGAAATATTCTAACAAATAACAGTTGAAATATGTGATATAAACGAAACTTTTTTTCCCTGAAAGAATGAAATATTCCACTAAAACAATATTTGAAATTTGTGATTCGGAAGAAGCATTTTTTTTTTTCTTAAATATGTAATTAATGAAAATGCACGCATAAAGCACACTCCCAAAGTGTAAATATTCGCATAGGTTAGAAAAGATAAATAAATACTATGAAACATATTTTTTTTCCAAAAAGAATAAAAGATTCCACTAAAACAATATTTGAAATTTGAGATTCGGAAGAAGCATTTTTTTTCTTAAAATTTGTAATTAATGGAAATGCACGCATAAAGCACAATCCCTAAGTGTAAATATTTGCATAGATTATAAAAAATAAATAATTATTATTAAATTATTGCTTCCTTACATAGTTGATAATAGAAAATGTTTTTTCTTCCATTTTATCCACTCATTTTCTTAATTAATTCTCATAAGCTTTTTCTTTACAACACCAGCCACAAGAATGTCAACCCTATCATGATTATCTATCTTAATTTGAACATTCTTTTATTTCCCTTTATAAATTAGTATAAATTAACATATTACTTTTATTTTCAGAGTTATTCAAGTAAAATCAAGAGAGGAATTAAGAGATGACATTCACTTCACTGCCCTTGATAGCGTTGTGAGTCTCAACTCCTTATACGCTGCCTCTTCGTTTCTAGGACTCTCCCTCACCACTATAGGGCTACATAGCATTAATGGTCGTCTTGGCTGCGATGCCAATATCAGCACGATTAGGAGCTTGATGTTGTTTGAGGTCGTCTCCTTCGTGTTTTTTCTCACATCATCATTGGTGGCTCATGTGATAATGGTCAAACTCATCAATGGTGCAGAATCAAATGAAGAGTTTAGAAGTCACTTTAATAGAAAGTCTATTCGGAAGGTCATGCATTGTGCGATCTTTAACTCGATCTTGGGATGTCTTTTTTTTATTCTCTCAATAGTGAACGTTCCCAGATTCGGCTAGGGATTTTGAGTTGTAGGAGTCCATCTACAATCCAAATAGTGGTTGCTCTTGTTGTTATTGTTACTTGTGGTTTTGTTTTCTAGGTTGCTATTACTATCTTTGTGCTTTTATATGTATGACTTTTAATTTATATTCACTTAGTAGTATATATGAAACATAATTAATGTGTTTAATTATAACATGAGTATTTGGTTTTTTTAAAAAAAATAAAAAATAAAAAATATTTGGTTTAATTATAAATCATTTTTTTTTCTTTTATTTTTTTAAAAGGAAATAATTGAAGAAGGTTGAGAGGTGGAGCTATCTCTTTATAACTAGTGTCTATCTCTAATAGAATGTATATGCAAAGAAAGAACCATGTTTTTAATATATATTCATGTTATAATATCAAATTATTATTTTCATAAAATTCAAATGTAGCCTATTATTCTTTTAGTAATCCAAACTATTTTTAACCACCCACTTTAAAAACTCCTCCATTTTTACCTTAATCCCATCAAACATAATAAATAATAATTAATTCATCTTAAAATAATCTTAATTAACACCCCAATTTTCACCTAAATGGAAATTTTTCTTAAAAAATTAATAATATTTCATCAAATATATTATATATAATTCTAAATTTTTATTTAATTTTACCACCAAATCTCATTATTATTTAAATATTTTTAAATTTGGGATTTGAATGCATTAAATATTCAATAAGCAAGATTTGAAATTTGTGGTATGAAAGAAGCATAAATCATCACACTAATTGTGAAATTTGAAATAAATAGAAATATTATAACAAATAAGATTTAAAATTTGTAGTATGAAAGAATCTTTTTTTTTTCCTGAAATTTGTAATTAATGGAAATGCATGTATAAAGCACACTCACTAAGTGGAAATATTCGCATAGGTTAGAAAAGATAAATAATTACTATGAAACACTTTTTTTTTTCCTAAAAGAATGAAATATTCCACTAAAACAATATTTCAAATTTGTGATTCGGAAGAAGCATTTTTTTTTTAATTTGTTATTAATGGAAATGCACGCATAAAGCACACTTCCTAAGTGGAAATATTCGCAGAAGATAAATAATTACTATGACAATATTGCTTCCTTACATAGTTGATAATAGAAAAGATTTTTTCTTCCCTTTTATCCACTCATTTTCTTAATTAATTCTCACAAGCTTTTTCTTTATAGCACTATAGCCGCAAGAATGACAACCCTATCAAATATGGAGTCCCAACGGTTATGTATCTTAATTTCAACATTCTTTTATTTCCCTTTATAAATTAGTATAAATTAATATATTACTTTTATTTTTAGAGTTATTCAAGTAAAATCAAGAGAGGAGTTAAGAGATGACATCCACTTCGCCGCCCTTGATAGCATTGTGAGTCTCAACTCCCTATACGTTGCTTCTTCATTTCTGGGACTCTCCCTTACCACTATAGGGGTGCATAGCATTGATGGTCGTCTTGATTGTGATGCCAATATTAGCATGATTGGGAACTTGATGTTGTTTGAGGTGATCTTCTTCGCGATTTTCTCACGTCATCATTGGTGGCTCATGGCTTGAAGATAATGATCAAACTTATCAATGGTGCGGAATCAAATGAAGAGTTTAGAAGCCACTTCAATAGAAAGTTTATTCGGAAGGTGATGCTTTCTGCGGTCTTTAACTCGATCTTGGGATGTTTTTTTTTTTATTATCTCAATTGTGAACGTCCTTCAGATTCGGCTAGAGATTTTGAGTTGTAGGACTCCATCTACAGTCCAAGGAGGAGTTGCTCTTGTTGTTATTGTTACTTATGGTGTTGTTTCCATGTTGCTATTACTATCTTTGCGTTTTTATCTGTATGACTTTGGTTTATATTCACCTAGAAGTATGTATGAAACATTATTACTGTGTTTAATTATAACATGAGTATTTGGTTTTTATTTTAAAAAATAAAAAATAAATAATATTTTTTTACGGTGAATCAATCATTTTTTTTTCTTTTATTTTTTAAAAGGAAATAATTGAAGAAGGTTGAGAGGTGGAGCTAGCTCTTTATAGCTAGTCTCTATCTCTAATAGAATGTATATAAAAAAAAAGAACCATGTTTTTAATATATATTCATGTTATAATATCAAATTATTATTTTTATAAAATTCAAATGTAGCCTATTATTCTTTAGTAATCCAAACTATTTTTAACCACCCACTTTAAAAACTCCATTTTTACCTTAGTACCCTCAAACATAATAAATAATTCATCTTAAAATAATCCTAATCAACACCCCAATTTTCACCTAAATGGCAACTTTCTCTTAAATAATTTATAATATTTCATCAAATATATTATATATAATTCTAAATTTTTCTTTAATTTTACCACCAAATCTCATTATTATTTAAATATTCTTAAATTTGGGATTTGAATGCATTAAATATTCCAATAAGCAAGATTTGAAATTTGTGGTATGAAAGAAGCATAAATCATCACACTAGTTGTGAAATTTAAAATTAATGAAAATATTCTAACAAATAAGATTTAAAATTTGTGGTATGAAAGAATCATTTTTTTTTCCCTAAGATATGTAATTAATGGATATATTCTAACAAATAAAAGTTGAAATATGTGATATAAAAGAAACATTTTTTTTCAACAAGAATAAAATATTCCACTAAAACAATATTTGAAATTTGTGATTTAGAAGAAGTATTTTTTTTTCTTGAAATTTGTAATTAATGGCACGCATAAAGCACACTCACTAAGTGGGAATATTCGCATAGGTTAGATAAGATAAATAATTACTATGAAACACATTTTTTTGTCCTAAAAGAATTAAATATTCCACTAAAACAACATTTGAAATTTGTGATTTGGAAGAAGCTTTTTTTTTTTTTTTTCCCCCTTAAAATTTGTAAATAATGGAAATGCACACATATAGCACACTCCCTAAGTTGAAATATTCACATAGGTTAAGAAAAGATAAATAATTACTATGAAATTATTGCTTCCTTACACAGTTGATAATAGAAAAGATTTTTTCTTCCATTTTATCCACTCATTTTCTTAATTAATTCTCACAAGCTTTTTACAACACCAGCCACAAGAATGTTAACCCAATAAAATATGGAGGTCCAACAGTTATCTTACTTTCAAGATTCTTTTATTTCCCTTTATAAATTAGTATAAATTAACATATTACTTTTATTTTCAGAGTTATTCAAGTAAAATCAATAAAGGAGTTAAGAGATGACATCCACTTCACCACCCTTGATATCGTTGTGAGTCTCAACTCCTTCTACGTTGCCTCTTCATTTTTGGGACTCTCCTTCACCACTATAGGGTTGCATAGCATTGATGGTCGTCTTGGCTACGATGCCAATATCAGCACGATCAAGAGCTTGATGTTGTTTGAGGTCGTCTCCTTCGTGTTTTTTCTCACATCATCATTGGTGGCTCATGGCTGGAAGATAATGATCAAACTTATCAATGGTGTGGAATCAAATGAAGAGTTTAGAAGTCACTTCAATAGAAAAGTTTATTCGAAAGGTGATGCTTTCTGCAGTCTTTAACTCGATCTTGGGATGTCTTTTTTTTATTATCTTAACAATGAACGTCCTTCAGATTTGGCTAGGGATTTTGAGTTGTAGGAGTCTATCTTTAGTCCAAGGAGTGGTTGCTTTCATTGTTATTGTTGCTTGTGGAGTTGTTTTCCACGTTGCAATTACTATCTTTGTGTTTTTATATGTATGACTTTCGGTTTATATTCACCTAGTAGTATGTATGAAACATTATTATTGTGTTTAATTATAACATGAGTATTTGGTTTTTTTTTTCTTTTATTTTTTTAAAAGGAAATAATTGAAGAAGGTTGAAAGGTGGAGTTAGCTCTTTATAGCTAGTCTCTATCTCTAATAGAATGTATATGCAAAGAAAGAACCATGTTTTTAATATATATTCATGTTATAATATCAAATTATTATTTTTATAAAATTCAAATGTAGCCTATTATTCTTTTAGTAATCCAAACTATTTTTAACCACCCACTTTAAAAACTCCTCCATTTTTACCTTAATCCCGTCTAACATAATAAATAATAATTAATTCATCTTAAAATAATCCTAATGAACACCCCAATTTTCACCTAAATGGAAATTTTTCTTAAAAAATTAATAATATTTCATCAAATATATTATATATAATTCTAAATTTTTATTTAATTTTAACTCCAAATCTCATTATTATTTAAATATTCCAATAAGCAAGATTTGAAATTTGTGGTATGGAAGAAGCATAAATCATCAAACTAATTGTGAAATTTGGAATTAATGGAAATATTCTAACAAACAAGATTTAAAATTTGTGGTATGAAAGAGACATTTTTTTTTCCCTAAGATTTGTAATTAATGGAAATATTCCATTATATATATATACATATATATATTCATTGTACTTATTAATGAATATATTCTAACAAATAAGAGTTGAAATATGTGATGTAAAAGAAAGATTTTTTTTTCTTGCAAGAATGAAATATTCCATTAAAACAATATTTGAAATTTGTGATTCGAAAAAAAGCATTTTTTTTTTCTAAAATTTGTAATTAATGGAATTGTACACATGAAGCACACTCCCTAAGTGGAAATATTCGTATAAGTTAGAAAAGATAAATAATTACTATGAAACATTTTTTTTTCCTAAAAGAATTAAATATTCCACTAAAACAATATTTGAAATTTGTGATTCGGAAGAAGCATTTTTTTTTTCTTAAAATTTGTACTTAATGGAAAATGCACGCATAACGCACACTCCTTAAGTGGAAATATTCACATAGGTTAGAAGAGATAAATAATTACTATGAAATTATTGCTTCCTTACATAGTTGATAATAAAAAAGATTTTTTCTTCCATTTTATCCACTCATTTCTTAATTAATTCTCACAAGCTTTTTCTTTACCACACCAGCCACAAGAATGTCAACCCTATCAAATATAGAGGTCTAACGGTTATCTAGCTTAATTTCAACATTCTTTTATTTCCCTTTATAAATTAGTATAAATTAACATATTACTTTTATTTTCAGAGTTATTTAAGTAAAATCAAGTTACGAGATGACATCCACTTCGCCGCCCTTGATAGCGTTGTGAGTCTCAACTCCTTATACGCTGCCTCTTCATTCCTAGAACTCTCCCTCACCACTATAGGAGTGCATAGCATTGATGATTATCTTGGCTGCGATGCCAATATCAGCATGATCAAGAGTTTGATGTTGTTTAAGGGCGTCTCCTTCGCGTTTTTTCTCACATCATCATTGGTGGCTCATGGCTTGAAGATAATGATCAAACTCATCAATGGTGAGGAATCAAATGAAGAGTTTAGAAGCCACTTCAATAGAAAGTCTATTCGGAAGGTGATGCTTTGTGTCATCTTTAACTCGATCTTAGGATGTCTTTTTTTATTATTATTATCTCAATAGTGAATGTCCTCCAGATTCGGCTAGGGATTTTGAGTTATAGGAGTCCAGCTATGGTTCAAAGAGTGGTTGCTCTTGTTGTTATAGTTGCTTGTAGTGTTGTTTTGCACGTTGCAAGTACTAACTTTGCGTTTTTATATGTATGACTTTTGGTTTATATTCACCTAGTATGTATGAAACATTATTAATATGTTTAATTATAACATGAGTATTTGGTTTTAAATAAAAAATAAAAAAATAAAAAATATTATTTTACGGTGAATAAATCATTTTTTCTGTTATTTTTTTAAAAGGAAATAATTGAAGAAGGTTGAGAGGTGGAGCTAGCTCTTTATAGCTAGTCTCTGTCTCTAATAGAATGTATATGCAAAGAAAGAACCATGTTTTTAATATATATTCATGTTATAATATCAAATTATTATTTTTATAAAATTCAAATGTAGCCTATTATTCTTTTAGTAATTCAAACTATTTTTAACCACCCACTTTAAAAATTCCTCAATTTTTACCTTAATCCCATCAAACATAATAAATAATAATTAATTCATCTTAAAATAATCCTGATCGACACCCCAATTTTCACCTAAATGGCAACTTTCTCTTAAATAATTTATAATATTTCATCAAATATATTATATATAATTTTAAATTTTTCTTTAATTTTACCACCAAATCTTATTATTATTTAAATATTCTTAAATTTGGGATTTAAATGCATTAAATATTCCAATAAGCAAGATTTGAAATTTGTGGTATAAAAGAAGCATAAATCATCACACTAATTGTGAAATTTGAAATAAATGGAAATATTCTAACAAATAAGATTTAAAATTTGTGGTATGAAAGAATCATTTTTTTTCCCTTAAGATATGTAATTAATGGATATATTCTAACAAATAAGAGTTGAAATATGTAAGAGTTGAAATATGTGATACAAAAGAAACATTTTTTTCCTTAAAGAATTAAATATTCCACTAAAACAATATTTGAAATTTATGATTTAGAAGAAGCTTTTTTTTTTTTTTTCCTGAAATTTGTAATTAATGGAATTGGACGCATAAAGCATACTCCCTAAGTGGAAATATTCGCACAGGTTAGAAAAAATAAATAATTACTATGAAACACTTCTTTTTTTCTAAAAGAATTATATATTCCACTAAAACAATATTCAAAATTTGTGATTTGGGAGAAGCATTTTTTTTCCTTAAAATTTGTAATTAATGGAAAATGCACGTACAACGCACACTCCCTAAGTGGAAATATTCGCATAGGTTAGAAAAGATAAATAATTACTACGAAATTATTGCTTCCTTACATAATTGATAATATAAAAGATTTTTTCTTCCATTTTATCCACTCATTTTCTTAATTAATTCTCATAAGCTTTTTCTATACCACACCAGCCACAAGAATGTCAACCCTATCAGGCCCAACGGTTATCTACCTTAATTTCAACATTCTTTTATTTCTCTTTATAAATTAGTATAAATTAACATATTATTTTTATTTTCAGAGTTATTCAAGTAAAATCAAGAGAGGAGTTAAGAGATGACATCCACTTTGCCGCCCTTGATAGCATTGTGAGTCTCAACTCCCTATACATTGCCTATTCATTTGTGGGACTCTCCCTCACCACTATAAGGTTGCATAGCATTGATGGTCGTCTTGGCTTTGATGCCAATATCAACACGATTAGGAGCTTGATGTTGTTTGAGGTCGTCTCCTTCGCGTTTTTTCTCACATCATCATTGGTGGCTCATGACTTGAAAAAATTAAAACATGTAAACAATCAATATTAATTTTCCTTTATATTTGTTCTTTTCATTTTTCCTCTATAGATAAAGAAATATAGAGCCTTACTTTATCATTGCAAAACATAAAGGAAAACCAAAAGAAAAAATAACTCTACACTATTAGCTATGAAAAAAGAGTTGAAGGGAGATAATCAGTTAGTCCAAAAGTGCTCTTCAAATTGATGAATGGTGTTTTTATTTTTTCTCATTCATACTTTTATTCGTTCATGTATAGAGTATATATAGAGGGTAATCACCATTCTAAGAATGGGAAAGAAGGATACAAGGAAAGAAGGATACAAGGAAAGAATGCTACAAGGAAAGCATTCCTAATATCTTAACACTCCCCTTCAAGTTGGTGCATATGTCACACATGCCCAACTTGTCTGAAAATTTTGAGAACACTTGACTTGAGACAACTTTGGTGAGGATATCGGCCAATTTTTCTTCTGATCGAATCTTAGGTAATTCCACAATCTTATCGTCCAACTTTTCCTTAATGAAGAATTTGTCCACCTTGACATGCTTTGTACGATCATGTTGTACTGGATTATGAGCAATGTCACATACGGCTTTATTGTCACAAAACAATCGGATTGGTTGCCTAAATAGGTAACCTAAATCCTGTAAGAGGAGTCTTAGCCATAATGCCTCACAAAGTCCTAGAGTCATACCTCTAAATTCCGCTTCTATACTTGAATGAGCGACGACATTCTGCTTCTTACTTTTCCATGTCACAAGATTACCACCTACAAAGGTAAAGTAACCATATGTAGATTGCCTATCATCCACTACACCGGCCCAATCAGCATCAGTATATACTTCTATACTTTGATGATCAACATTTTTAGCAAACAAAATTCCTTTCCTAGGAGCATTCTTCAAATACCTCAAAATACGCATGACTGCATTCATATGTTGCTCTCTAAGATTATGCATGTATTGACTCACTACACTTAGTGCATAAGCAAGATTTGGTCTTGTATGAGTTAAGTACATTAATCTCCTCACAAGTCTCTGGTATCTTCCCTTATCGGTTGATACTTGATTAGGCTCAACACACAATTTCAGACCTTCTTCTATTGGTGTATCAACAGGTTGACATCCCGACATTCCAGTCTCCTGTAAAAGATCTAAGACATACTTTCTTTGAGATAGAAAAATTCCTTCACTTGATTGAGAAACTTCAATCCCAACAAAGTATTTCAGAGGACCTAGATCTTTCATTTCGAATTCTCTAGATAGATAATTCTGCAAAGCTTTTCTTTCTTCAGGATCATTTTCTATAACTACCATGTCATCCACATATACGATGAGTGTCGTAATCTTACCATGTTGCTTTTTCAGGAATAAAGTGTGATCTGAGTTACTTTGACAATAGCCAAAAGCTCTCATTGACTTTGTGAGCCTTTCAAACCATGCTCTCGGGGATTGCTTTAACCCATACAATGACTTCTTCAATTTGCACACCTTCTAACATTGCTTTTCTGGCACCATGCATCCTGGTGGAAGATCCATATATACTTCTTCAGATAACTAGCCATGCAGAAAGGCATTTTTCACATCGAACTATTGTAATGGCCAATCCAAGTTTGCAGTTAAAGATAGTAATACTCGAACTATGTTGATCTTAGCTACAGGTGCAAATGTCTCTGTGTAGTCAATTCCATAAGTTTGAGAGTACCCTTTTGCTACTAGTCTTGCTTTAAATTGTTTAATACTACCATCTGCCTTGTACTTCACAGTATAGATCCAACGACACCTAACTGGCTTCTTTCTTGGTAGACATTCTGTGAGTTCCCATGTTTCATTCTTCTGCAATGATTTCATCTCTTCATTCATGGTTGCTTTCCAGCTTGGATCAGCTAAGGCTTCCTGCACACTGTTAGGAATAGCTACAGTAGCTAATTGATTTACAAATGACTTATTTGATTCAGGAAAATGATGGTTAGACACATAGTTGCTCATGGGATATTTGACTTTGGTAGACAATTCGGGTTCATATGTAGGTTTAAGAATACCTCTATTATGACGGTGTGATAACCATTTCATGAATGGATCAGGTTCCAAATTAAGAACACCCTCAGCAGACGACGATTGGTTTGGTATTTCAATGAAGGCATCTTCAAACCCAAATTGTTCAGATGGTTCAATTGTACTGTCTCTCCCCTCTTCTATCACTTCTTCAACTTCTGGGTGGTCATTACTACTTGGTTCTAGAGTTGTACCACTCATATCCAATTCACCCACTTCCTGGTTCACTAGTTCAGATTGTCCAGATTCATCCTCCTTAGAGATATGATAATCATAATTGAGAGTTTGAATTTCCTTATGGTACTCCCCCTGAAGTTCAGACTCAAATGAAAAATACATCGAATCTTCATGAAACACCACATCCATTGTAATAAACATTTGTCGAGTTGGAGGATGATAACATCGATATCCCTTTTTGTGCAATACATATCCAACAAACACACATTGCAATGCACGGGAAGTTAACTTGGTGCGTTGGTGTTTGTGTATATGCACAAATGCCACGCAACCAAAAACATGAGGAGGTAGATTTGGGATGGTTGGGGCAACTACGACATTAGTAAGAGCTTAGAGAGGTGTTTGGAAGTCAATTGAGCTGGAAGGTACTCGATTGATCAAGTATGCGGCAAATGTGATTGCTTCTCCCCAATAAGATATCAGTATTTTTGTTGCTATCAAGGAAGCACGAACAACCTCTAACAAGTGCCAATTTTTCCGTTCAACAACTCCATTTTGCTAGGGTGTATTGGAACAAGTAGTTTGATGAATGATGCCATGTCCTTCCAAATAATTTTGAAGATCAGAACTCTGATATTCTCTACCATTATCGCTATGTAGAACCCGAACATTTGCATTGTACTGAGTTTCAATCATTTTATGAAATTTTTGAAACAAAAAATTCACTTCATCTTTAGTCTTCATCAAGCATAACCAGGTCATTCTAGTACAATCATCAATAAAAGTAACAAACCAATGCGAGACACTCAAAGTTGGGACTTTGGATGGGCCCCAAACATCAGAATGTATAACCATAAAAAGAAGTGGACTTTTATTCAAATTTAATGGAAACGAAGCACGATGGCTTTTAGCCAATTCACAAATATCACAACGGAAACCAGAAATATCACACTTTGCAAACAAACTAGGAAACAATTTTTTTAAATAACCAAAGGAAGCATGTCCTAGACATCGATGCCACAACCAAATTTCAGACTTTTTCTTCTCCCCCTCAAATCCATCTACCATCAAGGCTTGTCGCAACTTATTGAATCCTTTGACTGCAAGTCCAAGTAATAGAGTTTTTCCCTCTTAATACCACAACCAATTGTCTATCTTTTTTGGATGTCCTTAAAAACACAAAATTCAGGCTAAAAAATGATAATACAAGATAAGACTGCAGTGATTTGAGAAACTGAAAAAAGATTGTAATCTAAAGATGGAACAACTAAAACAGAATCCAAATTCAAAGTATCAGTAAGAGTTAAGGATCCTTCCCCAATGACTGGGGTTGTGTTACGATTGGCTGTGGAAACAATTTTTTGTGAGGAAGGTTTGAGGGGTGAGACCTGTCTAGAATCAAAAGTCATATGATTTGTAGCACTAGAATCAATTATCCATGCACTATTAATAACAGGTGTAGAAGTATTTACCATCATAATCTATAACGGCTACCAATGCAGAGGCTTTCTCAGCAACATTAACCTTTGTTTTTATTTTGACAACAGCTGCAGTCGAGGTTTTCTTGGAATCCTTCTTCCGTTGATCACGATTATGATCCCACCAGTCTGGATATTCCACAATTTCAAAGCAATGACTCTTGGTATGACCAGTTTTATTGCAGTGAGTGCATTTGAAGGTTGACTTATCAATATTAGGGCCTGTCTTAGGATGGTTGGTCTTGGATTGGTCCTGCCAATTATGGGTTGATCGTTGTTGGACTACCATAGTTGAGGTGTCAGGGTTGTTAGATTCTGCTTTCATACTAGTATGACACACTGCCTCTCGTCGAATCAGTGCATAGCATTCTTCCAAATCGGGAAGAGAATCTTTGTGTAGAATCTCTCCTCGAACTTGCTCAAAGTTACCATCCAATCCAGAAAGAAAGATGTGCACCCATTGTCCTTTAATGGATTTTCGGTATGCTGCAATGTCCTCAGGGTCTTTCATGACTACCTTTCCCGATGATCCAATTCGCAAAGAATCTCAGTTAACTCATAATATTCAGAAAGAGACCTGCTGCTTTGTTTAGCAGTGAAGGCTTTTTGATTCAAAGTGAAAACTTGTAATTCATCGCTTCCATCATAGAAGGCCTTTGATAATGCACTCCAAATTTCTTGAGCGGTGGGTAAGCGTAAGTAACGCTTCATAATTTCTAGACTCATGGACATTAACAACCATCTCTTCACCTTTTGATTCTCAACATATCATTTTTCATATCCATCTTTTGACTCTTTTGGTGGATTTTTCTTACCTCGAATGTAGGAAAGTTTGTCCCGTTCGGCAATATGCATCTCCACAAGTTGTGACCAAACGTCATAGTTTGATTCAGTCAAAATAATTCCTGGATTAAAAGTACCTTCAGATTGAAAAACAATAGTATTTTTTTCACTTTTTTTTTTTTTTTTTAACCTAGTATTCCAATAACTATGGCCCCGTAGGAATAATAATAAATCCGAAATCAAAAAAGGGAAGGGTGGAAGATCAACGAATCGAAAAATTGGGTGATAGAGATCGAAAATCTGATCGCAGCGGCACTGCGGCAGTATGCGAAGGAAGGGCGATGGTTGGCCTTATCGACAAAATATCCAAGATTTCAGTTCCATGGCTTTGATACCATCTTTAAATTGATGAATGGTGTTTTTATTTTTTCTCATTCATAATTTTATTCATTCATGTGCAGAGTATATATAAAGGGTAATCACCATTCTAAGAATGGGAAAGAATGATATAAGGAAAAAATGATATAAGGAAAGAATGCTATAAGGAAAGCATTCCTAATATGTCAACAAGCGCTTCTATTGATTAATATAATTCTAAAAAGGAGAAGAAAAGCAAGGATGCATTTAACTAAAGCGGATAGGAGAAATCCTCCACAACAAATGCTTAAGGATAATAAGAAGCAAAAGATTGAACCAGCGGATCTAAGAATTACAGATGTTGGTGAGAAATCCAAGCCATGCCTCACTTCCACTAAATGAGAGATTTGAGTGGACTTGCTGAAGACTTGTACTACTGCATAAAGTAAATAAAGGGGTCCACTTCTTTTGCAAATTGGTCCTAGAAACGTGTTAGAGGACAAATAAAAGAAAATGTGATAGAATAAGCAAGACAAGACACTGTAAAGATTGTCATGTGATGTGTGAAAAGAAGAAAATAATAAAGAACATGCACACAATCAAATGCACAATCACTACAAGAAAAAAAGCCTTCGTTGACATTTTTTCACTGTCAATGTAAGGTATATCTGTCAAGGTAGGTTATTGTTCATATATGTTATCTATGCCAGTGTCAAGAATAGTTTAAAGGTTACTTGACATATACATATGTTAAGATTTTCTCTATTTTTACAAATGATGAAATCTTATTAGTATGTGATATGTCAATGTTTCTTTCATATATGTTAAGGTTGGATTCAACATATATCAAGATTACTTAATCTTATGTCAAGGTTAACTCACTCTTTTGTTAAGATTAGTCCCACAAATGTCAAGGTTAGGTATCATATATGTCATGATATATCAAGGCTTTTAAATACATATGTCAAGGTTAGATTTTATATATATCATAATTGACTTATATATGTCAATGTTTGGTAACACATATCTTATAATTGCTACTGCACATGGCAAAATTGGGCATGACCCATCAGCCAAGGTTGATTATGAAAATTTTAATATTATTTTATTATAATTTTAGTTTTTTAATGGAAAACGAACCTATTACCATATGAAACATATCTCCAAATTAAATTTGGTACCTTTTAATTATGATCATAACAATCAAGTCCTAGAATAATGTAAAGAAACTACTATTCAAGGCAAAAAAAAAAATTATTACATATACATTTGAATATTAAAAAGATAATTTCGTAAATCTTTTTCAAGTTACTCTATTTAATTTTATATACAAACAAAACCTAGTTAAAAACATTCAATTAAGATAATATACAAACTTAAATTGAAAAGTACAACATTATCTTCGTAAGATGTTGTCTTTATTTCTTTACCACTGTCTCCTTCTTGGTATTTCTTGGATACCTAGTAGGATAAACACAACATTAACAGAAACATAAGCAACAAATACCAAAAAATAAAAATAAAAAAAATCATAGGAGAATACACTTATTTACCTCCAATATCAGAAAAGATAAATACAATGAATACACCTATTGACCTTCCATATCACCGATTGTAATTGAATTAACTTTGTAACTCTAAATTCAATGTAAAAAACAATGAATATTTAAACTCTATGGAAGATATCCTAGTTTACAATTATTAAGTTCATCAAAAAGGAAGTAAGAGCAACATAGCAAAGAATTCACACATATGATGTGTGAAAAAAAAAACTATAGTGTTAAAGACCTAAGCTTTTAATGCTAACTCTTTAAAGTTTAAACTAACTTTTAATGTTATGTTAATTGTTTTCATGGTAGATCATTTTTTGTTTCCATAAGTAGATTATAATTTAGTTCACAAATTGTTTTTGGTTTCAAAAATCTATATTTTTCTTCATTGTCTTACCTATTTCCACTCTTAGTATATTTATTTATTTATTTGTTTGTTTTATAGGTCTTTCCACTCTTAGTTTATATTCATTGAAGAACTTCATTACTAAATAATTAACTATCTAATTTTAATAATATTATAGACATGAAATTTATGAGAAATAGATAAAAATATTAAAATGCAACCCTCATGATAGCTTGTTAATTTTCTTAATTCTTTTCTATTTTTTATTTTTTATAATTCTTATATCCTAATACAATCATTGCATATAAATACATCTTTTTGATAAATAATATGCTTACATATGCAGATTTGACATAAATTTGGGTTCTCTAAAAACAGAGATCATGTTATTCCTTGAAAGTGATAAAAACAAAAATAAAAATAGAGAGCATTGAATTGACAATCTTGATATTAACTTTCCCCAATCAAAATAAGCACCTGACCATGCTCTCATGTTCTTAAGTTCTACCTTGTAAGATCAAGAAAATTGTTGATGACCTGAAAAAAAAAAAAAGATAATGATATAAGATTAGAATATCAATTAGTAATCATGATAAAGCATAGACAATTCATATCCATTATATAAAGATTTTCAAATATATGATTTACAATTGCTTTAATGGAGATTCTATTGTCCATAATATTCAACATATGGAACCATCCTAAATTCAAACTACAACAAAATAAAAGGTGGAACCAACCACCCAAATTTGCTGCAAAGCTAGAAGAATGATATAGCAAAGAACTACTTTTCCTAAAGCAGTAAAGCTAAATAATTTGCAGTCATCACAAGAACAGTTAACCATTTTCATTTGGAGGATTTAATATAAAATTAGGGAAAAACTTAATAGTGTCCTAACTAGTGGGTAAAAGTGATTGGAGAGATAAATTAGAAGCTTCTCCAATTTCAAGTAGAACTTGCATGTAGCAAGGCAAAACAAAACAAAGTAACAGGAAACGTAATTGCAAGCAAGACTTGCTCCATGTTCGTTGATGCAGGATGAAAAAAATCATGATGTCTCAGAGACATCTCAAATAGAACTTTGATCAGAATTTACAATACTGTAAACAAGGTCCACTTTTTGATGAATGAACTCATTCTCCCATGTTTTTATCAAGAGCAGTTTCATTCAAGTCAATCCCTCACTACTTTCTGCTTTCATTCTTAAATTAAAATATCTATTATCAAGATATCATTTTTAAGAATTCCCCAACCAAACTAAACTTTTTACAAGAAACTAAATCCAGAGCACAAACACTCTGCTTGAGAAAATGAGACATTAATTAATTGAATTGTTTATCCTATAGTCTCATAAAAGACAGAAATGATGGTAGGGAATAAAATCCAACAAATTAAATGAAATGCAATGTTTAAAATACCTCCCATGTGAATCAAAAATAGAATATTCAGAACATTGTCTTCATTCTTGTCCTCTATAGAATATTCTATAGAGCTTTCATGTAATTACATCCACAAATCATTAAAAATTAAAACTAGTAAAGAAAAAACAATAGTAAAATCTAGAACATGTTATCTAAGAATATATTAGAATATTATAAACCTATCTAGTTACCTTACATGTTATTACCCATGAAATGTTCCATTTTTTTCATTCTCAATCAAAACCCATTTCCGTGCATTCGATGTACAAACAGACTAAGAGTAAGGAATCTCAAATTACAATGTGAAACTCATTATCTTGAACAAGCAAACACCAGTAACTACTCAGGCTTAAAGAATGTGAATGTTCCAAGTAATTTTGAGGAATTTTACCCTTTTTGCTCACTATCACTAAGGGATTTTGAACCAAAAAAACCCAAAATAATTACAAAGGAAAATTTCTCACCTATCAAACATGCCAAAATCATAAAAACATGAAAAATACCAAAATAGATCGAGGAGATCTGAGATCTATAATCATGAATCACTATGACATGGTCTTCGTGGCAATAGTCGGAGAAACAATGGCGTCCCCGACAGAGAAGATGGTTGTTGACTACAAGGGAGCACGATGGGGGCTTGTGGTATGATTAAGGATGAAAGAGCAAGAGGAGTGACTTTGATGCCGATGAGGAGTTGTTGTGGTGAGAAACTCCAACATCAAGGGATGTGGACGTTACTAGCCCATGGTGGCATTAAAGGAGCTGTGACATCAGAACTACCTCAGGTGAGAAAGAAGTAAGAAAAGGGGAAAGAAAGAGAGAAAGGAAAAGAAGATGAAGAAGAATAAAGAAAAAGGGTGTTTGGATGAAGAGAAAATAGAAGGAAACCAAAGAGAAAATAGGCGGGAGAGAGAAGGCCGTGAAAAAAACACAGAGGGGGAAAAGAGGACCTAAAAAAAGCTTATATAGGTCCCTTCCAAAAAACCTAAAATACTTGGGTTGAGCTTCAACAATTGGGTGGAATGGAATGCACCAAACTTAGTATAAAAATATTAAGGTAAAAAAACATACCAAAAATTCAAAGGAGTGGGTTGTGCATATATATATAAAACTTAATTTTATTATTATAAAGACACAATTTTAATATTTTCTTTTATTGTCTTAATAGACTAATTATTCAAAATTTTCCAAAATTGTCTAACATAAAGATGGTGTTTTTTAATAATTCCCAAACTTTCTTAAACTACCATTCCTAAGTGTTAAAGTTACCAAAAATAATTAGAACTTTATCTTATATTCCTTATTGAAACCTTTATATCCTTTAATAAAATTTCAATTTATGCTAATATTATATTCTACTAATAAAACCCCAATTTATATCATAAAAGAATGCATGAAGAAAAATTCAATCCCTTTAATAAAACCTCAATTTATTGTGAGGATATATTCTCTAATAAAACCCCCTAATGTAATAAAAGAATGCAAGAAAAAAAAATCTCCTTTCTACACCTTTTTCAGATGATAAGTCTAAAACGATTTTCAAATGGTGAGTTCTAGAAAAAATAAAAAAATAACAAGGTAAATTTTATTTCTATATATTGATGTCAACCTTGATAGATTAAAAAAAAAAAAAAGGCGTATTTTCACTTACAAATTTTTGCGAAAGTGACACTATCAAATATTCTAACATTAACATATGAATTTATTAAATATTTATTGATTTATAAATTTTCTATGAAGGTTATATTACAATAAATCACATAATTTAGCACATGAATATATGTTATTATTGTTTTTTATTTAGGTACTTCACATCAAGATAAAAATATTGGTAATCACAAATATATCGATAGTTCAATTTTATGGATATATCGGGGATATATCGGCGGATATTTTAATATAAAATATCGATTGATTTAAAATTGATCAAAACTTTTGAAAATGTAAAATAAAGCTCTTAGAAATGAAATTAGAAGTATAATAGACATTTTAAAGTTGTTTTGTTGAAGAAATTAATATATATATATATATATATATATATAAGTGTACATTGATTATTAAATTACATCAAATATTTTTCGATAATAATATTGTGACATTTGATTATAATATGTTTAATTTTAAAATATATTTAATATTAAAATTATGATATATTTAATTTAATTGTATTAAATGATATAAAACAAATGATGATAAATGTATAATTTTTTAATATTTAATTAATATATTAATGATATTAAAAACTTTTTGTTACTCAATTAAATGAAAATTTTTTATTGTTTAAAGTATTGTTTTAATATTTTGTGTATATGAAAACTTTTAATATAGGTATATATGGTGCATAATCATTAAAAAGGGGCTAATTTGCCCCAATGGTAATGTGGATACTCCCCAACCTTTTGGTCGGGGGTTCAACTCCCCGGGCAGCATATAAATAGCTCATTATATTTTATGCTTCACATATGAGTAAATTAATTATATTTTGATTTATAATTTTTTTTGTCAAGATTACATCATCATTAAGTTATGGAAAAATTTAGTATATATATATATATGTCAGCATTACTTTCATTTAGATATCTTAGCATATGGACATATTAAGTATACGTTGACTTATATATTATTTGTCAAGGTTATATCATCATAAGTCATAAAAGAATTTAACAAATTTTATATATGTCATTATTGGTTTGAACTAAGTTGCATATGTCATAGTTGTTCATTTAAATAGACAATATTGACATATATTACCTTAAGTCAAGATAATATGTTATGAATGACATTTTTTCTTGTAGTGAATGAAAAAACTCACTTCATTGCTTTACTGCTTATGAAGAGAGCACACTGCAACGGGCCGCGCCAATAATGAGATGCGGCCAAAGTAATGCTCGGAATGCTGGCCTTATTAGGAGAACCCTTGATGAGGAGGAACCTGGAGAAACGCTTGATATGCACCCAAATCTTCTCATAACGTCTCTTGGTGGGTTGTGTCTCTTTTCTTTCTTAATCTGATTTTGAGTTGTTTAGCTTGTGTAGATGTCTTTATTTAGATGAGTTACAACTTTTTAAACAAGGAATTGAAATATCCCATGATACAGTTGGATATTAGATTTCCTTAGGATTACTTCAATTTCATGCTTAACCATCTTACAATACCACATTTACTCACTTCCATCAACTGTCGAACCAAAATATACAATTGAGTCATTTTCAAGCCCATTTATATTTATGCAGTCCGATCATAACTGATACACATTTTGAGTGTGGTTTGGATTCATTTTCCTTGTTTTTTATTTTTTAAAAACACAAAGTAGCAGTAACTCAACTCTTATAGAAAATACATGAATAAATAATCTTCATATATTCTTAAAACCTACCATGAAACTAAGACAGAAGATTCTGTTTTTAAAAATTAAAAATAATTATAGCACTATTTGACTGTTGTTCCCTATAAACTCTTTTTAGAAACAAAGTGAATAAAGACCAAATTTTATTTTTTTATTTTTTATTATCACTTTTTAAAATATATACGCTATGAGAAAAGGAGGAGATAGTCACACAACTTTAGTAAGGGTTAGCAAAACTCATGACCAAAGGGTGTGTACAGTTTTGTTTAGAGGGGTTAGCAAAAATCATGACTCAAGGGTGTGTATAGTTGTGTTTAAGAGAGGTCTGCCTCTACTAGTCTAGTCATGATCGTACCAAATTCAAGTGGGTAAATTTCCTGGGGTAAGGGGCTGTAGTTAGAGTGCTATTATGTCCACAACCATGGAATGTTTTTGGACATGGTATTTCCTGGGCAGTGGAAAAAGGCCCAATATGCGAACAGTGGGCCAAGCGGTAGAGATTGGGTCTGCATATAAACCCAATTCTTTGCAGCCCTATCTCTTTCATATCCATTTTTTTTTTTTTTTTGGCAAATATGCTCTCTTTGAACTAATTTCAGCAGCCCCAGACTACAAACTCCACAGATTTCGTAACCACTTTAGGGAAAAACTGCAGTTGGAATCTCTCCCTTTCTTATCCAAACCCCTTCTATTGAAGGCAATTGCATGTCTCTAGTTAGATCTTTGGTAGTTTGGTTCAAACATTTGCCTAGTTAGTGAATGATAGCAGTTTGGAGGTTTTGGTTTAGTTTAATTTTTTTAGTTCTTTCTGGTTTGTTTATCATTTTTATTGTATGATTAAGAAAATTAAGGCTAAATTTTTGCATTTGGTTTGGTGGAGAAAAGGCTCGATATATACTTAAATATCATGAAAGTTAATTTTCTTTATTTTCTTGACAACCAAATAGACATAATGCTAGTAGAATTAGATAAATTCTCAATTTGAAGAAATTCATAAGAAAATTAGTAGACAAACTAAAAAAATATTTGCACAAAAACATGTCTTTTTCTTGGTGGAACCATCACTAATTTTGTTGTTATCTTTGCCTTTTTCTTCATCTTTACTCGTGACTATATATATATACATCCATGTCTTTATTAAATTTTCTTTATTTTTCCCTTAGTAGATCAGTGTTAGAGAAGATACTGAAAATCACCACTTCGGCACCTACACATCAACACCCAATAATGCAATATTGTGCTATTGCTGAGCCTAAATTTCCTTTACTTTTTGTTTCTCATTTCTCCCGTACAAAACCTTTTGTACATGGTTATCGTGGTACTAAAAATATAGTCATGTATTCTCTTGGCCATATAAATGGAATTTGCTATCTCTATGTTGAGCCATCTTCAAACCTGAAATTCTTTGTGTTCTGTTTTTTATTTTCTGACTTTGTATTAGAGCCATTGGGCATCATCAATATAAATTAAAGCCGACTCAGCATACTTGCTTCCCTTTCCATCTATGACAGTAGTAAACTCAACTCCATTTGATCTACCTTAATCCTTCATTACTAACAACTTTTTGCTTGGCAATATCATGAGCTTTATATCTCCAATAAAACTAGATTGGAACAATTTTGAAAATCCGTCATCATTACGACTATGAAAGGACATGACTTAGATAGTTATCTATTTGAGATACAAACCCATCCCAGAAAAGCTGCTCCCACCAATGGAGAAGCCTGGTGAAACCAGATTTAACATCAATCCAACCTACATGAAATGGGTTGGATAGATCATAGACTACCATGTTAGCTATTGTCTTCAATTTTAGATAGCATTTTACCCAAGAGAGTGAGCCTCACAACAACTTATGAGACATAGAAGGCATTGGAAATGGTGTATGCATCCTAAGCTTGTTCTATAGTTTTCCAATTAAAAATTTAACTCCAAACAAGAAAAGGGTCATCGTCCATGGATGATTATCTTACCAAAAATGAAGATGTTTGCTGACAATCTTGGAACTTTTAAACATCCAATATTAGATGAGGACACCATGCTTCATGTTTTAGCTAACGTCGAGTTAGAATATGACTCCAACACCATGCTTGCTACTTGGTAAGAAGCTCAAGCGCTACAAGAGAGTCAGATAGATCAAATGAATATTGTAGCTATATCGGATCTTTCAAATACTTAATTATGATAATTGTTCTCTAATAAGAAGATTAGAGGTAAGAATAACCAATAGATGAATGGAAAACATAAAGGCCTAGGGCTGAACAAATTCAAAGGATGTGAATACGATCTTACAAGGGAGGTCCTAAAGCTCCTTTCTTTCTTCCTTGTTTATTTATTTATTATTATTATTGAGTGGAAAAATATGTACCACTTATTTTATTTTTTAAAAAAAGGAAAATAAAATATAAAAAAAAAACCCAAATTGTTAAAACCTAATAGGATCTCCAATGACTTTCAAAAAGGAAAACGGTTTGTAGACTAGTAATAGATTCAAGGTTTAGGTTCCTCAATGAGAGGTTAGGAGGCACCTAGCAAACCAAAGAAACATATCGATCTCTACTAGTAAATTAAGACAATTTTAGAAATTAATCAATTAATTGATAGATGTCTTAAAAGTAAATAACAAATTAATTGAGCAAATTTGACGCAAAAGTAAACAAATAAATAAAATATAATTGATATGAATAGACATCTTTGAATCTAGTACTAATAATGGTAATTTGATTCTCTAATATTTCATCTCTGAATCACATTAATTTAAAATGAATTTCACATCAAGATCCGAAAGTAGAAATAATCTTTAATAACAAAAATTATTATTTTTCAATTGAAATGATTTTCTCACCAAAATTGATTTGAGGAATAATAATGAAAAATACTAGCAAGCAAAAATAGGTTTCAATTAAAATTAAATTTGAAACTTTAAAATTTTCACACAACTCAGCATATCAATGTATGTAGGGAGAGGAAAGTAACAAAATTAAAGAAAAAAGAAAAAGACAAACTTTAATTGCCAGAGATGGAGAATCTCATGGTCTAGGAAAACAAAAATGTCCATTGAACCTTCGCTCTTAAAGAGGCTGTTATCTCATTGCATAGGAAACCAAACAGAATTTCAAAGGGAAAACAATACCTGCAATGACAATGAAGGAAGGGAATCTTCAGATAATTACTGGTGGTGTGAAACCGTGAGAGCTTGACATGGACGGTGGAGGTTGTAGAGCTCGTGGTTTGCTTCACTTGGTGATGCTCATAGAGGACAGTGCTTGTGGATGGTCATGGTGACCAGGGTTGCTTTAAGCTCCATGGGGTTGGCAGTGCCGGAATGGTGAGAAGTTGTAGTAGTTGTGGATGGTGGTGGAGGTTATGGAGGCTAAGGTGGTGCTGGTGATTATGGGTTTTTGAAAATGGCTGCAGAAAGTATTATGGAAAGGAGAATAAGATGAAGATGAAGCAGCTAGAAGACACCCACCACAAAACCAGACCCCCCCTTCTTCCCTTTCACGTTCTTCTCTTCAAGAGACACACATACATGATTGTTAACTTGTGAATTGAAGAATTAATCCAAAAAACTTTTAGTTTTGCAAATCAATACAATAAATTTATTGGTAACTCATTTGCAATGATAGGTAGGGACAAATACCTACCTCTCAAAACATTGGCCGGAAACCAAATTTATACTAAAAATGGAAATGCTCTTCTCATCGTTATTTGACTGCTTATTCCTTATTTCGGATTCTCATCCTTCAAGGAAACAAAAAAAGGAAAAAAAAAAAAAGAAAAAAAAGAAAAAAAAAAAAAAAGGAGGAGAACACCAAAGTAGAGTGAGTTTGAATTGACTAGTGTTCAATCAAAAGTATAAATTTACTTGGTATCTTACTTGCCTCAATCAATAAGTATTGGGGCTTTGACTCATCAGCTAAGCTGCAATGACTTGTGTCATTTTCTGCATTAAACTTGTTTAACAAAATATTTAGTGCTTCAAAAGTATAATTAATGGTATCAAGTTGGCTTCTGAATACTGAAAACAAGAATCAATTAAAATGGTTCTCAAACAAAAGAAATTCGGATTGCAGGCTAATCCTTTTTGCATATGATTTTAATGAAAAAAAATGAAACTAACTTACCCATTAGTTGCTAGCAAAAACATACAGTCAGTCTTAATTAATGGAGCTTGTGAATAATTTCAAGCAAAAAATATGATGAGAGCTTGAAAGACACACACTTTCAGATCAACAGTAAAGAGTGAAGTCATCAGAACAATGGCTTTATTAATCCTACCGTCGCCCTAAGAATTTGGCCTTAAGGTTGAGGTCCACTGTCCCTAGATTAGTACTCACTCCAAGTCCCCTGGGTCCTGAACCATCACAACTTTTCTTAATGTATGTTCTACCGTTGATCAATGGTAATCAATTGCTCCAAGTTATTGCCCAAAGCATGGACAAGACAGGCTTTGTGGAGATTTTTTTTTTTTATATCTATTGAAATATAAATTAAAAATGTGGAAAATATAATAAAGAAATTTAGTCTTTCATCAGTTTGATATATGAATTAGAAAGAAAAAGGGAAGGTGAATTACCAATAAACAGAGCTTACTGAAGCAAGTGTGAGTGAATCTAAAGCTTGAGATTAGCGTTGGGATCCTCTGAATCTTTTATGGTTTCTCTTAGCATCATCTGTAAGAGCCATAAGATTCTGTTCATGATCTTGACATATATTAGATGGACTGCACTCTCTTCCACTTTGACTGATTTTCCACCAAATCATGGAGGTTCCTGGGCAATTTATTGAGTTTTGAATAGCTCAAGACAATGAGACTACTGAAAATTTTGGGCATATATAAGATGAATCCCGCACTTCTTCACTTTAAAGGTTCTTTCACCAAAGTTGTAAAAGCCCTTAAATGAAGCCATGAAGTGTGTCCATTGATCAGAGCGATACCTCTGGTCAATAGCAACCTTGGGATAACATATCACCCACACTTGATCTGATACGCCATCATTGTCATCAACATGACATTCGCAATCAGAGTAGAATGAAAGATGATCCACATATTTTGATTGATCACCATGGATAGTCAAAGCACATTCAAAGCGGCAAGCGGATGGAAATAATTCAGTCTCAAATCCATCTCCAGATTCAAGCTCAGATTCATCACCAGACTCATTCTCAGACTCATTTTGAAATTCATCACCTGACTCATTCTCTACTGTATGCACAGATTCATGCTCTGATTCATCCTCAGGTTCATCATCGACTGGAACATAAAGACAGCATAAAGCAAATCCCAAGAAATCGTTATTTTGGTACCAATTCTCAGGAAGCACCATTGTTACTTCACTTCCCATTTCCTGCATACTTATCCACTCTGGAATTCCACTACTTCCAGGAATAACGATACAAATACCCTCGCCTAAATAGTTAGAAGCACCCAAATTTACTTCACCTGAATTACTCCTGCATTCAATATCCTGCAGAAAAGTACCGAGTAAATCCAGTAGTACGTACTCCCATAAAAAAGGCTTGTGAAATGAAAATCATACCTGAATTGCTGATTTGAAGCAATTGACTAGAGAGTGCAGTGGCAGAAATGAGGGGCTTGATGATGTACCAGGTAAGCTATGTGCATGTAAAAGTCGTAGACTAGATGGAAGTTCTGGAATTTGTAGAAGCTTCTTGCAGTGACTTAAATCAAGACCTACCAGCCTAGAAAGTTGATTGATGCCAGTAGGTATACTACTAAAATGGTTCCCATCTAGATATAATTCTTCCAGTGATGATAGGTGCCTGATATCACTGGGGATTTCTCCTTCCATTAGATTGCAATTACTTAGATCTAACATCTCCAATGATGATAGGTGGAAAATAAGATTGAGGATCTCTACTTCCATTACCTTGCAATTTCCCATCAGTAGTACCTCTAATGAGGACAAGCAGTTATTACTCTGGACTACTCCTTGTGTTAGGCTGCACTTACTTAGATCTAAGGATCTTAAGGAGCATAAACCTGACAAACAAGGCAATGCACAGCTAATGGATGCCAAGGAAAGTTTCTCTAAACATTGCAGCTGCCCTAGGTCGTTCGGCAATTTTTCAAGTTTTGAACAGCCACGAACTTCAAGAATTTTAAGAGAGGTCAAATTACAAAGGCTGTCGGGAAGGCTCACAAGGCTTTTGCAATATGCCAAACTTAAGTATTCAAGAGCTTTTAGATGTTCAATTGTAGATGAAAGCTCTTCTATAGCTGTTGAATTTAAATCAAGCTCTCTTAGGTTTCCCATATCGCCACCCTTGATTTCTAGAAAGCTGTTTAGCTTTGAACAGTCATTCAGTTTGAGAGTTTTAAGAGACTTCAAACTACAAATACTCTCTGGAAGACTGACAAGGTTCTTACAATTTCCCAAATCCAAGTCTGCAAGACCGTTTAGGTGTTTAATTGATGGTGGTACCTCCATTATTGCTGTTCCACTTAAATTAAGCTCTCTTAGCTTTCTCATATTGCCCTTGATTTCTGAAAATCTTTTTACCTTTGAACAGCCACGACAAGATAGAATTTGTAGGCATTGCAATTTATAGAAGCCCCTTGGAAGAGACTCAAGGCTTATGCACCCTATCAAAACCAACCAAAAAAAAAGGGGGGATGGGGAGTGTTAGTTAACATACTAATATCAATGGGTGAACCTCAAGTAAATGATACTACCTTCAAGGATAAGAATTTCCAAATTTGGCACACTTGAGAAGTCTGGGAATTTTATGAGATCTTGTGAATAACTGAGATTGATGACCTTTAATTTTTCAAGAACCTACGAAAAAAATTAAATAGATCAGTATGGAAATAAACTTTCATAAACTTTAAATTAATAGAAAGAAAAATTATAACTAAATAATAATAATGATACCTTTCCTTTCCAAAGTTGTCTTATGTTGCTAAACCGCAAATTGAGTTCGACAAGATTTTTCGCATGAAAATTCAATGGCAAAGATTGTAAAGCATATCCATCCCAATGGAGATATCTTAACTCATAAAATGGAAATTCAAAGTCTTCGGTAATGTACGTTTCAGAGAGATGCGCTTGAGAAGGGTCCACAACCATCCAAGATTTTACTACAGAATTATATGTAGCATCTTGATGGATTTTGAGCAATCTAAGTCTATTCATCATTTTGAAAGCTTTTGTCGTAAATTGTATATGCTCTGATCTAGACATGTCTAGGAATATTCCTTCAATTTCTTCGGTCCCCTGGAAAATATAAGTTAAGAATAAGGGAAGCACAAGATGTATAAAAGGAATTATATTGATATTCAACTTCTTCACAAAAAATATAACATTATTGAAGCATATATATCTTCTGATAAGTTAATGCATTTGGGGCATACCAGATTCCTCGTTAGTATGCCATAAACATCGTCATGTTCCCACAATCTACTTCGTCTTCCAGGCTGTTTTGGACATTCTTGGCGAACAATTTCCCACCCCATTTGTTGTAACAAATCATGCATGTCTAACTTGTTTTCAGAAATACTTATGAGACACTTATCATGGAGAACCCCAATTCCACTTTCTGCATAGAAATCCTCATCTAATATTCTTGCAACAAAATCTTTATCTTTCCCTTTAAAAAAACATGCAATATCAAGGAATATTCCTTTTTCCACATCATCGAGTCCATCATAGCTTATTTTGAGTACATTTTGAATGTCCATATGGGGTATTGTTTTAAGTTTACACAATGCACTTTCCCATTCACTGATTGTCTTTTTAAAGAGAAAAGAACCTAGAACTTTAAGTGCTAGTGGAAGACCTTTAGCATAATCTACTACCCGGTAGGAGAGATTTTTATAAATTTCGCTAGGAAGATTTTGTTGGAAAGCCCACCAACTAAACAGCTCAATAGCTTCTGCATCATGTAGTTTTTGAACTTCATATGATTCTTTGACTCCATATTGGGTTAGAAAATGTTTATGTCTAGTTGTTATGATGATCCTACTTCTTGGACCAAACCAACTATGCTCTTCTGCCAAGTTTTCTAGTTGCTTCAAATCATCCACGTCATCAAAAACAACAAGAACCCTTTTAGAGCTAAGACTCCTCTTTATCATCTGAATTCCTTCATCCATATTGCTTACTTTTAGACTTTTTCCCTTTAAGATACCATGAAGTAGTTCTTGTTGTAATTGAAGTGCATTGTCTTTGGATCTTTCTCTAACATTGTTAAGAAAACTACTACCATCAAATTGATATGAGATATCATTATAAACAGCCTTGGCAATAGTAGTCTTACCAATCCCACCAATTCCATAAATCCCAACCACACGAACTTCATTCAACTCGATATTCATTAACGATTTCAGCTTTTCCAAATGAAAATCCATTCCAACTATATTCTTGCCCACATTTAAAGGCTTATGATTCAATCTTCTAATGATGTCGTCAGTAATTTCCTTGACAACTTGTGTCTCATATCTGCGTTAATTATAAAGTAAATGTGATGAGTTGCAAAATATAACAAAGAAGCAAGTTTCATGATGTCTCTTGTTGTCTACCAGAACCGAATTACAAGCAATGGAATATAAAACAATAAATGGCCAACCAATTTATAAAATTTACATGTGTAGGTAGAATTTAGCATGTCAAGTACGCATGGAAAAGAAAAGTGAAAAAAAGACATAAATATGATTTGTGTTAGCTTTCGTAGCTAGATTGGCTGGAAGGTTCACAATGAAGTTGAAAAGTGAGGGATATTACTAGCAATATATGATTATGGAAACTATTATCAGAGCATTAGCAGATATAACTTTTAATTTCATAGTTTTAAGCTTTTGCTTTTTCCCCATCCAAGTTTCCTAATCTAGTAACACTTTTGTTGATTGGAGAATTGTTAAAGACTCCCCTCTTTGCTCCCATGACTTCCTTTCAACCTTTATAATACAAACATGTTGCTAGCTTATGGTTGCTTTTCAGTTTTACCTATTTCTAAATTGTATCAACTTACTAATATTTTAAGACTTCCTATTTCTTAATTTACCAGTTAGTTATTAAGTTTCACATGTTCATAGCAACCCCATGCATTTTCCCAAAAGGGATGGGGTACATCAAAGAATGTTCCATAAGTTGGTTGAAGAACCTTGAATGAGATAGAAAAAGAGGAGGAAGAATCTTTTAGAGAAGAGGGTTAAGTTTTGGTGTTTTTACTTTTGGGGCAACATAGATAGAGAGCTTTTGCTAATGCTTTCATTCATGATGAGAAATATAAAAATAGAGACTAATAGCATACAAAAGTCAAGATTATATGAAGCAAACCGAACTCAAGATTATATAAAATAATACTAATAAATTAATCCTTATTGCTCATGGTAGGAGGGTTAAGATATTGAGTTTAAGAATAAGCAACACAATGCAAATACCAAGGTCAATGGCACATATATGCTACTTCCTTCTCAGAATATAAAATAAAAAATAAAAAAATGCATTAAGAAGATCATAAAAGATGATCACTAACAAATTCTCAAGTCAATGGAAATTCTGATATGGTCGAGCTTGAGACGACTTTCTTGCCTCTGACTATCTTTGGGATTAAAGAGGCAGCCTCAAGTATTAATTAAAATAATAGGTTCATTTGAGGGCACCATAAACCTCCAAATACATGTCTAAAATCAAATAGTGTCACCCTTCTCTTGTTCATCAGCTTTAAATAAAACTAACAAACTACAATGTATTCCTAAAAGGCAAGAACATCCCAACAAATTAGCCACAAAAACAAGAAAATTTAAAGACACGTGACATTCAAAGAACATAAACGAAAAATGTGATTAATGTGTAGCAAACTTTAACAAACAATTGCTTGAATAATTTATACACAAAAAGGAGAGAAGATAGAAATTAAAGATTTAGATGATGGTGGGAAGTGCATGGGAATCTTTGTTGTGGCCATGGAATTTATAAGCCTTATATAATCATTGGTGCATAGGCCTTATAAAATCACTGGTGCCTCACAGCACAATGAAGTGGCTAAACATATGAATAATATATTTATAGATTTTACAAGCTTATGTTAATGTGTTGCATGTACACAAAAAAGTTTTGGACATGCAAACATACAAAACTTTTGTCAAGGCATAGCCTATAAAGGTGATATGAAGTGAATGTAATAGAGATGATAGACTATAAAGAGAGGTAGAGATCCTATAATGGCAACAGAATCCTTCATGGTGGGAAAACAAAACACGATTCCTAGACTTGTCGCAGCCACTAAAAATAATACAAATTGGGTGGATTAGGTCCAGTTGACAGTTAATTCGACCTTAGCCTTAACATGAAGTTCATTTGCCTTAATTCCAACCTAAACTAATACTCAACCTGAGTTGTCTAACCCGAAATCAACCCAAGCTTGGTTGAAACTATATATACAAGCAATATACATAAAACAACAAAAACAGAGAGTGCCAAGGCCGATAAATGTGTTCTCAAAGGAGCTCGAGAGCCCCAAATTTATTGTGTTGGGAAGTCTATTCTAGATTCAGCATAGAAAGGACTGCAAAACGAATTAATTATTTTAATGATTAATGGACCTCAAACCTATTTGTTTATTCAGGCAAACATGTTTCAGCTCCATTAATCATTAAAATAAACTTGTTCTTATGTTTTCCAAAGAATCAGTATTAACCGGATAGTATCCTCAACAAAATCAATAAAAACTAATGAAATCAAATGAATTTAGGAAGAAAGGTCATCCCAGTTGCCTTCCCTGTATTGGGTAATTAAACTCATAGGAGTCCCACCATCACCAAAGGGGAAAGTAGAGTCTCCACATAGAAAGGCCACATCCAATCTAGAGAAATTACTGCAAAGGATGATATCCTTTATATCATATTTAGAGCATTGAACAGAGGGCCAGAATGGAGAATTCATTCCATTTCTCATTTATTACAATGACTGGATGGCTTATTAGGTGAATAGAAACTTAAAAATTGTTCTCATGGAAATGAAACGCCATCAATCAGGATGTTCATTCTTCTCTCACATTATCCCATTCTCATTCTCATTCTTTTATACCAAATGGACCCTAAATGTGTTTTCTTTTATAGGGCACACAACGCCAAATCATAGTCAAAACCACACAAGCAACTGACCGTTAATCTTCAGGCCACACTAGTTCATCACTCACCCACCCGCAAAAACTACGGCATTTATCATGTAGATAAAAGACGTCCTCCTAGAACCCTGAGATGAACCAAACCACATCCAGCAGGTGGCCATCAGATGAGGAGTCATAACTAAATCCATTGAAACACAAACCCCTTGCTTATTCAAAATACCTGTAAATGGGAATTATTTGGTTGATGGGTTTAACAAGACAAGTTACAAACTAGACAAATCAAGCCATATCACGAATCCAGGGAAACAAAGTTTCAGAAATTTTAGTATTACTGAGAATTTTATTTATTAAGGTTCGTTATAATATTTTGAGAAGACATTTTAACCTCCAAAATCAGATGATATTTTAAATTGGGGTTGGGTCACCACAACTTAGTCGATATTGTTTTAAATAAGAAAAATTATCATAGAAACCAATGAAAGAAAAGAAACAAAATTGATTGTAGATCTAATGGTAGGTGAGGTAAAATTTCTTACTGTTCATCAACGTGCAATCCGGATAGACTAGCTACTTGGTTCAGGGCAGTCCTCCACTTTTGTATCACCTCCATCTTCTTCTCGTCTGCATCTTTTTCGTGGTCCACAAACGCATCTCCGTAACTTCCCGACTGTTTTCGTACATCCGATGGATTCACATGATAAAAAATTGGTAGAATTGTTGATTGCTTTTGTACCGTACACTCAAAAATTTTTACGAGTTCATTTAAACACCACCTGGAGTTAGCATAATTTGTCGAGAAAATAATAATGAAAATCTTTGATTCTTCAATGGCTCTCAAGAGATCTGATGCAATATCTCCTCCTTTCTCAAGTTCTTCATCATCTCTGAAAGTATGAACTCCATATGCAACCAAAGTGGTATAGAGGTGATCCGTGAAATTTTTGCGAGTGTCCTCACCTCTAAAACTTATAAACACATCATAACTACGAGGAGTAGAAGTAGAAGAAGAGGCTTTCTGGGCACTGGTAGAAGCCATTTTTGGATTGTTTGTGCTACACCTGCAAAAGTCTGGAAAAAAAAGAGGTCTTTGGATGCTTAATGGCTACTCTTGGCTTCTTAATCCATTTAAATCTTGATGGCAAAAGGAGGGATGTAATTCCTATGAAACTTCGGGGAAGAAAGGCAGCAGTACTGTAAAGTAACCAAGTTAATGTTCATTTTCTTTTTGAAATTGTGGGGCTACCATTAATGTCCATTTTATCAATTATTTTGCAGTTGTGTGGCTAGCATTTCCCTTCTGCAGTGATATCCCGTACAATTTGATGATGGTGGGTTTGGTCAGGATCAACGACAGGTAATCATTCCTATACTTTCAGGTATTAATGGTTTGATTTTTTTCTTCATTTTTTTATTTTTTATTTTTTACATTTTACTTTTATTTTTCCTTTTTCTCCTCTAATACTTTTGTAATTGGTGTGGTATCTTTCCTCCAAAATTTTCCTCTTTTATTATTTTTATTCTGATTTTTGGGGGGTAATATAATAAAATCTTTGAAGTGCTCTCAAATTTTTAATAATTTATTTTTTAAATCCCTATGATTGAAATTAAATAAAGTCATAGGATCATCTAATTTAAAATTCTTATAATAATGAAAATTTAAAATTTTGACATATGAAAGCTTGTTTTATCAAAATATTATTTTTTGAAAAGATAAGTTCTGCTTGAAATTCAAAAGTGCGGTAATTTTAGAATTATATTTGGCGGTATCATTTTTTTTTTTAAATATTACACTACTATTGTAGATAGCCCGCTTGTATAGAGTAGATATATTAATTGTAAAGTCCTACTTCTTTAATAGATAGTCTGATATTGTAGAACCCAATGCAAACCATTTATAGGACATAATTTATCGGAAAATTTTCCCTCTTCCAAGAGATTTTTAGTCACAAATTTTGTTGACCCCCTTGGTCATACCTTGTATTTCTTTTAGTACAATACATATAGAAAATCCTGAGAAGTTAGTATTAAATCAACATGGAGGCATTGGCATTGGCATAGCTATTGAAGCAATTAGAAAATCTGAATGCATAATATCAAAATGGAATTTACAATATTTGGAGTGATGTGCAATCATGTGTATCTTTTGCTTTCACAGTTGATGCAAGCTCTCAGTAAATCTAGCTTTCTGGGAGGATTAAACATGAAATTGAACATATGTGGGAAATAATGTCACTTCATCAATTTGTTAAATCCTTATTGAACTGCTCTAAACGATCTTTAATTAAGACATCTAAAAAAGGTAAACAAATCAAAATCAAATTAGAAACAAAAAAATAAATAAATAAATAAATTAAAGAAAAGAAAAGAAACACTCACCCACCAAGAAATTATCAGGCAGTTGTCAAGGTTCCTCTTCATCAAGGATTGCCATGATAATGGCAACATCTCAACCATTTTTGTGGTTGTGTTCCTTCGTCCTAAAGGACCCTAATATTCCCATTCCCATTCCCGGAAAGAAGCAATCCAAAAGCAAAAGTGGGATTCTGAGAAAGATTAGGTGTGATTTGGAGATCCTTTCTCTCCTCTGATTCTGATCCATGGTAGTTATGGGAGTCATCACATAATAGTGCATCTACTTCCGCTTTCACCCTCACTAAGGCCTCTCCAGATTATGGATTCACTTTGCATTGGTCTCCTTTGATTTCAAGTCATGGTCATATATCTCAAATTCAATGGGTTCCCCCGCATAGATTTCTTTAAGGACAAAAGTTGACTTATTAGGGGGAGGAGTAGAGAAGAGAGAATTGAATTGGATCATAGGTACATTGTCGCAATTGACCTATTCATTAACATACATTGGACTAAACCCACATCTCTTAATTCCATGATTGTCCCAAGAAGGCTCACACATAAACAAAGCCTTGATGTGAGTGACTTGATGACAACTGACTTGGGGGCGAATTGGTACATAAGTCAAAAGCATGTGATCCGACTCCATCCCTTGATAATTAACAGAATTAAGACGGACAAAAAGTACAGGATTAATGGATGTGGAAAGGAACACGAGAACATATGGATAAAAATAATTATTAGGATTGGCAAGTGACTTGCGAACAATGCCAAAGAGCAAATGCAAAATCCAAGATTTTGGTAGACCAATTTGGAGGTAGGTCTGCTAGAATTACGCTCCTTAATCTCTGATACCTGATCCAATTTGGTATTCTACTCCCAGGAATCAGAACGCAGTATGTAGAATCCTACAAAATTAAAATAATGTCCACGTTGAGAGAGCCAAAAATTGCTACTTTCCCATTTGGATTCATTCAACATTTTTCATACAACAACAAGATCTCTGGAATTATAAAAATAAAAAGTAATTTATTTTTATAATGAAAATTGGAAATAGAGAGAACTCACTTTGGATATGTCCTCTAGTGGAGGATCCTCCAATTTGGCAGTCAAAAGTAGCAAGCTGAGTAATTCCATTGTTTTCATTGATGTGCAATTTTTTGCATTTAAAGATAATATGCTTGATGAAAGCTGCGGAAGTGCCTATAGTCTTTTACAATTTTCCAACCTAAGCCATTGCAAGTGAAAAAGTTGACTGATGTTAGGCAAAGTGACAAAGTTGTTCCCACTTAAATTCAACCATCCAAGTGAAGATCTGAAGCCAAGGCTACTAAGATTTGCTTCATCTGATATAATGCAATCACTTAAATCTAACTCTGTTAAAGAGCATAAGTTGTTGCACAGTATTCATTTCTCGTATATCTTTTCCATTGAATGGGTTACAAGATATATAGATACAAGAACAGAATTTTAGGAAGCTATTCTTAGCCTATACAAGGTCTATGGCTAGAATTATGGTTGACCTTGAATAAAGGAATTTCTACAGCTAATGTTTCTATAAACCCGTTGATCTATGACTCACGCTAACACTCCCCCTCAAGTTAGTGCGTAGATATCTTTAACGCCCAACTTGTCAAGGAAGTCATAGAAGTTTTTTCTAGAAACTGCCTTTGTAGGTATGTTTGTCTACTGATCTTCTGATTTGACGAATGGAAACTGAATAATCTTGCCCTCAAGATTCTATTTGATGAAATGTTGGTCCAACTCTACGTGCTTGGTACGATCATGTTGAACTGGATTGTGGGCTATGTCAATGGCAACTTTGTTATTGCAGAACAAATTCATTGCAGAACTAGGGGCAAAACCAACCTTTGTTAGTAACATTCGAAGCCAAAGGAGCTCATAGAGTCCTTTTGCCATGCCTCGGAACTCCACCTCTGCGTTGGATAGTACCACTACCTTTTGCTTCTTGCTTCTCCATGTAACTAAATTGCCACCCACAAATGTAAAATAGCCCGAAGTAGATTTCCTGTCCAAGATATTCCTTGCCCAATCCACATCTGTGTACCCTTCAATATTGAGATGATTATTCTTAGAGAACATCAACCCTTTCCTTAGTGAGGACTTTAAATAGCGAAGGATTCGAGTTACTGCACTCATATGGTCTTCACTAGGACAATGCATGAATTGGCTCACTACACTTACGGTATAAGCAATGTCTGGGCAAGTGTAGGATAAGTAGATGAGCTTACCCACTAATCTTTGGTACCTCTCTTTATCATATGGCACTTGATTTGAGTATTCCCCGAGCCTATGATTCTGAGCAATTGCAGTATCCACCGGTTTGCACTCCAATAGTCCCACCTCTGATAGTAGATCCAGTACATATTTCCTCTGAGATAGGAATATGCCTTTTTGTAATCTTGCCACCTCTATTCCAAGAAAGTACTTCAGCCCCCCTCAGGTTCTTCATTTCAAATTCAGTAGCCAAGTGTTCTTGTAGCCTCGAGATCTCTTCTACATCACCCCCTGTGATAATCATGCCATTTACATAGACTATTAGAGTTGTCACCTTGCCTTGTCGGTGTTTCAAGTAGAGAGTATGGTTAGAATTTCTTTGATGATAACCATACTTTCACATAGCAGAACTAAATTTGCCAAACCATGCGCAAGATGACTATTTCAACCCATACAACGCTCATTCCAATTTGCAAAAAATCTTGGTCCCGGAAGATGTTGTATATCCGAGAGAAATGTCGATGTATACTTCCTCTCCAAGGTCGCCATGGAGAAAGGCGTTCTTTTTGTCGAGCTAGTGTAGTGGCTAGTTTAAATTTGCTGCAAGAGACAATAGAACTCTAACAGTATTTAGTTTGGCCATTGGTGAGAAAGTTTCCAAATAATCTATGCCATATGTTTGTGTAAATCCTTTCACTACCAGTATGGTCTTGTATCGATCAATGGATTCATCAACTTTATATTTTATAGAGAACACCCATTTGCACCCCACTATCTTCTTCCCTTCCAAAGTGTGACTAACTTCCAAGTATTGTTCTTCTGTAAAGCCTCTAGTTCTTCCTGTATAGCTTGTGCCCACTTTGGATCGAGTAAGGCCTCTTCAACACTCCTAGGAATATGGCAGGAGGACAACGTCTAAGTAAATGTCTTGAGAGGTTTTGATAGGTTTTAAGTGGACACATAATTTGCAATTGGGTACTTGGACCTTCTTTCTTCCTCGTCGGGAGAATATCTATTTGGTGGTTTGCCATGGTTATGTTTGAAAGGCAAAGCATAACCTGCAAGTATCTCTAAGACATTAGTTTGTAAAGATGTGGTAGGAATGCTTACCTCTAAAATATTCCTAGGAGGAAAGTCTTCAAGCACTTGGGAGTGAGGAGGTTCTTAATTTTTAAGTTCATCATTTATGGGTTCTTCATTTTCAGCCTCTCCATTTTCTAGTGCTTCATTTCCTTCATTTCTAAGTTCTGCACCTGTTGCATCTGCGGTTCAATTTCTCCATTTTCAGTCTCAAGTCTTGAAGCCATCTCACCTCTTAAAGCCATCATCCAATTCAGCTCTTCAACATGAGTCTCCCCCTAAAGAAGAGAATTGGGTACCAATGATGGATAAAATATTTCGAATTCAAGGAATGTAACATCCATGGTTATGTAGTTACAGTTGACAAGGGGATCATGGCATCGATAGCCTTTTTTTGTAACCTATAGCCCAAGAATAAGCACTGAACTGCACATGGGTCCAATTTAATATGTTGATTTTTGTGGAGATGGACAAAGGCAATACACCCAAAAATGTGAGGAGGAAGCATCAACATAGTAGGCAAAGAAACATGAGTAGAAAGAACTTGTAGAGAAGTCTTGAAATCTAAGACCTTGGAAGACATATTGTTAAGAAAATACACAGCAATAGTCACGGCACCCCCCCAATGGCAACTAGGCACATAAGCTCCAAGCAATAAAACATGAGTTATTTCTAAGATATGCATATTTTTTCTCTCAGCGACGCCATTTTGTTGCAATGTCTGAGAGCACAATGTGTTATGGATGAGGCCATGATGTTGGAAATAAGTTTGAAATTGATGATTGATAAATTCCCCGGCTGCCATAATCCGAACAAAGGATTTGAATCTTGGCTGAGAATTGTGTCTAGACGATGGCATGAAATGCTTGAAAAATCATGAAAACTTCAACTTTGGTCTTCATTTGGTAGAGTCATGTCATGCGGATGCAATCGTCGACAAAAATCACAAACCAACGATGACTAGAGGAAGTGGTTATCGAGGAAGGCCCCCACACATCAGAATGTATTAAGGCAAATGAAATATCACTTTTGTTCAAGCTAACTAGAAAAGACACTCTATGGATCTTAGCCATAATACACATATCGCATGTAAAGTATACATTCTAAAAATTTGTAAATAAATTTGAAAATAGAGGTCGTAAGTAAGCAAATGAGGGATGTCCCAAGTGTCAATGTCATAGCCAAATCTGTCTTTTCTTGCTACTTACTTGATAATGCATGTGATTCGCTACTCCCGAGCTGAAGTCATCTAAGTAATACAGCCTCCCCCTCTTAGTACGATGCCCAATAATCTCCTTGTTGGGAATATCCTGAAGAAGACAAAAGGTAGGGTACATTAGTACTGTACAATAGAGCTCTTCAGTGATCTAACTCACAGACATCAACTTGTTTGATAGAGATGGAACATGAAGCATGTGAAATAAGGAGAGAAAAGAAGATAACGACACAATTCTAGCTCTTGTGATAGGGTATGTAATTCCATTAGCATTGGAAATGCGGGTTCGCCTTGGTTGAGTCATATGGGAAAAGTCATTGGGATCAAAAGTCATATGATTCATAGCCTCGAAGTCATTGATCCAGGAGACATTAGTCTAAGAATTAGAGTTAAAAAGGACTTAGCCACAGTTACCTTGATTTGTGATTGAGGTTGAGAGTTCTACTCGGAGAATGAGAGAAAGATGAGGCTCAACAGTAACCATTGTTGCTCTACTCATGCCTGCATCAATTGTAGGGGTGTCTCATTTCTTCCGAGTTTTTAATTCATGCCATTAATCTGGGTACCCATGTAGCTTAAAGCAAGTATCACGTGTATGCTTTGTACTACCACGGTGAGTACACTTACTCCCATTAGATTGGCCTTTTGGTTTGGATGAATTTGGTTTCCCACCACTCAGAGAGAGTGATCCAAATTGAGCAGATTTAATCCCTTTGGTGGCCATAATAACACCACCAGAGGTAGCTTCAACTCATGATGCCATCACATTTTGTTGAACATCTTCCCTGCGAACGTGAGCGTAAGCTCGCTCAACTGTAGAAAAAAGCTTCAGTTGTAGAACATCACTCCGAATGTTATCTAGGTAATCATCAAGTCCATCCAGAAAGATGTAGACTCTATCTTCCTGTAGGATTGAGTTGTATCTTTGTATATCAGTTGCACATTCCATGGGATTAAGGCGACGAAAATCAATCTCACACCACAAACCCTGTAAATCTTTATGGTATTTCTCAATGGATCCACCTGGTTGTCTCATCCTAGACACACGACGTTGGAGATCATACACCTATGAAGTGTCAATTCCATCAAAGTACATTATAACTGCAGAATCCCATACTTGTTTCGCCGTCAGGAAGTGAATAAAGTTCGTGACCAAGGCAAAGTCCATCGAGTTTATCAACCACCCCTTCAGAATGGCATTCTCAGTTCACCATTTTCAAAAGGATGGGTCTGTTTCTAGTGGCTAAGAAGAGTCTCCATTGATATCCCAGTTTGTCTTTGCCTTAAATGTACATCTCAACAACCTGGGACCATAAAGCATAGTTGGAGCCATCCAACTTGATGCTTATAAGAACTGTCGGGGAATTGGTGATGGTTGATTGTGAAGAGGTTTGAGCCCTGGTTAAAGCCTCAGCCATTTTGGCTGTCAAACTATTAAGAATGGATTTGGTGGAGATGGTTGGTGGTTGTGTTAGGTTAATGAAGTCTGCCATGGACTTCAAGCAGTTTGGATCCCTTATTGGTCAAGATGTAAGGAACCTAAGATCATGCTTTGATACCATGTCACACAATATTCATTTCTCGTATATCTTTTCCATTGAATGGGTTACAAGATATATAGATACAAAAAAAGGATTTTAGGAAGCTATTCTTAGCCTATACAAGGTCTACGACTAGAATTATGGTTAACCCTTGAATAAGGGAATTTTTACAGCTAATGTTTCTATAAACCTGTTGATCTATGACTCACGCTAACATAAGTCGGATGAAGAAGGTACCATAAAAAAAATGGAATTTGAACTTCTTTTTTGCCACAACCATGAGGCAGATGTTGGTCCTTTACATCCACGAAAAGATAACTTTTTAAGGTTTCTCAAGGATAAAAAGGAGTGGGGTAGTACTCTTACCACAATTCCATCTATGTGAGCTCCTTTAACATTTCTAAGTTCCCAAAATTCTCTAAAAATTCTTCAAATTTGGAGCAATCAGAAAGAATAAATGTTTCAAGAGATTTCAAATTACAAGTGCTACTTGAAATACTACTAAGCATTTTGCAATTTTTTAAACTCAAGAAATTTAGTTTGTTCAAATCTCCAAGTGATGGGTGAACTTTACGCAAATTTATACAACCTTCCAAAACTAGACATTCAAGGTTGGCAATTCTTGAGAAATTTAGGGTTTGTATCAAGTGCTTAGAGTGGCTGAGATCCATTTTAACTTTTCAAGAACCTATCATGAAAGAAAGTTAACTTAAAAATTAGCTTCCCTACTAAAGAAAATAACATAAGTTCTAGATCATAACTATTACTATTTTTATTTTGGCCAATGTCACATAGCTTTGATCATTTCTTATATCCTTTAAGCTTTTGAATTAAACTATTTTTATTTTGACCAACGTCACGCGGCTTTGATCGTTTCTTAAATCCTCAAGCTTTTGAAGTAAACTATTTTTATTTTAACCAATGTCACGCAGCTTTGATAGTTTCTTCCATCCTTTAAGCTCTAAACTATGGGAAACTTGTGTTTTGGGTTGGTAATATGAAAAATAAAGGAAATTGGAAACCCAACTTTTGATTTTTCAATATAACTATTCTAATCCCAAAAATAATTTGAGTTTCATGCACTTTAAGCCTAGTTGTTATTTTATACCCAAATTGCCCTCCTCTTTCCTCCCGCTCATCTTCCACATCAGATTAAAAAGAAAACTAAAAACTAAAAAGCACCCTACATTTTTCTCTTTGCCCTGGTCGACACTAAGATTGAATAGAAAACTCCATCCTCTATCTGCTTCTCTCCCTCTTGAAACCCAAAAATCCAAAAACCCTAATACCTTCCTCGTGTTGATCTGAATATGAAAAACCCAAATCTCGTAAAAAAAAATGGACGTTTTATTTTACCAAATATTCCTGAAATCCCAAGAATATGGTGAAACCTAATCCTAACCTCTTCTTGTTAGAAGTGGACGACACAGATCAGAGGGCATGGGATACCCATCATTATCGACTTCTTTACATGTGTTTCAGTCACATTGCACTTTCCAAGCTCTTTCATTTCCATCTCCCATCGCCCTCTCTATCTCAAAATTGTGATGGAGCAGGAGCACCACCAACATTTTCAATTTAATCATTCTTGTTGAAGGACATCTGACTTTGCCTTTTTTGTTTTTTATTTTTCTTTGTTCTTCCATAGGTATGATTTTGTTGTCTTTTGTCTTTTACCACTATCAACAATGTTCATGTCCAAATTTGGGGTTCCCATTTGGGTTTCTAGTTTTCTTCAATTCTTCAAGCTATTTGTGTTGTTTTCTTTTAAGGTTTTTTTTTTTATTATTATTTTATTTGGGGGGGGGGGGGGGGGGGGGGGGGTTGGGGAGGAGAGGGGTTTGTATGTTTATTTTTCTTCCATTATTGTGGAAATCACAATATTGAGGTTCAGAATTAGGGGTTTGGTATTAGAATTTGGATGTCAAAATCACGAGGTTTTCGTGCTTGATTAAGGTTAGGTTTTCTATGTTCAGTTTCAAAACTATTGTTGAAAATTACTTTACAACTACCATACAAACATATTTTGTTAGTGGAGAGTTGATTACTACTCAAAAATGCTATTTTGTAAGCTTGTAATTAACTCTTTTAAACACTTTTGAGTAGTAGTTAATACCTTTTAACCCAATTAACATATTAAGGACCCTTGCAATCAATTCTAACCAAAGTGTGCAAGTTTTGGTGTTTTTGTTAGTGTTTTGATCACCAAAGCAATCCAAGATTGAGGAGAGTTCTTTGGAATCCATGGCAAAGCTTTTGGAAAGCTCAAATTCATGAAGAACCACTCTTTTTCCTTCTCGTCTTTGTTTTATCTTTTATTTTCTTTCTAGCCAAACATCCTTTGAGGATTTTTCCTCAGAGGATGAGAGGCTAGACTTTTTGTTTCTTGGGTGAAGGAAGCTAGGTAAGGTGCCGGCTGCATGAGGGTGAGTTTTTGTTGTTTCCATTTTTAATGAAGAGAAAGTGTGACCCGTTTTTGGTTTCTATGTTTTTAGTTAACTTAAAACGCCTTTGAATCACCTGGGCCAACACTTGGTAAGGCAAGTGGACTCCGTCCATTGAGTTTCACTAGTTTACCTCTTGCGAGCCTTTGGGAGGTGGTTCAAAGGTAGGATTTTCTAGAATAGCCAACACTTGGTAAGCTTTTGGACTCCAATGAGACATCCATTAGTTATCTCTTGCGAGCTTTTGAAGGATAATCCAAGGTTAAAGATCCCCTTGAATGGCAAATGCTAGGTGAGAGGCACGAGCCATTGCAAGGTGTATCAGTGAGAGGGATTTAGTGTTGAAACCATTAATGGTAAGCATCTGTACCACACCGGTTCGGGAAATAACTATATGTTAAATCCCCAATGCGAGGAAAAGAAACAAGTGACCGGAATCTCCTCTTTTGTAGATGGCACCTGAACCTAGTGACCTGAAATCCCAAGAAACACCTTTCTTCCTAGTTAATTTTAGTTACTTTTTGTTTGGTTAGCTTAAAACCATTTCCATGCAAACTTTTGTTTTCTTTTAAAGCTAACCTTGGAAAGGAAAACCACCAATTCAGCTTTTGAACTAATATCAATTGTGAAGTGAAAATCCATCTCTGTGGACGATCCTAGAGCCACTATGCTATGCTAGCTATGCTACCCTAGTATATGGTGAAATAGGTTTATAAATTTTGTTGATAACTCTCGTCTAAGGATTGAAATCAAAGCACATCAATTGATTGAGCTGAATCAATCAGAACACCAATTGGGGACAAATCAAGAGTATCAAAGTCTCAGTCATGTCCTTTCTCATTTTGGTATTCAACATTTTAAGTCACCACCTTATACACTCCAAGTCATTGGTACAGCAGTAAATAAACATCGTCATGTGGTTGAAATTGGACTTGCTCTTCTCCATCATGCGTCAATGCCATTTTACTTTTGGACTTCTACGTTCCAAACAGGAACTTGTCTTATTAATAGGTAGTCAACTCTAATTTTTGGTCACCAGTCTTCTTTTGAAAAACTTTTCAAGAAACATCCCAACTACACGTTCATCGGTTACTCTATAGAACATAATGCCCATCGTTGCTTCGATCTTGTGTCCTATAAACTCTTTGTCTCTCGTTATGTTGCATTTTTGGAACTAGAATTCCCTTTTCATACTCTTTCATTAAAAGCAGATAGGGTCACAGACACAAGCCTCTCCCATTGCTCTTTCCTTAACCAACCTATCCACTTTCCAATTCTGGATACCCATACCTTCTCTTTTCGTTCACCGAACCTAGAACCATCACACATAACCCACTGTCCACCTAATGACTTGGTTCACTCGGACTCCACTCTTCCATCTTGTACCAATGTTGGCCATCTGCATCACTTCTTATAGGTAAGTCAGTCCCCCCATTCTCCTCTATTACATCCCCTTCACCAAAACAACTCATCCCCACACCATGGTCATAACATGATTACCAAAGCTAAAAATAATATTTTTAAACCCAAGCACATTCCCAATTTAAGTGCCACTACCCCATCATCCAATGAGTCCTTGGAATCCACAACTGTCTCCCAAGCCCTAAAAATTTATCGCTGGCAATAAGGCAATGAGTGAGAAATTTGATGCCTTAGTTTGTAACTCTACTTGGACCCTCATTTCCCCTAACCCCACACAGAACATTGTTGGGTGCAAATGGATTTTTCATATTAAGCGGAACCCTGATGGTTTAGTGATGTGATATAAAGCTCACTTTGTTGCTAAAGGCTTTCATCAAAGACTTAGAGTTGATTTATCATACACTTTTTGTCCAGTGGTCAAGCTAACAACAATTCAAATCCTTATTCTCTTAGCTGTCACTAATGGTTGGACTTAACACCAATTGGATGTTAACAACACCTTTTTGCAAAGGACTTTAACTGAAGATGTTTTTATGTAGAAACCACAAGCATTTCTTCATTCATAATTTCCACAGCATGTCTATAAATTGCATAAGGCTATCTATGGTCTTCATTAGGCATCATGTGTATGGTACATAGAACTCCGAAATTTCTCACTATCAATTGGATTCATCATGTCTAAGTCTGACAACTCACTTTTCATCCATTGTAAAAAAAAGTTCATTGTGTTCCTTTTTATTTGTAGATGATATCATCATCATGGGCACATCCTCTTAACAGGTCCAATGGTTTATTACCATTTTGGTTCATCGTTTTTCCCTCATAGATCTTGGTCCTTTGGCATACTTCCTTGGAGTTGAAGCCATACATACATACTTCATCTGACCTTTTTTTTTTTCTTAGTACAAGTACATTTGTGATCTACTAGAGAAACACAATATGCTTGGTGCAAATGCAGTTTCCACCTCGATCTCATCTACAATATCCCTTAAGTTGCATGATGGGGCCCCTCCAGTTGATCCCACTAAATGTCGTCAAGTCATTGGTTCTATGCAATACCTCTCTCTTACTCGACCTAACATCTCTTTTGTAATGAACAAGCTTTCTCAATTCATTCACCACCCATCCACTACTCATTAATTTGTAGTTAAGAAGGTTCTTTGGTATCTCAAAGGCATTATTCATCTTAGCATATTTCTTCGAAAGCACTCGTCATTCACTTCCATGCCTTTGTAGATGTTGATTAGGCAAGAAACTCTAATGATTACACTTCAACATTAGCCTATGTTGTGTTTCTTGGCTATAACCCAATTAGTTGGAGCTTTAAGAAACAAAAAACAATGGCTAGATCCTCCATTGAATTGGAATATCGAGTTGTTGCTATCACCGCAGAAATAATCAGTTGGGTATAGAACCTACTCTATGAACTTCATGCCTAGTCTCCATCCACTCCCACAATTTATTGTGACAATGTGGGAACCACATATGTGTGTGCCAATTCTATCTTTCATTTTCTTATGAAGCACATTACCATTGATTTCCACTTTGTCCGTGATCAAGTGTCCAAGAAGTTGCTATGTGTCTCTTATCTTCATACTTTTGACCAACTCATTGACTCTCTCACAAAGCCCTTTCCTTGCCTTCAATTTTTAAATTTGGCATCCATGATGGAAGCTCAATCTTGTAAGGGCGTGAAAAGAAAACCCATTGACCAATTAACCCATTGACCTATTGACCTTAACCTATATATTTTTGGTAGCAATCACTACCCATATTCTCTTCCTTAATCTCGGTTGTAATATAGATATACAACTCACCCATATCTCTTATATATAGCTCACACATATTTCTTGTAACTTGTATATAATACAACAAATCACAAAGGACATAACATGCTCTCATTTTTCCATATTCTCTATAAACCTAATGATTCATCCCGTAGCGGCTTTTCCATTTCATTTTGGCCTAGACGGGTGTTATCAACAAAATTTATAAACTTAAATCACCTTACACTAGGGTAGCATAGCTAGCATAGTATAGTGGCTCTAGGATCATCCACAGGGATGGGTTTTCATAGTACATGCGACATTAGTTAAGGTACTGAAATGATGTTTTTCCTTAAAAAGTTAGCTTTAAAAGAAAACATAATTTTGGGTGAAAAATATTGATTTTAAGTCAACCAAAAATAGTAACTGAAATTGATTACAAAGAAAAGGCTTCTTGGAGTTTTAGGTCACTAGGTTCAGGTTCCTTAGGCAAATGGGGAGATTCCGGATCTTTTCCTCGCGTTGGGGATAATAACATAAAGGATGGTTATCTCCCGAATCGGTGTGTATTTAGCAACTAAGACTTGATCCAACTGGTTCATGCAAAACTGTAGTTGTTTTCCTTTAATGGTTTTAAACACTAAAGACCTCTCACTGTGAATCATCTTCCAATGGCTCGTAAATGATAACCACTAGACATCCATGGATTCCATGGAGCAAGTATTGGCCATTCAAGGTGATTTTAACCTTGGACTACTCGTCAAAGGCTCATAAATGATAACTAATGGATCTCCATGGAGTCCAAAAAGCTTACTAAGTATTGGTCATTCTAGATAATCCTACCTTTAAACCACCTTCTAGAGGCTCGTAAATGATAACTAATGGATCTCTATGGAGTCTGAAAAGCTTACCAAGTATTGGCTAAGGTGATTTTAAGGGATTTTAAGTTAAACAAAAACCATTAATGAGTAATAACTCTCCTCATTTAAAGCAAGGAAAACTCCCACATTTGTGTCCGGATCCTTTACCTAGCTTTCTTCAGTCCAAGAAACGAAAAACCTAACCACTCATCCTTTGAGAAAACATCCTCAGAGGTTATTTGGCTAGAAAGAAAATGAAAAACAAAATGAGAAGGTAAGACAGAGCAAGGCTTCGTATATTTCTTACTAAGAGAATTTACAAGTGTATCAAGTGTAAAAGTTCTATCTCTTCCTTTTACAAAGGATGTAAAAGAATATATAGAGAGGTTTTTACAACTTCCTAACCAAGAAATCCTATCATTGATTGATTAGAAGGAGAAAATATGAAATTACACAAAATATCTGGAGATAAAAATCTAACGGAGTCAGTGCACAAATATCTGAAAATTACAGAGGAGAATTTCGCAGGCCATGCGAAATTTCGCATGGTGTGTGAAATTCAGTTTTGGCATGGTTCTTCAGCATTTGGCTTCGCAAGGCCTGCGAAATTTTGCACGGGGTGCAAAATTCAGTTTTCTCGGTCTTGCTCTCTGTCCTGCAGCTTGTGCTCCTTTTGACATTTTGCATGCTATGCGAAAATTTTGCATGCTATGCGAAAATTTTGCATAGCCATGCGAAATTGCTGGTTGTTAGATTTCTTCTCTGATTCTCTAGCTTGTATGCTTGATTGGCTTGACAACCTATTGCCATGGATTTCACAACGTTCTCCCTCATTCTTGGCTTGCTTTAAGGATCAAAAAGCTATCAAAAACACCAAAACTTGCCAAAAATTGATTAGAAACACTTGCAAGGGTCCTTAATGTGCCAATTGAGTTAAAAGGTAATAACTACTACTCAAAAGTATTTAAAACAATTAATTTCAAGCTATAAAAGAGCACTTTTTGAGTAGTAATCACCTAACGCCATATACTTTTTTTTTTTTCGATAAGTAAAGAAAAGTATTACACCATGTCTCAGATGCCTACTCCTTAGGGTCTTAGATTGAAAACACCTACACATATCTTCCATGTCTCAGATGCAAGACTCTCTTGTACTTTGTAGTGAATCCGTTGAAGCTCTTATCAAGGTTAAAGTAGTTCAAGTCTAGACCTTTATTGAAGCCAAGATGTACTTTGAAGACAGATCTTGAGTGGTTTGCAATTTGAGGATTTTAGATGACAATTGTTTTAAGATTTTTCTCTCACTTGGAATTTTCTTAACGTCCCACACTTTTCAACAAAACAAAATATATATTTAAAGAAAAAATGGACTCCCATTATGTAGAGTTTCCTAATTATAAAATGTTAGTGCATCACCCTATTTAGATTAAGTTGCTAATTTTGTTCCATCCATCCTGGTTTAGGACTCTAGGTACTTTCTTGTTATTTACACTGTCTTTGAAGATTCAAGGTTGTTACATAATTAATCTGAGGTTAAATAGGTTATTATAGTTGAGTTAATTGAGAATAATGACACACAAGTCATAGTGTGGACTTATAAGAAAATTGGGAATAAAATTAATTTGAAAACAATTTTAAATTAAGAATTTTAAAAGGAAAATCTTTCAAAATAATAAATACAATTTGAAAAAGAATTTTAAATTGAGAATTTAAAAAGTAAAATATTTTCAAATCATTGAGGAAATTTGGACAAGCGTTTAATTTTAGGATTTAAAAAGGACAATGATTATAATTTTTTTTTTAACTTAAAAAAGAAAATCTTTTCAAATCTTTTAAGATTTGTAAATTCTTAAATCATTTTTAATAAAATATGAAATCTTTCCAAATATTTTTAAGATTGTTAAGTTTCTTAAATTGTTTTTTAGTAAAATAAATTGATTCCAAGTCCACTAGGTTTTCTCTAATGTATATGGACAATTCTCTCATTAACACATGCACATAAGCTTTAAGTCATTATTCTTTGGTTAAACTCGAAACTTTCAAAGGTGTTTATTTTCATTATTTGGTTCATGAGAGATATCTGCATCCCTCAAGAAGTTGAGGAGTTCACTAAGGAGCACGTGTGGTATTGCATCGTAGATGTGAGACTATAGCTCTAATGGACCTCGTAGTTTTTACATCCACAAAGTTTTTTAGGATTAGCTTGTATTTTCTTAGAAGATGCATGTGAGCAAGTTGTCCACTCAACCTTATAAAAAATGGTTAAAATGGAAGTTATTAATTTCAAAAGATGCCTTCATGAGGAAAAGTAACTTGTTTTTACCTAAAAGATCCTCTCCTTTTGTTAGAAGATTCTTAAAATTAAAAAAAAAATCCTCCACGAAGTTGCTTCTCACCTACCGGGTAACCTTCTCTCGTCTTGTTTTAGTTGTTTCAAGCACTTGTTAGAAGATTATTAATTTTTTTTTTTTAATATTGTTGCTTATGAATGGAACCTACCAAAAGACTTGTGTGTGGAAAATATATATGATATTTTAGGATTTCTTATTAATGGAGAAGCATTTTCTCAAACCCTAGAATTGATTGAGCTAGCCTAAAGCTAGCTTGGAATGATGTTTTAAAAAACTTGAACAAGCACAAATTCTATTCTAGCCCAAGGTTGGCTAAGGAATGCTTGGCTCCCTATTTTAACCACCTACAACCTTTTGCAAACAAATTTGATATTATTCATTTCAATTCCTTTTGTCCTCATTTTTAGTACTCTCACTATTTTTTTTTGTCAACCCTACTATATACCCAAGTTGAAAAAGTCCAAATTAATTGGTGGTTGATATAGGTGCCTTTTCAAAATATTGGCCCTTGTTGCCCATGCTATGATTATTAAGGAAAATAATTAAAGAGATACACAAAATCAATCATGGCATAATAAAAATAATAAAAGAGATGCACACAATCAAATGCATAATGGCAAAAACCCAGTTCAATCTGTATTTTCATAAATGGGTTAATTTCATTCAACTTGTTTAAGGTTTTTACTAAATACACCTAACTCTTATTGATTTGAAATTTCATCAAATACTTTCTCTATCTTTTTCATTTGTTATTTTCACTCATCTCTTCTCCCGCTTAAAATAAGGGAGATATTTGATAAAATTTTAAATCAATGGAGGTCAAGTGTATTAACCAAATTTTGAAGGGAGGTGAGTAAAATTAATCCTTCCATAAATTAAGTGCAATAAAATATTCATAATATTAGATTGCCTCAATTGTAGGAAATAATAGTTTCTCTTAATTTTAAGATATTCGTTATTCTTTTCTTTGTATAACTCACTATATTCTTTTGTATAAATATTTGGAAAAGAAGTAATAGAACACAATGTTTCCATTGTTTAACATTGTTATGAATTTTTAAAAATAGTTTTTTATTTTTAAAAACATAAAATAGTTTTTAATCACACCACCAAACATACTCTAATTTTCTCATGTAGTTTCCAATATTGGTAATACAAAATTTGTAACATTAAATTTAACACATAACCTAAAAAAATTTCATGTTTCCTACAATACATAGTTATCAAAATTGTGTACAATGAAATAAAAAGATATAATCCAAAGTTTTTAGAATATAAATATATAAGCTATCCAAAAATTTCAACTTTCTGTATGAATAATAAACATATTTTTGCCTTATATATCACTCTCAAATATAAAATTAAAAAATTAAAAATTAAAAATTAAAATTAATCTCAACTATTATATAACATAAAAATACTCGTTAGTATTAAACGACTTGAATATAAAATATGCTAAGATTTCTAAATGTAGAGGTCATGCCTTTATGCAATATGAAATTCCACTTCTATATACAAATATTTCTACCAATGCCTTTGTATAACTTCTAGTTATGCAAATTCAAAAACTTATCTATCACTTACCTATTTTGTATAACTTTGTATAACTTACAATGATACACACAATATTAATCTTTCCATCAAATGTAAATATTATCTACATGCTTACTACTATAGCTTCATACATCTTAGGTTATAGTGGCATCGAAGGCATTGCTACCACTAAAGAGTTGTCAAATTTGCTTTGATTAAAATGTTAATAGATGGTAGAAACAAGTGAAGTAAGAAGCCCCATCTAGGCCTTATCATTCAGCCACATCTTGTGCCCATGGCAAAATTGAATCATTCATAAGGATTTTAGTTGGATGGTTAGACACACTATGTTTCTCAAGAAGCTCATCCAAACCTTGTGAAGTTGCTATTCTAAAATGCTCCAAATGGTTCTCAATACTTTCTACTTTGTGCTGGTCAATCCCTTCACAAATGATCTTAATGTTGATGGAGTTATTTAGAGCATGCATGGACTTACTAGTAGAGTTTGTTGTGATTAATAGTGTAACTTTGAGATCTTTGGAGGCTAGGCTCTTGGAGAATTGGAACATGAGGTTTATTTAACCCTATGAATGGAAAGGAAGCACCTTAATTTGTTAGTATCACCGTGTTTTAATGTATTTTTTGTTTTATATTTTAAAAAAGAAAACAATAGAAAATTTTGATAAAAATTTTAAAATTTTTATATTTTGTACTAGTAATCTTGTATTTTTATAAGAGGGATAATACAATTCTTCTTTCTTAAAGAAAAAATAATAATAAGATAAAGAAAAAATAATAATATTTCCCATATAAAATATAGGAACTTTTATATTGAAAGATAATAGTTTTCAAAAATTATTTAAAAGAAAGTAATTATGAATTACCTCTAATGATAGGGAAGTCTATTTTTATAAATGGTAAGTGACTAATATTTTATTTTTAAAAAATAAAAAATAAGAAAATAACTCAAACCATACTTAAAATTTTAAAATATACTAACCAACAACATTAATAGAAAACAACAATACAGACTTCTTTCATGTAACTACGATGGTCAATTGGCTCTTTCTCCAACTATTCCCCCTCTTCCTTTTGCACAACCAAGCCTTACTTGACTTCAACTAAATAGGAAGCACTTTGTCAAGCTTATTTTTACCCATGGTGTGGGCAGCCAGTTGCTTAACATGTATTAGGCCATTAGGCCAATCCATACCAACTTTCTACCATGAAATGCAGGTGGGTTTCAACCATTTGAAGTTGTTCAGACCCTATGTATATAATAGACAATAGTTTGGAAAAGGAGAGGATCAACGATGTCAACTAGATAGGTGGCAATTAGCTTTTTGTTCAAGTCTCTACTCTGGTCAACATACTTTTCATTTCATTTTAGGGTAAGCCAATCATAGAAGGATCCTTAGTAGTGTGTTGTGGTTCAACACATTTCTAGATGAGGCTCTTTATCAAGTGATCTACTTTCTATACATTATATCCATTTTTTAATATAATTAAAAAACAAAATTTGAAAAAAATAAAATAGAATAAACTATGCAAGATAGATGGAATGGAATAAGTATGACAAATTCTCAAATTTGTCCTATTAAACCTTTTTCTTTTTTTCTTTTTTGTGGGAATGGAATGATAATATATTTAAATAATCAAATAGGGTAGAGAAAGAGTTGTCTCATCCTAAACCCACCCAATTACATCTCTACCAAGGAGTGACATAATAATAATAATAATAATAATAATAATAATAATAGTAATAATAATAATATTTTGGTGAAATTAAGAATAATAAAAATATATAGTAATAGGATAATAATATTAATATTATAAAATTAAAAATATTGATGTTATAAGAAATGACGATAAAAGTAATGATTTGGGTATTTTTTGTAAAAACAATGAGTCAAGTATCATTTGCTTTAATTATATAGAAAGTTAAAAGTGGACTTTGGCCTAATTATATAGAAAGTTGAAGGCTTATAAGCATAATTGTCTTCTTTTTTAATAAACTCTCCTTTTTTTTTTAAGAATTTGGCATGAGAAACAAAATTGTTAAAGGATGCAATGTAAAAGTGTCAATTGATGAATGCCTTTCTGTGATATGTTTCTTTGTCTTTTTTATTGATTGCACTAATGTCTATTTAGATTGACCTTTCAAAAGTAAAAAAAAGGGCCCATTTTAAGCTTAATAGAAGTTTATATGCCTTTTAGGAATTTTATTCAAACAACTTATGCCTTTAAATAGAGTTTATTATGGAAGTCAACAAGGTATTGGTTTTTGTATAAGCTTTATTTTTGCTTATACAAGAAGTTCTCTCATTTTTTATTGATATTATCTTTTTAAAATTGTGATTTTAACAAATAAAAATTTTGAAAATTATCTTAAATATATAGATTCAAAAATCTAAATACTTATGATATCAGGAAAAAAAATTAATTTTCATTTCTTCTAATTTAATTTTTTTAAAAAATATTATTTTGATTCCTTTCTATTTTAGGGTGAAAGTGTGAATAATTGAAGGTATTGTTATCTTTTTAACTTATCCTTTTTTTTTTCCACTTTCAATGTAAGCCAAAATACCCTCCTATGCTTGAGATAGGTGTGGAATTGTCATCATGTTTCTAGAAATAGAAATTTATGCTTGAAACCTTCTCAAAATAAATGATTATTATAATTTGTTTTTTCCACAAACTTAGATTCATCACTAAATATATATTATATTGATAGAAAACCACATTTCTTGTAAAATGAGACTTTTTGTCACAAAACTTGTCTCAAGATGGAAGTAGTTTTTGCCACAAATGGTCTATTATTCACCACAAATATTATTCATCTCTAAAAGTAATTTTTAGCGACAAATTTTTTTTATTCATGGGTAAAATTAATTAGTCACGGACTTGTTATAAGAACCACACGACGTCATTTTTTTGTTGCAAATATGTTTTTGCTACGAAAACCTAACTTTTTACCATGAAAACATTTGTGGCAAAGCATTACATTTTTTGTAATGTGATGAGTTGAGGCACTTATATTTGAATAGATACTCCTTGAGATCACTACCTAATGATTTTAACCCAAAGAATCCTGTTGACCGTGGCATGCCTTATAGTCACATTAAGGAACTTTGGAACTTAATAAAGATATGATTATGATGTATTCATGTTATTTTCTTTAGAGTATATGTAACCTAAGTAACCTAACTCACACATCCATTTCTGGTTTGTGATCTTGCTTTGTCATTTAAGGAGACATGATTTTCTCTCTCATTTTTGTTTTTCCTTTTAAATATAAATAAGATAAGTTGTAATTCCAAAACTCAATTAAAAAATTAGTTTTCAAAAATAATTTTTCATACTATACTAGTCTTGCTATTGAGTGGGATGCACAGAAAAAATGTAAATGCACATACATTCCGTATTCAAACCAAACGCTTTGCCTAAATTTCTTTTTGAGTTTATTTGTAAGTTTTTCATATTTTATATTTGAATGATATTTTGTAAAAAAAAACATTTCCTATTATTATAAGAAAGTGTCATAGTGTTATTTTATTTACAAAAATACGTTTATCCCTGTATGAAATATTCCTATGTTAATATGTACTTTATAATATTAGATTTCTTTGGACAATAAGGAATATTGTTAAGAATATTATGTAAATATTATAAGTCTAAGAGGGAAACAAAGATGATCATATAAAGTTTATATCGAGTAGGTAGAGATATAAGGAAAATTAAGATATTAAGTCAAAGTGAAGGCTTGTGGTTTAGGATATAGATATGAAGAGTAAGGAAACATTTTATAAGGAAGCATATGATGTTTTAGGGTTCAATAGTTATATATATTTTTTCTATTTTTTTATAATACTATTTATATTATAGTGAACTGATTCTCTCTCATCCATGGATATAAACATACTTAGGTGAACCACATTAAAACCTTATATACCTCTTTATGATTGATCTTATTTTTATGCACTTGCATGAATGTTTAACATTGAAGTTTCTGCCTATTCAACAAACATATGTTGCATATTAGCTTCATATTTGTGTTAAAAGAAAGGAACAATGTATGCATCTACTTTGTTTATTTTTCTCTCCCATATACATATATGCGATGGTGTACAAGTTTTTAGGGATTTATATAGTAGTCGCGTGATACTTTCCCCTTTTGTACCAATTTTTTACAAAATGAATTATTCTTATCTTTTGCCTGTGATTTTTCCTATTTAGAGTTTTGCATGAAAATCTGTGTATTCTTTTTTTTTTTTGTCGCCTATACTTGTTTTTCCATAACAAAAACCATGAACAATATTGCCAAATGTGTTTTCATATTCTCAAGACTTGTCTCATCCTCTCTTGCAATGGCAATTGAAGGTTTGTATATCTAGATTAATTAGCTTGTATCACCCTAAGAAATAACCTTTTGGTCACTAAAGTCTAAAGAATTATAATGTGTGTTTTTTTTATTAGCTTATTGTTGGCCGTTTACATAAATTTATTCTATATGATCAGGAAATTTATGTCGATCAACTCTCAAAGACTTCAAACATCGCCATGTATACATTGATATATCCCTCATGTGCATCGCAAGTGATCTCCTACTAGTATAATTAAAAATTTTAAAACATTTCATCATTTAGTCTTTCAAATTAATGATTAAATTATGATAAATTAAATAGTATATATTCAAGAATGAAATAAATTTTATTATCTAATTAAGCTATATATTTCTTCCTCTATTATATTAAAATTACTATATATATGTATTTTTACTAGTATTGCTTTCATGTTTATTATCTAACATAAATACTCTATTTTAAAGATATAAATCATAATGCAATAGGTTTTATACTAATGTTTTCCTTTTAATTTTTTTTTTTTTTTTGCAAATATATTTTAACATAAATGCTTTCATGTGCAATTCAAATATATTTTTTTGTGTTTTCCTTTTAATATGTTTATACTAATGTTTCCATTGGCATAACAAGTGGTATCAAAGTTTTAACATACTTAGCAATTTTTAATTTCAAAATGAAACCAACGTAAAACAAAATATGCAAGTAAACTCTACAAGTTTAACATGAATAATTTTTTAAAAAAAAAAAAAAAATCCCTTTCTTTACGTTTTTATTATTATTATTATTATTATTATTATTATTTTCATTTTGTAGTGAAAGTATGAATGATTGACACTGCTCTGTCACTTTACCCTTTTTTGCCCTTTTGGTGTAAGCCCACCACTTACTTGGAATGACACATCTCCATATGTAGTGGGCTAATCTGTTTGTGGCGAGAATAATTTTAGTGTTTATTTACAGAGAATAAAATCATTTTTTTTACAAAAATATAGCCAATATAATGTTTCATAAATTTATTAAAAAAAAGAACAATTGGACGGTCTAATAGGAAAGAGGCTATTCTTTTCCCATTTCATTAGGAAAGAAGCCAATAATGTCAACAAAAATTTTATTTTCCTACGTTCATTTAACGCTCTTTCCTCCTCACCCCTTCTTTTAGTAGAGAAAGGATTTTCTTAGTTGTATCATAAGTGACTTCTTTGCCTTCAATTATTTCAAGTTTTGTCGAGAGACTTGGCTTCAATTACATTAACTTGCCATAGTGTTTAGTTATTGTCATTGATCATTCTCTTTTCCAGATTTTGCAGCTGTATTCTTCAATTATAGCTATTTTCAGATTTTTAGTTCTCTTTGATAATACAAAGAGCTAACATTTTGTTTGAATTTCTTTGGTTTTGTTCATGAAGTTTTTAGATTATATAAATCAATTGTGAAACTTTCTCTTTCCTACAGGATAATTCAAACTTGAGAACTCATATCTCAAGCCTCATCTCTCTACTGCTCGGTAATGGCTTCTGCAGCTCTTTCTTCTTCTCAAAGGCGCTATGATGTCTTCATCAGCTTCAGAGGAGAAGACACCCACAATAACTTCACTTCTCATCTCTATCATGCCTTGTGCCAGAAAGGAATCAACACTTTCTGATGCGAACCTCAATCGACACGCTTTGAGACCCAACAAATAATATTGGAATAATTGCCCAAGAAAGCTAAAATACAGATTTTTGATAAAACCCTGACCCAACGTTTATAAGTGAAACGCGAACCAAAAGTATAAGTAACAGACCTTGACCCAATGATTATAATGGAATCATGAACCAAAGGTATAAATTTTGAATGCCACAAGGAAGAATCCCTGATAAGTTCACAGTTGTTGAAGAACCAAAAGAAGAGCAAAGCCTCACATTTTCTAGATTTTTATTCAATAATCCTCTATTACAATGAGTGCATCCTATTTATATGAAAAAAACATACTAAATATTAAAACCCTATATAAAAGTTGATTTAGTCTGAAATTAGCAGATCCAAATTAAGAAAGTAGCTAAAAAAAACTTACTAAATAATAAAAGCCTAAAATTAAGGTAGATTTGGCTTGAAATTAGCAGCTCTAGAATAGGAAATAACTAAGGTAGACTTTGTTTGAAATTAGCAGCTCTAGAATAGGAAATAACTGATATGGAACTGGAAAGTCAATCACTCATTAATCCACACCATAAATCACGCCCAATCAAGCCAGATTAGCCTTTAATAGCTTGGATTAAATTTATTACACCTTCATCTTCTTTTGGGTCAAGCTTGGAATGTCCTGCATTAAAATCAGCCCAAATCTCTTGAATTAGCCCATTAAATGCTTCTTTGATCTTCTTGGATCTTGCTTTAGTAATAGGCCCAACTGGAACATGCAATGGATCCTTGGATGCTTGTTGATTCTCATCACTTTCATTGATGCTGACAAGCTTGAGAGAGGCTAAGTCATATCTCCTGCCCTGGTTGCAGCTGTCGAAAACTCCAGAAAGATGTCTTTGCATGGTCATACAAAGAAATGTCAAGTCTTGATCCAAAAGTTGCAATACATCAACTCATGGTGAAACATGGTGTTTGATCGATTAAGCAAGCCCAAAGACAATTTTGATTAGAACTTGTTTTGCAAATAGAAACCGAAATTGACAAATTGATTGAAGTTGGTTTCATTAGGGAGCTAAAGTACTCGACATGGATTGCAAACATCGTTCCAATTAAGAAAAAGAATGGGCAAATCTGTGTTTGTGTGGCTTTCAAAGATTTAAACAATGTTTGCCCAAAATATGACTTCTCATTACCAATCATCGAGCTTATGGTTGATGCAATTATTGGTCATGAAGCTTTATCCTTTATGGATGGATCATCGGGGTATAATCAAATACGAATGACACCAAGGGATGAGGAGCTTACTGCATTTTGTACCCCAAAGGGTATTTACTATTACAAAGTGATGCCTTTTGAACTAAAGAATGCAGGTGCAACATGTCAACGTGCTATGCAGAAAATCTTTGATGACATGCTCTATAAGAATGTCGAGTGCTATGTTGATGACCTGGTTGTAAAGTCTAAGAAGAGAGAAGACCACCTGCGAGATTTTCGTATGGTGTTTGACAGGTTAAGAAGGTACTAACTCAAAATGAACCCACTTAAATGTGCTTTGGGTGTTACTTCTGGTAAGTTTCTAAGGTTTATTGTTCGACACCGTGGCATTGAAGTGGATCAATCTAAGATCGTAGCCATTCGAGATATGCCAAAGCTGAGGAATCTTCAAGAACTTAGAAGTCTTCAAGGACGTCTTGCTTTCATTCGACAGTTTATTTCAAACCTTGTAGGATGATGTCAACCCTTCAACCAACTTATGAAGAAAGATGTCCCATTTTTTGGGACAAAGCTTGTCATAATGCCTTTGAGAGCATAAAAAAATATTTGGCTAATCCACCAATCTAAGGTGCTCCTATGGCAAGGAAGCCATTGATGCTCTACATCGTTGCATAAGAATGCTCTCTTGGAGCATTACTTGCACAAGAAAATGAGGAGAACAAAGAAAAGGCAATATATTACCTAAGTCGAACTCTAACAGGGCCAGAACTGAATTACTCCCTAATAGAGAAAACTTGTCTTGCTTTAATATTCTCAACAAAAAAGCTAAGTCATTACATGTAGGCAGACACAATACACTTAATAGCACACGCTGATCCCATTAAGTATGTGCTATCAAAGCCAGTTCTTTCAGGATGATTAGCAGAATGGGGGTTGTTACTCACTAAATATGAAATAATTTACATCCCTCAAAAGGCAATAAAAGGATAAGCACTTATAGACTTCTTGGTAGATCCTCTTATCCCTATAGCATGGGAAATTTCAAACAACTTCCCTGATGAGAAGATCTTTTATGTTGACGTTTTTCTTTCGTGGATGATGTTCTTCAATAGGTTAGCATGCTATGATGGAACAGGTGCAGGTGTTGTATTTGTCTCACCACAAAGACAGATACTACCATATTCATTTGTTCTTAGTGAGAGATGCTCCAACGTCGCTGAATACCAAGCCTTAATTATCGAGCTACAAATGGCAATTGAAATGAAAATCACAAGCTTAGAGATATGTGGGGATTCTAAGTTGGTAATCAATCAACTTTTAGCCTTGTATGAGGTTAAAAATGACAACTTGGTTTCTTACTTCCCATATGCTACCCAATTGATGGAAAAGTTCAAGTGAATTTCTTTAGTTCATAGTCTATGAAAAAAAAACCAAATGGCAGATGCTCTAGCTAATCTATAGTTGCAAGTTTCATGCTGCTTAAGGACAAGACTAAACATGTCCCTCTTTTCCATAAGTGGATACTGCCACCTTTGCCAATATTACAACAAGAAGTAAACGCTACATCAATATTCACTATTGATAGCGAAGATTGGCGACAACCATTAATTAACTACTTAAAGCATGAGAAGTTACCTGATGAACTAAGGCATCGAACAAAAATACGACATCAAGCTCCACGCTTCATTTACTATAAAGAAACACTTTATCGACGCTTATTCGATGGAGTACTTCTTTGATGCCTAGGAGGAGAAGAGGCAAATCAAGCAATTGAAGAAGCTTATTCTGGGATCTGTGAGGCTCACCAATCAAGGCCAAAACTTCATTTTCGAATCAAAATGATGGGATACTATTGGCCAACTATGGTTAAGGATTGTATGGAATATGCAAAGAAGTGTCAATCATGCCAATTCCACTCAAATTTTATACACCAACCCCTTGTGCCACTCCATGATACAATTGCATCATGACCATTTGATGCATGGGGACTTGACGTGGTCAGACCCATTACCCCTAAATCCTCTACTAGGCATACTTACATATTGGCAACAATAGATTATTTTTCTAAATGGGCGGAAGTTGTGTCACTTAAAGAAGTGAAAAAAAAAATGTAGTGAACTTCATTCGAAATAATATTATCTATCGGTATGGGATGCCATGATACATAATCACTGACAATAGGAAACCCTTCTATAACAAATTGATGAGCAATCTCTGTGAGAGGTTCGGTTTCAAACAACACAATTCATCAATGTACAATGCATGCACCAGCTAATGGTCTTGCAGAAGCATTCAACAAAACCCTTTGCAACTTATTGAAGAAAATTATTGATAAGTCAAAGAAGGATTGGCATGAAAGAGTAGGAGAAACACTTTGGGCATATCGAACAACATATCAAATGCCTACACAAGTAACCCCTTATTCCCTCGTTTATGGTGTAGAAGTTGTATAGCCCCTTGAGTGTCAAATTCCTTCATTAAGGATTGCTATACATGAAGGACTAACTGATGAAGACAATGCCAAGTTACATCTTAAAGAGTTAAAAGCACTAGACAAAAAGTGACTCAAAGCCCAACAACACTTAAGAGTGTTATCAAGCATGCCTTTCAAGAGCTTTTAACAAAAAGGTTCGCCTTCGATCTTTCCAAGTCGGTGATCTAGTTCTTGCCATTCGTAGACCCATCATCACCACACATAAGACTAGAAGCAAATTTACATCAAAATGGGATGGACCTTATGTGGTGCAAGAAGTTTACACCAATGGTGCCTATAAGATTGTCGCTGAAAGCGGATTAAGAATTGGCCTTATCAATGGCAAATTCTTAAAGCGTTATTTTGCTTAAGTCACACCACGCTCCTGGCCCGTGTGAGCATAAATTGCATACGGCGCACCAAAAAAAAAAAAAAAGTCCACTAAGTTGAAAACTTGAAAAAGCAACTTAGCCGAAAGTTAGGACATATGCTTGCAAGATTAAATTTTTCTTTTTAGTCTTGGCAAAAGTTAGAGCGTAAAAAAAGAAAATAAAAAATAAAAAATGGAACTACATTTGACTTGATCTCCTCTCTTTGAAGAGTATGTAATGAGTTCAATCACTACCAAAAAAAAAAGTCTCATTTTTATTAATAAATAAATCTGGCTAACAAATGCTAGACTTTATTACATCTTAATAGAAATAAAAATAATGAATGAAGGAAAAAAATGAGAGTTAAAACTAAGTAAAAAGATACAACGATCACATCCACACCAAGCATGCAAGCTTCTCACGTTGAGTCCTTAAGGCTTCTTAAAGTGTCTCTAAAGTCTTGACATCGACATCAGTAAGCACGAGGGTTTGGGTGATAATGACGTGTTCTTTCCTTAAGCGAGAGACATCATTCTGTTTATTGCTGTAATCTCATCGATCTCCAACATTGAGTTATGAAGGCGCTCCTTTTGTATACCTAGTTGGTCAAATTCCTTCTTAAGTGCTTCTTGTTTAGCATCGAGAGTAGCTAAGTCAACCTTTAATGATTGCTAATGGTTTGCATGTACACCCTTAGAGTTTAGAGCATCCACAATCTGAGACGCATCAATAGCTAAACATTCGCTTTGTACTTCTAGAGATATCTTCATAGAATGGGTGCATTACACTGCATCAAGGTGATCTACACTTTCCATGTACTTCTCAATCTAAGACTTCAATGGTAAAGGGTCCACTCCAATCTTCGTGATAGCATTGAAAAGCTCATCAATTTCTCCTCTCAACAATAGGAGACACTCATTGGAATTTTTGATAATCATCTCCTTAATGCCTTTTATCATAAGTGCTGCTTGGCGTTGGGCATTAAAGATGATTTGTTCGATGTCAAATGTGTGAATGGAAGTAGAAGAAGCAACCACAATCGGGCATGGAGATTGTTGTTCAGCAATTAAACTTGCAACCACTAAAAGTGTCAATTCATCCTATGTTGTATCTCCAATTGTGGTCTTTTGACCTTGAGATTCAATCAGAACATCACTTAAGATGTTAGTAATACCTTCATCACCCAAACAAGAATGAGGTAAAGGTAATGGGATGATAGAGTGATTATCTCATTGCATAGTCAAGGTAAACGACATTGACTCCCTAATAGCAACAACATTTTCCAACCGATCCTTAGGAGATGACTCATTCCCTTCATTGACAAATTGGTTGTCACTTGCCACCTAAGGCAAATATTTATTTTTGTTACTATTAATGCAAAAAAAAAAAAAAAAATACCTCTTCACCATCAAGTTCCATTGGTTGAGTAGAAGTTGGGACATCAACAAAGAAGACATCTACATTAAGAGGATAAGAGTTAGTCTCATCATAGTACACAGGGTTGGGTCTAATCTTTCAGCATTTGAAGTGACATTCACTTGTATTTTTAGAGTCATCGTCTGATACATAAAAACCCTATGCATTGTTATGTTGCTTAAAAGTCTTGTGACAGTGAGTACTACCACCATTGAAAATAGTTTCCTCATGCTCTAAGTCTGTAGAGGTATTAGTTTGATGTCCACCCATTGAGCGCTTAGAAGAAGTTCTTGAATCATCAAGTAAATCATCAAAATCATTCTCAACATTGTCTTTAACATTCTCCTTAGTGAAAACACTTGAGTCATCCTTGTGCATTCTACTCTCTAAATATTTTGAGGATATTAGCCTAGAAGAATCAGGAGGAGGTTCCATAGAAGCAATAGTAAGAATTTCCTTATCAAGATTACGCACTCTGATCCACCAATCTGCTCAAGCCTTGGTGACTGAAAACTCTTCAACACTATGATAATCTGGTATAGTAACTTTGGAGTAGGTACCAAGCCTAGTGCATGACTCCCAATGTTGATACATCGCCTCTAAAGTTCTAGTGCGAAAAATCTTTGGCAAACCCCTCAAAAGGTCTTAAGGATACCCAAATTGTCTGGAAAATCGATGAGGATAATATGGTTGGATCATCTGATGGTTACTTTGTCGTAAAGATAAATAGCTAGAGCGAAGACTTATGAGATAAGAAGCTTTGGTAACACTAATAGATTCATTATCAGTCCAGTGCACACATTCCTTATGGCGCAATGCCAAGTGGTCCAACTTTACACCTTTGCAAGACATTATCAAAGCCTAAGCTTGCAAATCATCAAAACACTTAGCAGAAAACTCACTGACGTAATAAGTCATCCGTGGGAGATGGTTCCAAGAAGGAGAAATGAAATGGGTATTGAAATATTCACCTAACCATCCATACAAGTAATGAATAGGGAGAATAGATGCATTAGTCCCAGGTTTCGAAGAACAAGTGATTTCATTTAAGCCGTTGTAAATGCTTGCTAACAATAGAACAGCAAGGCTAAATGTCTCACCTTGAGCCATTCTACTAGCTACCTTGAAAATTCCAGGATGAATCAAATTGACACCCCCTAAGGAAGAACAAACTTACATAACCAACATGCTAAGAAAGTGGCCAAGTAAGTCTTTTTAACATCTGCCTTAGCTATGCCAAGGTTGTAAAAAACCTCCATCTCCGACTAAGTACAAGATTTAATAGGATCAATTTCCTCGGAGGGGTTATGAGTCTCTTTAGGCCTTTGCATCTTATTCCTTGTACTTTTCTTTGGAGGTTTTGCATACTTCATAAAGCCTTTGTACCAAAATGACACCCAAGAGACTAACTTGACTGAAGACTTCCCTTTCGTCTCAGAGGAAATTCGATGATATGCAAGGAATAAGTTTCGACAACTTGGTGGGAGTGAAGACTTTGTTACATCATTAGATAATTCTTCCGCTCTCGGTACCATTTCATCATAAAAAGATCCAATGATGGGTAGTCCAAAATACAATACAAGTCCCAAAGAGAGATGGAAACCTCTCCAATGGAAGTATGCAAGGTGTTAGTGGTAGGACACCAACGTTCGCAAAAGGCCCTAATCATAGAGGCATGACGATCATAGCTGAATAAGGATGCAAAAATAGCTTCATAAGGCTTACATCCTTTAAGAAATGGTCCATGCCGACCCAATATCTCCTCAACCCATTCCCAATATGCTTCGGTAAAGAAAGATTCCTCAAGTACTTTGAATGAGCTTCCCCATTTGGCTTCTCCGTCACAAACACGAGAACCCAACAATCCAAATTTATCATGAACTTCAGTAGTAGTTGGGTGAGAGGAATTCAGTAGCAGAACATTAGAAACAGGTTTCACCTTATTAAGTTTCGAATTGTTGATATTTGTAAGCTTGTGCAAGATGCAACTCGGGACTAAGAAGAAATGTGTAATGGGTCATTTGTCATTGGCACTGACAAAGATTGAAGGTCAGTAAATGACTTATGCACCAACAAGGTAGTCCCTTCCTCAAAATCTTCACTATCATCCTCAAGAATGGTTATGGTCTTCTCCCTGAAACATTTGAAGAACACCATCCTACACAAAAAAAAGGTTGAAAGAGAGATGAATAAAATATGGGTCTAAGTTTTTAGATGTCACTATGCATTTAAGTCAGGCCAATTTGCATGGGTAAAGACCTTAGCATTCAAGTCGTATTAAGTGTTAAAAGTACAACACCATGTAGCATCAGGGCCATAACTCGTTTGCATAGATACCAATTATTATTCTGGTTTTAATTAAATGTTAAAACTTGAATATCACTATGTATTCAAGTCAAGCCAATTTCCATGAGTGAAGACTTTAGCACATAAGTGTCGAAAATACAACACCGTGCAACATCAGAGCTATAACTTGTTTGCATAGATACCAAGTATTATTCTAGTTTTAATTAAATGTTAAAACTTGAACACCACTATGCATTCAATTCAAGCCAATTTGCATGGGTGAAGACTTTAGCACATAAATGTCGAAAATACGATACCACTTCACATCAGGGCTACGACTTGATTACGTGAGAGTCCAATTTTAAATATTCATTTTTTATTTTGGATATTTAAGTTTATTAAAAATTCTCCTCAAGTATTAAGGTAATTTAATAATAATAATAATAATAATTAATTTAATTACTTGAAATCAAATTCGTCTCTGCGAATAATGAAGGTCGATACACGTTCGAAAAAGGTAGGTCTTTTCCTTCCTAAAAAAAAAAATCACACATCAACATATATATATATATATATATATATATATATATATGTATTTGGCCATTTTACTTTTGTATTAGAGTATGTTTGATTATGGTGATATATATATACCTTTTTTCATGGTAAGTTTGACTTTCCTAAACATATATATTCCACACTTCCCAAAGCATTCATGGATAGATTGGTCACTATTGATGCTTCCCCATGGCATGGTATCCAACGCCACACCCACAATATGATCTTGGTATGGCATGACATATATATATATATAAAAAGAGAACACTTACAGGTTTAAAGAGGTGAAGACTTCTCATGGTGAATTCAAGTCGGGTTTCTGAAGTTGGGTTGAAGAACACCCAAAGATCAAAAGAGCTCTCTGAAAAAGTTCAAGTCAAGTTTCTCAACTATTATCTCCTTTATATAAAAAAAAATGTATATAGGGATGACAAATTGGAAGAAGACTGAAAGTATAAACCAAGAAAGAAAACGAATTGGAAGAGGATTCAAAGTGTAAAATAAGTAGGAAAACAAAGTGAAGTTTGGAAAAAAGTGGGAAAGAAATATTTTTTTGAAAAAACAGGAAACTTCCTATTAAAATATTTCTTTGAAAAAAAATAATTTACATCAAGACTCACCCTATCCACATGACAATGCGTGTATGTGATGTGTCTTGAAGTGGGGGCATATGTAGACATAAAAAAATTAGTGGAATAAATTACCACTAATTTGGTCTTCAAAAAAAAAAAATTCCTCTTATGGATAAGTTTCCCTAATCTCCAAGGAACTAAATCCCTTGAATTAAGTAACTAAAATTCGGGAATTTGAAATTCAAATTCCCTATTTTCACCTATAAATAAAGGTGTCTTCTATCAAGAGGAGTGGGGGAAGGAGAAATAAAAAAAATCCAGAAAGGAAAATCTTAAGGAGAAAATCCAAAGGTGACTTCATACGAGAAAAGAAGCTTCACAACAAAAGAAAAAACTTCACCAAATCTCCTACAAGTTCAGTAAATGACAAAAGAACTGCTACACGGGTTCTTCGTCATTCAACAAGGTCATTTAGGAATAAGCCACTTGTGATCCTCGATTGATCTTTGAAATCAAGAAAATGTCATCGTCATCTTCCAAAGTGTGATCAAGGCAAAAGAATTAGAGGGAATATATTCTTTTAGAAAGAATTTTTTTTTTTTTTTTTTTGAGATTATACCAACAATATTTTTAATTTCAATAAATACTTTATTTGCATTATTTTCCTATTTGTTTTGCTAGTTTTGTAGGACTAAATTTACGAAATCTATGCGTACACAGAGTACTTACAAAAGAAACAAAATTCTTTCTTTAAATTAATAAATATTTATTTATCAATAAATTAATAAATTATTTTATTAATTAATAAATTAATAAGCCTACTAAAATAATAACTTCTCTTGATTTCAAGAATATTATTTTATAGGGATTTTACTATATTTCATGAGTTAAATTTATAAGTTATATAATAAAATTAATTTATTAATATAACTAGTAGTAAATTTTATATAAAGGATGGTAACTCTTGTATAAAAAATATTAATTTACTTTATATCCCCGTCAACAACAAAAATGCCCCCACATAGCACGCCTCATGGGCTAGACAAAAGAGATCCCACACGCAACTTCCCGTCTGACACATGAGTGAGGAGAACCAACCAAGGACCTCTCATCGAGAGTTCAAACTTGCCAATCTAGTGCAAAGCTCTAATTTCTCCCTTGGAGCCACCTTAGTCAACATATCTCAAGGATTTTCGTCTGTGTGAATTTTCTCAAGTCGAATTTTCTTACGTAAATTTTCTCAATTGGTGAGCGGCTTGCATCTTTTCTCGGGTTAGGTTAGGTTTGGTGGAATCGTCTCAATCTATATAACTTCCTTAATGAGTAGGTCATGTTAGCATTTGGTTATTCATGCCTTATAAAATTTAATTTTTATTATTTAATGATTTAAATTAACTTTAAATTATAAATTTAAAATTTATTATTTAATTTTTATTTTAAATATTAAGATTATTTGATAAAATTAATTTAAAATTTATTATAAAATATCAAAATGATATATTTACCCTCATAAATTATAACTAAAATAAAGATAATCGAATAATAATGAATATCATAGAATAGTAAAAGAGATTGATGAAGTAATTAGAACAAATAAAAATAAAAAGATAAAATAAAGATGTAAACTTAAGAATTTAACTTAACTCATTTATGAAATGAGGTATAACTCATTTATGAAATTGAGTCGTATCGTTTTATTTGTATAGTAAATGAGATGTGTTTAGGCCATTTTGTTATGATTATTGTATGGGTTATATTAATTCTTATTACCTTTTACCTTGATGCGATACGAACTGGACTGGTATCACGATGCTTGCTTTGTGGATCAAGTCAACAAACGTGAAACATCATCCTACTTTTCCCATATCACGCGGCTTGCATCTTTTCTTCGATCCTTGAACGTATTGTCCTCCTCCCTCGCTGCAAATTCTGTTGAGAGGCTTGGCTTCAATTCCATCTGCATGTGCATCACCATCACTTGTCACTGTTATTGGCCATTCTCTTCCTCACATTTCTCGTGGCTTTATTCTTTAATTTCTTTTGCAAATAATCAAATTTAGCTTTATTATCTTTTTGTTTCATTTCTTCATTATGTATTGCTTTGATACATGAGTTTGGAATTATCGGTGTCTTCTTGCTTTCCTACAGGACAACCTAGAATTCACAACTCATATCTCAGACTTCATCTCTCTACTGCTTCGCAATGGCTGATCCTTCTTCTTCTTCTTCTTCTTCTTTTTTCCAACGGAGCTATGATGTGTTCCTCAGCTTTAGAGGGGAAGACACCCGCAATAACTTCACTGCCCATCTCTATAAGGAGTTGCGCATCAAAGGAATCAATACTTTCATCGATGATGACAAGCTTGAGAGAGGCCAAGTCATATCCCCTGCGCTTGTTGCAGCTATTGAAAACTCCATGTTTTCTATCATTGTTTTGTCAGAAAACTATGCATCTTCTAGGTGGTGCTTGGAGGAGCTGGTGAAGATACTGGAGTGCAAGGAATCTAGGGGGCAGAGGGTTCTTCCTATTTTCTACAATGTGGATCCCTCGGATGTGAGAAAACACATGGGAAAATTTGGAGAAGCATTGGCTAAGCATGAAGAGAATTTCAAGGAGAATATGGGGAGGGTGCAGATTTGGAGGGATGCTCTCACTCAAGTTGCCAATTTATCCGGGTGGGATTCACGGAATAAGTAATTTTCTAAGCTCTGTCCCCTCTTTATTTTCCTTTTTGTTTAACATATGTTTTTACATTGTTATTTTATTAAAATTGCTCAAGGAAATATTATGATTGTTGATAGCATGTTAATATTCTCTCTTAAATTTAGATTTTCATAGCTAAATTATTAAACAAGACCTTTTGTGTTGAGTGTTTTTCTCTTGAATTCATTGTAAAATTTTAAGTAGAATTATAGGGTGATTAGTGAATCAATTTAAAAACTTAATATGAGTTAATGACTAATTAAGTCATTAAATAGATTAACTATATTTATTAAACTAACTTAATATTACAACTTAAAGTTATTTTTAACTTCAAGTATTAAGTTAAAATAGTTAACTTATAACTTCAAGAATTAAGTTAAAATAGTTAATATTTATTCTTAATTTCAAATCTCTTTTATCCTATTTGCCCATACTTGTGAGATTATATTTAACATTATGATTTTATATGCATGATTCATTTTTTATAATAAATATTTTATTGTTATTTTATGAATTTATAATACTTTAAATATGAATGTTTTATAAATAAATTTATTACTTAAAATTAATGAAAATAAATATTAGTTAAAATCAACAAAAATAAATATTAATTAAAATGAATGAGAATAAATATGTCAATTTCATAATTTAGAATAGATTTTGAGTTAACTCTACCAAAAAAACTCTTCCTGTTTAAATTAAAGAATAAGTTATAAGTTTTAAGTTAACAATTCAAGAATAATTTAATTTAAAATTAACTTAATCTATTAAGTAATAAATGTTAAGTGAGTGTTTGGTAAAACTTAATTACCTACTACTTAGCGGTTTAAGTTAACTTTAAATTAAATTGTTTTTGAGTTGTTACTTTAAAACTTATTACTTATTTTTTATTTCAAGTATTAAGGTTGTTTGATAGAATTAACTTAAAATTTATTATAAATTAGTAAATTGATAATTTTACCCTCGTCAATTTTAACTAATATTTATCCTCATTGATTTCAATTAATATTTATTTTCATTAATTTTAAAAAATAAATTTATTTATAAAACATCCATATTTAAATTATTATAAATGTGTAAAAATAAAAAAAAATATTTATTATAAAAAATGAGTCACAAATGTGAAATATAATTCTAAAATATATTCTCACTAGTGTAGGTGAATCAAATAAAAAAAAATATAGATTAAGAATAAGTTAACTTTTTAAATTTAATACTCAAAATTAATAATAACTTTAAGTTATAATAATATTAAGTAATGTTTTCAAGTTGGATTGCTTATTAAATCAAAAAAGTTATTGACTCACAGTTTATTAATCAGATTGATGGTTGAACTGCGGTTGAATCGGTGACATCCTAAATATATAATTATATATTATTAAAATTAAAATTAATTATAAAAATTTTTAAATATAAATAAATAAATTAAAAATCAATAATATTTTATTTTTAGCATGATATTATCAAATTAAACCATGCATAACTATACAAGTATTAATATTTTAAATTTTATTAAATGAAATATGTGTAATATTTAAATATAAATATATTTAAAATGAAAGAAAATTTAATTATTTAATTTTAAATAATTTCATAATTTAAAAAATTTATATTATTTTTGTTTAATAATATAATTTTTTATTTTTTTAAAGAAAATAATATATTCTTTTTATTTGCCATGCTAAGCATCACATTGTGTGAAGCTGAGTTGTGCCCCATGCCATTTAATGAGCTTCAGGTCTTGGGTTTAATTTTTTTAGGTAGATTCGAGCCCATTTGGGTTAGGCTTTTGAAATAAAAAATTGGGCCTGTTTCAATGAAAAAAGAGGTGGTATTGTTCTCATAAAACCGCCTTTACCGATCCAACCACCAGTTCAGACGCTCAAGTTATTAAGTCATTAGTGATGATATAAGCCAAGCTCATTTTTAAATGGTTTTTTTTTTTTTTTTTCTGTTTTTTTTTTTTTTTTTTTTTTTTTTTTTTTTTTTTTTTGTTTTTTGTTTATGTAAACCCTGCTAGTTCTTGTATGATTACCTTTTTATAATTTTATTTTCCATATATACAATATGGTGATTAGGACCAGCTAGCATAAATCTGTTTTGCCTTCCAATGTCATTCAATCAATAGTTACAAGTGTTATGGGTCCATAGCAATTAGTAAATCACATATCTAGAATAATGAATCGGTACTGATTAGTAAAACTGACTCATTTTAAGGCTTAGAATGGTCACACTTTATGCATTATCAAACTTACTAATCTTTGTTCTTAATCATGGCAGGAATGAGGTTATGCTTATTGAGGAAATTGTCTCCGGCATTTTGAATTATAAAATTTATATACCATTAAGTGATGCTGAGGACCTAGTGGGGATAGATTCTTCCACACGTGAAATGGAATCACTATTATGTATGGAGTCAATTGATGTTCGAATGATAGGAATTTGGGGCATGGGGGGCATAGGGAAGACAACCCTTGCAGGAGCTATTTATGATAGAATTTTCAATCAATTTGAAGGTTGCATCTTTTTTGAAAATGTTGGAGAAGATTTGAAAAGACAAGGTATTGATGCCTTACGAGAGAAACTTCTTTCACAAATATTAGGATGTAAAAACCTAAATTTAATCGGACGCACTTCAATGTGGGCAAGACTATGCTCCAAAAAAATCCTTCTTGTACTTGATGATGTAAATGATTCAATAGTATTAGAAAAGTTACTTCCAAAATGTGAATGGTTTGGTCTTGGAAGTAGAATCATTATAACGACTAGGAATAAAGACTTGTTAAGCATGCATGGAGTAAAGGAAATATACAAGGTCAAGGAATTAGAGGGCAACAAAGCTATGGAGCTCTTCAGTCATTATGCATTTAAAAGAGACCATCCTAAAGATGATTTTATGGAGCTATCTAAAGACATACTAGTGTATACTCAAGGTCTTCCATTAGCTCTCAAAGTTTTAGGCTCTCTTTTGTTTGGTAGGAGCAAACATGAATGGGAAGGTGAATTGGATAAACTAAAAAGAATTCCTAATATGGAGATTCAGAGAGTGCTTCAAATAAGCTACGACTATTTGACTGACAATGAAAAGGATATATTCCTAGATATTGCTTGTTTCTTTTTGTGGGAGGACAATGATTATGTTGCAAAAATCTTAGACAGTTGCAACTTTTTCCCAACTAGTGGAATAAAAGCTCTTATAAATAAGTCTCTCATAACCATTTCTGATAACAAGTTAAAGATGCATGATTTACTACAAGAAATGGGTAGAGAGGTTGTTCGCAAAAAGTCCCCTAAAATGCCTAGCAAATGGAGTAGGTTGTGGAATCATGAAGACATTTTTCATGTGTTGAAAAGAAATATGGTAAGTGGAAAATACATAAATTTTCATTTTTCACATACAAATTTAAGATAAAATAGTATCATTGTTGTCAAAGTAGTATTTATACATCATATAAAAATTTTATGCATTTTACACGCTTTTCAATTAATCTCTATACTTGGTTGTTAGGGAACAGAAGAAGTTGAAGGCATATTCCTTAATTTGTGTCATTTAGAAGAGAAACTAAGCTTTACAACTCAAGCCTTTGCGGGGATGAATAGACTTAGATTGCTTAAAGTCTATAAGAGCGACATTTCAAGAACCTTCGAAGATACCTCCAAAAAGGCGAATTGTAAAGTGCACTTTTCCCAAGACTTTAAATTTCATTATGATGACTTAAGATTACTATATTTGCATGGATACTCGTTAAAATCATTGCCCAATGATTTTAACCCAAAGAATCTTGTTGACCTCAGCATGCCTTATAGCCACATCAAACATCTATGGGAAGGAATTAAGGTATGATTATAAATTATTAGTGTTATTATCTTTATATAGTATGTAAACATTCATGAAAGTTAATTTTTAAATCACTTTTCTTTTTGGCAGGTTCTTGAAAAGTTAAAATTCATGAATCTCAGTCACTCTAAATACCTAAGAGAAACCCCGGATTTCTCTGGGGTTATCAACCTAGAACGGTTAGTTCTTGAAGGTTGTATATCTTTGTCTAAGGTTCACCCTTCCCTCGTAGTTCTGAACAAACTCAATTTCTTGAGTTTGAGGAACTGCAAAATGCTTAGGAGTCTTCCAAGCGACATTTATAAATTGAAATCTCTCAAAACCCTTGATCTTTCTGGTTGCTCAAATTGTGAGAATTTGAAGTGGTTGAAAGAGCTTTATGCTGACGAAGGATCACTATCTGCCTCATGCTTGCTGCCAAGGAATTCGATTAATTCCATTTGTTTCATGTTTCCTCCTTTGCCGGATTTGTGCTTCTTAACAAAGCTAAACCTAAGTGAATGCAATATATCAGATGGAGCAAATCTTAGTAATCTTGGCTTCTTATCTTCGCTGAAATCCTTAAATTTAAGTGGAAACAACTTTGTTACTTTGCCTGCAAGCATCAGCCAACTTTCTCAACTGAAATGGCTTGGGTTGGAAAATTGCAAACAACTTGAAGCACTGTGGGAGCTTCCATCAAGCATAGAAGAGATAAATGCATATAATTGCACATCATTGACTACACTTAGCTCTGGCTTCAAACTAAAGGGGGATCCCTTGTTGCGCCCACTTGAGCTTGGTTCCCCAGAGTCGGAAACTGATATTCCAGAGTTGTTAAAAGCCTCATTCAGCCTTTTTGTTCCTGGGAGAAGAATACCAGATTGGATCAGGTATTGGAACTGGGGGAGTGAAATAGAATTTGAGCTACCTCCAAATTGGTTTAATTCCAACTTCCTGGCTTTTGCTTTTGCTGTTGTCTATAGTTCCCCACTTCCGCTCAGTCACAGGAGTTATGGTTGGGTCAGTGCAGACTGCAACTTCTTCAAGTCCAGTGACAGTTCTTGGCACTATGCTATCTATCCTCAGACTACTCTAAGGGGAGGTTTTGAGTCAGATCATGTGTGGCTGCTTTGTGTACCATTTCCCCCCTCTATCAATTTTGATGATGTGATTCGAATTAAGACTTCATTTGACATTTCCCTCCGAAAAGGATTTTGTGCAATTAAGAAGTGTGGTATTGATCTAGTATACAGGAACGAAGAGGTGAATGACAATTATACGATAATGATCCAATACATCTCTCCTCCTCCTGGTAATTCAACTCTTCTCCTCGAAGAAACCCATGAGGATGATTCTATTGGAAGCGAGTTATCTTATGATGACTCAGAATCAGAGAATTCTGATTACTATACTTCTTGTGAGGGGGAAACCAGTGAAAGTGGGTGGTCTTATGATGGCTCAGAATCAGAGAATTTTGATTACTATTCTTGTGAGGAGGAAACCAGTGAATTTTGGTGTAGTAATGGCTCAGAATCAGGGGATTCGGATAGTAGCACTATAGAGGAGGAATCCTTTGGAAGAGCCTGCTCTAATGATGACTCAGAATCAGAGATGCGACCACAGAAACGCTTGAAATGGAGCCCTAATCAAGACAGGGAGGATTGAAGTGGTGAGTGACAACAATCTAACACCAACCTAATTCAACTCTATCTCTCCTCCTCCTCACAATTCAACTCTCCTCCTTGAGGCCCTAACACATTCGGAGGACCCACATATACCATGATAGAGGTGAAGGCCAAATCCATTCAACATTGATATTACTTCTTGCCTCTCCGTTTTAGACCACACCCATTTCTTGATATGCCACACTTGTTTCTCAGCACAAGTCAGTAGTATGAATGAAAGAAAATTTCATATCATTGTTTGATATAGGCTTTGCTTTTAATATTTAATTAAATTGTATATGTGATTAATGATATATAATGGAGCTAATTGATGATGTAGGCCTACAGCCAATTAATTACATGTTTGTGTGGTCCCTTCATTGATGATTTAAGTTAGCATATTCTTAGGGGTACATATCATCAATCCTAAAGGAGCCCAATGGGATTTATTGTTGTTTGGGTAATTAGTTAAACTATTATCGGTTCATTTAAGAATGGGTTCAAAATGAATTTATGTAAAACCAATCAAGTAGCCAAATGGATAGTTTGGACCAGTTTAATTTAGTGTTCAAGATTTGTCCATGGCTAATTTGAGTGATACTTGAGCTTTTGGTTGAGTGTCAAAACTTAATTAAGTTCTTTGTCTTGGTTTAAATTGTTTAATTTTTAGGTTTTGATAGATCAGGCCATTCCATTCTAGGTTTAGCATTTTATTAATGTTCGATTTTTTTTCAGCATTCCTGAAGCTTGCATCAACTGTAAAAGGGATACAAACGGTTGCACATAACCAGAAACATCTTCAAGTCCATCAATGAACACATCTCAGTTTGTATTCAGATTTGCGAACTGCTCAAACTGAATCGACACAGCAAAATAGCAGCTGCTACATTGATAATGAAAATTCTGCTTGTGGCAACTGAAATATGGAATCTTGAGGATGAAGTCCATGGGAGTCCTGGTAATATATTTTGTGAATTGAAGTCGATCTGATGATCTTCATTCCCTGAAGCCAGTTGCTTCATCATATTTGCTAAGCTGATGGTCATTTGTTGCTAGAGTATGAACCTGGTGGTCTAGTTGTGATAGATGTCTTTAAGTGGCTGAGTAAGTTGAGAAGCACTGAAGCCTCATTGAATACAGATGGCATACCTCAACAAGCAACCAAACAGAAGGAACAAATTTATTCAAGAATGGCATATTCTGTTGGTCCCCATTGTGAATCTCTCAACTTCATGGTAAGTTATTCATGTTTCTTATCACATGCAAGTTCACCTTAATGCATGCTTCAAAACCGTCGGAAAGTCCAGCTCTACATTTGATTGCATACCTTTTACGACCTTTGCATCATTTAAATGACCAAACATTTTACTGAAACACTAAGTATAACTAATTCAATATGTATTGTAAAATATTAAATTGTCATTCCATACTCTTTTGATAAAACTCTGGAGGATCTGAACTCAGATGGAGTTTGCTTTTTGTGTGACAGGTGGAGTAGCTGCCACAAGTTCATATGGACTAAACCTATGGTATGCACATTGGCTAAGATTTTCAGTTGGAACAAGTACCATGACACAGTTGCTTGGCCTGAGATAATTCAAAAAAAGCTATTTAAGCTTGAATTTGTGTTGATTTTGGTTAAAGTTCTTAGCTTGCATGTTGTATGGCTTGACTTCCAAAAAAATAGCCTGATATATAATGATATCTGCACATATCCTATGAATAATTATACATTTGTGTTGCACATTGAATTCATTAATTTAGTATGAACCACAGATTCTAAAAAGGCTTTTAACTCTGTTCAGCAGTCCATGTCCTCTTTGAAGATCCCAACCAATCAGTCTAAGAAGATACCATATTCAGGAGAAGGCTTGATGTTTTCTACAATTGATAACTCAGTGTAAGTTGTTTCTCTAGTAATGACTCACACACCTGAAACCTTGAGATGTAGCCAATGTTTATGATTCCCAACTGTTTCAATGCAACATACTAGGTTTCTTCATTCTGGTCGTGACTGAAGCCCTAACACGTTTAAAGGACCCTGTGATACCATGATAGACCTAAAGGGCCTGCAAATCCATTCAAGAATGACATTAGCTTCTTGGTTCTTGTTCATTTATACCATTTGGTTTCTTGGGGTGTCATTCTTTTTCTTACTTAATGATGTGTTGTTTGTTTCTTATCACTAAGAAGTGAAAATTTTCATAACACCATTTGGTATTGATTTTGCTTGGAAACAACTATTCCATAAGTTCTGTGTGATTAATCAATATTTATCATGCATGTTTGTGGTTGGTTAAAATCATGTATAAAGTGCCTCTTGATTAATTCTTGGAGGATCTGCATGAATTTTGCCATAGTGATGAGGTGACTAAAATTCATAGGCTTCTTAGTATATACCCAAAAAGATAGACGCCTGTTTGTTCATAATACCTAGATTGCCATTCGTTATGTACATGATGTGATCATCACTGAAGGAGTTTAATGTACAAATGAAGTCAGTTTCAAACATAAGGAATTTCTCGTTCTTTTGGAACTAGATTTTAATTCTTGTTTGCAGTGGGCTTTAAAGAGCATTTTGGGTTGCATTTGTAGTCTTAACTTAAAAGTTTTGGAGGTTTAGAAGAGGCTGAAGGTGTTTCGCATGGAGATTTTGATCTCTGTTGGTTGTTTTCTTTCTCAATTTTAAGTTGCTTAGTTTGTGTTAATTTCTTGTCTAGAATGTTTAATTTGGTATTAGAGACATGTTTAGAATCAATAATGGAATAATAGATCTTCTGGTTGGTGTCACATTTGAACTATGCTATGGAGTAAGGAACAAGGTGAACAAGATTTAGCCAGAACCTTGACATCTGTCTCATTCCTTGGGTCTTCGGTTACCATACTCCTGCTTTTTATTGTTTTAACAGTATTGCAGTCAAGGATGTAATCCAAGCAAGCCTTAGTAACATATTTTGTGAATTGGAGTTCTATGATATTCATTCCCTTGAGTTTTGATGATAATAGACAAATTTCTTTAAGAGAGCAACTGAAAGTGATAAATGGGAGGAAATGAAGAAAGATATCGTTTCTAAAATATGTTTCAATCTCATGCTTAATCATTTAATTTGCATTAGTAGTTAGATATTGAAGATAAATCCATCAATTTCTTCACATAGATTTATGAAAAAATTAATCAGCAGAATAATTTAGACTTTGTTTGAATATACTTATTATTTTTTATTTTTAAAAATAAATTTTTTATATGAAAAGTAGAAATTCTTATTCAAAAGGTGTAGGCTTACTTTATGTCCCTTTTTTTTTTTTTTTTTCTAATTTGATGCTTTTTAAAATTTTAAAAATTCTTAAAACAATTTTTAAAAACTATTACATTTTCAATAGAAGTTTTTTAAGTTATTATATTTTATATAAAAACTACTACTATTTTTTCAAAAACAGAAAACATAAAATGTATTCAACCATATGAAAGGAAAACCCATTGATCTATTGATCTTGACCTATATATTTTTGGTAGCAATCACTACCCATATTCTCTGCCAATCTCCTACCCATATTCTCTCCCTCAATCTTGGTTGTAATATACATATAAAAGCTCACCCATATCTCTTGTATACAACTCACACATATTTCTTGTAACCGAACATGCTCTCATTTTTCCATCTTCTCTATAAACCTAACATGGTATCAAAGCTCTACTTGCTATAAGCAAGATTTGCACAACACGTCCAATAGCCTCCATCATCCTTCCCATTTTTTTATTTTTATTTTTTCTTTCTATTCACAATTGTGAATCATGGTTGATTGGTTTTCTTCATCCTCTACAAATCCTGTAGTTCTCACAATAGGAAACAATCTCCCTTCTCAACCAAACACCCTCATCTCCATTAATGTTGTCACACAAATGCCATTCAAACTCAACAAAATGAACTATGCATCTTGGAGAGCCCAATTCACTAATCTTCTCTTTGGATATGATCTGCTAGGCTTCCTCGATGACACAACTCCTTATCCTCCCAAAACCATCCTGCAATCTAGTTCTACAATGCCTATCTCCATCCCTGAGTGAAAGTTATGGAAATGACAAGATCGTCTTATTCTCCATGCCATTCTTGCATCAGTCAAATGAGTTGTTACCCCACTTATCTTCTCCACAACAACTTCTATCATGAAGCATGACAGAAATTGAAGACCACTTCTGCAAACCGATCACGAACCAGAATGCTTAGTTGAGGTAATATTCTGATGAAGACAATAAAGGGCTCTCAATCTATTACTGAATACATGCAAACCATCAAAATCATTACCAATGATCTTGTTCTCATGGGCTATCCTCTTAATGAAGATGAAATTATCCTCCATGTTCTAAAAAATTTGTGTTGCCATTCAAGAAAGAGACTCACCAGTAACATTCAAAGAACTTCATAACAAACTACAGGATCAAGAAACTCTTTTGAAGCAAGATGACACCAGTAAGGAAACTCTACCAATCACTGCTCAGTTTCATCACAAATTCTCTAATCATAAAGGAAATAGTGAAAAATCTGGTGGACATTTGTGTGGCAATTTCAACAACAAAAGATCAACCAATAACTTTGGCAATAGAAATATCTTTGACAATAAGGGAAAAAGAACTATTCAAGGTAATTATAAATTCTCTAATCAAGGAAATCTCCATTCACAACAGCATTTCAATTCTTCACAACATTCTTGGCACCCTAAAAATGGTACCAGTCAAAGCTAAATTATATATCAACTATGTGACAAAGTTGGCCACAATGCCAAGGTATGTCGTTCCCGACCACCACCAAGCTTCTCACCTCAATCCAACTATATGGCTAATGATCAAGCCAACGACCATGACACTTGGATAGTTGACTCAGGTGTCTCTCATCACATCACTTCAGATCTTCAAAATCTCTCATTACACTCTGATAATGGTGGTAATAAGGACATTATGATTGGTGATGGTAATGACATTCTGATAACTCATGTTAGTTCCACCACAATTGATTCACTCACAACCACTTTCTCGCTTGATAATGTTTTGAGTTCACCCTTAATTTTAAAAAATCATTCTTTTTGTTTCTCAATTCTCCCATCAAAATAACACTTCTATTAAATTTTTTCTTGATTTCTTTACTATAAAGGATTTGAGCATGGGGGCATCCTTGGTGTGAGGCCGAAATTAAGGAAATGTCTACGAGTGGCTAATTTTATCCTCAACCTCCACAACCAAACCACAGGCCTTTCTTGCCAATAAACCCACCATGGAGTCTTGGCATTGTCATCTTGGTCACCCCTCATCTCGAGTCCTCACCAAACTAGTTTCTACTCAAGTTCCACCTATGTTTGCACCTCGTGCCTTCTCTTCTCATTGTGACTCTTGCCTTAGTAATAAAAGTCACAAACTACCTTCTGGCACCTCATCAATCTCATGTACTAGGCCATTAGAAATTATTTACACAGATGTTTGGGGTTTTGTACTAATAATTTCATATGATCATTATCATTATTATTGAGTTTTGTGGATTATTTTACAAAATATACATGGCTCTATCTACTTAAACATAAATCTGATGTCACATCTATTTTTGAACGTTTCAAAACTATTGTTGAAAATTACTTTACAACTACCATACAAACAATTTATTTTGTTGGTGGAGAGTATCAAAGTCTTAATCATGTCCTTTCTCATTTTGGTATTCAATATCTTAAGTCACCACCTCATACACTCTAAGTCATTGATACAATAGAACGTAAACATCGTTATGTGGTTGAAACTGGACTTGCTCTTTTCCATCATGCGTCAATGCCACTTTACTTTTGGACTTCTGCGTTCCAAGTAATAGGCAACCAACTCCAATTTTTGGTCACCAATCTTCTTTTGAGAAACTTTTCAAGAAACATCCCAACTACACAAAATTGTGAGTATTTGGATGCTTGTGTTACCCTTGGCTTTGTCCCTATAAGTCTCACAAACTTGATCCTCATTCTCGTCCTTGTGTGTTCATTGGTTACTCTATAGAACATAATGCCCATCATTGCTTTGATCTTATGTCCTATAAACTCTTTGTCTCTCATCATGTTGCATTTGTGGAATCAGAATTCCCTTTTCATACTCTTTCATTAAAAACAGATAGGGTCACAGACACAAGCCCCTCCCATTAATTGCTCTTTCCTTGACCAACCTACCCACTTTCCAATTCCGGATACCCATACCTTCTCTTCTCGTTCACCAAACCTAGAACCATCACACATAACCCACTGTCCACCTAATGACTTGTTTCACTCAGACTCCACTCTTCCATCTCGTACCAATGTTGGCCCCCTACATGACTCCTTGTAGGTAAGTTAGTCCCCTCATTCTCCTCTATTACATCCCCTTCACCAAAATAACTCATCCCCACACCATGGTCATAACATGATTACCAAAGCTAAAAATAATATTTTTAAACCCAAGCAAATTCTCAATTTAAGTGCCACCACCCCATCATCCAATGAGTCCTTTGAACCCACAACTGTCTCCTAAGCCCTAAAAATTCCTCATTGGCGATAAGACAATGAGTGAGGAATTTGATGCCCTAGTTTGTAACTCTACTTGGACCCTCATTCCCTCTAACCCCACACAGAACATTGTTGGGTGCAAATGGATTTTTCATATTAAGCGAAACCCTGATGGCTCAGCGATGCGATATAAAGCTCACCTTGTTGCCAAAGGATTTCATCAAAGACTTGGAGTTGATTTATTAGACACTTTTTGTCTAGTGGTCAAGCTAACAACAATTCAAGTTTTTCTTCACTTAGCTGTCACTAATGGTTAAACTTTACACCAATTGGATGTTAATAAAACCTTTTTGTAAAGGACTTTAACTGAAAATGTTTTTATGTAGAAACCACAAGCATTGCTTCATTCACAATTTCCACAACATGTCTACAAATTGCAGAATGCTATCTATGGTCTTCGTCAGGTACCATGTTCATGGTACATAGAACTCTGAAATTTCTTACTATTGATTGAGTTCATCATGTCTAAGTCTGACAACTCACTTTCATCCATTGTAAAAAAAAAAAGTTCATTGTGTTCCTTTTTATTTATGGATGACATCATCATCATGGGCACATCCTCTCAACAGGTCCAACAGTTTACTACCATTTTGGTTCATCATTTTTCCCTCAAAGATCTTGGTCCTTTGGCATACTTCCTTGGAGTTGAAGCCATACATACATACTTCATTTGACTTCTTTTTTTCTCAATACAAGTACATTCGTGATCTACTAAAGAAAATAATATGCTTGGTGCAAATACAATTTCCACCTCAATCTCATCTAGAATATCCCTTAAGTTGCATGATGGGCCCCCTCCAATTGATCCCACTAAATGTCGTCAGGTCATTAGTTCTATGCAATACCTCTTTCTTACTTGACCTAACATCTCTTTTGTAATGAACAAGCTCTCTCAGTTCATGCACCGCCCATCCACTATTCATTGGTCTGTAGTTAAGAGGGTTCTTCGGTATCTCAAAGGCACTATTCATCTTAGCATATTTCTTCAAAAGCACTCGTCATTCACTCTCCATGCCTTTGTAGACGCTGATTAGGCAGGAAACTCTAATGATTACACTTCCACATCAGCCTATGTTGTGTTTCTTGGGTGTAACCCAATCAGTTAGAGCTCTAAGAAACAAAAACCAATGGCTCGATCCTCCACTGAATTGGAATATCGAGTTGTTGCTATTACTACAGATGAAATCAGTTGGGTATAGAACCTACTCTATGAACTTCATGCCTAGTCTCCATCCACTCCCACAATTTATTGTGACAATGTGGGAACCACATATGTGTGTGCCAATTCTGTCTTTCATTCTCGTATGAAGCACATTACCATTGATTTCCACTTTGTTCATGATCAAGTGTCCAAGAAGTTGCTATGTGTCCCTTATCTTCATACTTCTGACCAACTCGTTGACTCTCTCACAAAGCCCTTTCCTCGCCTTTAGTTTTTAAATCATCACTCCAAGATTGGCATCCATGATGGAAGCTCAATCTTGTAGGGGCATGAAAAGAAAATACATTAACCCATTGACCTATTGACCTTGACCTATATATTTTTTGTGGCAATCACTACCCATATTCTCTTCCTCAATCTCGGTTGTAATATACATATACAACTCACCCATATCTCTTGTATACAGCTCACACATATTTCTTGTAACTTGTATATAATACAATATGAATCACAAAGGACATAACATGCTCTCATTTTTCCATATTCTCTATAAACCTAACACTGTATACTTTTTTTTTTTTTTTTTTGATAAGTAAAAAAAAAGTATTACATTATGAAAAGGTGCCAAAATAGTAGCCTAAGATGTATAGGAAAGAAACACTCACCCCTTTACAACTGAAACAAAAGACTAGCCAAAAGGATGTACAAAAAACAACCCCTATCTCAATGGGAACCCACCCATCAATGAAATCAATTAATTTCGAAGGACCATATTTTATAAACATTTTAATCTCTGACCAAAGCAAGTAGACAATCTCTGACCAAAGCAAGTAGACAAAAGAGGCTTTTAGCCTTTGGATGGACAATACATCATCTTCAAAGGTGATTTTATTCCTTGTCTTCCAAATTGTCCAAAAAATGTATAAAGGGCTCGCTCTCTAAATTGTCTTGTGTTTTTTACCCACAAAAGACCCATTCCATCCCAAGGGGATTTCTCCAACTGAGGAAGGAAACACCCAAGACACTCCAAACAAAGTGAAGAACATCTCCCACAAAGCCCTTGTCTTTTCATAAAAAAGTATATGGTCAATGGATTCCTCATTTGCTTGACAAAAATAACATCTATTTGCTAGAACCTTTTTGGATTTAGTCCAAAGTTAAAGTTTTGCCTCATGAAGCCTCCCAAGCAAAGAAGCTCACTTTTGGCTACACACAAGAGTTCTAAATGATCTTCATTGGGAAATAAATTGATGAGTCTAACTCTAATGGTTTGTAAACAGACTTTATCAAAAAATTGTCATTCTTCGTTTACATTCACCACAACCTATCCTTCTCATCCAAATTCACTCTTTTCCTACACAATCATAATAGAAGGCTTTCCACCTTATCCATCTCCTAATCATTAAAAGGCCTAGAGAAACGAGGACTTTAACTCCCTCCACCTTTTGAAATAGCCTAAACATTCTTCACCAAAGCCTCTTTGGAAGCAGCTAAGACAAATAAAGGGGGAAAATAATCACACAAAGGTGTAGTCCCACACCACTTATCCTTTCAAAGGAAAGTCTACCGCTAACAAGGTGCCAAATATTTCTAATTGCTTTCCACAACCCTATACCATACCCCTCCCTTACATCGCGAGAACACCATCCACCTCGTTCCTCCCCATACTTCCCTCTTATTACTTAATTGCAAAAGGCTTCTCTTTTATTAGTAAAACATTAACTCCATTTGCAAAGGGGAGCCTTGTTGAGTGTAGAAAGGCTCTTAACCCCGAAACCCCTTTTTCTTTTATCAGGACAAATTGTCACCCACCTTGCTAAATGGGGTCTTTACACTAGAACCCCACCTCTCCACAAAAAATCCTTATTAATTTGCTCCAACCTCAATATTAGTTTATAATATTTTGGATTTATGTTTTGTGATGAATCTTTTGGAGTGTTTGGGTTGCTATAATGGTGTTGAAACAAAATTACCTCTAGTCTTGATATAATGGAACTACCTTGAGGGGGTTGAATAGGTAGTTCCTAAATTAACCCTCAAATTAAATTCTTTTTACTTATTTAGTTTGTTCCTTTAGATTAATTCTTTAATAAGACTAAAAATCTCATGCACAAATAAATAAAATTGATTTCACATGGTACATATAACGTGGAAAACCATTCGACAACCTATTAGGTGTAAAAACTTTGGGTGGTCTCTCAACCATGAATGATTCTCTAAATATTAAAAAATGGCATGTTGTTTTATCTTATTACCTAATGTGCGTACTCCTTAGGGTCTTAGATTGAAAACACCCTACACACATCTTCCATGTCTTAGATGCAAGACTCTCTTGTGCTTTGTAGTGAATCCGTCGAAGCTCTTATCAAGGTTAAAGCAATTCAGGTCCAGACCTTTATTGAAGCCATGATGTACTTTGAAGACAGATCTTGAGCAATTTGCAATTGGAGGATTTTAAAAGACAATTGTTTTAGGATTTTTCTCTCACTTGGAATTTTCTTAAAATCCCACACTTTTCAATAAAACAAAACATATATTTAAAGAAAAAATGGACTCCCATTATGAAGGGTTTCCCAATTATAAAATGTTAGCGCATCACCCTATTTAGATTAAGTTGCTAATTTTGTTCCATCCATCCTGGTTTTGGACTCTAGGTACTTTCTTGTTATTTACACTATCTTTGAAGATTCAAGGTTGTTACATAATCAATCCAAGGTTAAATAGGTTATTATAGTTGAGTCAATTGAGAATAATGACATAAAAGTCATAGTGTGGACTTATAAGAAAATTGGGAATAAAATTAATCTGGAAACAATTTTAAATTAATAATTTAAAAAGGAAAATCTTTCAAAATAATAAATACAATTTGAAAAAGAATTTTAAATTGAGAATTTAAAAAGTAAAATATTTCCAAATCATTGAGGAAATTTGGAAAAGAATTTAATTTCAAGATTTAAAAAGGACAATGATTATAATTTTTTTTTAACTTAAAAAAGAAAATATTTTCAAATCTTTTAAGATTTGTAAATTCTTAAATCATTTTTAATAAAATATGAAATCTTTCCAAATATTTTTAAGATTGTTAAGTTTCTTAAATTGGTTTTTGGTAAAATAAATTGATTCCAAGTCCACTAGGTTTTCTCTAATGTATGTGGACAATTCTCTCATTAACACATGCACATAAGCTTTAAGTCATTATTCTTTGGTTAAACTTGAAACTTTCAAAGGTGTTTGTTTTCATTATTTGGTTCATGAGAGATATCCGCATCCCTCAAGAAGTTGAGGAGTCCACTAAGGAGCACGTGTGGTATTGCATTGTAGATGTGAGACTATAGCTTTAATGGACCTCGTAGTTTTTACATCCACAAAGTTTTTTAGGATTAGCTTGTATTTTCCTAGAAGATGCATGTGAGCAAGTTGTCCACTCAACCTTATAAAAAATGGTTAAAATGGAAGTAATTTAATTCAAAATATGTCTTCATGAGGAAAAGTAGCTTGTTTTTACCTAAAAGATCCTCTCCTCTTGTTAGAAGATTCTTAAAATAAAAAAATCCTCCACGAAGTTGCTGCTCACCTACCGGGTAACCTCCTCTCGTCTTGTTGTAGTTGTTTCAAGCACTTGTTAGAAGATTATTAATTTTTTTTAATATTGTTGCTTATGAATGGAACCTACCAAAAGACTTGTGCGTGGATGATATATTTGATATTTTAGGATTTCTTATTAATGGAGAAGCATTTTCTCAAACCCTGGAGTTGATCGAGCTAGCCTAAAGCTACCTTGAATGATGTTTTAAAAAACTTGAATAAGCACAAATTCTATTCTAGCCCAAGGTTGGCTAAGAAATGCTTGGCTCCCTGTTTTAACCTCCTACAACCTTTTGCAAACAAATTTGATATTATTCATTTCAATTCCTTATGTCCTCATTTTTAGTACTCTCACTATTTTTTTTGTCAACCCTACTATATACCCAAGTTGAAAATTTCCAAATTAATTGGTGGTTGATATAGGTGCCTTTTCAAAATATTGGCCCTTGTTGCCCATGCTATGATTATTAAGGAAAATAATTAAAGAGATGCACAAAATCAATCATGGCATAATAAAAATAATAAAAGAGATGCACACAATCAAATGCATAGTGGCAAAAACCCAGTTCAATCTGTATTTTTATAAATGGATTAATTTCATTCAACTGTTTAAGGTTTTCACTAAATACACCTACTGTTATTGATTTGAAATTTCATCAAATACTTTATCTTTTTCATTTGTTATTTTCACTCATCTCTTCTCTCGCTTAAAATAAGGGAGATATTTGATAAAATTTTAAATCAATGGAGGTCAAGTGTATTAACCAAATTTTGAAGGGAGGTGAGTAAAATTAACCCTTCCATAAATTAAGTGGAATAAAATATTCATAATATTTGATTGCCTCAATTGTAGGAAATAATATTCTCTTAATTTTAAGATATTCGTTATTCTTTTCTTTGAATAACTCACTATATTCTTTTGTATAAATATTTTGAAAAGAAGTAATAGAACACAACATTTCCATTGTTAAACATTGTTATGAATTTTTAAAAATAATTTTTTATTTTTAAAAACAGAAAATAGTTTTTAATCACACCACCAAACATACTCTAATTTTCTCATGTAGTTTCTAACATTGGTAATACAAAATTTTTAACATTAAAGTTAATACATAACCCAAAAAAATTTCATGTTTCCTACAATACATAGTTATCAAAATTGTGTACAATGAAATAAAAAGATATAACCAAAGTTTTTAGAATATAAATATATATGCTATCCAAAAATTTCAACTTTTGTATGAATAATAAACATATTTTGGACTTATATACCACTCTCAAATATAAAATAAATAAATAAAGATTAAAATTAATCTCAACTATTATATAACATAAAAATACTCGTGAGTATTAAACAACTTGAATATAAAATATGCCAAGATTTCTAAATGTAGAGGTCATGCCTTTATGCAATACAAAATTCCACTTCTATATACAAATATTTCTACCAATGCCTTTGTATAACTTTTAGTTATGCAAATTCAAAAAATTATCAATCACTTACCTATTTTGTATAACTTTGTATAACTTACAATGATACACAAAATATTAATCTTTCCATCAAATGTAAATATTATCTACATGCCTATTACTATAGGTTCATGCATATTAGGTTATAGTGGCATCGAAGGCATTGCTACCACTAATGAGTTGTCGAATTTGCTTTGATTAAAATGTTAATAGATGGTAGAAACAAGTGAAGAAAGAAGCCCCATATAGGCCTTATCATTCAGCCACATCTTGTGCCCATGGCAAAATTGAATCATACACAAGGATTTTAGTTGGATGGTTAGACACACTATGTTTCTCAAGAAGCTCAGCCAAACCTTGTGAAGTTCCTATTCTAAAATGCTCCAAATGGTTCTCAGTACTTTCTACTTTGTGCTGGTCAATCCCTTCACAAATGATCTCAATGTTGATAGAGTTATCTAGAGCATGCATGGACTTACTAATAGAGTTTGTTGTGATTAATAGTGTAACTTTGAGATCTTTGGAGGCTAGGCTCTTGGAGAATTGGAACATGAGGTTTATTTAACCCTATGAATGGAAATGAAGGACCTTAATTTGTTAGTATCACTGTGTTTTAATATATTTTTTGTTTTTTATTTTTAAAAAGAAAACAATAGAAAATTTTGATAGAAATTTTAAAATTTTTATATTTTGTACTAGTAATCTTATATTTTTATAGGAGGGATAATACAATTCTTTTTTCTTAAAGAAAAAATAATAATATTTCCTATATAAAATATAGGAACTTTTATATTGAAAGATAATAATTTTCAAAAATTATTTAAAAGAAAATAATTATAAATTACCTCCAATGACAGGGAAATCTATTTTTATAAATGGTAAGTTACTAATATTTTATTTTTTAAAAATAAAAAATAAGAAAATAACTCAAACCATACTTGAAATTTTAAAATATACTAACCAACAACATTGATAGAAAACATGCAATATATACTTCTTTCATGTAACTACAATGGTCAATTGGCTCTTTCTCCAACTATCCATCCTCTTCTTTTTGCACAACCAAGCCTTACTTGACTTCAACTAAATAGGAAGCACTTTGTCAAGCTTATTTTTTACCCATGGTGTGGACAACCAATTGCTTAACATGTATTAGGTCATTAGGCCAATCCATACCAACTTTCTACCATGAAATCCAGGTGGGTTTCAACCATTTGAAGTTGTTCAGACCCTATGTATATAACAGACAATAGTTTGGAAAAGGAAAGGATCAACAATGTCAACTAGATAGGTGGCAATTAGCTTTTTGTTCAAGTCTCTACTCTGGTCAACATACTTTTCATTTCATTTTAGGGTAAGCCTATCATAGAAGGATCCTTAGTTGTGTGTAGTGGTTCAACACATTTCTAGATGAGGCTCTTTATCAAGTGATCTACTTTCTATACATTATATCCATTTTTTAATATAATTAAAAAACAAAATTTGAAAAAAATAAAATAGAATAAAGTATGCAAGATAGATGGAATGGAATAAGTATGACAAATTCTCAAATTTGTCCTATTAAACCTTTTTCTTTTTTGTGGAAATGGAATGATAATATATTTAAATAATCAAATAGGGTAGAGAAAGAGTTGTCTCATCCTAAACCCACCCAATTACATCTCTACCAAGGAGTGACATAATAATAATAATAATGATAATAATAATAATAGTAATAATAATAATATTTTGGTGAAATTAAGAATAATAAAAATATATGGTAATAGGATAATAATATTAATATTATAAAATTAAAAATATTGATGTTATAAGAAATGACGATAAAAGTAATGATTTGGGTATTTTTTGTAAAAACAATGAGTCAAGTATCATTTGCTTTAATTATATAGAAAGTTAAAAGTGGACGTTGGCCTAATAATGTAGAAAGTTGAAGGCTTATAAGCATAATTGTCTTCTTTTTTAATAAACTCTCCTTTCTTTTTTTAAAGAATTTGGCATGAGAAACAAAATTGTTAAAGGGTGCAATGTAAAAGTGTCAATTAATGAATGCCTTTTTGTGACATGTTTCTTTGTCTTCATTATCGATTGCACTAATGTCTATTTAGATTGACCTTTGAGAAGTAAAAAAGAACCATTTTAAGCTTAATAGAAGTTTATATGCCTTTTAGGAATTTTATTCAAACAACTTATGCCTTTAAATAGAGTTTATTATGGAAGTCAACAAGGTATTGGTTTTTGTATAAGCTTTATTTTTGCTTATACAAGAAGTTCTCTCATTTTTTATTGATATTATCTTTTTAAAATTGTGACTTTAAAAAATAAAAATTTTGAAAATTATCATCAATATATAGATTCAAAAGTCTAAATACTTATGATATCAGGAAAAAAAATTAATTTTCATTTCTTCTAATTTAATTTTTTTAAAATATTATTTTGATTCCTTTCTATTTTAGGGTGAAAGTGTGAATAATTGAAGGTATTGTTTTCTTTTTAACTTATCCTTTTTTTCCACTTTCAATGTAAGCCAAAATACCCTCCCCTATGCTTGAGATAGGTGTGGGATTTTCATCATGTTTCTAGAAATAGAAACTTATGCTCGAAACCTTCTCAAAATAAATGATTATTATAATACTTTTTTTTCACAAAATTAGATTCATCACTAAATATATTATATTGATAGAAAACCACATTTGTTGTAAAATGAAACTTTTTGTCACAAAACTTGTCTCAAGATGGAAGTAGTTTTTGCTACAAATGGTCTATTTTTCACCACAAATATTATTCATCTCTAAAAGTAATTTTTAGTAACAAATTTTTTTATCCATGGGTAAAATTAATTAGTCACGGACTTGTTATAAGGACCACGCGACGTCATTTTTTTTGTTGCAAATATGTTTTTGCTATGAAAACCTAACTTTTTACCACGAAAACATTTATGGCAAAGCATTACATTTTTTGTAATGTGATGAGTTGAGGCACCTATATTTGAATAGATACTCTTTGAGTTAGAGATCACTACCTAATGATTTTAACCCAAAGAATCTTGTTGACCGTGGCATGCCTTATAGTCACATTAAAGAACTTTGGAACTTAATAAAGATATGATTATGATATATTCATGTTATTTTCTTTAGAGTATATGTAACCTAAGTAACCTAACTCACACATCCATTTCTGGTTTGTGATCTTGTTGTCGTTTAAGGAGACATGATTTTCTCTCTTATTTTTGTTTTTCCTTCTAAATATAAATAAGATAAGTTGTAATTCCAAAACTCAATTAAAAAATTAGTTTTCAAAAATAATTTTTCTTACTATCCTAGTCTTGCTATTGAGTGGGATGCACAAAAAAAATGTAGATGCACATACATTAAGTAGTCAAACCAAACACTTTGCCTAAATTTCTTTTTGAGTTTATTTTTAAGTTTTTCATATTTTATATTTGAATGATATTTTGTAAAAAGAACCTTTCCTATTATTATAAGAAAGTGTCATAGTGTTATTTTATTTACAAAAATATGCTTATCCTTGTATGAAATATTCCTATATGTACTTATAATATTAGATTTCTTTGGACAATAAGGAATATTGTTAAGAATATTATGTAAATATTATAAGTCTAAGAGGGAAATAGAGATGATCATATAAAGTTTATATCGAGTAGGTAGAGATATAAGGAAAAATAAGGTATTAAGTCAAAGTGAGGGTTTGTGGTTCAAGATATAGATATAAAGAGTAAGGAAACATTTTATGAGGAAGCATATGATGTTTTAGGGTTCAATAGTTGTATATATTTTTTCTATTTTTTTATAATACTATTTATATTATAGTGAACTGATTTTCTCTCATCCATGGATATACTTAGGTGAACCACATTAAAACCTTATATATCTCTTTATGATTAATCTTAGTTTTATGCACTTGCATGAATGTTTAACATTGAAGTTTCTGCCTATTCAACAAACATATGTTGCATATTAACTTCATATTTGTGTTAAAAGAAAGGAACAATGGTATGCACCTGCTTTGTTTATTTTTCTCTCCCATATACATATATGCGATGGTGTACAGGTTTTTAGTGATTTATATAGTAGCCGCTTGATACTCTCCCCTTTTGTACCAATTTTTGACATAATGGATTATTCAACAGGCAATTGAAGGTTTGTATATCTAGATCAATTAGCTTGTATCATCCTGAGAAATAACCTTTTGGTCACTAAAGTCTAAAGAATTATAATGTGTGTTTTTTTTTTTTAGCATATTGTTGGTCGTTTATATAAATTTATTCTATATGATCATGAAATTTTTGTCGATCAACTCTCAAAGACTTCAAACATCACCATGTATACATTGATATATCCCTCATGTGCATCGCAAGTGATCTCCTACTAGTATAATTAAAAAATTTAAAACATTTTATCATTTAGTCTTTCAAATTAATGATTAAATTATGATAAATTAAATAGTATATATTCAAGAATGAAATAAATTTTATTATCTAAGCTATATATTTCTTCCTCTATTATATTAAAATTACTATATATATATATTTACCAATATTGCTTTCATGTTTATTATCTAACATAAATACTCTATTTTAATGATATAAATCATAATGCAATAGGTTTTGTATTAATGTTTTCTTTTAATGTTTTTTTTTTGCAAATATATTTTAACATAAATGCTTTCATGTGGAATTCAAATATATTTTTTTGTATTTTCCTTTTAATATGTTTATATTAATGTTTCTATTGGCATAACAAGTGGTATCAAAGTTTTAACATACTTAGCAATTTTTAATTTCAAAATGAAACCAACATAAAACAAAATATGCAAGTAAACTCTACAAGTTTAACATAAATAATTTAAAAAGAAAAAAAAAAAAAAAACCTTTCTTTACGTTTTATTATTATTATTATTATTTTCATTTTGTAGTGAAAGTATGAATGATTGACACTGCTTTGTCACTTTACCCTTTTTTGCCCTTTTGGTGTAAGCCCACGACTTACTTGGAATGACACATCTCCATATGTAGTGGGTTAATCTGTTTGTAACGAGAATAATTTCAGTGTTTATTTACAGAGAATAAAATCATTTTTTTTATAAAAATATAGCCAATATAATGTTTCATAAATTTATTAAAGAAAGGAACAATTGGGCGGTCTAATAGGAAAGAGGCTATACCTTTCCCATTTCACTAGGAAAGAAGCCAATAATGTCAACAAAACTTTTACTTTCCTGCGTTCGTTTAACGCTCTTTCCTCCTCACCCCTTCTTTTAGCAGAGGGAGGATTTTCTTGCTTGTATCATAAGCGACTTCTTTGCCTTCAATTATTTCAAGTTTTGTCGGGAGACTTGGCTTCAATTACATTAACTTGCCACAGTGTTTAGTTATCGTCATTGATCATTCTCTTTTCCAGATTTCGCAGCTGTATTCTTCAATTATAGCTATTTTCAGATTTTCAGTTCTCTCTGATAATACAAGGAGCTAACACTTTGTCTGAATTTCTTTGGTTTTGTTCATGAAGTTTTTGGATTATAAAAATCAATTGTACGTGAAACTTTCTCTTTCCTACAGGATAATTCAAACTTGAGAACTCATATCTCAAGCCTCATCTCTCTACTGCTCGGTAATGGCTTCTGCAGCTCCTTCTTCTTCTCAAAGGCGCTATGATGTCTTCCTCAGCTTCAGAGGAGAAGACACCCGCAATAACTTCACTGCCCATCTCTATCACGCCTTGTGCCAGAAAGGAATCAACACTTTCATTGATGATGACAAGCTTGAGAGAGGCCAAGTCATATCTCCTGCCCTGGTTGCAGCTATCGAAAACTCCATGTCTTCGATAGTTGTTTTGTCAAAAAATTATGCATCCTCTAGATGGTGTCTGCAGGAATTGGTGAAGATAGTAGAGTGCATGAAAAGCGGAAGACAGAGGGTTCTCCCAATTTTCTACCATGTGGATCCCTCGGATGTGAGAATACACAGGGGTATATTTGGGGAAGCATTGGCTAAACATGAAGAGAACTCAGAGAATATGGAGAGGGTGCAGAGTTGGAATGATGCTCTCACTCAAGTTGCAAATTTATCTGGTTGGGATTCAAGAAATAAGTAATTTTCTGAAGTCTTCTTCACTCTTATTTTTATTTTTGATTTTTAACATTGCCAATTTAAATGCTCTTGCTACTTATTACAACATAGTGGGTATACGAATACTACATATGTTTAATGATTGAAGGACTGGGTACATAGAATTCAGAACTTTTTTAGTACACTTCTATAAGGGTAGATTTAAGACTGCCTTCACACTTCTCATATTTCTTTTATTTTTATTATCTTTTTATGGATAGCTAGACTTATTATGTGTTTATGCTTCAAATATGGCAGGAATGAGCCTCTACTAATCAAGGAAATCGTCACAGATATTTTGAATAAGTTGTTAAGTACATCCATTAGTGATACCGAAAATCTGGTTGGAATAGATGCTCGCATGCAAGAAATGGAAATGCAATTATGTTTGGAGTCTGGCGATTTTCTAATGGTAGGAATTTGGGGCATGGGCGGAATAGGGAAAACAACCCTTGCTAGAGCTATTTACAGAAAAATCTCTAGTCAATTTGAAGCATGCTGTTTTTTTGAAAATGTTGGGGAGGATTTGGCAAAGGAGGGTTTAATAAGATTACAACAAAAGTTTCTTTCTCAGTTATTGGAGGAACCAAATCTAAATATGAAGGTACTCACATCTATAAAGGGAAGACTCCACTCGAAAAAGGTTCTTATTATTCTTGATAATGTAAATGATCCAATAATATTGAAATGCTTGGTTGGAAACCAGGATTGGTTTGGTCGAGGAAGTAGAATTATCATAACCACCAGGGATAAACGTTTGTTAATTTCACATGGAGTACTCAATTATTATGAGGCTCAACGATTTAATTACAATGAAGCTTCTGAGTTCCTTGCACCCTATTCATTAAAACATAAAATTCCTTGTGATGATTTCATGGAGCTTTCAAAAGAAGTAATAGGTTATGCTCAAGGCCTCCCATTGGCTCTAGAAGTTTTAGGTTCCTTCTTATTTAGCATGACCAAAGAAGAATGGAGAAATCAATTAGGCAAACTTAAAAGTATTCCTAATATGAAAATTCAAGAAGTACTTAAAGTAAGTTATGATGGGCTAGATGATAAGGAGAAGAATATATTTCTAGACATTGCATGTTTCTTTAAAGGAGAGGATAAAGATTATGTAATGGAAATACTAGATGGTTGCGGCTTCTTCTCACTTAGTGGAATACGAGCTCTCATTGATAAGTCCCTCATAACTATTTCTTCAAATGAGTTGATGATGCATGACTTAATACAAGAAATGGGTAGGGAAATTGTTCGTCAACAATCCCTTGAAGAGCCTGGTAAACGTAGCAGATTATGGTTCCATGAAGATATCTATGATGTATTGAAAAAAAATATGGTAAGAGCAAAAAATATGAAATTTATTTTATGTAGAACAAATTAAGATTAGAAATAAAGAATTATTTTGCTTTAAATAGTTATGTGTTGATAAATTTTAGTAAGCTTTTATGCACCATGCATGCTTTTCACTTGCTCTATTTCTTGGCTTGTAGGCAAATGAAAAAATTGAAGGCATATTCCTCAACTTGTCTCATTTGGAAGAGATGCTTGATTTTACCACTCAAGCCTTTTTAGGGATGAATAAACTTAGATTACTCAAAGTCTATAAATCTAATGATATTTCAAGAAACTTCAAAGATACCTTCAACAAGGAGAATTGCGAAGTGAACTTTTCCAAAGACTTTAGATTTTGTTACCATGGTTTGAGGTGCCTATATTTGTATGGATACTCTTTCAAATCATTGCCCAATGACTTCAATCCAAAGAATCTTGTTGAGCTTAGCTTGCCTTCTAGTCACATTAAACAATTTTGGAAAGGGGTCAAGGTAAGATTATGACATGCTCATGTTTTTTTCTTTAGAGAGTATGTAATGCTTATGAAAGCTAATTTTAAAGTCAACTTTCTTTCATCGCAGGTTCTTGAAAAGTTAAAATGCATGGATCTCAGTTATTCCAGGTACTTAATAGAAACTCCAAATTTCTCAGGAGTCACCAACCTCAAACGGTTAGTTTTGGAAGATTGTGTGTCTTTACGCAAGGTCCACTCATCACTTGGAGATCTGAAGAATCTCAATTTCTTGAATTTGAAAAACTGCAAAACACTTAAGAGTCTTCCAAGTAGCACAAGTAATTTGAAATCGCTTGAAATATTTATTCTTTCGGGTTGCTCGAAATTTGAAGAATTTCCTGAGAACTTTGGGAGCTTAGAAATGTTGAGGGAATTTTATGCGGATGAAATTGCTATTGGAGTACTTCCCTCCTCTTTTTCTTTCTTAAGAAACCTTATAATATTATCGTTTAAGGGATATAAAGGACCATCATCTACCTCATGGTTGTTGCCAAGAAGAAGTTCAAATTCCATTGGTTCCATATTGCAACCTTTGTCAGGTTTATGCTCTTTGATAAACCTAGACCTAAGTGACTGCAATTTATCGGATGAAACAAACCTTAGCAGTCTTGGCTTGTTATCATCGTTGAAAGAGTTATATTTATGTGGGAACGACTTCGTTACTTTGCCTTCAACCATCATTCAACTTTCTAACCTAGAATGGCTGGAGTTGGAAAATTGTAGAAGACTGGAAGTACTTCCAGAACTTCCATCAAGCGTATATCATGTGGATGCAAAAAATTGCACATCATTGAAAGACGTCTCATATCAAGTACTTAAGCCACAATTTCCTCCTATCATGAAAATGGACCCTGTCATGGTGAGTTCTCTCTATATCCCATATGTCATGCAACAACATCTATCTTTCAGCATCCTAATCATTTTCATTCTACAGGGTGTACTCTTCCCGGCATTAAAAGTATTTATTCCTGGGAGTAGAATACCAGACTGGATAAGGTATCAGAGCTCAGGGAGTGAAGTAAAAGCAGAGCTACCTCCAAATTGGTTTAATTCCAACCTCCTGGGTTTTGCTATGAGTTTTGTCATTTTTCCCCAAGTCTCTGAGGCCTTTTTTTCTGCGGATATCTTATTTGACTATTGTTCCTCCTTTAAGATCATTACTTGTAGCCTTTACTATGATAGAAAGTTGGAGTCGGATCACGTGTGCCTGTTTTATTTACCATTTCACCAGTTGATGAGCAATTGCCCTCAAGGGAGTCACATCAAGGTATCATTTGCAGCATTCTCCATGGATGCTGGTATTGCCATTAAGAGGTGTGGGGTTGGTCTAGTGTACAGTAATGAAGATTTGAGTCACAACAATCCCTCAATGATTCAATTCAACTCCAACTTCTCTCCTCCTCTTTCTCCTAATAAGTCAACTGTTGTCCTCGAAGAAATCCATGAGGGGGAACCCAGTGGAAATGGGTGCTCTAATGTTGATGGCTCAGAAGAAGAGAATTCTGAATACCATACTGCTGATGAGGAGGAACCCAGTACTGCAACTGCCTGCTCAGAGGATAACTCTGAATCAGAGATGCGGCCACAGAAACGCTTGAAATGCAGGCATGATAAGGACATCCCTTGATGATCGGAGAAACAGACCGGACAAGTGCTTGGTATGCACCCAAATCTTCCCATAGCATCATCTCTTGGTAATGGTCGGTGGTGTGTTTCTCTTCTGCTTTTCCTTCTTAATCTGATGTTGAGTTGTTTGGCTTGTGTAGATGTCTTAAGATGAGTTACAACTGTTTACACCAGGAATTAAAATATCCCCCAACACTGTTTGAAATTAGATTACTCTCTTACATGAACAAGTGATATTTGCTTACACATGGTTGCATATCACTAGAATCATTTGTATATATGCATTCTCAATTACTAAACAGAGTCCCCAGGTTTCTTTCTGGGTTGATCATCTTCAGTGGATATGTCAATGCCTCCATATTGATTTAATACTAACTTCTTGGGGTTTCCATTTGTGTTGGTTTTGCAGTGGGAGACCTGGTGTTATATGTTGTGAATTGAAGTCAGAATGATCTCCATCCCTCTCCATCCCTGTAATGCAAATTGATGAGTGGGATTATTCCAGTGGAGGTGCTGCTCTACAGCTCTAGTGAAGGAGCACAAGTAGAGGAGAGAAAAGCCTAATTAGATTTCGTCCTCTCTCTACTCAATATTGATACAATTTTCTTTTCATTAAGAAATGTACATCAGACTAAAGGAGTCAAGAGAGAGAAACCAAGTTTTCACTAATTTATTCTTTTTTGCAAAGAATTTTTCTTCAAGGTCAATCTTATAGATCACAGTATATTTTTTTTTATTGTTTATTTTATTTGTGAAAAATAAAAAAGTTTTAAGATTTGGGAATTAGAGTTATGATTGTCTTATATAAATTAAAAAAACCCTAACATATAACATCAAAGCATATGGTTTGCAAACTTGTGATTTTCTTAAATATTATTTTATGTTTCTCTCTTATATATTTTCCGCTGCAATTGTGTTGGCGTACCTTTACAAATTGGTTGCATGTTTTGTCTTTCGAATAATTGACTATTCAATAATTATTATTGACATCATTTTCTTTATATATTATTATTTATCATTTTTGAAGTTTGTTTCATATCCTCCTTTTGGTTTCCTTATGCATATTTGTCAGATAAAATCCTTAAGAGAATTGATTGATATATAATGTGTCAATATATTATGTGAATGGGTTTTTTCTTTCATCATAAAGCTTTCTTGTAAAGTTTTGTTTTTTTTTATTGTAGTGTTATTTTTACTGTGATAGGTACATAACGCATGTAAGAAGTTTTGAGTAATGAGAGAGAGAGAGAATAATTTGTTAGTTACCCAAGTGGTCAAATTAGAAAGTTTTCATAGATATTAAATTAAATAAAATTCAATTCCTCATGATTATGTGATGGTATATATGAGATGATATAATAATAAATATATATTTTATTTTGCCACGAGTATATTGAAGTTCATAGATTAAAAATTATTTAAGGATCGCTCAAAGGTTGATTAGTGAATTTTATAGTAGTGAGTATGATCATGGTTAATTAATATACCTTATTTGATATGTTTAGTATATCTAAAGATAGCGAACATGTTATATTAGAATATATATAATTGTCAATCATAAAAAAGAAAATAAGCATCAATTATGTGCATTTATTGTTTATCTTAATGTTAATATATGAATCTGTATTATGTGTTTTAAGTTTATAACTCGAAGCATTAATGTATGAGCATTTTAAAGACCAATTTAGTGATAATTTTGATTCACTATTAATGTTTACAATGTTATAACCACATTAATAGGTTTAATGGATTAGAAGAGTATTAATAGGTTATTCATATCAATTGACATACAATCCAATTTAACTCATTTATTAAACAAGTTGTATCATTTTATCTGTATAATAAATGAGATGTGTTAGCAGCAAACCACTTTGATATGATCATTGAATGGATTGTATCCATTTTACTTTTGCTATCCACCCGAGACATTGGGTTAAGTCATCTCAATATTAATTATCATCAAATTTATTAAAAGAGAAAATGATCCCAAATTTGTAAATCTAACATTTCTCATTTTTTAACTTTAAAAAATAATTTATTTTTTACATAAATATTTTTCAATATTTTAATTATTTACATATAAGTTTTAAAGAATTAATGGATTAAAAAAGATGAAAAGATCCCAAAATATAAAACTAACCTTTCTTGCTTTTGAACTTGAAAAGTAATTTTATTTACATTAACGCCCTTCAACATTTTGACTATTTACATGCCATTTTTAAAGAAAAAATGATTTTTATAAGAAAAAAGTTAAGGTATTTTTCTTGTAAAAAAAAAAGTATTTTTTAGGTTGAAAAAATGGAGAGTTAAATTTGCAAATTGGGGGTGTTTTTATTTATTTTAATTAAAGAGTTATTTGATTAAAAGGGTAACCGAAAACTTTTATCTTTTTAATAATAAACCATTATTATTGAAAAGCAATGTTAAACAAGACAAGGGAGAGAGGCAATTGAGTGGAGGCATTTTTTTAGTTATAAATTTATGATTAGACCGATATACCCCCGCATGCTTCGTGGTTGAAGTCAACGATGGAATGCCATCCTACTTTACTAATATCACGCGGTTTGGATCTTTCCTGGGAGCCTTCAATGTGTTTTCGTCTTCACCTCCCTCACTGCAATTCCATCTGCATCTGCATCTGCATCTGCATCATCGTCACTTGTCACTGTTATTCGCCATTCTCTTCCTCACATTTCTCACAGCTTTGTTCTTTAATTACAGCCTCCCAACTGTATTCGTTTCATTTGTTCATCAAGGGATAACTTTGAATTCACAACTCGTTTCTCAGACTTCATCTCTCCACTGCTTCGCAATGGCTATTTCTTCTTCTTCTTCTTCTTTCCAACGGGGCTATGATGTGTTCCTGAGCTTTAGAGGAGAAGACACCCGCAATAACTTCACTGCCCATCTCTATAAGGAGTTACGCACCAAAGGCATCAACACTTTCATCGATGATGACAAGCTTGATAGAGGCCAAGTCATATCCCCTGCGCTTGTTGCAGCTATTGAAAACTCCATGTTTTCTATCGTTGTTTTGTCAGAAAACTACGCATCTTCTGGATGGTGCTTGGATGAGCTGGTGAAAATACTAGAGTGCAAAGAATCAAGGGGACAGAGGGTTCTCCCTATTTTCTACAACGTGGATCCCTCAGATGTGAGAAAACACATGGGAAAATTTGGAGAAGCATTGGCTAAACATGAAGAGAATTTCAAGGAGAATATGGGGAGGGTGCAGATTTGGAGGGATGCTCTCACTCAAGTTGCCAATTTATCCGGTTGGGATTCACGGAATAAGTAATTTTCTTAGGCTCAGTCCCCTTCTTTTTTCCTCTGTTTCTTTTTTTTTTTTTTCTAATATTTGTTTTTACATTATTCTTATTATTAAAATTGCTCAAGGAAATATTATGACTGTTGATAGCATGTTAATATTCTCCATTTAAATTTAGATTTTCATAGCTAAATTGTTAAAACAAGACCTTTTGTGTAAGTTTTTTTTCTTGAATTTATTGTAAAATTTTAAATTAGAATTCTAAGATTTAGATACTTAGAGCTGACATGGGACAACCTCATTTTAAATTTTTTTTAAATTTTTTTTTACTTTTTTTTAAATATAAATTTAATCAAAATGACCATGATAAGATAGCCATGAAAGCATTAATTACAACACCAAACATATAAATAATCACATGCTAGTGCTAGTTCATGTATGATTACCTTTTTATAATTTTATTTTCCATAAATATAATATGGTGATTAGGACTAACATTAATCTGTTTTGCCTTCCAATATCATTCATTCAATAGTTGCAAGGTTTGGGAGTGGGTTTGTGGTAATTAGTGAATCACATGTCTAGGATAATGCATTATCAAACTTACTACTCTTTGTTCTTAATCATGGCAGGAATGAGGTTACGCTTATTGAGGAAATTGTCTCTGGCATTTTGAATGATATAATTCATATACCATCAAGTGATGCTGAGGACCTAGTGGGGATAGATTCTTCCATACGTGAAATGGAATCACTATTATGTATGGAGTCAATTGATGTTCGAATGATAGGAATTTGGGGCATGGGGGGCATAGGGAAGACAACCCTTGCAGGAGCTATTTATGATAGAATTTTCAATCAATTTGAAGGTTGCATCTTTTTTGAAAATGTTGGAGAAGATTTGAAAAGACAAGGTATTGATGCCTTAAAAGAGAAACTTCTTTCACAAACATTAGGATGTAAAAACCTAAATCTAACCGGACGCACCTCAATGGGGGCAAGTCTATGCTCCAAAAAAGTCCTTCTTGTACTTGATGATGTAAATGATTCAATAGTATTAACAAAGTTACTTCCAAGTCGTAATTGGTTTGGTCCTGGAAGTAGAATCATTATAACGACTAGGAATAAAGACTTGTTAAGCATGCATGGAGTAAAGGAAACATACAAGGTCAAGGAATTAGAGGGCAACAAAGCAATGGAGCTCTTCAGTCATTATGCATTTAAACGAGACCATCCTAAAGATGATTTTGTGGAGCTATCTAAAGACATACTAGCGTATACTCAAGGTCTTCCATTAGCTCTCAAAGTTTTAGGCTCTCTTTTGTTTGGTAGGAGCAAACATGAATGGGAAGGTGAATTGGATAAACTGAAAAGAATTCCTAATATGGAGATTCAGAGAGTGCTTCAAATAAGCTATGACTGTCTGACTGACAATGAAAAGGATATATTCCTAGATATTGCTTGTTTCTTTTTGTGGGAGGACAATGATTATGTTACAAAAATCTTAGACAGTTGCAACTTTTTCCCAACTAGTGGAATAAAAGCTCTCATAAATAAGTCTCTCATAACCATTTTTGATAACAAGCTAAAGATGCATGATTTACTACAAGAAATGGGTAGAGAGGTTGTTCGCAAAAAGTTCCCTAAAATGCCTGGCAAATGGAGTAGGTTGTGGAATCATGAAGACATTTTTCATGTGTTGAAAAGAAATATGGTAAGTGGAAAATACATAAATTTTCATTTTTCACATGCAAATTTAAGATAAAAAACTATCATTGTTGTCAAAGCGGGACTTATAGATGATATAAAATTTTTATGCATTTTACATGCTTTTCAATTAATCTCTATACTTGGTTGTTAGGGAACAGAAGAAGTTGAAGGCATATTCCTCAACTTGTCTCATTTGGAACAGAAACTAGAATTTACAACTCAAGCCTTTGCGGGGATGAATAGACTTAGATTGCTTAAAGTCTATAAAAGCGACATTTCAAGAACATTCGAAGATGCTTCCAAAAAGGCAAATTGTAAAGTGCACTTTTCCGAAGACATTAAATTTCATTATGATGACTTAAGATTACTATATTTCCATGGATACCCATTAAAATCATTGCCCAATGATTTTAATCCAAAGAATCTTGTTGACCTCAGCATGCCTTATAGCCGTGTTAGACAATTGTGGGAAGGAATCAAGGTATTATTATAATTTGTCAATGTTATTATCTTTATATAGTATGCAAACATTCATGAAAGTTAATTTTTAAATCACTTTTCTTTTTGGCAGGTTCTAGAAAAATTAAAATTCATGAATCTCAGTCACTCTAGATATCTACGAGAAACCCCGGATTTCTCTGGGGTCATCAACCTTGAACAGTTAGTTCTTGAAGGTTGTACATCTTTGTGTGAGGTTCATCCTTCTCTTGTAGTTCTGAACAAACTCAATTTCCTGAGTTTGAAGAACTGCACAATGCTGAAGAGTCTTCCAAGCAACATTTATAATCTAAAATCTCTCGAAACCTTTGATGTTTCTGGTTGCCCAGATTGTGTGAACTTAAAATGGCTAAAGGAGCTCGGTGTAGACAAAGGAACACCATCTGCCTCACACTTGATGCCAAGGAGTTCAAATTCCATTTGTTTCATGTTGCCTCCTTTCCCAGTTTTGTGTTCCTTAACAAAACTAAACCTAACAAACTGCTCTATAGCAGATGGCGCAAATCTCGGTAATATTGGCTTTTTATCTTCGCTGAAATCCTTAAATTTGAGTGGAAACTACTTTGTTACTTTGCCTTCAAGCATCAACCAACTTTCTCAACTGAAATGGCTGGGGTTGGAAAATTGCAAAAGACTTAAAGCGCTGCAGGAGCTTCCATCAAGCATAGAAGAGATCAATGCACATAATTGCACATCATTAACCACACTTACCTCTGGCTTCAAACTGAAGGGGGATCCCTTGTTGCCCCCACTTGAGCCTGCTTCCCCAGTGCTAGAAACCAGTATTCCAGAGTTGTTAAAAGCTGCATTCGGCCTTGTTATTCCTGGGAGAAGAATACCAGATTGGATCAGGAATCAGGACTACGGTAGTGAAATAGAATTAGAGCTACCTCCAAGTTGGTTTAATTCCAATGTCCTGGCTTTTGCTTTAGCTGTAATCTATAGTTTCCCACTTCCGCTCTGTCACAGGAGTAGTGGTTGGGTTAGTGCAGACTGCAACTTCTATTCCCATCACAGTTCTTGGCACTATGCTGTCTATCCTCAGACTACTCTAAGGGGAGGATTGGAGTCAGATCATTTGTGGCTGCTTTGTGTACCATTTCCCTCTTCTATCAATTTTGATGAAGTGATTCGAATTAAGGCTTCATTTGACGTTTCACTCAATAGAGGAGTTTGTGAAATTAAGAAGTGTGGTATTGATCTAGTGTACGGGAATGAAGAGGTGAATGGCAACAATATAACAATGATCCAATACATCTCTCCTCCTCCTAATTCAACTCTTCTCCTTGAACAAATCCATGGGGGGGATTCCAGTGGAAGTGGGAGGTCTCATGATGGCTCAGAATCAGAGAATTCTGATTACTATAATTCTTGTGATGGGGAAACCAGTGAAAGTGAGTGGTGTAGTGATGACTCAGAATCAGAGAATTCTGATTACTATAATTCTTGTGATGGGGAAACCAGTGAAAGTGAGTGGTGTAGTGATGACTCAGAATCAGAGATGTAGCCAGAGAAACGCTTGAAATGGAGCTCTAATCAGGACAATGAGGATTGAAGTGGTGAATGACAATAATCTAACACTAACCTAATTCAACTTTTATCTGTGCTCACAATTCAACTCTCCTCCTTGAAGCCCTAACACATTTGGAGGACCCACATATACAATGATAGAGGTAAAGGCCAAATCAATTCAATTATGGTATTACTTCTTGCCTCTCCGTTTTGGATCACACCATATCTTGGTATGCCACACTTGTTATGTCACATTGTTTCTCAGCACGTACGAGTCTGTACTATGAATAAAAGAATATGCCATACCACTGCTTGATATAGGTTTTGCTTTTAATATTTAATTAAATTGTATATGTGATTAATTAATATATATAAAGGAGCTAATTGATGATGTAGGTCTGCAGCCAATTAATCTCATGTTTGTGTGGTCTCTTCATTGGTGATTTAAGTTAGCATATTCTTGGAGATATCATCAATCCTAAAGGAGCCCAATGGGATTTACTTCTGTTTGGGTAATTAGTTAAAGACTAGCTATTACTGGTTCATTTAAGAATGGGCTGGCTCAAAATGAATTTATGTAAAACCAATCAAGTAGCAAAATGGATAGTTTGGAACAGTTTACTTAGTGTCTAAGACATGTTTATGATTAATTTGAGGGATACTTGAGCTTTTGGTGAGTGTCAAATCTGAGCTTTATTAATTAAGTTCTTTGTCTTGGTTTAAATTGTTCAAATTTAATTTTTAGGTCTTGATAGATCTGGCCATTCCATTCTAGGTTTAGCATTTGATTAATGTTTGATTTTATTGAGCATTCCTGGAGCTTGCGTCATCTGTAAAAGGAATAGATGCATACAGGTTGCGCATAATCAGAAACATTTTCAAGTTCATCAATGAACACATCTCAGTTTGTATTCAGATTTGCTAACTGCTCAAACTGAATTGATGCAGCAAAATAGTGGATGCTACAGTAATACAAGGGAGTCCTGGTAATTTATTTTGTGAATTCAAGTCGATATGATGAGATCTTCATTCCCTGAAGCCAGTTACTTCATCATATTTGTTAAGCTGGCGGTCACTTGTCATTGGAGGATAAACCTGGTGACAGTTGTAATAGATGTCTTTAAGTGGCTGAGTAAGTTGAGAAGCACTGAAGCCTCATTGAATATAGATGGCATACCTGACCAAGTAACCAAACAGAGGGAGCAAATTCATTCAAGAATGGCATTAGCGTCTCCACCCTTTATTCTGTTGGTATCCATTGTGAATCTCTCAACTTCGTGGTAAGTTACTCATTGGAAATATTAATTCATCATTCCATACACTTTTGATAAAACTCTAGAGGATTTGAACTCAAATAGAGTTTGATTTTGATGTGGCAGGTGGAGTAGCTGCCACAAGTTCATATGGACTAAACCTATGGTATGTACATTGGCTAGGATTTTCAGTAGGAATAGGTACCATGACACAGTTGCTTGGCCTGAGATAACTCAAACCAAGCTGTGTTTGAGCTTGAATTTGTGTTGGTTTTGGTTAAAGTTCTTAGCTTAGATGTTGTATGGCTTGATTTCCAAAAAATAGCCTGATATACAATTATATCTGCACAAACATCCTATGAATACTCATACATTTGTGCTGCACGTTGAATTCATTAATTTAGTATGAACTACATAGCTTCTAAAAAGGCTTTTAACCCTGTTCAGCCATCCATGTCCTTTTTGAAGATCTCAACCAATCAGTCTGAGAAGATACCATATTCCAGAGAAGGCTTGATGACTTCTACCACGGATAACCCAGCATAAGTTGTTTCTCTGGTAATGACTCAGACACTTGCAACCTTGAGACGTAGCCGAAGTTTACAATTTCTAACTGTTTCAATGCTGCATACTGGGTTTCTTCATTCTGGTCATGACTGAAGCCGTAACACATTCAAAGGACCCACTGATACCATGATAGACCTAAAGGGAATGCAAATTCATTCAAGAATGACACTATCTTCTTGGTTCCTGTTCACTTATACCATTTGGTTTCTTGGGATGTCATTATTTTTCTTACTTAACGATATGTTGTTGGTTTCTTATTGTAAGTGTTTAACTAGGTTGGCAATTTAGGACAAAATTCCTAAATGTCTCCTAACTCGATTTTTCCAATCCTTCTTCAAACTACTTGCCTAATGAAGATCAAGTTATTGAATTTGTCAAGAAACCAAAGTATGTAGTTGAGGTTGGAGTTGGATGGAATTGAATCAAGCATATTATTTAAATGTTGTTTTTCTTAAAATATTTTTGAAGGAATTAAGAAGGCTTGGGAAGCTTTTTTTGTTTTTACTAAGTGTTCAAAATACCCTGTTCCAGGATTGATCCAACTTCAGGTCAGATCGATCCAAGTTGCACTTTCTTGATGAAATCTCATCTGTTGGATTAAGGGCTTCCTTCACTTAAAAACCTAAAATTGCTTTTTGTGCTGTAGAGAAAGACACAACAATAACCATCCCTTTTGGTTCTCCTCTCCTTTCCTAATTTGGGATGTTTGGTTGCCAAGAAAATCCAACTTTCCTATTGTTTTCCAAACTGTTTTCAATGAATTTTCTTGAGAAAAAGATGTGTTGATTCTTCATTCGTTCATCTCTCAATTTCGAAACTATTGGGTTTGGGTAAAAACCCATTTTCTACTTGTGTAGATTCAAGAAGAGGCCAAGATCAAGCTTGTGTGGACTCCAAGTGTGCTCTGAAAGATGAAGGTGAGAAGCTGAAATTGAAAGGTGTCAGTCAAGTGGCTCGGGAAGGATTGGTAGGCTTTAGCTAGGTAAAACCTTGTATTTAGTTTTTGTTCTTCATAGTAGATATTTTTGAGCGGTTGTAGGCTTGTGGTTTTTTATCTCTTCGGAGGTTTTCCACATTAAAATTTGGTGTCATTGTCTCTTTCTCTCATTCTACTCTTTGATTTATTTTCAGTTTTTGATATCATTGATTATTTAGACATATATGTTGAATGGAAGAAAAATGAGTTGAAATAGGTGTGATTATCCATTGGATATCTTGAATAATTTTTCTGTTCATTTTGGTTGATGATATCTTATAGTAATTGGAAATGAGGTAAGGAGATAATTGTTTTTATGAATTAATCTTAGGGAGTGTTCAAACATTTGCATGTGACTTGCATTTGAAATTTGTTGAGGGAGCGTTGTTGCATTCATATTTGCATGTAATCTCTACTTTGTGTTTGAAAATATTTGTAAAGAAAAGTAAAATTAGTCAAAATCTTAAGGTTAGATACCTTGTGTTGGGAGATCTTGTAAATTGGTCAATAAGACCTATTCACTCCCCTCTAGGTGTAGTCCAGCTTTGAGATTCACCTTTCACTTATCATTGAGTCTTCCCTAAAAATAAAATATCACCAAGGTAGTGTTTGTTTTTTGGCTGAATAGAAAAAACCAAAATATTTGGTTTTTTCTATTTACCTAAAAGTAATTTGTTGATATTTGGTTTTTTCTATTTACCTAAAAGTAATTTGTTGATATCAACCTCCATAACGAAAGTGAATTTGTTATCAATGGGTTCAATTTAGTTATGTTGGTTAATGTCAACAGATTATTTTTAACGTAATAGAAAAGACTACATATTTTGACTATTCAACAAAAAAAAAAAAAAAAACACCACCTAAGAATTAAAAGTTTTTTTAACACCATTGGTATTGATTTTGCTTAGAAACAGCTATTTCAGAAATTCTATGTGATTAATCAATATTTATCATGTATGTTTGTGGTTGGTTAAAATCATGTATAAATTGCCTCTTGATTAATTCTTGGAGGATCTACATGAATTTCACCATAGTGGTGAGGTGGCTAAAATTCATAGGTTTCTTGGTATACACCCAATAAGATAGACACCTGTTTGTTCATAATTTCTAGATTGCCATGCATAACATAAAGTGATCATCACTGAAGGAGTTTAATGAACAAATGAAGTCAGTTTCAAACATAAGTAATTTCTTGTTCTTATGGAACTAGATTTTAATTCTTGTTTGCAGTGGGCTTTTAAGAGCATTTTGGGTTGCATTGGTAGTATTAACTTAAAAGTTTTGGAGGTTTAGAAGAGGCTGAAGGTGTTTGGCAAAGGGATTTCGATTTCTCCGTAGGTTGCTTTCTTGCTCAATTTTAAATTGCTTAGTTTGTGTTGGTTTCTTGTCTGGAATGTTTAATTTGGTAGTAGAGACTTGTTTGGCATTGATAAAAGGAATAATTGAATTTCTGGTTGGCATCAAATTTGAACTATGCAATGGAGCAAGGAAAAAGGTGAACAAGATTTAAGCTAGAACCTTGACATCTGTCTCATTCTCTAGGTCTTTAGTTGCTATGCCCCTGCTTCTTATTGTTTTAACAGTATGGAAGTTTGTTATATTTGTTGTTTTGCAGTCAAAGGTGTAATCCATACAAGCCCTGGTAACATATTTTGTGAATTGGAGTTCGATGATATTCATTTCCTTGATCAGTTTGATGATAATAGGCAAATTCCTTTATGAGAGGAATTGAAAGTGATAAATGGGAGGAAATGAAAAAGGATATTGTTTCTAAAATATGTTTATCTCATGCTTAATCATTTAATTTGCATTAGTAGTTAGATATTGAAGATTATACATCAATTTACTTAACATAGATTTAAGGAAAAATTAAGCAAAATAAATTAGATGATGTTTTTTTTTTTTTTAACTTAATTCTAAATCAAATTTAAAACTAAGTAGTGTTTGATAATGTTAAATATTAAGTTGTTTATTTTTTCAATATTTTATTTCTATTAAGTATTAAGAAGTAAAGAAAAACCACTATGTTACTTTTAGTATTTAAAAAAAAATTAAATATTTTAATTTTTTCTATTCAATAAAAAAAATTTAAGAATTGTATAATAAGTTAAAAAAAAGCAAACAAAACAATCTTAAATCTAAAATCTAAAATCTAAAAGTAAGATGACACGTTAGACTTTGTTTGCATGTACTTATTTTAAAAATGTAATTTTCATATAAAAAGTAAAAATTCTTATACAAAAAGTGTATTCAAGTGTACACTTAGTTCATAATATTTTGAATTTACGTTTTGCAATGAATCTTTTGGAGTGTTTGGGTTGTAGTAATAGCGCTGAAAGAAATTTTATGTCTAATTTTGATATAATCGAACTACCTAAAGGGAGGTGAATAAGTAGTCCCAAATTAATTTCTTTATTATATAGGTTGTTTGGCTTGTTAGATTAATTCTTTATAACCCATTTTTCCTGTGGTGATGAATCTATTATCTTAATTTTTGTTTAATCTTAAGTTTTATTTTTCATGAAATTGTTATCTTAATTTCATCTCAATAATTTGAGAACCAAACTAAAGTCATTCCAGTCTCCTTTCACTCTGACATGACATGGAAACATCATCTTGACTTCACTTGTAACACATGGCTTCATCTGTTCTCCCATCCTTTAACGCGCCTTCCAGAGACCACGAATTCAATAACTTCGACTGCAATAAGATGACTTGTAACACACCGCATCATCTTCACTTGCCTGTGTTTAGTTGTTATTATCGCTCGTTATCGTGTTGAGATCTTACGGGTGTATTCTTCAATTATAGCAATTTTTTTGTTTCAAATTAGCGATTAAGAAAATTTAGCATATTATTCAACTGTGGTTGATATATCCTACTTTCTTTCGTTTTTTATTTGTGGAGTTTTGGGAATTGTATTAATGAATGTGGAACTCTTTCTTTCCTACAGGATAATTTAGACTTGAGACTTGAGACTTGGTCTCTCTACTTCTCAGTAATGGCTGCTGCTGCTGCTTCTTCTTCTCCTCAAAGGCGCTATGATGTGTTCCTGAGCTTCAGAGGAGAAGACACCCACAATAACTTTACTGCTCACCTCGACAAGGAGTTACGAACCGAAGGGATCGACTGTTTCATTGATGAGGAGAAGCTTGAGAGGGGCAAAACAATATCTTCTGCACTTGTTGCTGCTATTGAAAACTCCATGTTTTCGATCATTGTTTTGTCAGAAAATTATGCATCTTCCAGGTGGTGCGTGGAGAAGCTGGTGAAGATACTGGAGTGCAAACCCAATTTTCTACAATGTGGATCCCTCAGATGTCAGAAATCGTAGGGGGAAATTTGGAGAAGCATTGGCTAAACATGAAGAGAATTTCGAGGAGAATATGGAGAGGGTGCAGCTTTGGAGGGATGTACTTATCTTGTTGGAATTCAAGAAATAAGTAATTATGTAAAGCTTTATACATTCTGTGTTTTTATTTCTGATTTTAAACATTGTCAATTTAAATACTCTTACTAATTTATGTATTTTTTCTTATGACACAAATGATATAAGAATAGTGGTTATGTTTGTATCATAAGATATGGTATGAGATAGGATAAGAGATAAAATATCATATCTTATTGCATGTTTAATGGTGATAAAATAGAATTAGTTATCTCATCAATAATCTTACATTATATTTAATCAAATATAGGATAGGATATATTATTGACCATTATTTTTATATCTTTTCTACATAGGATATATTAATCGTAAGTCAAGATGTAGGATATAGATATTTCATGTATCACAAATTTTATCAAAATTTTTAATTTTTTTATGTTACTTATTTTGCAAAATAAATTTTTTTATTATAAAATTACATTTGTGTATAAAAATAAGAACCAAAAAAACATTTATAAAATAATATTAAGTTATATTATTTTTATATATTGAATAACATAATATAAACAAATATTTATAAGGTTCAAATATTTTAATAATGAATATTATTAAACGTAATTTTTTTTTTTTAAATAGAAAATATTAAAATACAATATAATTTTTATTTTAAACATTGAAAAATAATATATATATTTCATTTTATTTTATTTTTGTTTACTTTATGAATTAGATAGAAGTATAATATAACATATCTCATTTAATATACTATCTTAGAATATCATATTCATTGGATCTAATATTTAATGATATCATATCTTATTGAAAATCATATAATATGATATGTATTTTTTATCTAATGAGATATGATATTTTAGAATATACATTTCCTATCTCATCCTATCTTGCTGACCAAATATAGTCATTATATTAAATGATTAAAGAATCAAGTCCACGAAATTCAAAACCTTTTTATTAAAATTTTGTCAACATTGACTTAAGACCAACTATATATCTTGACACACATTCTCTTATTTCCTTTATTTTTGCACATTTTCAATGGATAGGTAGACTTATTATGCATTTATGCTTCAAATATGTCAGGAATTAGTCACTACTAATCGAGGAAATTATTAAAGATATTTTGAATAAATAGTTAAGTACATCCATTGGCGATACCAAGAATCTGGTTGGAATAGATGCTTGCATAGAAGAAATGGAAATGCGATTATGCTTGGAGTCAAATGATGTTCGAAGTAAAATGGTGTTCGAATGGTAGGAATTTAAGTTATGGGTGCAATAGGGAAAACAACTATTTTTAGAGTTATTTACAGAAAAATCTCTAACCAATTTGAAGCCTGTTCTTTTTTTGAAAATGTTGGAGAGGATTTGGCAAAAGAGAGTTTGATCGGATTACAACATAAATTTCTTTCTCAACTATTGGAGGAAGAAAATCTAAATATGAAAGGACTCACATGTATAAAGTGTGATTATTGTGCAAGGACCTCATCTCATCTTGCATAGCCTCAATCTACTCTCTCTTTTTCTCACTTTTTGTAGCTTCTTCAAAGCTCTCAAGTTCTTCCCCATCAATGAACATCACATTTCTTATAGGGAGTATCTTGTGGAAGACTGACGATTCTTGGTAGACTGTTTAGGTGGAACTATAGGAATAGCTTGTGGTACTTATGACTAGTCAAGAACATCATCAAAATTTCTAACCTCTACAAGTTTTGAATCATCACTTGCACCATGTTAGTCATTTTGTGTCTCAACATCAAGTTGATCTACTACCATTGGTGTTGGGTGAATTATTTCCAAGTCAATAAACTTGTCACTGCTATCAGATTCTGCTTTCTCCATCTTATTAATGTCTATTATTGTTTGATCTTCCATTAATACAATGTCTCCACTTCTAATCAACTTCTTCTCAATTGGATTATACAATTTGTACCCAAATTCATTTTGGCCATGACCCACAAACACACACTGGTGTGTCTTCACATCAAGCTTGGACCTTTCATCTTTTGGAATGTGCACAAAGGCCTTGCATCCAAAGACTCGCAAATGATCATAGGAAACATCTTTGTCTATCTACACTCTATTTGGCATATCAAACTAAGATATTCCTTTAAGTTGTGTTTGGTTCCTAAAAAATACTAAGAAAAGAAAAAAAATACAAAGAAAAATAATTTTTTCATGTTTGGTTGTCCTATGAAAAATATAAAAGAAAATTAAATATAATTAAAATTTTATGTATATTCAAATTATTTAATTTTTATATCAATGAGTTAAAATAAATAAAATGAGCTTAAAGTAATAAATAAAAATAATTTTTTAATTTTTAATCTATTTTTTTTTTCTTCACTTTTTCTTTCCTTTCATTTTTCTTTTGTATTTTTTTCCCTTACGTTTTTCCTTAGATTTTTTGGAATCAAACATAGCCTTAAAATTTTATTGTTATATATAGGTAATTAGATCTATCTAAAGTGCAACTTAGGAAGTACCAACTTTGTTCAATTGCATAGTCTAGTATTTATATAATTTTGCTCACTTATCCATTACTCAAAGAATATCCCTTGACTTGTCCAGATTGAAAGAGATAAATTTCACTAATGAAGCTTTTGCACAGATGAAGTGGCTTAGATTGCTCAAAGTCTACAAATCTAATTTTCTTATGGATTTCAAAAGAGAGGAGTGTAAAGTGCACTTTTCCAGAGGCTTTAAATTCCATTGCGAAGAACTGAGGCACCTATATTGGTATGAATACCCTTTGAAATCACTGCCCAATGATTTTAACCTCAAGAATCTTGTTGACCTCAACATGCCTTACAACCAAATAAAACAACTTTGGAAAGAGACCAAGGCATCATTATGATTTATCCATGTAATTTTCTTTAGATTGTATGTAGTGTTCATGAAAACTCATCTTCTTAAGCCTTGTTTCTTTCACTGCAGGTTCTTGAAAACTTGAAGTTCATGAATCTCAAGCACTCCAAATTCTTAACAGAAACCCTAGATTTCTCAAGGGTTACCAACCTTGAACAATTAGTTTTAAAAGGTTGTATATCTTTGTATAAGGTTCACCCATTACTTGGAGATTCGAACAAACTCAATTTCTTGAGTCTGAAAAACTGCAACATGCTCAAGAGTCTTCCTAATAGCATTTGTGATTTGAAATGCCTTGAAATATTCATTCTTCTGGTTGCTCGAAATTTGAAGAGTTACTTGAGAATTTTGGGAACTTAGAAATGTTAAAGGAGTTTTATGCGGATAGAACTGCTATTAGAGTACTTCCCTCATCTTTTTCTTTATTGAGAAACCTTGAAATATTATCCTTTAAGGGATGTAAAGGACCACCACCATCTACCTCATGGTTGTTGCTAAGAAGTTCAAATTTCCATGGTCTGGTATGGTCTCCTTTGTTAAGTTTTGGCTCCCTAAAAACTCTAAGGCTTCATGCCTGCAATATATCAGATGAAGCAACTCTTGATAGTCTTGGCTTCTTATATTCACTGGAAGATTTAGATTTAAGTGAGAACATCTTAGTTACTCTGCCTTCAAATATCAGCCAACTTTCTCACTTGAAAATGTTGGGGTTGGAAAATTATAAATGATTGAAAGCACTGCCGAAGCTTCCAACAACCATACGTATACTAATGGCTCATAATTGTGTAGGGAATTAAACCGAATTCCCAACCTATGAGAAACAAAATTGAGAAAACACACGCCAAAAGAAAAACAAGCACAAGACAGTATTTACGTGGTTCGGCAATTTGCCTACGTCCACGGAGTTGCAGGGATATCATTATTATTAGGGAAGAATCCAGAGTACAACCCATGGCTACAATAAAAAAATAAAATTTTTTCCATCATGACCTAGAATATTTATAGAGATATTTCGAATAACCTTCCTTATTCTATAAGGAAGTCTAATATTACAATAATATATCAACATGGAAATATTCTATGTAATATTCTTTACAAAAAGGAATCTATACTAATTAGGAATTTGAGACACTTCCTAATTAAACTAGGCTCCACAAAGCCCAACAAATCTCCCACTTGGAGACTAGTTCAATCGCCAACATCAAACCGTTATCCCCAAGAAACAATCCCTCATCCCTGCAACTCATCCTCCTGTCCTCAAGCTAGAAGACCAATTGAAGTTGCGCACAGCTTCAACTTCTCAATAGTGACACCCTTAGTCAACATGTCTGCCGAGTTCTTAGATCCACTAATCTTCTCAAGTATTACCAGTTTATCTTCAACAAGGTAACGGATAAAGTGGTATTTTGTTTGTATATGCTTCGATTTTGAATGAAAAGCCGAATTTTTGGCAAGAAAAATTGCACTCTAACTATCACTGTGTAGAATGCCCATCTCCTGTTTCTTACCCAATTCATCTAAGAAACCATGTAGCCAAATCATCTCCTTTCCAGCTTCAGTTGCTGCAACATACTTAGCTTTTGTAGTAGACAAAGTAACCATCTTTTGTAGATTTGAAGCCCATGATATAGCTGTACCACCTAGAGTAAAAACAAACCTAGTAGTACTCTTTCTACTATCAATATCACCAGCAAAATCAGCATCTACATAACCCTGCGGTTTCAAACTTGCACCTATGAAGCAAAGACTTGTATCTAATGAACCCTTCAGATATCTTAGAATCCACTTGACTGCCTCCTAATGCTGCTTTCCAAGCTTACTCATGAATCTGCTCACAACTCCCACTGCATGTGCAATGTCTGGCCTTGTACACACCATAGCATACATCAAGCTGCCAATAGCTGAGGCATAGGGCACCTTGCTCATATGGTCCCTTTCTGCTTCTGTCCTTGGTGACTGTTCTTTGCTTAGTTTGAAATGACTACCCAAGGGTGTGCTCACTGGTTTAGCTTCATTCATGTTGAACCTGTTGAGAACTTTCTTAACATACTCTGACTGTGAAAGCTTCAATGTACCATTAGCCTTGTCTCTAATGATTCTTATACCAAGGATTTGCTTTGCAGCTCCCAAATCCTTCATTGCAAATTGTTTGGACAATTGCTTCTTCAGATAATTAATCTTCTCAATGCTAGACCCTGCAATAAGCATATCATCCACATGCAACAGTAATATGATGTAAGAATTGTCAAAAGACTTAACATAGCAACAGTGATTAGCTTCACATCTCTTGAACCCAATTCTATGTATAAAACTGTCAAACTTCTTGTACCGCTGTCTAGGAGTTTGTTTAAGGCCATACAATCTCTTTCTCAGTTTGCAGACTAGATTCTCTTGTCCCTGAACAATGAACCCTTCTGGTTGAATCATGTAAAGGTCTTCCTCCAAGTCACCATGAAGGAATGCTGTCTTCACATCTAATTGCTCAAGATGTAAGTTTTCTGCAGCCACTATTCCCAGTACAAGTCTGATTGTTGACATCTTCACAACTGGAGAAAATATCTCTGTGTAGTCAATGCCCTCCTTCTGCTGGAACCCTTTAACAACTAATTTGGCCTTGTAACGTTTGCTACCATCATGCTCATTCTTTATTCTGTATACCCACTTGTTGTGCAAAGCCTTCTTTCCTACTGGCAATTCAGTTAGTTCCCATGTCTGATTCCCCAACAAGGAATCCATCTCATCCTTCATGGCTAACTCCCACTTGCTTGAATTCTCATCTTGCAAGGCTTCATCATAACACTCTGGCTCACCATCATCAGTCAACATGAGATAATTTAAAACAGGTGAATAACATTGTGTAGGTCTAATGTTCCTGGAAGATTTGCGAACTTCAGCTACAGGTGTACTCAGATTTACCTGTGAATTTACATTCTCTTTATCTTCTTCACCCCCCTTTTGGACAATACTTTAAGTCAATTCATTTAAGTTGACAAACTCATATTTCTTTAAATCTGTCTCTGTAGCATCTGACACTACAGTTGACCTGTCCTTGTACATAACCTGTTCATTAAATATCACATTTCTACTTCTGATGATTTTCCTGTTTTGTTCATCCTAAAACCTATAGCCAAATTTCTCATCACCATAGCCAATGAAAAAACATATTTTAGACTTTGCATCAAGTTTACTACGAGCATCAGAATCAATATGAACATAAGAAACATAACCAAAAACTTTTAAATGTGAAAACTTTACCTCTTTACCGCTCCAAACCTCCTCAGGAAGTCTGAACTCCATGGGAACTGATGGTCCTCGATTTATTAGGTAAGCTGCAGTGCTAACAACATCAGCCCAAAAAGTTTTTGGTAGTCCAACAAGCAACCTCATACTTCTAGCACGCTCATTTAGAGTTCTGTTCATGCACTCAGCCACACCATTTTGCTGTGGTGTCCCAAGAATGGTCTTCTCCATCCTAATTCCCTGTGCATCACAATACTCACTGAACCTTCCATCTATGTACTCTCCTCCATTATCTAACCTCAAACATTTTACTTTCAAACCTGTTTCTGTCTCAACCATGGCCTTCCACTTCTTAAAAGTTTCAAATACATCAAATTTATTTTTCAGAAAATAAACGTATACCTTTCTACTTGAGTCATCAATAAAAGTGATGTAGTACCTTGAACTTCCAAGGGATGCAACTAGAGAAGGCCCCCACAAATCAGTGTGTACTAGTTCTAATTTTTTAGCCTTCAGTGTCCTGCCAGTTTTCAAGAAGCACACCTTTTTTTACTTTCCTAAGATGCAAATTTCACACATGTCAAAATCAATAGACTTCAATTCTGGTAGTTTTCCTTTTGACAACAACATCTTCATCCCTTTCTCACTCATGTGACCAAGTCTGCGGTGCCATAAGCTTGTATCAGTACTTGCATCAGCAACTGCAATTGTGTCTCTTGAACATGAGGTCATATACAGAGTACCAGTCTTCTTTCCATGAGCCAATACCTTAGCTCCCTTTGTAACCTTCCAAGTACCACCAACAAATAGTATTGCATGTCCTTCATCATCAAGTTGTCCAACAGAAATCAGATTCCTCCTCAGGTCAGGAATATGTCAAACCTTCTCCAATAACCAAACAGGCCCATTGGGCAACGATATCCGGACGTCTCCCAGACCCACAACATCCAAGGCTGAACCATCAGCCAAATGCACCTTACCAAAATCACCTGCAGCATAATTCTGTATGATTTCTCGGTGTGGAGTGGTATGAAACGAAGCTCTTGAATCCAAAACCCAATCATCAAGTGAACTATCTACTGCAAGAAGTAATGCATCCTGTACCTCTTCTGTTATAGCATTAGCAGAATCATCTTCATTCTTCTTCTTAAGACTTTTGCATTGCCTTTTAAAGTGACCTGTTTTCCCACAGTCCCAACATTGTACATGTTGGCTTGATCTAGATTTGCTTCTATTCTGATTAGAATTTTTGGATTTTGATGTACCCCAATTCGAATTTCTATCATTACCCTTGCCTCTTGTTTCAAGGTTTAGGGCAGAACCAGATCCTAAGGTTTCACCTGCATCTCTTTAGCGAATCTCCTCAGCCAGAATTAAATCTCGTATATCATTGTACTTGAGCTTTTCCTTTCCTGTAGAATTGCTTACTGCCATCCTCATTTCCTCCCAACTGTTTGGCAGAGAAGCCAAGACGATCAGAGCACGAATCTCATCATCAAAATCAATTTCTACAGATGACAATTGATTTGTGATTGTATTAAATTCATTCAGATGTTGTGCTACTGATGCTTTTTCTCTGCCATCTTCAAATTGAACAATTTCTTCATCAAATGCACCTTATTGTTTGCGGACGGCTTTTCATACATACCGGACAAAGCCTTCATCAGATCTGCTGTGGTCTTCTCCTTTACAACATTGTGGGCAACAGACCTAGACAGAGTTAACCTAATAACTCCCAAAACCTGTCTGTCAAGAAGCGCCCATTCTTCAGCCTTCATACTCTTAGGTTTTGTCCCCAAAAGAGGCAGATGCAATTTCCTCCCATAGAGATAATCTTCAATCTGCATCCTCCAATATGCAAAGTCTGTGCCATCAGATTTTTCTATTCCAGACGCCTTTCCTGCTTTCTCTGCCATTGCTTCCACTCAAACCTAACCCTAAGCTCTAATACCAGTTGTAGGGAATTAAACCGAATTCCCAACCTGTGAGAAAAAAAATTGAGAAAACACACGCTAAAAGAAAAACAAGCACAAGACAATATTTACGTGGTTCGACAATTTGCCTACGTCCACGGAGTTGCAGGGATATCACTATTATCAGGGAAGAATCCAGAGTACAACCCACGGCTACAATAAAAAAATAAAATTTTTTCCCTCATGACCTAGAATATTTATAGACATATTTCCAATAACCTTCCTTTTTCTATAAGGAAGTCTAATATTACAATAATATATCAATTTGGAAATATTCTATATAATATTCTTTACAAAAAGGAATCTATACTAATTAGGAATTTGGGACACTTCCTAATTAAACTAGGCTCCACAAAGCCCAACAAATTACACATCATTGGAAACAATCTCAAATCAATCATTTGGCTCCCTACTTATGACTATCAAATTGAAGGAGCATATCTATTGCCCAATAAATCGGGTGAGATTTTGCTGCGGTATATCATAATTCAATTTCCCACTAAATAATACTCAATTTAATTTCATTTGTGGTAGTGTAAAATAAATGTCGAATGATTTAAGATAGTAAAGCAGCAAGCAATTTCTATCTCTGCTAACATCCTCATCATGTTCATTCTACAGGATGGACTTTTACTTCCTGCACTCAGTACGGTTATTTTTGGGAGTAGAATACCAGACTGGATAAGGTACCAGAGCTCAGGGACTGAAGTAAAAGCAGACCTACCTCCAAATTGGTTTAATTCCAACTTCCTGGGTCTTGCTTAGTGTGTTATCACTGTTCCCAGGTCAGGTCTTGTGTCACTTGCCGATTTTTCTGGTCTTTTTTGGAGATCATGTACCTTGTTCTATTCCACATCCAATCACGCTTCTTCCTCCCTTGATGTTTGCACATATCCATTCATCTTAAGGGAAAGGTGGAGTCAGATCACATGTGGCTGGTTTATGTACCACTTCCCCACTTCATCAATTGGCATCAAGTCACTCACATCAAGGCTTCATTCAGAATAACCACCTTCATGTGCCTTAGTGCAATTAAGGAATGTGGGATTGGTCTAGTATATGTTAATGAAGAGGTGAATTACTCTGTCTTCTCTCCTCCTCCTCCTCCTCCTAATGAGTCATCTGTTGTCCTTCAAGAAATCCATGAGGAGGAACCTAGTGGAAGCGGCTACTCTAATATTGATGGCTCAGAATCCGAGAACTCTGATTACTATTCTGCTGATGAGGGGGAACCCACTGCACCCCTGCTGTTAGGATCACTCTGAATTGGAGATGTGGCCAGAGAAACGCTTGCAATGCAGCCATTATCAGAGCATCCCTTGATGACGAGGATCCAGGCAGACAAATGCTTGATATGCACCCAAATCTTCCCATATCAAGTCTTGGTGAGCTGTGTGCGTCCTTTGTTTCTTTTCCTGAAACTGACTTTGAGTTGTTCAGCAAAATACTTTTGACTTCTAATATTCTGGAAACATATCATAACTATTGGAATTTTTGGGTGTTGTATTAATGGTGTTACTGACAAGTTTTTGAAGTTTGATAGATGTTGGGTTATTGTTGCCATGGATATCTATACCTACATACTTACATTCCATTTGCACATTCAGTTCATGAATGCAGTTTCTTATTTTATTCTGCTCAAAGGTTGCACTCTTATATGTAGTCATAAGTGTGCTTGTGAGTTTAGACCAACCATAATTCAAATTATTTGATACTTTCTTTTCAGGGAACACACTATCCAAACTATTTTCATAACTTTGAATATATGAGTAAAATGTGGCTACAGCCAATAAAGCTGAATGAATTTCTCAAATTAAATCAGTAGTAAACAAGCTTATAGAGTCATCTTCATATGAGAAGAATAGAGATTAGATGACAATTGGAGACTCTTCATTCTCAAAGATTTTGAATATCATCTAAAATTAATTCATAAGAAAGCAAGATTCGATTCCAAGCTCGTGGAACCACTGCATTTGCAAAGGAGTTGCTCTGTAGAAAGCAAGAAAATTATCTCCCTCCATGGAAATTCTGATTCCGGCCTCTGCAAAAGAGGAACGGCTTGTCACTTAGTGTAACTCAAGATTCTAATCATTTCCACCCAAAGAAAGTTTTGAAAGTTACAATTTGCAATGTTTGTCAAACTCATGTTAAACAAAATGTAGAAGAACCGGATTTTATGACTCAAACATAATAATGTTAGCAAAAGTTCCTGCAGTTTTTATCCTAGTACTCAACAACATAAGTTTCTAACACTCATAAAGCAACCAAAACTATTACTATTAAAACTTGAAGGTTGTAATGCAAAGAATCATTCATACTCTGAAAAGAAGTATGCTGGGTGTTTCATCAGGCAACTTGCATTCATCACCCAACACCAACTTAGCTTCATTTTCTTAATCAAACTCCCCATATTCGCCACCAAGTGCTAAATAAAACTCAACACTGTCAACAGCTAATTATGAAGGCTTAATAACAAATTTCAGCATAATCAAAGGTCAGATTCAACAAAAATATCTGCCTAAAATATCAAAGAATACAAGAAAAAATGACTAGGAGAATTTCAGTTGCTTCAATCAATATAACTTGATAAGAGAAAAGATGATGACTCACCGAAAAGTCAGACAGATATATAATATATAGACATGATTGGAGGAGTTCGCTAAGAATCATTGACGAAAAAAAATCATCACTGATTTTGAGAATGCATGACCAAATCAACAGAAAAGAGAATTTTATTGGAAAAAAGACCTGGATGATGGTAGTCATTCTTGAGGACGTTTGTGCTTGAGCTTGAGCGTGGGATCATTGGTGGGTCCATCACTGCTGCCACTAGAAGTAGAGTCCATTCCACTTCGATTGAGTCCTGCTCTGTCACTGCTTCTCTCGACTACATTACATCCCCTACTCTTAAGCCGTTTTCTATTTTGTGGATGGATTCCTTCAAGGTCTTCTGCATATATAAGACATACGCCACACTTCTTCACCACATTGGATGAACTTGAGTTGAATCTGTGGGCTGCTTCAAAAGAAATCTCAATGTGATTCCACTCATTGGGGTCATTGAATTGAAACAACCTCAACTGGGAACATGGTTGATAACCCAGCCAGACATGTTCTGACCCAACAATGTTGCCTGTCCAATGGAAATCATGGCCGAAGTCTTTCAAGTCTCCATAATAAAAAACATTAGAATTCAAATGGCACATAATTCTCTCAGGAAGATTTTCAAGAACAGAGCAGAGAGCAAATCCCAAGAAGTCATCACTATACCAATCTGTAGGGAGATGTATTTTTATAGAAGATCCCACATTCTGATGCCAGATCCACTCAGGAATCCCAGTGCCAGGAAAAACAATACTAAATGCAATATTTTCAAGCAATTTCTGCATCATAACAGGTGAAGTAGTTACAGAGGAATCAGAAGCAGTGGAAGACACATATATATGTGGAAATATTTGTAATTCTGTCCTCTTATCATCACTGGATTGGCCCTCAACTGGTTTGGAGCAATTATAGAATAGGAACTGTAGCCCTTGCAATGTGCTTACACTTGATGAGCCTGGCAAAAGAGCTGTGCAATTGTGTGCATCTATGTCTTGGACACTCGATGGAAGCTCCGGAATTCCTGTGAGACTCTGGCACTGCCCCAATCGAAGGTCTTTTAGGTTTGTAAGTTCACTGATGCCAGCAGGTATGCTTAGAAAATTGTTTCTGCTTAGATCTAATTTCTTCAATGAGATTAAGGAGCAAATACCATTGGGGATTGCTCCTTCTATTAGTTTGCAGTCACTTAGGTGTTAGGTCTAAATTTGATAAGGACCTGAAACTAGAAAAACTAGAAGGCAAGCGCAAACCAATCCCATTTGAACTGTTTCCATGCAATAACCAGAATGACAAGAGCGAACCCAATGAGGTCGGTGCTAATATTTTACATCCAGGATAGATCAATACTTGCTGGTTTCTCAAAAGAACAATTGAGTCAGGAGGTTGTGCTATAGCAGTTCCATCTGCATGGAGCTGTGCTAGACGTTGCAGGCTCCCGAGGTTCCTCGGCAAATTGTTTAATTGTGAACAACCAGAGACAATAAGTGTTTCAAGAGATGTCAAATTACACATGCCGTTTGAAAGACTCGCAAGGTTTTTGCATTTCCTCAGATTCAATAAAACGAGGCCTCTGAGACGTTCAATTGATGAGGAGGGTAGCATTTCGATAGGTGTCCCATCTAAAAGAAGCTCTTTCAAATTGTCCATATTCTCCATCACTTCTGGAAAACTTTCAAGTCTTGAACATCCAGAAAGAGAGAGATTTTCAAGGGATTTCAACTTACAAATACTTGTCGGAAGACTCTTAAGATTTTTGCACCATTTCAGATCCAATAAAACAAGTCCAGTGAGATGCCCAATTGAGGAGGGAAGTTCCTCAATAGCAGTTGAAGTTAAATAAAGCTCCAATAAATTTTCCATGTTACCTTGAATATTTGGAAGCTTCTTGAGCCCTGAGCAGCCAGAGAAATTGAGAATTTCAAGTGCTTTCATGTCGATAATGCTGGGAAAACAAATAAGCTTTTTGCAATTTTTCAAATTCAATAAAATAAGCTTGTTCAGCTTTCCAATAGATGGGTGAACCTCAAGCAAACTTGAACAACCATCAAGAATTAGTTTCTCCAGATTGGGCGCAGTAACTGTCATGTCTGGAATTTCAATGAGGTGTTGAGAGCAACTAACTTTTATAGTATTTAACTTTTCAAGAAGCTGTAATAGAAAAAACAAAAATAAAAAAATAAAAAATAAAAAAAAATAACTTTGATATATCAGCTTTCATGAACTTTAGAGTTTAATCAAAGAAGAAATATGAATAAACAATCAATCATCATACCAAGTCACCTCCCCAAAGTCGTTTTAAGCTGCTATAACACATGTCAAGTTCAACAAGGTCCTCTGCATAAAATCTTGATGGCAAAGATTCCAAAGGATATCCATGCCAATGGAGATATCTTAGCTCATAAGAAGGGAATTCAAAGTCTTTGGAGGGCTTTACTTTATTATCCTCCCTCATAAAAGCAGATTCTAGATCCCAATAGATTTTGAGCAGTCTAAGATTCTTCATCATTGCAAAAGCTTCAGTAGAAATGTGTATCCGCGTCAGTCTAGACAAGTTCAGAAGTATGCCTTCAATTGCCTCTGTTCCTTAATAAACAAGAGTAGAGCAAAATACATAAAAGTGAAGTAAGACATGTAACTTAGACAAAATGATATTGTTGAAGCTTAGGTATTCTGAATAACCTTAAGCATGAAAGTAGATTCATTTGTATTTGCTCTTACCATTTTTCTTGTCAATACACGATTTACAACCTCGGGATAGCACAATCTGGTCCATTTTCCAGGGTCTTTAGGACATTCTTGTCGAACAATGTCTTGTCCCATTTGTTGCAACAAATCATGCATCCATATCTTATTGTCTAAGATAGTTATGAAGCATTTATCACCAAGGATTCCTATTCCACTCTCCGCATAGAAGTTGCAAGCATTTAGGATTCTAGTAACAAAATCTTTATCCTCTCCATTAAAGAAGCAAGCAACATCTAAGAATATTTGTTGTTGCGTGTAATCTAATACATCATAACTTCTCTTAAGCACACGTTGGATTTCTTGGTTAGGTTCCCTCTATAGTTTTTGCAATTCGCTTTCCCATTGACATACTGTCTTGCCATATAGGAAACAACCCAAAACCTTAAGACCTAATGGAAGGCCATTAACATAATGTACCACCGAGTTTGAAAGTGTTTCATAGTCTTCTTTTGGATGGTTGTGTTTAAATGCATTCCAACAAAAGAGTTCAACAGCTTCGTTGTGATCTAATTTCTTAGCCTCATATAATGCATCCATTTCATGCACCTCCAACAAATGCTTATCTCTAGTTGTTATAATAATTCTACTTCCTGGACCAAACCAATTATGATCACCAGCTAAAGCTTCCAGTTGGTTCAAATCGTCAACATCATCAAGAACAAGAAGAACCTTTTTAAAGCATAGTCTGTCTTTTATCATATGGATCCCTTCATCAACATTCCTTATAAAGTTCTTCCTTCTTGGCAAGATATCATGAAGAAGCTGTTTTTGTAAATAAAGTAGACCCCGACTTTTAGAATCCTCTCTAACATTAGCAATAAAGCTAGTAATCATGAATTGGGCACCAATTCGATTGTATAAAACTTTAGCCATGGTTGTCTTACCAATTCCTCCAAATCCATATATACCAACCATGCGAACATTATTTGATGATGGGTCTATTATTTTTGGAAAAATTTCTTCCATTTCTTCCAAACGATAATTCATCCCAATGAGGTTCTTGTCAACCTGTAAGAGTTTTTGACTAAACTTCATCAAAATAATGCGAGTAATATCCTCGATAAAATCTAACTCAAACTTGTTGCCAGAAAGCACATACATAGGTGAGCTAACAGAGCAACAAATGGTAGAAAACATGAAGTAAACTTGATTATGCTTAGATTCATATAAAACATGAATTATGGGCAATTAGAATTTGTTAAGGGGATAAGGATGAAATAATTAGACGTTTCAATCAGCATTAGAACACCTTCTAAATGTTGCCCTTTATTTCATCTTTGCTAACCTTTATCCATAATGGAAGATTACTCAACTCCCTTCTTAGATGATGTTCGCCTTTTTTTAAACTTTACACTCTTCCTTTCGTAAGCTTCTTTTTCATTAGGTCCAACCTAAGATGGCATTTGTATGTATCATAAAACATTAAAAAAATCAAGAATAGTTGTTTGCCCATGCTAAAATATTAACCACACAAAAGAATGGAAAGAAATAGGAAATCAATTAAATTTTGGAGGGCCTTTGATAGATCAATTTAATGACTTGATAACTTAATTTAAGTCATTAGTAGATTAATTATGTTTCGCTAAATAACTTAATATTATAATTTAAAGTAAAAAATAATTTTAAGTATTAAGTCAAATTAGGTTCTTTATTCTCAATCCCAAATCGCTTTTACCTCGTGTCCTCATGTTTAGTGAGAGTATTAAACAATCATAACTCCACATTCACAACCCATCTTTTATAGTAAATGTTTTTTTAACCATTCTAGATATCTACAATATATGTTTAACAAATAAATTTACTATTTAAGATTAGTCAAAGTAAATAGGAGTTAAAATTAGTGAGAGCAAATATGTGTTAATTTGATGATTTAAAATAAATTTTAAATTAACTTCATCAAACAACCTTAATACTTAAAATAAAAATTAAATAATATATTTTAAGTTAATAACTTAAAAATAATTTAACTTAAAGTTAATTTAAGTCATTAAATAATAAGTATTAAGTTTTACAAAATACCCTCTTAGTAGAAGGGAAAGAAGACACAATGTTGTTTTGGATTTTGAAGAAACTAATTCTAATCAAAATAATATAATATGGACAATAACTTAAGTCAATAATTGTAATTTAGAAAAAAAAAACCAAAAAGTCTATAGTCTTTTTTTTTTTTTGTGTGTGAACAAATTAAACAAGGGATTCCTTTATGGCGTTTCAAGGATAAAGATAAAGCTTGAAAGACTTTAGTTTGACTTTAGTATATCAGTTTTCAATACTAGTTTGCTAGGTTGCAATACTAATGGGATGTAAATTAAGGTCCTAAATTTGTAGATTAAATGGTCTCCTAATTGGGAAGAACCAATTCTAAATTCACAACTTCAGATGCATGATGTAACTGATCATGCACCATCACTTTATTTTTTAGGATAAGATGCATGTGCTGATTTATGTATAGAAAGATAAAAGGATACTTGCAAAAGATTATGCGGATCGAACAAGCTATATTTACCCATTCTGTATATGCCATCCAGAAAGATTGCCCACTTCCCTCAAAGCTGCTCTCAACTTCTGTGTATACCCTAAAGGAATTTTTCTTTCATGATTGGCCAACGCTTCTCCATAACTCTCCCCCTGATTTCGCACATCGGAAGGATTCACATGATAGAAAACTGGAAAAACTATTTTTCCCATTTGTCGGCTCGACTCCATTATCTCCTTCAACTCGTCCAAACACCACTTGGAATGGGCATAGTTTTTCGAGAGAATTACGAGAAAGCACCTTGACATCTCAATAGCTCTCAAAGTAGTTGGCAAAATCATTTCTCCCTTGGTATGATCCATTCTAAAGGTTCGAATCCCTTTCTGATACAAAGCTGCATAGAGATGATCTGTGAAATTTTGTCTGGTATCTTGACCCCTAAAACTCAAGAAAACTTCATATTCCCATGGACCAATACAAGTAGAAGTAGAAGAAGAAGACGCCCTTCGACGATCCATCCCAACAAGGTTCTTCTCAACGTGTAAGAGTTCCCGGTTTAAACTCTTCCAAATAGTGGAAGTAATATCCTCAATAACATGCGCCTCGGGTCTGCAAGTGGCAAAGCATGACACATGGGGTGAGTCAATGGTTGCCAACATCAGCAAAACATGAATTAAGTGGTCTGGATCATATATGCTTTTAGCTTTATCATCAGGTATAATTGCAAAGAAAAGAAGTTATAGTTACCCATCCTTTAAACACCATCCGCTAATCTTCGCCACATTCCACAACGCTTCCCTCCACCTCTTTATCTTCGACATTCCTTCCTCGTCTGCATTTCTTTCATGATCGGCTAATGCTTCTCCATAACTCCCCTTCTGTTTTCGCACATTGGAGGGGTCCACGTGGTAGAAAATCGGAAGCACTAATTGTCCCATACACTTCTTCCACCCCATGATCTTTACCAGTTCATCCAAACACCACCTAGAACGGGCATAGTTTTTCGACAGAATTACGACACAAATCCTTGACTCTTCAATAGCTTTTAAAAGTTCTGCTGCAATCTCTTCTCCTCTTCGTAGCTCTTCATGATCCCTAAAGGTACGAATCCCTTTCTGATCCAAAGCTCTGTAGAGATGATCTGTAAAATTATGGCGAGTATCTTCACCCATAAAGCTCAAGAAAACATCGTAATTCCATCCACGAGTAGAAATACAAGAGGACGAAGAAGAAGAAGGAGCTCTTTGACTTTGAGGGTCTGCAAAAGCCATCCACTCTTTACCGTGAGAGCTCACTCAACTTAACTTAAATGGCAGGCAATTTCTTCATAAAAGGCGGAAAGAAATTGCAGGAAAACACTGGTAGGTAGAAAGATAGCGATGAACTCTGCCTTGGAAGGTGGTGGGGATGCTGTGTGCTAAAATTGTTATGATAGTCTCCACTGGATCCCGAATCTTTTCTATTGTTTACAAATTATTCTCCATGTATCAAATATAAAAATGGATTACAATATTTTTAATTATTATTTTATTTTAAATGCATGAAAGAAGTTTGATTCCAGCTACCATCCATCCACCTACATGTGATGCCTACAAAAAGACTGGGTTTAGCTTGACACATGGGTCTGACCAAACTGGCTTTAGCATTCAGGTTCTCATGCCATATATATTAACCTTAAAGTAAGTGTTTAATTTAGATGTTTGCTAAAAAATTAATTTAAAACTTCGTTTGGTGATGACTTATCGGGATTTTATGAAATTTAAATTTTATAGTTTATTTACAAATTATAATTTAAAACCAATTTCTTTTTAAATAATTCATTTCTCTTGGGTTTTGTTTTATAAATTCAATTTATATGATATTAATTTAATTTATATAATTATTGATTCAATCATGGGAGGTGGGGATGGAGGACGAAATTTCCTTCCATTGACCTAAGAAAGATTCAAGTCTTTTCCTCCCAATATTTAAAGAGTCATGGGATCTGTAGATGACAATGAGATGGGAATTAATTGACTCATTTTCTAAAAAGAGACACCTTAAAAGTCCAAAAGTTAAAATAAAGTAGTCTTTATGCTGCCCAAACAATTCAGTACCTATGACTGTCTCTTTCCATTACTACCACTATATGTTTTTATCATAAATTAATTTGTGGTTGAAAAAGTATTTTATGGTAAAAGAATTTTTTTTATTAAAAAAATATATTGCGGTAAAAGAGTCTTTTTCATTAAAAAAATTTTGTGGGGATCCTGGCTATAAGTTGGTGAGTAATTATTCGTAGGGTTTTGCTTTGAAAAAACTCGTGTATAAAATGATTATCTAGGAATTATATTAAGTGATTATCTATATTTTTCACTTTTTAAACTTTAATAAAAATTTAATAAAAGAATAGTTATAATTTATTTAATGTTACTAAGTTATAGACTATGTAAAAAAATATTTTTGAAATACATTTGTGAAAGTATTCATTGGTAAATTAGAATATAGAATCTACTTTTAATTTGAAATAGTATTATTAATTTCTTTGATTATAATTATATTGTTAGTTTTTAATTTATAGTTGAATTTTTATATGCAAAGGATTGGGTTAAACATCGATAGTATTTTTTTAATTCATAAATTATTACAATGTTAAAATAAATTTAAAAATAAATAAATAATATAAATTTTGAGGAGGGCACGAAAAATGTGATGAAAGTACAAAGAATATAAAAATAGTATATGAAATGTGAAGAAAGTACGAAGAATCTAAGGAACATACAATGAATGTAACGAGTGTAAGAAGAATATGAAGAATATACAAAAAATGTGAGAAAAGAATGAAAAATGTGAGGAATGGATAAAAAATGTGAGGAATTGATAAAATGATGTGAAGATGATATGAAGAATGTGAGGAATGTATAAAAAAAAAAATGTAAGAATGGTATAAAAAATGTGAAAAAGGTTGAAAAGAATATGAAGTAAGTAAGAAAAATGGGAGAAATATACCAAAAATGTGAGGAGTGTAAAGAAAATATGAGAAGGTACAAAAATGTGAGAAGAGTACTAAAAATATAAGGTATGAAAAAACGAAGATATATATGTTTTTTCTTAAATGCGATGTTGGAGTTATATTTTTATTTAATTAAAATATTAAAAATCTTATATTTGTTCTTATCTTTAAAAAAAAAATATTTTAATAAGAAAAATGATTTGGTTCAAAGCAAGCTTGAAAATGGCATGTACAAATTTCAAGTCTTCAGATCCACTAATTCTCATGAGCCTTTTAATCATCGTAAAGTCTCCAAATCAACTAATTCTCATTCAAATTGTCATTCTCATGGGCCTTTTAATCATACTAATGTAGCAGCTAATAATGATATCTCTAAGACTTTTGATATTTGGCATTCTTGTTTAGGTCACCTTTCCGTTGAGATTGTAAAGAAGGTGCTCTCACTCTCTATTTTCAAGTTGTATCGTTTGTGTACAAAGGGTCAAGCTTTGTCTATATTTGTTCACTTCAAAAATCTTGTAGAAAACCAATTTAACATTAAGATAAAATTATACCCAATTGATGGTAAGGGTGAGTTTAAGCCTTCTCATACTTAGCAAATCATGGCATTAAACATTGATCGTCTTGTCCCAAAACTCCATAGTAGAAGGCTCAAGTAGTATTTAAGAATCATTATGTTGTAGGTTAGCCTTGTTTGTTCAAGCATTTATACCTTTCAAATTTTGGGTGTATGCATTTCATGCCACTATGCATAAGGATGCCTAGGAGTTAGTGTGAACGTGTGACAGTTGCCAACGATATGCACACATTCCCCAGCTATCTTCAGAATCCCTTACTCCTTTGGTTAGCCTTTACTCCCATCTTGAGTAGTCTAGAGGAAGGAAAAGAACTATACATGTATCTTGCTGTCTCAGACTATGCAGTTAGTGTCATCCTGTTCCGAAAAGCCCTCGAGAATGGGTAAAAACTCGTTTACTACGTGACTAAGGCACTGGTGGATGCTGAGACCTGATACTCTTAAGTAGAGCAAATAGTCCTAGCATTGCGTGTTGCTGCTAAAAAGCTCCATCCATACTTCTAGGCACATCAAGTGACAATCTTGACAAATCAACCATTGAGGGTCACCTTGCACAAGCGGGTCACCTTGCACAAGCCAGATTTATCTAGACGGATGATGAAGTGGGCTATTGAGTTGAGTAAGTATGGCATATAATATAAGTCACGCTTGTCACTAAAATGCTAGATCCTTGCAAAACTTTATAGTTGAGCTACCCCAAAAATGGGTAATGATTGACACCATCAACCATTGATGGATCTTGCATACAAATGGAGCATCACGAGCATTAGGGGCTTGAGTAGGGCTCATACTACTTTTCCATACCAGGGAGCCAATTGAGCAGTCAGTTTGCCTCGATTTTTTCACATGTAATAATGAGTTTGAATATGAAACAATTATAATTGGCCTCAAACTTGCCTTGGCACTTGCAACATCAAATGTAGAAATATAAAGTGACTCCCAATTAGTGGCCAAGCAAATCTAGCGAGAGTATAAGGCCATGGATGAACGTATGCCTCGCTAACTCAATGGTGTGGAATCCTAATTAGCCAAGCATATTCCCTGTGAAGAGAACAGAAAAGTAGATGCATTGGCCGGAGTTGTCGTTGCCTTGCCCATCACTGAATCTATCATGTTGCCAGTTTATGTCCAACCCGTGCCTTTTATTGCTTTAGAACGAGTCCATAATGTGGCCCATGCAAGTGAAGGGTGGATGCATCCCATTGCCAATTACCTCCACACTTATGAAGTTCTAGAGGGTGGGAAACAAGCATATAAGCTCCGTATTCAGGCTTTTAGGTTTACTTTGATCAATGATCAATGATCAATTGTATAGACAATCCTTTGGACGACTTTATTTGAAATGTCTGATCGATTTAGAGGCTCAATATGTTTTGGCTGAAATGCATGAAGGTGTATGCAACAACCACCCAAGAGAATAGACTTTAGCGCATCGAGCCTATTTACAAGGCTATTATTATCCTACAATAAAACGAGATGCTGAGAATTACGTTCGTAGATGTGATCAATGTCAAAAGCATGCACTTATCCCTCGATTATCATCCGACTGCCTTAACCCAATAGCCAATCCTTGGTTGTTAGCTCAGTGGGGGATGGATATAGTTAGGCCATTACCAATCGGTGCAGCTCAGAAAAAACTCTTGTTCATAGCCACAAATTACTTTAGCAAGTGGGTAGAAGCTAAGGCCTATGCTAGCATCAAAGACAAAGACGTAACAAAGTTCATATGGAAAAACATTATATGCTGATTTAGAATTCCTCATGCAATTGACACAAACAACGGGCCATAGTTTAATAGTAGTACCTTCTGCCAGTTTTGTTCGAAATTGAAGATAAAAATTGTTTATTCAACGCCTCAATATCCACAAAGCAATGGGTAGACAGAAGTGACGAATAAAACATTGTTAAATTCTTTAAAGAAATGATTGGAATGGGCAAGAGGTAAATAGGTAGACGAATTGCCTAGCATACTATGGGCTTACAAAACCACCAACAGACGACTTACTAGGGTCACCTCATTTGGCCTTACATATGGAATGGAAGCTGTCATTCCCACCAGAATAGGGCTACCCACGGTCAGGACAACAGTGCAAGAATCAGAAGCCAATGAAGAAAATCTTGAAATGCACTTAAATTAGGAGGATGAGGAGTGTGAGGCCGCAGCTGTCCAACTAGCCTCTTATTAATAAATAGCAACGACTTATTACAACAAAAGAGTGTGCCCACGGTTGTTCTGTCCAGGTGACATGGTCCTAAGAAGAGTCTTTGAGAACACAATCGAAATAAGAGTTAGCAAGCTCTAGCCCAAATGGGAAGGGTCTTATATTGTACACAAAATAGGAGGAACAAGAGCATATTATCTACAGACACTAGACGGAACGCCACTACTCCATCCTTGGAATGTAGCAAATTTGAAGAAATACTATCAATAAACAAGTTGTGCATAAATCATGTTTGTACTTTATTTTTGTACGGCTAAACAAGCCAAATTGTAAACGGCTAATAAGTCAGATTGCAAATGGCATGGTCAATATGACCCGAGCCATAAATCTAAAGAACATCAAGGCATAGCCTAAGCGGGACTAACCTTAAAACTCTCACGAGAGAAAAGCCAAAAGGCCCAAGATACTTAATGTCACTCAAGACCAAGGGAGTAACTTGAGCCGAGCAGTGAGTATGATGATGCAAAATCAAATACAAAGGCAAATTTCACATGGAAACTCATTAAAAATTGTGTTCATTTGTAGTATCTAAAAAGGGAAAGGCCAAAAGGTCGATGTCTATATAATCAAAAGGCCTAAGTGGCCAAAAGAAAGGAAAGTAAAAACAATTGCATCTTAATCTTCACGGTTGATTGCTGCAGATCCATCTCCTGCTCCCAAGCCATCTTCTTGCTCGACACCATCATCCAACTTAGCTTCATCTTCCTCATTTGAGGGAATACTGGGTGTATTATCAGTAATGTCATGTTTCTTTATACAACATTAGTAGCTGTAAAAGAACATATCATCCACTTGCTATTGATATGCCACCTCTAACTCCTTTTTCTCCTTGGCAAAGCCAGACATGGTCTATTTAAGCTCCCACTTTAGCCAAGCACCTTTTTCCTCAGCCTTGGTCTTAGATGATTCAATGGTGGCCATATACAATTTCAGCTAGCGGATCTCGGCTTGGAACATATCATTCTTCATCTTTACCTTCCTCAGCAGACACACACCTTCAATTACTGCCTTCCGTGTGACGGCTTCAACTGTTTTGGTCGTCTCCAGCTTGGCCGACATCTCCCTCTAGCAGTCTATGCCATGAACTGTGTATGCTCTGGTTTTTTTGACTGCTTTCAACCGTTTAAATAGATGAGAGCGTTGCCTTATCAAATTTCGAACACCGGCTACAATCTGTTATTAAGAACCATGGAGGAAAAATAAGGAAAAATAATATGGAGATCACATGGATTATGTGTAAAAAGCATCATACCACTTCGGTCGTCTGCATGGTCAAATAATCCTTTAAGCACATTATCACTTTAATGGTCTTACTTGAAGTCCCATGTGGCACACGAGCCATGAAGTTTTACTAAGGATCTGCAGTTACGTCAACTAGAACCTACTCCATTATAGGATAGAGCTCGTTGATGTGGGAAGCTGGAGGCTCCATGTTGGTAAATGTGGGAAAACACTCTAAAAGGACATTCAACTTTTCCCGACTAGGCACATTGACAGAGTAGTCGACGGAGTATGTGTATTGGATATAGAGTCATCACCAGATATGGTGACCGACTCCCCTAACCTATGGAAATGAATGTTTTTTGCGTCTTGCGCCTTAGGAGCTTATGGAGATGGAAGAATTGGTATCGGTGAAGCATTGGCAGCAAGCCTAGAGGATGAGCCCTTTTCGCTCATCCTTTGTTTCTTGACGAAGGCCTAAATTCAATGGCCTCGCTCATCCATTTCCATTATTGCTCACGGAATCCAACTCACAAATTGGTAGCCATTTCTTCTTCTTCAGTTTCTTCTATTATAGGTGGCACAACTAGCTCAGCAGTCTCACACCACTTAGCCTGCTCTGCTCTGAATGTTTCATGCAACTCTATCACGATCTCCTGAACTTAAGGTCAAATGACAGTCTTCTTCTTTGCTGGCCAGGGGGCAAGATTTGAAGTCACTTAGGAAGTGGAACCACAGGCTTGGCGTAAAGTCCCTTCTTGCCACTTTTTCTCTCAAGTGTCTAGACGGGCTTGTCTTACCTGGACCTCAACAAGATGGACAACCTCGTAGAAAGGCAAGTCCTTCAGCACGAAGTGCTCGCCCAGCACAAGGGTTGGTGGTGCTAGCCGCAAAGAAGAGGAATTACAAATGACTTCACTTGAGCAAGTACGACCCTCAAGTTCTTTTCAGTGAGCAACACACCATAACTCCATTCAGGTTGGTTAATCTCAAATAGTTTGTTGAGGTGGGCGAATAATGACTTCTCTACCCACTCAACCAAGTGGTCCTGTCTATCTTTGCCTGCGCGGACAGAACACATATTAATGGACATTACAAGGAAGTGAGAGTAAGTAATAGATAAGTCCTATATGAGTTGTGAAAACATTCAATACTTGGTATTTTTAGAGAATGTGTGGGCTTAAATAATCTATCCAAACCCTTAGTTGATCCACTCCATGGACCAAACACCAGTACATGTCCTTTGGCCCAACCCTTATTGGAGTCTGGCAGTCTGATTACGAATTGCAAAGAGGATATGTGAACCGATAGACTAAAGCGTTCCTTGAGGCTCATCTTTATTATATAGATGAACAACACCTCTAGCAAGGACAAGTCCAACTAGTATAAGGTGTCTAGCACACTACATCCCATTAAAATTTAGATGATGTTGGGATGAATGAAAGTATGAAGGATTCGGGAGATATGTGAGAATTGCTTTACTAATGAGGGAATGGGCAGATGGATTCCTGTTGAAAATTGTTCTTTGGTGAAGTAGATCATATTGTTAGGAAACCTGTCTGTAGACGAAGCCTTTCCATCTGATAGCTAGATAGAGATAAACTCTAGGATGTAGCAGCGAGCATGGAACTCTTTCTAGAACAACTCGTCATTCGAACACTCTATGAGGGAACGACCAAACATAGATGACCTAGACCCGCAGCGTTGAGTTCTGCCACTTGTAGATGCGACCCCACTTCTATCCATATTTACAAACATAAAAAAGGCTGAATAAACACTTGCATAGCAGAAGTGCTAACTAGTCAACACAGGGATGCCCTATAAAGATACTTAACTAAAAGCTATGCTTGTCACATGGATCCTCTCGTAAACAGCTTAACACAAAACTTGTTGGACAAGTCATGTCTAAACAATGTCAAAGGTCTCAAACCATGACCTCGCCTGAGCCCAAAAACGCTGCATAACTCTCATAATGCCAATAAAAGGCAAACACAGACTCCAAATCCACAACTAGATTGATACAAGAACATATTTTGACAAAAACATATGAAACACACAAGTAGAAACCATGGAGAAAGTGCATTCATTAGTGAAGAAAAAGCCATAAAAATAGAGATTGAAGAGAAACTCAATGCCTAGTAAATTGCGTTGTGGCGAAACTAGAATCGCCTTGCCAAGAATGGACCGCCAATGGTGGAAAAAAGACAAATTACCAAAAAGTGGCAGTAAAGGGGAAATGAACCATTTGCTTAAAAGTAACCAACCTATAAAAGGGTATGGTTGCAAAAAATCATAGTGCTTAAAAGGGTGCGTTGCTTGACACCATTCCTCGATTGATGTGACCCCTCAATGATTGATCATGTAACACGTGGATTTTGGGCGCTATGATTTTAAATTTTCCAAAATTCACAACTCTTGCATTTGGTCGTCTAACATTTACCCAGGCCCACCTATAAGACTTGGAGGGCATTGTGGGATCCTCTCTACAAAGCCATCTTGAAGTCCACCACATTTTCAAAACCATTTGGCTAGAGGTGTTGTCTGGGAAACCACCCTCAATTGGATGGCCCTATGGCCCTTAAGCTGAGTGACCGATCCAATTCAAAATAGGTTAGATGGATAAATCCTACATAGATACAATATGGCTAAGGCATGACCGTTTATCATGCATTTACACATCTATTAATGCACAAATTGTGCGCCTGACACTCTCCATATTAACTATAGTTGTTATGGAAAATATTATATTCTCAACGGCTCTTGGTGAGACAACCGTTATGCATCAACAATCAATGTAATCAGATCGCACAATCAAACACAATCAAGGTGTTATTAAGACACCTAGTAAGACATTACACTGTAAAATGTATAAATAACCATGCGAACTTTACAAAGAAGAGGATGAGCTTTCTTTCTAAAAAGAATTTGACTTGTTTAATCCACTTGCTGACTTTAGCATTGAAGGGGGCGTGCCCGGACAAACTATCCGAACAGCCTATGTGTAAGGATTATAATTGTCTACATCTTGAGGAACTTAGATGGAACTATTGGCCATCTCCATCATCTAGCTCGTGGTAGCTAGATGAAACTACCCGTTCGAATTGTGTCACTACAAGAAAAAAGGTCATTGTTGACATATATTATCTTGACTTAAGGTGATATGTGTCAATATTGCTTATTTAAATGAACAACTACGACATATACAACTTGTTTAAACCAATAATGACATATATAAAATTTTGTTGAATTCTTTCATGACTTATATAATAGAATCTTGACAGATAATTTATAAGTCAATATATAGTTAGTATGTTCATATCTCAAGGTACTTATATAATGTAGCTAGCTTGACATAAAATCAAAAGTCAACGTATGATTTTAAACATATATGCCATTTTAATTCTAGTAAAATGATCTTAAATGACCTATGGATTATAAGTCAAGATTTTATGTTATAATTACTTGTCGTCAAGATTTTATGTTATGATTACTTGTCAAGGTTCCCTGTGGTATTTACAAAGAACACTCATTTTCTCAAAACCCGATATTCATTTTGAGAGCTTAGGGTTTGAAACTTTTTACTCTAAACCAATGATGAAAATATCGGTAATTACGAATATATCGATACTTCGATTTTACAGATATATAAAAAATATCTAAAAAATATCAGTGGATATTTTTTCACAAATATCGGTGGAGCAAAATTGATTTAAAATTTATAGGAATGCTTGGAAAAACTCCAAAAAATGATAAAATAAGTAAGAATTCATATTTTAAAGTTATTTTGTAAATATAATTGACATAAATATGATCAAAAACAAAAACATCAGTAGACAGAAGAGATATATCGATAGATTCGATATTTGAATTTTAAGAATAATAAATATCAATTTTGGAAGTGTATAAAGTTAAAATTGAGTTAAGAAATATTTGATTTTATTGAAAAATATTATATTTATACATAAATATAATACATATGACATTGCAAGTCTTAGTATCAAAATGAAGATTGATGTTGTTCCATCATATTGTTAGATGAAGGGAGTCCATCTTGTTGAAGACAATATTTATTTTAAAATATTTTTATTAAAACACGTTTTATTACATTTTAAATGAAAAATTAAATTAATTTATATAAAATATTTTATTTGAGATTTAATTTTTAAAATTTTATTAAAAATATATGGTAACAACCTTTTCTATTAATATTAATTTATTTAAATAATTAAAATTATTAATAATTTATTTTATCAAATTAATATTAATTCATAAAATATCGTCCATTAAAACCAATTTTAATCCGATTTAATCAAAATAAAGATGGGTAATTAATAATTATTTATATAGGGAGAGGAAAATTGTTATCATGATTTGTTTCCTTTTTTATTAGTTTTTATTTTTTTATCTCTACTAAATCTAAAAATCAAAAGGGCCACCCGCTGTTGTGACTCGGGGCCTCGGGCATCAAGAAGCCCTTTTCTGAAGTTGCTCTCCAGACGAGAGAATGCGCCCTATTTTTCTCTGCGACTCTCAATCCTCGCAGGTACTAATCTAATCATGTTATTATTATTATTTTTTTGCAACCCCTGTTTGATTCCCAAGAAAATCCATCCCCCATTCGATTTCCGGGAAAATTCATCCTCGTTTGATTTACAAGAAAATCCATACAAAACCCCCAAGAAAAACCAAAAAAATTGCTTTTTTTTTTTAGCTCTCTGTGTTTTCTCTTTGCAAAACCCCCATTTGATTCCCAAGAAAATCCATCCCCCATTCGATTTCCAGGAAAATGCATCCTCGTTTGATTTCCGAGAAAATCCATGCAAAACCCCCAAGGAAAACCAAAAAAAAAATTGTTTTTTTTTTTTTTTTACTCCTTGTGTTTTTTCTTTGCAAAACCCCCGTTTGATTCCCAAGAAAATCCATCCCCCACTCGATTTCCGGGAAAATTCATCCTTGTTTGATTTTCGAGAAAATCCATGCAAAACCCTCAAGGAAAACCAAAAAATTGTTTTTTTTTTTGCTCCCCTGTGTTTTCTGGATCTGTTCTAGGAGTCTCTTTGCTTTTGTGCCATTGGATTTAAATTTCATGAACCCTAAATCCATGATTTTTTAGCCAGGCTGAAAAACACAACCTTTGCCTGCAAAACATGATCAGATTACCAAATAGCATCTTATGTTTTTTTTTTTTTTTTAAAAAATATTGGACAGATTTTGCATCCTGTGCGCGGGTTGGACTGGTACGGGAAAATTCTCGAAAAATCGGTAAAAATACCGATAAATACATGCTTGTTGGGTTTCAGCGATTATTTTCTTAAACATATTCTTTTTTATTATTAAAAAGAAAAAAGATTTCCCCTTTCAAATCCTGAAGTCCCCGTGGTATTTTGGAGTTGAACTCAAGGATAGCTGATTGTCCTGTAGCATCATTAGCTGGTTGTTTAGATCGTTTATTATTTGCTTACACTGTTACAATAGGATATTTATAGTTTTTGAGTTCAGGTAGCCTGATAGGGTGCCCAGTTGGCTAGGGCGAGTCTTGTTATGTGTGGTAGAGGTGCACGGCCTTGGTTGAATGCCCTGATTACCCAGTGCTGGTGCTGGTTATGGTGGGTATAGTTAGCACCCCGAGGTTGGGCCCATTGGGGTTCTCGTGGAGAGTCCCAAGGGCTCAAACATGAAAGGTTCCACGGTAATCCAAAAAAAAAAAAAAAAAATTGAGTGCAGGCATTTGCTTTGGATTGATTACTACTCAATGAGAATTAAACCCTAATTAACAGTTCTTATTAGCTCCTTACTGTCTAATGAATAAGCTCACAAACTGAAGTTTTGGTAACTAGTCTTTTCTCCTCAAGAGTGTACAATGTTGACAACACACATGGGTTATGCCCTTATCTGTAATTTTTCAAAAATATGTATTTTTTTTGTTGGGTTTGATTCATGCTCATGCATGTTACCAGAAATCTGTGCAGTTTGAGGAATTCACAGTCCTAGTTTATGTACCTGCATATTCTCATTCGGAAATTCATGTTCTCTTGCTTTCATTCATATGATTTTTCGAACAGTTTTGATTCCTAAAATGTGTTTATGCATTCACTTGATTTCATCACATGAATAAATCTGTGTTTTTATTTGAATTTATAGCCCGGATGCATTTAACTCAGATGATGATTGCTGATGTGTTGCCTTTGTTTCTTCCAGTTTCTTCACTTTGCCCTCTTTCTTATTTTCAATTTGGCAAATGGAATTGTCTACTTTATTACCTGTTTCTGTTTGTGGTTTCTGGTCTATGTTTGTGGGCGGTTTACTGTTTCTCTTTGTCATTTTTCAGTTTGGTGGGGAAGGGGTGCTTGGGATATTTCTTGGTACTCATATTATAATTTGAGAAGAGCACCAAATCATCACTATGAATGAATTGGTTGTTTAATTGTTGAGATTTGGTTTTGATTTTTTTAAGTGCTTTTGTGTTAGCTGGATGGATAGTCTTGGTTGACTCATCTAATTTCTTTAGTTCTTATCATGCATGCCTGATTTTTGTATGTCTTATTCATACATATTTATATTTTATTCTTAGTGGAAAAGCCTTGAAGAACTCCTATTCTGAACAACTTTCAGTAATGGCTGAGTTGAGTTCTGCAGCTTTTTTTTTTTCTTTTTTTTTTTTCAATATAGTTTGGGTCATTTTCTGGCTGGTAAAAAATTCAGGGACTACAAAGTCATCCAATTTTGGTTTCTTGCAGGTTGTATCGGTGCAACTTGCAAGTGGTTTTTCTTTACACTTGGAGGCTTGTCGGTGCATGCTTGCTTTTGTGTCGAAGAGGCGTTATGCTCTAGGCTGAGTTTATGGGTTTTTGTTTGGTAGTTCGATTGAATTAACATGTTCAGGTGGGATTTTGTTTTAAGGTGTTAACTTCTACTTCATTTCCATTTCCATTTCCCGAGTTTGTCCTATTCTGAGTATAAACCATACAAAAAAGCGCTCATAAGTTAAAAAAAAAAATTATAAAAAATTCATAAAAGGTACTTAGAGCTCGTTTAATAGTGATTTTAGAAAGCGTTTTTAATATTTTTAATACTTGAAAATTTTTATCATTCAGTGTTATAAATGCTAAAAACACTTTCTAGAATCACTCTCAAACGCACTTTTACTTGTATTGTTTCAATTTGTTTATTGTGATGTTTTTTTAATGGGTTGATGATGATTTGAACACATTTGAATTTCGTATTGAGCAACTTGATCAATGAAATTGCGTTGCTTGCATTAGTTTTTTAGGTGGTGGGTCTTTGATTTTTGATTGCTCTTCATTATACATTTTTCTTTTTAATTTGATTGCATTGTTTGCATTAGAATTTCATAAAGCTTGATATTTGATTGCTCCTCATTATACATTTTTCTTTTTAATTTGTTAATATGCTCTATATTTTTTTGCTACAGATTCGAAGTTTGGGTGTTGGAAATTTAAGGCTTTCTTGTAAAGTAATGCTTCAAGATGGAGGCAAGAGACTTGGTTGTAGATATATACATGAGCAACTTAATTTATGTATATTGTCTTATAGTGTGTTTTTAATTTCCTTGTATATTATATGAGTTTCTTTTATATAGAGAAATTAGGGACAACTTTAAACAAGTTCATTGATTTGTGCTTTAATTAATAATCAAATGTATATTAAATATGTTTTGATTATATATAAAATCATGATAATTTGATTGTCATTATCATTCTTAAATAATGTCAAATTGATTATACATGGCATCGGGTTCAATTTTTCATATTAAAAAATAATTTTAAAATTTTTCGAGAGAAACCTTGACAGTTATACTTATTCCCTACCTTGACATACATTATACTCAAATTTGAGATATACAAGTGCAATCATGACATATGTGGTACCTATTCTTAACATATATGGTGCCCACTAAGACCTATGTGGTTCATAACTTTGACATGTGTTAGAGCAACCTTGATGTATGTTCCTATTAATCTTGACTTATGTTGAGGAGATCATGACATATGATAAGTAGTGAAATATACCTACCTTATAGTGCACATATGTCAAAATTGCTTATACCTCAATCTTGACACTGGCATAGATAACATATAGAATTAGAATGCTACAATGACATATAACCCTTACCAAGACAGTCAAACACCGTCAAGGAAAGCCTTTTTTCTTGTAGTGTGTTATAATAATAATGAGTTTAAATTTGCCTTTTAAAGGCTTTGAGATGTGTTCTCCCTCTCAACAAGAAGTATTTGGCTATTGCATATTTTATAGTGTACTTTCTATGTAAAGTTTGTGAAGAAGTCTCATGTGATTTGTAAACTTTCTCCCTTGATCTTTAGGTCAAAGAGCAAATCCATGTCTTGTGTTTACTGAAGACGAACACTTTGTGAAAAGCTTAGAAAATGTGGGGATGGGACAAAATCCCAATAGTACATCTGCTTCAAGGACTTAGGTCTTTCCCATCTTTATAATGGTTTTATTTTATTATAAATATATAATGACTAGTGCTAGCTCTCTCAACTTGAAAAAAACCATTGTTTTTATTTATTTTTTGGATACTATTTTAACAATTAATTGTATAAATGTTAAATATGATGGGAAATTAAATATTATAAATAAAAATTATTTTTTTAAAATATAGAAAACATAAGATAATTGTCTTTGAAAATGATCCCAAATTAGGTGCTAAATTACCAAAATTATTTTTGAAAATAGCATCTAAGGGTTTTGGAAGAGTCTTTCTCTTCATGCTTTGAGCGATGACCCCTACCAAACTTGATAAGTCTTTTCTTTTTTCCTTTTTCAAATTTCACTTGCCTTGGTCAAGTACACCCGTTTCACTAACCTCACATGAAGTTTCAATTTTAATTAACTTCTTAGCAAGTTATCATATCTTAAATTCTATGGTTAAGAGATGATATTGAATTGATTGTTTTTGTTTCTATTTTTCTTGTTATAATAAGTTAATATCTAAGCTGGAAATTTGTTACAAGTTAATTATAGGTTACAAATTATCGCCATACTCCTAATATATAGCCTTCTTGCATTTCCCTCAATTTATATTAGAAATTGAGAAAGTTCTTCTTGTGGCCATTTTATATATATATATATATATAGATAACAAGCTTCAAATGAATCCACCATTTTCCTTTAGGTGTTGGGAGACAATACAAAGTCCTCTTTATGTTTTATTTTCTTCAATAAAACATTCATATTACTTGGATTTGCTTTTAAAATCATAATTTAACTAAATAATAATAAAAAAAATCTTTAATCGATTAGGCCTTAGTCAATAAGCTTAGCTTGTGGTTTAATCTTAAAGGAGGTAAGTAATGAAGTAATCAACTCATTTCACCAATGCTCTTTATGCATATCATGTTTGATGTATAATGTCCATGCTTCAACATGTCTTCTGCAAATAAAAAATATGGGTAATAATAAATGATTTCAATTATTTATTTAAAACCTTATTTATTTATTTATTTATATTTTGTTTATCCCCAATTTAAATGAGGGTTGTTGGTGCACAACCAACAATGTGAGTATCCGAGTAGCCTTCAATTGACGTAGATGATGAATGCACTTGCAAAGAAAAGTGTTCAGATGGGTTTTTTAGGCACATGCCTTCGAAGCTTAAGTTATGCGAGAATGACTTGAGCAAGAGATCATTGGGAAAATGGCAGCATACCTTCTTCCTGGTGATTAATGGCTATTTATCCCTACCCAAAAGTAACGTCTTCTTTGTGCTTTTATTGTGCCTTTGATTGCGTTTATAATGGCAATGATTATTGACTCATAACGACTTTTGAGCCTTGAAGTTTAGTGTTTATGTTTAGTAACAATTGTGACATTCAATGTACTTAATGTTTGTTGTATTTAAGGCTTGTTAGGCGAGAATGCATGGTGTCTGTTTACCTTAGGGTAGATAGACAATGTTGCATTCACTATAGATGGATGTGAGCATCCCACAATGCCCTCTAATTTTTGCATCTTGCTTTGACTAAGTTGTAGATGGCCAGGTGGGAGAATTTTTTTACTGATGCATTTAAATTTTTTTATGCTAAGAAGACACACATCCATTGTACGCATCGCAAGAGGTCACGTTGTTTAAGTGACTTGTCAAGTAGCATATCCCTTCGAATGCCTTGATGTACATGCCTAAGCCTTATATAGGTTTGCTTTTTGGGTTTCATCTCTCATTCTTATTTCTAGGGTTGTTCATCTGTCGTGCTTTCCCTATGCTTCATTGCTGCTCCGGTGTAGTGCCATTGTTTACTAGCATCGTCTCCGATAGTTTCCTTCCAAGTTCTCTTTTTTTATCTCCTTATTGCTATTGTAGTGCTAAGTTTGGATTTCCTATTTGTGTTGCTGTGTTTTGGATTGTTTTTCTTTTGTAGGGGTTGTATTTGTTGTTGCTCATTCTAAATGTGCTTTGGTCATGGTTGTGAGTCTTTGTAGTCCTTAGCCTTGATTTTTGGTGTCAAAATCGTCCCTTAGGCTTTCAACGGAGACCTAAATTGTCATATGTTTTTAAACCTTATTTTCTTGGATATTTACAAAATTACTATGCTTTCATTCCATCCTCTTCTCTTCATCTCATATAATTATTTGTTCTAAAACTGCACATACACATTGCATTGTGTTTTTTTTGCATTTGTGGATTAATTGCTTCAACTCCTACAACCCCTTTCTCTCCGATTCTGTGAGATCTCTATTGCTTTCCTTATTGAACCACACTAGATTCTGAGGTACCTTCTTCTCTAGCTTGACCACAACCACCACATCCTCAAGTAGGAAAGGCGGTGGTGGTGGAAGGCGGTGTAGAGTGAAAGTAGAGATGGTGGGGGAAATCCAATGTTGGGAAAAGAAAAGAGTGAGGAGGGGCTTTTTGTTTGGTGTGGAGAGGAAATGACTCGTGCTAGACAAAAGCAGTTGAGAGAAGGGAAAGTTGTGTTTTGATGGGCCAATTTGTTAAATATATGGTTTTTGGAACCCAGGTTTGTGAAATATGAAAAACATCTGTTAATGTGGAAACTTATATCAGTTTCATGCACTTTGAGCCGACTGTGTTTTTTCTACCGAGATTGCCCCTCCCAGTATCCAGGTTAGTAGTAGCCCATGTCAGCACAGACTGAAACCGAACCAGCTATCTTTTGCAAAATCAAATATTGAGCTTCCCACAAAAAACACCTTAGGCGACCAACCATTCTTCCTCCTTCTCTCATTTGGTACCCATTCCTCTCATCTTTCTTCACTCCGTCACAGAGGCGAAGCAGAGGTTCCCACAAAAAAACCCTAGTTGACCGACTGTTCTTACTTCCCTCTCTCTCATTTTGGTACCCATTCCTCTCATCTATCTTTACTCTGTCACTAAGGCGATTTGAGCTTCCCACAAAAATAGTGTAGCCAACGGTTCTTTCTTCCCTCTCTCTCATTTGATACCCATTCCTCTCATCTTTCTTCACTCCATCACTAAGGCGAAGTAGAGAACCATTTAGAGTTTGAAAAAAGTTCTATCATTTCAGTTGAGAAGGCCTTAATCCCATTTGTCTCATATCAGATTTTCTCTGTCGAGGTAACCCATTCATTCTGTGTTTTGCATTCGCATTCTCATTCACGAAAATCTGCTGTTTGTGTGGGTTTTTTCTGAACCAGGCGTGGCTCAAATGTTGGCATTTAGGAGTTGGTACTGAATTTTTAAATCTGTTCGTAATGAATCATCATCGTCTTTTTCAATTATGAGTTTGTACTGTTTTATTTGGATTGGCAAATTCTCGCAACTCTGTTGTTTTGATATAAAGTGAAGGCAAGAATATGGGTTGGGAATTGTTTCGCTGAAAAAGCCATTTGTTTTGGTTGTGGTTTAGAACTGGGATAAACAGATTTTGAATTGATTAGCAAAAAAGGAATTTTTTTTTTCCTTGCTGGTTTTGGGTATTGGGAAACAATGCATTTTTAGTGAAACCCATTTATTGGATTGTGTTTTTGGATTGGGCTACGTAGTGGATGACCAAAAGGGAACACTTTTTTGGGATGATGTATTTCTTTTGAGAGCGAAAAAAGTGCTTATGAAATGGTGATTTTTAGATGGGAAAGTTGTTTCAAATTACTCAGGTTTTTGGGTTTTTGTGATGTTGATGGTTGATGGGTGTTAAAGTTTTCATTGTGTTTTTTTGTTTTTGTTTTATATGTATAGTTTAAATTCTCGTCTCATTTCTTCAAATATTTTTGGTTACTATATGTTACTATCCTTGTTGATTAGTAATTGATATTGATTTAGAGATCCGTTGTAGAATATGGGAATAGGAAAGGCTATATAGGAACTATTAGTATCCATGCAGTGGTTTAATTCCCTTCATAACATAAATAGGAAATAGGGAATGCAAGCAGAATGGATGAAATGCATTTTGATCTATATATCGTTTGTTTTGGTGATCAGTTGGTTAACCTTATTGTACTGGTAATTTAAGCTTATGTACTACCTCATTATTCCTAAATGTACGACCTTAATCGACTGTAGGTACTATATTAGTCAACATTAGGTACTACCTGAGCCAACCTTGGGTACAAGCTGTGTGACGACTGGAAACTTCATTTTTTAAGATTCAAATAATTCATATGTGAATAAAAGTTGTCTTTATTTTTAACCCAATGGGGTTCAGTTTGTCAAACATAGGACCCACAGGCTATTTTCAAGTCATGCATAAATTAAATTGTATTCACTTCCACATACAAGTTATCATGACATTATGTGTTTGACTACTCTGCTCATTTGGTTCCCTTTACCTTTACTTGAGACTGTACCATAGGTACTATCTTAATTAACCTTAGGTCTAACCTTAGTAATCTTTAGGTACTAGGTTAGAGATCCTTAGGTACTACCATAGTTGGACTTGCACACTACTTGTGTACATCAGCCAATTAGCATGTTTGAACCTTAATTGCGTAATTCCTTGTTGGAATCTTCGAAAGTGTGTATTTGACGCTTATATATTTCCTACATCAAAGTATATGGAATCAATATGCATAATTCCTCAATCTTTCGTTGTTGTATTGTTTTTAATAAATCTTTATGTCAATAAGGAAATGGAAGAGGAGATGTTTTGTTACATTCATGAAGGTGGTGAGCTTGTTAAGACTGCTGTTGGGTCCGTCGAATATAAGGGAGGTCGGACCTATCTTACATTCTGAAGTCATTTCAAAAGTATGTGGTGAACTGAACTTGGATTCCAATTTAGTTAAATTGGATTTCACAGTCAAGTTTGACCCATCATGTTTATTCCTACTGCATAATGATGGTGACATAGTCAATATGTTCAAATTCAATGACATGTTTTGTCGTGTCTATGTCTCCCAATGTATTGAAGGTGATGATGGCTTCATTTGCCCTACTAGGTACCTAATGTCTTTCCACAATAATGTTCCCTTTTGTATAATCGCTTTTCACACCTAGGTTGTAGATAGTGGACATACCTTCCCAAATGCGTCGAAATTTCGAGATGCAATCTATTTGATGTCTTTGGCTGGAAAATTTCGATATTCTTATAAAAGGAATAGTCCAAAATACATGACCATAGTATGCACAATTGAAGATTATCCTTGAAAAATCACTGCCCATACAATAGGGGATTCGAACATTGTTCAAGTACACACATTTCAAAATGTGCAAAACCATTGTTTAGAAGATGTTGCCTTGTCTCAACCTTTAGTGAGATCTACTCGTGCGTCCTTGGTCATTGATGATGTCATTTGATCTACTCTTGAATACCAACCATGACAAATTTGTAAGGACTTTGTAAAGCAACATGGCATCCAGTTAACTTACCTACAAGCATAGTAAATGAAAGAGAAGGCTAAGGAGCGCATTTATGGACAACCCAAGAATTATTACAAATTGTTGCCATGGATGTGTGAAAGAATGCTTGCAACAAATCCGGGATCGAGTGTTGAGTTGAGTTATTTTGATGACGACCATTTTGAGAAGCTTTTTGTTGCTCATTCAATATCTATCGAAGGGTTTGTAAGGGGGTGTCAACCAATCATTGCAATTGATTCGGCCCAAATGAGTGGGCCTTATGGCGGTGCTCTATTTTCAGCCATCGCCTACGATGCTAATGACTCCATGTTCCCCTTAGCCTTTGGAGTGATGAGCTCAGAAAATTATGAAGATTGGTTATGGTTCTTGGAAAAACTGAAGATAGTTGTGGGAAACAAGGAAGTTATTAGTATCTCAGATAGAAAACCATGCTTATTACTACCGTCACCTGAAGAAGAATTTTAGTAGTTTCTTGTCCAAGCATAACACACGAGGGAACAAGGGTAAAGAAAATGCATTGTAATTCCTAGATAGCCTTGCGTATGGAAGGTTAGAACACGATTATAACGTTTCCATGTTTGAACTAAAAAAATACAATGAGGCTTTAGCCACATGGGTTGAAGAAAATGCGCCGCACCATTGGGCCATGTCCAAATTCCCAAAACAAAGATGGTATAAAATGACTACCAACCTTGCCGAGTCATTTAATGCTTGGTTACGGAATGAAAGACATCACTCTATTTGTAACTTTTTATTGGAGCACATGTCCAAGTTAGCTCTATGCTTGTGAAGCATCAAGAAGAGTCCAAGAATTGGAAATGGTGTATAGGGCTAAAAATTGAAGCTAAGGTGCAGGAAAATATTGCAAAGGGTGCTGTGTATCCAGTCACAACATTCATGAATGGAGTATTTGGGGTATGTATCGGGAGAGCCTTGTTGAATGTAGACATTATGAACCGTACATGCACTTGTAGGGGTTGGAAAATGTTGGGAATCCCTTGTGAACATGCCACAGCCGTTATTATTTTCATTGGTTAAAACGTTACTAATTTCGTCGATGATTGGTACAAATACCTAATGCAAGAGTTGATATATGGGGGCTCTTTCTCCGGCATAGAGACCCATGACATACCTATTGTGGATGATGATGGTTTGGTTCGATCTATCATTGGGGAGGTGTTCTTCTCTCTAAAGCCTCCACATACAAAGCGCGCTCCTGGAAGGCCAAGGAAGAAGCACATTGAGTCCCAATTTCAAGATAAACGGACTATTTATTGCTCTCGTTGTCATATGTCCAACCACAATAGAAAAACCTGTAGAAATCCTTTGCCCTAAATGCATATCTGTCCACTTATTGCATTATGCTGATCTTGTATTACTCTATTTCAACTAACCTAATTGAACTGGTTGTCACCCAATCAGCGTTACAATTTGAATGTTTTGTGCCTTTCCATTCACCTGCAATGTTCATTGAGTTAAATTATATTTCTCTACTAATTAAGTTCTTTCACAAAGTCCGAACTATGGTTGCACCACATCTTGTTTTAATGGTATTTACTCAAATCCCATGTATTTGCTGTCATTACCTTGCTTAAGCTATTTTAACCAAACTGCTGCTAGACTGTACTATATACTACACGAACCCAACAACTTGAAATGGGTACCATTGAATGCATGTATTTTGTTATTCTTTGTTTTCCCACCATTTCCCCATTCTCTCGCCGCCACATTTTATATTGTCTAACTACATACATGGTGGTTATTATCCCACTTTTTTATGTTCTATATGAATTCCTGTAGAATAGATGTGCAGCTTAGGCCATCGCTGAATGTAATGTTGTTGTTCTTGTTGACAAAAACAATTTCGATTTACATTGCATATATAAAATTTATGTAGTGGAAAATATAATTTTTTTTTTCTTACATAGATAAGTAACTTTCAGTTGGTAAGAGTGTTCACTTTCAAAATCATCTACATGGTTCCTAAGATTACTAGCACTGGTGTTTAGTAACTAGCCGGAATTCTAAGAAGGGCACTAACCTTCTGATATTCTTTCTTCAATGGTTTCTCAATCTTGTCATAGTTTGGACAATTCTGGTATGTTCATTCTTGCATACTGACTTTAAACTAGTGAAACATGAGCTATAAATCTGGGAAAATAACAATAATCTGCTAACTTTCATGGTTCATTTTTCATGCGTTAGAAACGAAATACGCATTCACTTTGAGATGGGGCAAAAATTTATTGCTTATTTTGTAATTTCCTATAATCATTCTTCCCATAAGTAGAAAAGATAGTCTATATGAGTCCAGCACTTTTGGCATATTACACATTTTCTGTGCTATATAGTGCCTTTTATAACTGTTTTTTGATGGTTCTAAATGATTTTTTACTAGCATCATATAGTCGAAGTTAATATGGCTTATGTGTCTTCTTGCATATCACTCAAGTTTATGGGTTTTATGATGAATGCCTACGAAAGTTAGTTCTTTAGCATCCTTATTGCTTGGGTCCCATGTTTCAATAGAATTAAAGAAATTTTAATACTTGTGTTTGGAATTTCTGACCTGTGTTTGGAATCTCTTTGCATAAATTCAAAATATTGCTTAAATCGATGAGTTTGAATGGAAGCTTTCTAAAACACAGTGTGATATCATTCTATTCAATGGAATTTATTTTGCACAAAGACATACGAGCCCTCATGAGGGATGCACCTCTGTGTGATCTCATATCACGTCCCTTAGACTTCATGTCTCTTTGCAAGTTTGTGATGTTTAAGTGCTGATAATTTGTTTGTTCTTGGTGGACTTGCAGGTATGGCAATGCTATTAATGTTTGGAAGATCTTTACAAATTTATTCGATTATTTCCCACTGACAACATTGGTTAGTATTTGTTCATATTTTCCATCTTCTATGGTTCTTTAGCCATCTCAATTCAGGTCTCACTGTCATGTCTATATCTCATCACTTCTTGTGGTGCACACGATTTTATAAAATTTCCAATTAAACCATTATAACTATGGGCCCAAAGTGAAGTTGGATGATCTCTAAAAAGAATGAGAGCATTTCCCTTTGAAGTTGAGCTGATCATTTACCAAAATAAAGTGGTAACCAATGGCCAAATGATTCATGTCCTAAGTACTAAACCAGAGGCCTTTTAGTTGAGTGGGTGAATGTGCTAACCATCAAATGCTTGGAAAGGAGAAAAATACTCCTTCAAATTAGCAACAAAAGATCTTATCCAAAATTAAAACTTTGAATGACTGGCATCATTTGGTGGCATTTTCAGAGTCTAGTTGCTAATATTAGTGTCAGTTGGCCTATTCCATTTAATTATCTGCAGACTTGCCCTTTGATTTGAGTGTTATTTTCTTTTGTACTCCTCATGGTTTCAACAGTGCCATCTAACAAATTTTTTCCCTCACCTTAGGTGAATTTTTCATGCACTCTAACAAATTTTTTTTTTAAATGAACTTCTTCATGGCTTGTGCAATACCAGCCAGCATTGTACGCTAACAGTTCTTACTTTGCAGGTTTCAAAACTTGCGCTTCCATTATTGCCATCCGAACATAAAGGTCATCCGATTATACGCATGACAACCGAAAAGAGAAAAAGGAAGAAGCATGTCCCTGCAACATGCTCATAGGTCGGCAACACATATTTCATTCAACAATGCATTCAATCTTCAATTTCACCCTTACTGCATATTTTCATATATTGTATTTTCCTGTCACTGACCAATCTTTAATTTTAAATGTAGGAAAAGCTTCCAAAGTCCCGCTATTCTGGTAGAAAATTCATAACTGTCATTGCACACCTACCACTTGAAAAACAGCAAGCCATTAGAGATATGGGATTTGGGGGCTTGCTTGTCGGGAGCTAAGATATGAGCTATGTGGGTGGCTCATCTCTCAATATGACTTTAACTACCATAGACATAATATGGCAACCGACAGTGCTGTCACTGTCAATGAACAATATGTCAGCCAAGTCATGGGCATCCTTAGCTCCGGGATAGACTTGGTTATCGTTAAGAGAATAGACCCCTCCAATCGCACATACACTCTCAGGGTATTGGAGCAAAACCTTGACAATCTGCCCGTTTATGATGATTTTTTAAAATCTTTTTTAATTTTTTCGTGTGCCACTCTGCTGGCACCTAACTCGAAGCTTGAAGGAAGCCATGACCTATGGGACACCATATGGGATGCTGATATTAGTGTCCAAAGGAATTGGGTAAAGTTTCTATTGCAACACTTAGAATATGGCATCAGGGAATATCGGCAAAAGCAGCTTACTTACAACCTAGGCTATCTCATGTTCCTCCAAGTACAGTCAAGGCTCCACAGTATTCTGCAATTAGAATGAACTTAGTTTACATTTTATTTTGAAACTCATTCTTACTGCAATTTGCTAATTTAATGCTCCTTGTTTCATATACTACCCTTAGGCAACTCTTTTATATGGCATTCTTCTACATGCCATCAGTCAATGTTGAGGTGACCAGGCCGCTAGCTACCATATGGAGTGATGATGTCATAAAGCGCCGCTTAGTAGCTGAAATATCAACTTTCGGTGGATATGGGCATGTGCATGTATGCTATAACTCAACATAGCTTTCCGTAGTAGTTAAATGACCGTATTAGCTTATTCAAGTGAGTCCCAATTTGTTGCTTCTCTAATTCAACTGATGATGCATTACGCAGGCACAGGAGCAGCCACAAAGCACAGCTCACATGTATGTACCGTCAGTAGGCTCAACCTCCACAGCTGATGACGATGCTACAGAGGTAGTACATCGCCACTAACCACTCATACAAGTTATTCCATACAGACTCCATACAATACTATGCTAATACTATTCTTTGTTCCACTTTATAATAGGTTATTGAAGCCCGCATCAGTGAGACATCGGAGACTATGCTAAGATTAGCTTTGTCTTTGGTTCGGGATGTGGGTGCATTACGTTGCCGGCGTGGTGGAACAGAGAGGAATTCTTCAGTTCCTTGCCCATCAACAAAGCACCACACTGAATATCAACTAATGCGCCAAACACCAGTCAGGCAACCGTCAGCTGAGGAAATTGAACCACAAGACAGCCTCGCACCAACCCCCTATTCGCCAATTGGAATGGGACCATCACCAGCTCCCACTTATTCCGAGCCACTGGCCCCACAGTCCCATGCAGAGGCATCCCTTCCACCTGAAGTGACAGTAGAAGAACTGCGAGAATATGAAGGGGCAGGTGGGAGTGGCAGCTAAGCCCTTAAACCTTTATCTATGAAGAGATATAAGCGGACTGCTAAGAGGATTTTCAAGCGTCCTCCCGCTTGCAAAAGTCCGTTCATCGCCCAATGTGTTAAACAATTCTCTAAAATACCCCATGCAGATCGAGTAGTAGCAGATTATGCTTTGGCAAAAATGGGTGATCCTAGGTACACTTAAGTTTTCTAAAAATCATTCTTATAATCATTTTATAGGTGAATAACTCTACATCATCATGACAAATTTACTTTCATGTCATTGTAGTGAGATTTTGTGTGAGACGTATGGGATGTACATTACACGAGAGGAAATTTCTTATCTAAATGCAGGGCGGTGGGTTAATTTAGTGGTAGGTTACTTATCCTTATGCCTTATTGAATTCACAATTAATAAGTCATATGAATCGATAAAGTGTTGATGGAGGTTGTAAAATATGTTCATTTACAAAACTTTGGTAGATTGTGGCAATTGTCTCTCGCATGATGAATGGACAACAAGCACCACCAGCTCGCGCACACTTTTTTGAGCCTTCGTTCTCGGTGAGCCTTCTAATATCCTAAATTGACTTGGTCTCAAACTAGAAAAGTAGATGTTGATGTTTGTATTGATTAACCCCACCCTTGAACAGGTTGTTCTCAGCAACCTCAAAGCTAATGCAACCACCCAAGTCATCATGGAAAGATGCGGCATGTATCTAGATCCTAACACATTAGGCCATGATCTTAGTTCATGTGACATGGTAAATAATGCTTGTTGAAGTTCAATTCCTTAGTAATAAATGCAATGGCATTGGGAATGACTATTATGTAATAACATAAAAGCTAAAAACTCTTGAATTGTTATGCAGATGTTCATCCCGATTTGCGAGAACAATCACTAGCACGTGCTTGTTGTTAATTTTGCAGTTGGAAGAGTTGAGATACTTTCCTCATTGCCCCTAAGGCGGGGCAACAACATCAGTGCTGGAACGAGACGAGTATCAGTGGCAATCCACAAAGCACTACATGCATATAGAATTCATATGGATGCGGATGTCTCAACTTTTGTGCATGTCCAACCACACCTTGTCCAACAGCTGAATGGGTAAAATATTCATATATTCCAACGAAAACAGACATTTGTAATGAATTTTATTTATCAGATTTATATCATCTACATGACAAGCATAAATGTTATGTGTTATAGGTCCGATTGTGGTGTCCTCGCTATAAAGTTCATGGAATTTTAGAATGGGGCAACCTTAACTACTTCAATGGCAGAGGTTAAAGTTGGTTTACACTGTCAAATTTGGATTGTGTTTGTATGTTTTTTTCCCAACCGCATGGAATAAGTTTTTCCCATTTTTGTAGGACAAGATGAACATGTATAGACTCCAGCTAGTGCTGCAACTAGTGCTCAATGAACGCAACAGCGTCAGAGATACAATTATGGCCTCATGTCATTTGTGACTTCATGGTTCACGATAAGTTTCTTCCTATCTATTGCTACTTATTATATAAAGTAAGGCTTGATTGTAGTTTGTCCAAAAATTTATGAACTGATATCTTGTTGTGTGCTGATGTGATTTTGTTCCAATTGTAAAACCATTATTTATGTTCTATATGTGATGTATCTGATGAAGTATTCCACATCCCATTGTAACAGTGGCAGTTGGGTTATGCTGAATGTGAGGACTTTATGTACAACAATGGCCAACGTGTAAGGGAAAGGAAGATTGCCTGGTGATGCTGCTGTTGTAGCCTATGGGACGGAGTAACATCAGTGTAATAGGGTTGTTCATTAATGTGAAATATTGTATAGGAAAGGGAGTAGGAACATGGAGAAGACTCAGTATTTGTTATTTTTTGATGGTGAAGGGTTCTGGTCCGTGTTGTATTGGCGACTGATTGGACAACATCTGTGTTTGTAAGATGTGATCCAAAGTGATAGGTTTATTCTGGGGTATGGTACTAATTTCATAGGAAAACAACAAACATAGACTGGAACCTATTTGTTTGTACACTGATGTTAATTAAATTTGAAAGTAAAAAAAAAATTATAATTGAAATCTCAGTTCTCAATTGCGGCTTAAAAGTATACTATTATTTCGATAGAGATAAATTTATTATAATACAAATAAATTAATATCTTAAAAAACAACAAATTAAATATCTTAAATTAATAAATTATACAATTTTATATATTATTTATATGTTATATAAGTTTATTACTTTAAGATTATTAATTTATTAATAAATAAAATATTTATTTATAATATCTTATATTTATCAATTTATGTTTGTTAAATTTTTAAATTTAAATATAAATAATTTATTATTTAAGTATATTTTTTAAATTTCAATCATAAATTGTGTAATTTAATAATTTTTAATTAAAATTTTAATTTAAAAAAAAAATAACTAAAGCCGCAATTGGCCATTGCGGCTTTAACTAAAATGACGAAAAAAATATATTTTTTAATGACATGGCGCCTACGTGGTATCAAAGAAGCCAATTTGAACATAAGTTTCAAAAAGTGGTTAGATATTATAATTTTTAAAAAAAATTAGCCATTTTGACCCAAAACTCGGAAGGGAGAGCAAACAGAGAAGAAGGAAAAAAATGGAGAGAGAAAAAAAACGGTGTCGGCCACTTGGGAATGGGAGTGAGAAAACTAAAAAAAGAAATAAGGAAAATGAGAAGAGAGAGAAGAGGGCTAAGAGAGCCAGAAAGTGGGGGGAGGTCTCACGTGGGCGGTATGGGTGAGGTATGAGAGAAGAGAGAGAAAGTGGGTGGGGTAGGTGGGGAAGGTAAGAAGAGAGAGGAGAGATGAGAGAAAAAAGAAAAAAAAATAGAATATAATAATAATAATAATAATAATAAAAATAATAGTAATAAAATAAAATGAAATAAAATATTATATAAAATAATAAAAACTAATAATTAAATGATAAATGGGTAAAAAAAAATCATATATAATTGAGATTTAAAATTTAAGAATAAAATTAGACTCAAAATTAATGTAAAAAAAAAATTATGATAAATTTTGAGGTCTACACCTATATTTTGTTTTCAATATTTATAAATGTCTATACTTTAATACTTAGTTTTGATATATTTTAGACCAAAATTATGATTAAAATATATGTTTTTTTTTACTTTTATAAGAATTAGAAATTTTACTTGAATATAATTATTATTTTAGTTTTCGAAATTCAACAAATAATAAAACATATTTGTTTATTAAATAATAAAGAATAAATTAAATTAAGTATAATTATATTTATTATGATTAATTAAATTAATAAAAATAATTAATTACTTTATATTTAATATCTAAATTTTTTATTAAAAATATAGACATGTCATATTCCTTCAAATTTTAATATTTTTAATCAATCATTATCTATTTGAGTTAATATTTGAATTTACTAATTAGAAAATAATAATAATAATAAATTTACTAAATTATTATAAGACTTAATTTTAATTTTAAATAAAGTTAAATATTAATAAAAATAAATATTTTAAAGCAATGAATAAAATTTAATCTTATCTACTTTCCAAAAAAACAAATACCATTTTACTTTTTAATATAATTATTTAATAAATATAAAATTTTAAAATAAAACATATTCAAACACAATCATAAAATACAAAAAAATTAATTTTTTTTATAATTTTTTATTAAATAAGTAATATTAAATTTAAATATATATAAAAAAATGCTATTAGCTATTGGTTCCGTGCCTTGCACGCAAACCAAGCCTATGTTTTATAAAAAGTGTAGATAGTGGCGGACACTAACCACTCCAAAGTATAAAAATAAATATTATATTTTAAAAAAAAATGAGACCAAAACTGGGAAAAAAAAAAAAAAAAAGAGTGGGAGGATGATTTAAGTATAAAAGATGAGTCGAGTATGTGACCAGCTTTAATTGGCCAAGGCCTTTTTATAAGGCACAGAAAGACTTAGTTTTATGTGTCTAAAACTATGAAACTATGAATTGAATGTTATCTTTTGCACATTGACTCTTAAGTCATTTTCAATTTTCGTAAGCATTGTGGACTGGTCCACAATGCCTGCAGATGACTTCAAAATTTGTGACGAGAGGAGAAAAGCTCACCATGAATATAGAAAACCAAGGCAGACTTTTTGCAGCCTCTTCTTCTTGTCCAGGTAGTGGGAGAAGAACCTTTTGGGCAATGTATATACTTCACGCAGTGTGAGGAATCCTCAAACAAAAGAGAAACGAAAAAGCATAGGGTTTCTTCAATGTCTTCACCTGTTAGAGCCACCGTTGTTCAAGCTTCTAGTATCTTTTTTGATACTCCTGCCACTCTAGGTAACATACCATTTCTCTCAATTCTGCAACTTCTGTAAGAGAATCTGTGAGTTGATTGGTTGCTGAGAATCTGGAGGAAAGAAACGGATGATTGGCCTGATCATTTTTTCAGCTGCCAATCAAGGAACTACTACTTTTACAATTATTTTGATGAGTTGGGTTGAGGTGGTTTCTCTTTTCTTAGTTGCAAAACAGCTGAAAGTATGGGAGTTTCAAGTTTTATCTAGGTCTCTTTTTCCTTGAGTTTTCTCAGCAACCAAAAAGTCATTTGGGATCTCTTGACCTTAACTTTCATTCTCTCTATTCAACCAATTAATTTACTTTCTAAGTTGTGCATTATTAATTCTTGCAATGTGATTTTGGGAGCAGATAAGGCTGAGAAATTGTTAAAAGAAGCAGCTGCACTGGGATCCCAACTGGTTGTGTTTCCTGAAGCATTTATCGGTGGGTATCCCCGCGGACACAACTTCGCCGACCAGTCACCAAGAGGGAAAGAAAGTTTCCGCAAGTACCATGCTTCTGCCATTAATGTGCCGGGTCAGTTACCTCTCTCTTTTCCATGAATGAACCAAAAAAAATCTACTATGCTGCATTCTATGATGAGAGGCAGGCCTGCCATGCTTATGCTTAAAAATGCTCCTGGAATTTCATTAAAATTTGTGAGTTTTGCATTCAGATTGGACTCTTAAATGGAAATGAAATGAAATTCCAACGAGTGAAATTTCATAATTAATTCAATTAGCAGACTGTGAGAGTCCCCTGAATTTTCCGGTACTTTAAACTGTTTTTTCATAGGAAAAAGGCAATGATACATGGTATTAAAAAGAATCTGATTAATTTATAGGAAAAGTAGACAGATTTTCATTTGCCCATGTTGGCACGAACCATCAACTTACCATATTTCATCTCTGATCTCAAATTAATGTATTTTCAGGACCTGAAGTTGATAGATTGGCTTCAATGGCTAGGAAATACAAAGTCTACGTAGTGACGGGCGTTATTGAGAGAGATGGATACACATTGTATTGCACTGTTCTCTTCTTTGATCCTGAAGGTAATTACCTTGGAAAACATAGGAAACTCATGCCAACATATCGGGAACGGCTCGTCTGGGGTTTTGGGGATTGCTCGACGACTCCAGTTTATGACACTCCATATGGAAAACTTGGTTCGGTCATTTGTTGGGAAAATAGAATGCCGCTGCTAAGGACAGCAATGTATGGCAAAGGTATATATTTTACCATTTCTTTTTTCTTCACTGACTAGTATGGTTTGGCTTGAAATACTTCAGTACTCTTTTTTAACTTCTTAGGGTTTTAGCCTAAATAGGCTTGAAATACATTATGGCTTTGATTGATCACAAAATACCAATGTACATCTATGTAGGTATTGAGATATATTGTGCTCCTACGGCCGATTCCGGGGATACATGGGTAGCTACAATGAGACACGTCGCTATGGAGGGTGGATGCTATGTTCTTTCACCCATCCAGTTCTGTCGGAGGAAAGATTACCCGCCTCCACCTGAGTATCTTTACAGTCCTACGGAAGAAGATGTCACTCCAGATTCTATTGTTTGGGCTGGAGGTAGTGTCATCATTTCACCCACTGGGGAAATTCTAGCAGGACCGAATTATGAAGGAGAAGGCCTCTTCACAGCTGATCTTGGTATGGCCCTAACTTCTCCAATCATATATATATATATATATATCCAAATATTTCAGTATGCATATAAGGCAAATCAGTCACGGAATCATTTCTTTTTTTTTTTTGCTTCACAGTCAATTCTTTAGGTTTAAGAGGACTGCAAACTTAGTTCTACACACTATATATATAACGCAAAATGGAAGACTTGATACTCTATGATATTTACCACGGACTGATCAAATATTTTTATGATCACTTGATATGTAGATGTTCGTGTAGAGATTCCTAAAGCAAAGTTCTGGTTCGATGTGGTAGGACATTATTCGAGACCTGACGTGCTAAGTCTCACTGTGAACAATCGTCCACTGCTTCCTGTTACTTTCAGATCCTCACCATCTAAAATCAAAGACGATGAGATGGATGAATGCAAAGACGTATAAAAGATGGGCAATTTAGGAGACTGTTAGCCTAGCTACGGTCCTCCTTCAATAATTTGAATGATTTTCCAATAAGTCAAACATTGTTTCCTTGTCTTTCTTTATGCCGTGAATGCAGTCTCATGTGCTTATGGAGACCGCACTTCATTATAAATAAATCCTCGGTTTGAGTGCAAAATCAAGGACAGTGCATCTTACTCATTGGCTGAGGCCTCCTCTGTCATAGCTTTTCTCATTTAGCTTCTGGTAGAAGTTGAAACTAAATGTTAATTCATGATTATGAAAGAGCGATCTTGATATTATAAATGCTTCATTGAATTAACATGAAACAACTTTCCATATAAGCAATATATATAGAGAACTTTCCAAATAAGTAAAGTTATCTTTCCCTCACGTTATGTTTGTCTCTTGGAAAATTTGAGTACAAATGTGAGAAGGGAAAAGATAGGGAGGAAAAATAGAAAGAAAATAATTGAAGAAAAATAAAAAATATATTTAAAGTTAATAAATTATATCATTTCAAATTCATTTCATATTTTTTTTTTCTACATAAAGATTAAATAATTCAAAATTACGTAAAATTTTAACTAATTTTAATTATATTTTATTTTCTTTTATACTTTTATAGTAAAATCAAACATGAGAAAATAATTTGCCTTTTAACATTTTTTTTCTTTCTTTAATACTTTTTTAAACCAATCATAGTCTTACTTATGGACTCACATTTTTCAAATGTGTCTCCACTTTACAACAAGAATTGCTTTTTAGGTGAAAAAATAGTATTTTATAAAAAACTAGAGTCGTTACTTATTTTTAATTTTAAAAGAAAAATAAAATAAGAAATTAATACCCTGAGAAAAACGACTCCTTGAATTTTGGAAAAGTGTATATTTGAAAAACCTAAGTTTAGGTCTGAGTATTAAGTTACCTATGGAAAAGATACCTTAAAAAGGTAATACCCCTATGGACCTGCATTTTTCACATGCGTCCTCACTTGAAATGATGAGATTCACTTTTTATTAGTAATCAAAAGCATACACTATCCATACTTATTTTTACATTATTTGTATATTCTTTCACATTGTTTGTACCCCTTCTCACTTGTCTATACTCTCTCACACATTGTTCGTACCCACGTCACATTGTTTGTACCTTTTCTCACACATTATTCACATCCTCTCTCACATATTGAAAACAATTTGATCGCAAATGACTAAATTATCTCAATTTCATTACTAATGAACATTGTTCTAAAATTTAAATCTTCAAATGCTATTTAACATGATATTTCTACTTATAAATTTTTTTTATATTAAAAAAAATTCAAATTTTACCTTTAACACTTGGAATCCTTCATATAATATGAAGCCAAGAAATAAAAATTCTTATTTTCCTTCTTCAAGATATATAAAACTTCATCTTCATTTAATCTATGAATACACAAAAAAAAATGATACAAAAGTATTGATGACATAACAAATGACTAAATTGTCTCAATTTGATTAATAACAAAAAAATTTAAAAATCTAAATCTTATAAATGATTACATATTTAAATACTATTTAACATGACATTTCTACCTAAAAAATTTATATTTAAAAAAATCTATCCAATGTTACCTTTAATACTTGTAATCACTTAAAACTTGAAATCTTTAATATAATATCTTCTCAAGAAACAAAAATTATTGTTTTCCTTCTTCAAGACATATAAAACTCCATCTTCAAATTTAATCTATGAACACGTAAAAACCTGATATAAAAATATTAATAACAATTTGATAACAAAAGATTAAATTATCTTAATTTGACTACTAATAAACTCAAAAAATTCTAAAATCTAAATTTTATAAATCATTATATATTTGTTATTTAACATAACATTTATGTTTACAAAATTTATATTTAAATAAAAAAATCAAATATTATCCTTGACACTTTTAATCACTTGAAATCCTTCATCTTCTTCATGGAAAACAATTTTTTTTTTTCTACCTCAAAAAGTTTGGGACTTGATCTTCAAATTTGATTTATCAAAATACATCTCACATACTTTTTAATTAGTAGTTGAAACCATTTAATTTTCATACTAAATTAGCATCTTTTTTGTATATTTAAATAATGAGAGTCTAAAGGTAGTTGGTAGAATTTTCATTTTTTAATAAATGTTAGGTAGTTCATTAAATAATAAATTATATTTGATATTTAATAAAATATTATAAAAAAAATTATAATATTTAGGTATGTATGAGATATATATAATTATTTCTCACCAATAGGTTATCTTTACCGGTTTCATAATTTTTTTTTTTTTTAATTTTTTAATGACATATACTTTACAACATGTCATTTAATTATTAGGGTCAAATGTGGGTAGTACCCCCGGGAATAAGTAGTGGGTACCAAAAAAACAACCCTTAATAAAATTGTATTTTCTACTTATTGTCTGGTACAACAGGGCATCTTACTCATTGGCTAATGCCTCCTCTATCATAGCGCCTTAATAAAATTGTATTTTCCACTTATAGTAGCTTTTCTCATTTAGCCTCTCGTAGAAGTTGAAACTAAAGGTTAATTCATGATTATGAAAGAGCGATCTTAACATTTTAAATGTTTCATTAAATTAACATCAAACAACCTTCCATATAAGCTATATATAAAGAACTTTCCAAATAAGTAAAATTTACTTTCCCTCGTGTTATGTTTGTTTCTTGGGAAATTTGAGCGAAAATGTGAGAAAGGGAAAAAAATAAAGAGGAAAAATAAAAAGAAACAATTGAAGGAAAATAAAAAATATATTAAAATTAATAAATTATTTTTATATATTATTTCAAATTCATTTCATATAGTTTTCCTCTTCTACATAAAGATTAAATAATTTAAAATTACATAAAATTTTAACTAATTTTAATTATATTTTATTTTATTTTATTTTTATAGTGAAACTAACACGAGAAAATAATTTATCTTAACAGTTTTTTTTCTTAATACTTTCTGGAAACTAAACATAGCCTTACTTATACATTTTTTTACAAGAGAAGCCTAAAGAATAGTTAAAAAAAGGGAGACATTGTTTTACATGGAAGACTTTTACACAACAAGCAGAAATAAAAAAACCACGAGGTCAAAGACCTCAAATCTACAATAAATATGAGAATGCAATACATAGATATACTTGGCAAACACTACTCAAAGACTTATTCTCCAACATTTATAGCGCATTTTATGTCCACAACACAACATCTTGTGTGCTCCTAGTGGATCTCACCTCAACACTTGAGGAAATGCAAATCTCATTCACAACTCGATGGAAATAAATGGAACTTCTTTAAAAGTTTTATAAACAGGAAGGCTAATAAGGTTTTCTCAAATATTTGCATTGAGACAAAAAACCTATTTAGACAAGGAATTTATAGGATACAAATATCTAGTGAACTCAAATTAGAATTTCTAAAATAAATCTAATTACAATTATAAAATAAATATAATTACAATTGTAAAATTAATCTAGTTATTATAATATTAATCCAATTATGCAAAATTGGAATCCTATCATGAGGGCTTAAGCATCCTTATTTTAAAAAATAAAATAAAAAATCTATGTACTTATTCTTCATATTTAGTGGATTTAGCTTGACAATCTATGAACCCTTTGATTTTCATATCTGTAAGGTCTCTAAGACGCTTTTGTTTGTGATTTTTTCACGTAAATCGTATGTACTTTAATACAGTTGAATGTTCTTTTTTCTAATTTATTAATTATATCCTAATTAAAGTGGTAGTATATTAACCTATTCAGATTGGCCTGACAATTCTGTTCCCTCGACTTACACTACTTTTGAAAATGCAAGATTGCTATAGAATCCACTCAAGAAAATATAGATAAGTATTAGTAGTGACAAAAAGGACAATGATGATTAAGAAGGCATAAAGTAGGCATTACAAAAATTGAAAAGTGGGTATTTATTTTAATTAAAAAATAGAATTTTGAAGTTGAGCTTCAAGCACCCTAACACCCTAAAAGATGCTCAAGTGCTATTAAGAAATGCTCAAGGGATACTCAAGTGTTGAGAGCACCTCAACTACCCTTAAAAGGTGCTCAAGCATTTGAACTCAAATCTGCCGATTTTGATAGTTTGTTAAGTTTCAATTCTCATCAATTTTCATACTAAAGTTTAAATGATAAAATTTCAACTCATTTCCTCAACCAACCAACATACATAATAAATCAATGAAAATTTCATAAACTAAGATAAGCTAATGAAAATATGATATAGAAATAAAGAGATAATATCAATAAGGTCTAATGTAGCAAACCTTTGAAGAGATAAAAAATCACTAGCCTATAGGTAATCAAAAACACACATTATGAAGAAAATTAACTAAATGTAAGAATTTACCTAACCTAAACCTTCAATTCTCTCCCGAACCACTTGCCTAACAATGTCAAACTTCAACTACCAACTTTTTTTATTTTTATTTTTTATTTAGAGCATACTTAAAGCTCACACTAAACTTGATCTCAATCTTTTCTTGAATATATACAAGAAGAAATTTGGGTTTTATTCCAAAGATCACAAATGTGAGAGTAAGGATGAAATCTATATTGAATCAACCCACTTTGAAAGATTTTCAACTTAAAACCCAAAATATTTGCTTCCAAACCAACATCCCAAATAGGTAAAGAATTTGAAGCTCAAGGAAGCCACCTGGCTCTCACAATTGTTAAATCCTGTTATTAAAACCACAATTGTTAGATCATATTACATGATCTAAGAATTATTTATTGAAGGTGATATTGTGTTTGAGTGCCCCACATGGTGGATGAAAGTAAACAAATCCACCAAATAAAACATTGATAAATTTTTGATTGATTAATTTGATTCACCATTTTAAGGTTTGGGTTAAATATGTAGTTTAAACTTTCATCAAATACTTTTCCTACTTTTTTTATTTTTTATTTTTACTTCTCATTTGATTCAAAATATTGAAGATTATTAGTAAAATTTCAAGTTCATGTGTATTTAATTCAAATATCAAGACTTAAAATTTGATTTATTTAGAAGAATGTAAAACTATTAACATGTAATAAAATCCTTCAATTGTAATTTTTATAACAAAAAATAATAATAATTTAATAATTATTAATTAAAATTATTGTGATAAATCATTTTTGACAAACAAGTTTTTAAATCTTTCCTCCTAAATAACATATAGTGATTATATATATGGAAACATTGTTGGAAATCATGGTAAAAATGTTTGCTTGCTATTCATTGTGATGGATTATTTTATAGATTTATAATGAAATTCTATTGTGCCAATATGTAGGCTTGCTCTAAATGGTAAATGATTGGTCATTACACCCTTGTTTTCATATTATACTAGTAAATTTTTGCTTTATATTCAATAAATAGTTTTTGATCGAAAAATATATATATTAATAATTTATATCTTTATCCTATAAAAGCCAAAATAAGGTTTTGTTGCAACTTTTTTTTTTATACCTTTTTTGACTTTATTTTTTCTTAATATTTAAGGACACAATCTAAAAAGATTGTTCACACCCATTAAAAATGACTTTTTTTTTTAATTTCATCCCAATTTCATTCCCTTTCCCCACTCTAATCACAAACACTTGTTCTCTGTCCATACCACACCACTTGCACCCCTTTTGACTAACACTAATCTCAACTCTACCGTTTGGTTACTAAGAAAACCTAGGAAAATGAAAAAGATTTTAACTTTAAAATTTATGTTGCTGTTGTATTAGGAAGGGTGTAAACTCTTATTTTCCTTCTCTTTTTCTTGGCAACCAAACACACCACAAAACTTCCTCAATACTTCTTTTACATAACCCAATAAAATAACTAGAAGAAATTAAAAAAAAAAAAAAAAAAGCTTCAAACTTACTTGTTTCTTTTTTTTTTTTCTAAAAAAAAAAACCAAAGAAAATGCAACTTGACACTTGCATTAAGTTTCATCTACAAAAACGCATTAAAAATTTAAAAATGGAAGGCAAAAACCAAAAAAACAACAAGAATCGGAAAAATAAAAAATAAGCCTTTGCAAAGTAAAGAAGAAACTTAGAACTAAAGCTCAAACTTTTATTTTCAGGAAAATTCAAGCTTAAAAGGAAAAAAAAACCTAAGGAAAATGGTAAAAAAAAAAAATGGTAAGAGTGAGAAACGAGGGAGATCTATAGTAGAAGAGTGTAAAAGAAGAGATTTAGAAGAAGAGTGTGCTCTCTCTCATCCGGACTCCAAGGTGTAATTAAAAAAAAAGTTTTTGTGGATTTTATTAATTAATATAATTATTTTTTGTTTTATTATTTAATTATTTAATTATTTTTTAATAAATATGATCCTGCTTGTGACACTTATCTTGTTTTGACATACGCATAATTTTTTTATTTATGAAATTAAATAATAAAAAATATCAATAAATTTATATTTAAAAAAATATAGATATACTCTTTTAACATATTTTTTAAAATAAAAAATATATATAATTTTCTTATATAGTTTCTAGAATAAGAATACAAAAATTTTATGTAATTCTTTTCTCCTTTCCCTTTTATAAATAATTTTTTTTATTTATATAGAATTTTAAATAGAGATAGGTTGATTTCAAAATTCAAATAATTATTTGAATTTAAATTTTAAGTTTTTTTATTTAAAACTTAGTTATTTTTTAATAAGCGCATGTGTTATAAAATTTACCCCTTTTTTTAGTTTATATAAATGCCCTATTTTTATACCTAATTTTAATATTTTTTTTTAAAAAAAATCTGTGATTGAAGAATAACTTTTTTAATTTGATAAGAATAAAAAATCTCATTTAAATAGGATTATTATTTAATTTTTTTAAAAAGTTTAGAAAATATTGTTTATAAGAAATCTTATTTAATCAAGATTAATAATTTTTTTATTTATTGAAATATAAAAATTATTAGCAAATAAATAATTATATATGTTTGTTTTATACCTTTTTTTTTAGCTCATTTTACTTACTTTTTTTTTTCTTCCTATTATAGCAAGATTAAATAATTTAAAAATATATAAATTTTAAATTAATTTTAATTATATTTTATTTTCTTTTATATTTTCTATGATGAAATCAAATATGAAAAAATTATTTTTCTTAACTATTTTTCTTTTTTCATATTATTTTTCAGGACCAAATATAAGTTGAGTTTCTTATTATTTTAAAACAAAATAACATTTTTTATTTTTTCATTTTTTGTAATATAGGTTGTTTCTTATGGATGAAAAATCTTAATGGCATGAGCAAAGTCGGAAAAAAAAAGTACGTAATTATTTATATTTTACACATTTGAAAAAAATTTAATTATGTTACACTTGGATACATAACCCCATGTTAAACACCTTCATACTTGTGTTAATAAAGTCAAGTTTATTTGGACGATTGTTTAAAACCTAGTATACTTATGTTCAGTTTTTAACATTACCAATGCATGAGATTCGTGTCTAAACTTTTTGTTAAAGGAAGCATGTATGATAAAGAAATCTGATCATTTTCTCCTCTCAAATCCTTAGGCCATGTTGGTACATAAAAATGGGGAAAGAGAATCAATATTTTTGTTTCCATTCCTATTTAGAATTTGATGATTTCGATTCTTGTACTTAAATGCACTTAGGAATGTAAGATTTGAATAATTATTGGGGAAATTACGTAAATATGCATCATTAGGGAATAATAATAATAATTTAAAAAAAACAGAACGCAAAAAGCCTTTTTTCATTTAAAGTACCCTTTGACCCAAAATAATGCCTAATTGGTGCAATATTACAATACGCCTCCCGCCCCCCCCCCCCCCCCCCCCCCCCCCATATGCCCAAAAGTGCCCTTCGATGGGCTATTTGGCTGCCACCCACACCAGTCGTTAATCCCATGTGGCAGCCACATCACCCTCTTCTTAAGCACAAAGTTATGTGTTAATTGAAAGATAATGATATGAGATTAGAAAACCCAAAAAGCCTTCTTGAAATTACCCAAACCCCATTAAAACATTGTTTAATGAAATTCCCATTGAAACCCTAACCAACTAAACGAAATTGGTGGAGCCCTTAAGCAACAAACAATTGTCAATGATGGAGGCCCAATAGTGACGTGGAGAAAGCGCAAAAGTTCTCCCCCTCCTATTGTTCAAATTCATGCAATTTCTTACGCGGGAAGTCATTGTCGTAAAAACCATAGCTTCGTACAAGGTATCATCTCTTTGTTCGTTGTGCTTCTTGTGCAAATCTTTGTTTGATGTCAAAACTCGTGGTATTGGACACGTCCTTTGTTGTTTTGAGTTTCTGATTGGGATGAGGGAGAAAATGTTTTCACATTTTCCCTTCATTTTGACGTATTTGAAAATGTTTGGGATGAGGGAGAATTGACGGTCCATAATGGCGATCTAATTCTTTTTTTTTTTATAGGATTTGTTAAGGTTGTAGAAATCAAAACCGAACACATTCATCTGTGAACCCAGTAAGGGATTAGAGTTTTCACGTTTCAGTGGGGTTGCTTGGTTAAGATTTTAGAGGAGAGGCAGAGGAAAATTGCTCCTAGGAACTTACTATGTTGGATTTGTTTGGGAAAGTTACTACTTTTTTTTTTCCGTGTCATTGGATCTTCACTTACATGGTTAAGAACATACTAGGTTGGTCTTTATTTTATACATATTATTGAGACATAATTGTGGAATTAATTTGGATTAAGAGATGTGCAGCTTAAACCATAATCACACTTTATGAAGCAGTAATGAAAAAAAAAATGGTTTTTCAATATGGGAATGAATCATTGTGTTCAAAAATTGGTGTATGGGGATCTTAAATTAATAAACATAAGAAGTTGTGTCGTTGAGTACTCTCTTCGTAGATTTGAATGTATTAAAAACTGGTGTTTTATTTTACGGTGGGAATCGGATGAAAGCGAAAAATATTCATCTGTGGTTGATTTAAATTAATAAATAGGTTTCTTTGTGATATATCAGTTAGTTTTACTACATTAGTATCCCTTGTAATTAATCCATTAGATGCTCCGAACTCTCATTGTTTCAACAAGTTGTTCTACATGTAGCACCAAAAACAATGGAATATTTCATTTTGCCAACTGATATATATCTACAATTGTACAGTTTATGTTTTGTTTAAGTCCTATGTTAACTCAATAGACATATGTACCACATGTTAGTAGTCATGGTGATTATCATTTTAATTGCTTTGGCACCAAAAAGTGAACATAAAGTTGTAATTTATCTGATTTAGTGTTATAGAATCCATATATTCATGATGCATATCATCAACATGTGAGGTGTCTAAGTGGTTAAACATTGTATGGACTATTTCAATAGAATCGATGATAGGGTTGATGGTATTAAGTATATAGCCTTTTACAGTTTATCATAGTTCATCTTTTTCCCATGAATTCATATACTTTAGGAATGCATTTTCATAAGATTACCTATTATGGTAAATTAATTTTTTCCTAATGCTTGTTGAATAATGTAGGTTGTAGTTGTCGCTTAAGATTTAGATTGATCATGTACACTGGTTTAATGTAAGAGTAATGGTCTTAGCCCCTTAATGTAACAATGTATGTTCAATTGTGTACCTCATGTGAGATGGGGTGAAACAGTTGGTGGTTTTCATCTCTAGTTTATTTAATTATTTATCCCCACATAGTAAAATGCACATTTAGTAGTTATTGGATGAAGAGTTTTCCACAACAAGAAGCTATGTAGGTTGAAAAATGTACCATCTTTATCAACTATACATTTACATAAGATTCGTTCATGGTAGTTCCTTTCCATGGTTTGGAATATAGAATTGTTAATAGTCATATTGAAGTTAGCATATGTTTCACCTCTATTATATAGTTTAGTCACTTGAGTAACAAACTGTCAAACTATTGTCAGCTATTGATTTGATAGTTTGTTTAATGATGTCACAATGACATATAACTACATTTTGACCAAGGCAAACAAACCTTCTAGAAGTTGAAGGTACAACAATTATAAGATATAAGAGCCTTGGGTTGTGCTATTCTAAGGATATTTTATTTCCTTTTTCTTCTTCCATGTCCATATAATTGTTGAGCTGGTATTTGTGAGCGTTTATGTGTTATTGTCTGACCTTGATTTGTTTCCCCTTTCATTCAATCTCATTTGTGATGTAATTTAGAATCCATGCTATTTGTATTGCACATATTGCCTTTATCAAATATATATAAATCATAAATTCTCTTTATTCTAGTCATTTGTCTGTATTCCAGATTCATGCATTTATGTCTCTCTTACATAGTTGGCGTTTTACACCCTTGCCAAATTTAAGAGTACCATCATGGCAATCTAAAGGTAACAGTGTTTATGGTCTAAAGTCAGACATCTAATCAAATGATGTACCATGCAGTTGTTAGTTATGTTTTGGATTGCATGCACACCTAACCTTTTATTGTACATGTAACATTGTTTTCAGCTTCCATGGAAATTGTATTGTTCACCTGGTTTTGGTGACATGCACCATCTTAGAAAGGGTATACAAATATATTTTAGTTTAATACAAAAAATGTAATTAACCATTTTGACTTCCTACTTTTTTTGCATTAGCATCGTAAGGCAAAGTTACAACTTATTCTTCAGCAAACATAGGTTTGATTACAGTCATATTGTGTATTTGTTTCCTGTTTGCTAATCACATTAACTTTAACTTGTATATGTATTAGCAAAATGTCACCTCGATTAAGATGTTCACCCTAATGATTTCTAGTTGTGATGCAACGATATCGGATAAGAGAAAGGAATTGGTGTGTGAGCTTGGATTCGGTGGCCTTTTGCAAATTACTTGTGTGCAACTGAATATGGGGTCGTGTATGTGGATTTTACAGAAGATTAATATGGCATACTACAAGCTTTAGTTGGAGGGAGGTCCTAACATTCCCATGACATGTAGTCATGCACAACTAGTATTTGGAATCCTCCCTGGTGGAAGGAAACTGGTCCTGAACACCCACTGCATTCGTGAGGGTCGCATTCCATCCAATACAAAGATTGAAGATCTCATGGTTGAGATAGAGAATGCCACAAAATTCCATTGCCTATTTATTATTTTTGTGTGTGCTACTCTCTTTGCCCTTATGACGTGCTTGGAAAGTCACCATGCCTTATGGCATGCCCCTCCCGAATCACTAACAGGGGATGTTAATTGGGGACAGTTCCTCCTTGATGAGCTTATGCACGTCATACATGAGTATCGGCAGAGTGGGGGGTCTCACATTAGGGGCTGCTTGTTGTTCCTGCAAGTTCGTCCTTGCCAAAACTCTCTGTCTTATACCAACTTTACTTGTCATTTTCACGTCACGATGAGATTCTCTAATACTTTCTTTCATTAATAGCTCTTCTATATTTGTTTCTCCAACTTTCCACCGATGCAAATTGACAATACAATGCCTCATTGTGTACACTAGAATGAAAATTTGATCAAAAAATGACTGAAGATGGAGGTCGAGATGCTAGGATAGCTAGGCCGCACATAGGTGGTACCCATACTGTATATGTATCCTCACTACATATTATTTACATTAGTGTCAATTAATTAAATGTCCATTGAACCAACTATGTTTTTAAATTTTGCTCTCACTGGCCTACAGTTTATGTTTGCACGAATTAAAGAAGCGACGCTTGATCAGATGAGTCCCCCTCAACCCAATGCTGCCCCTCAAGCTAATAATGCTCCTACCAGCCTATAACTATGAGAGATGGAGATTATGCTATTCAATGTATTCCTTAGCTTTAATGTGGTTATGTGTGCTATTACAAAAAATAAGGTATCAGTTTAACTTTTCGTTATTGTAGCAATTGATTACTCACATGAAGGCCAAACAACAAGAAATAGAAGTTGTACGATTGCGCATTAATTCATTAATCTCCCTCCATCTTGATGACATCAAATCTCTAAAGAGGTTTCAACCAAGCTCATCCACCGTCAACCATGATTTACCTGAACCAAGTGATGGTGCAAAAGCAACGGTTGGTGTTGGTGCATCCTTTAGTCCTAAAGCAAATGTCTCTAAAGTTGCCTTTCTTGATCTAGTGCCAAATGGGTCTCTAGTTGTAGATGACACAACTTTGTTGCAACCGGTGTTAGCACCTTCATAGGTAGCAAGCGGTCTTGGTGCATCTTTCATTCCTGAAGCAAACATCCCTGAAGCTATCATTCCTGATTTTACCCCTTAAGGATTGACTGGTGAGCATTCGAATATAGTGCTAAGTGGGCGCCCAACTGATTATGACACAGATCTATTGTGACTAACATCACCACCTTTAGGGACTGCACCTTTCAACACCATCGTTGCAATAGTCATCCGGAAAAAGAGTAAGACAACTAGAAGACATATTCGACATTGCGCCTCTTCATGCAAGTTGCCATTTGTTACCTGCTGCATGACAAAATGCAGCAAACTCAGCCACGAGGACACTAGTATTGCTAATTACGCCTATGATGCTAGTTGAGATCTTATGTGAGAAGCATGTCTTTAGTGGTCTTATGATTATGACATTTATTTTGTTGTTTTTTTCCTTCGCAATTTTCAATTATTGTCATTCAACATAGGTTCCCTTGTGTTTTATTACCGATTTGTACAGAGAGGTTCTTTGCACATTCAGGTCATACAGTTTAACGTGAAAACAATTGTAATGCATAGGTGGGACTAAGCCCATTGTAGACCCTCAATTTTATTTCTTGACACTTACATTTATCTCAGGGGTGTCACCTACACCCAACCTTTGTATGTCACGGCCATGGAGCCCTGTTAGGCTTAATCAGTTTTCGGACCTCACAGGAATTCACCTATGGCTTGATGTAGTGCAAGTGTTTGGTCCATTATGAAATGTCATCCTGGCCGATTCCTCGATTCATATCATGTTACAAGATAGAGGTTGAGGTCTCCACCAAAAACTGTAGTTTAGTTGGAGCTCACTAAAGCACATCCAAATCCAGAGCACACTAGCTTGTTTTATTCATTTCTCCCTCATCCAAGCTCGGAATTGCGCCTCATTTTTTTTTTTTTTTTTTGGATTTCTTATTCTTCAAGGGACATTTTGTCAAATTTTGAGAATTTTTCTCAACCGGTTAATCGGTTAGCAACCGACTCGACCAGTTCGTCGGGGTTGCTTGTGAATGGATCTATTTTTGGCATTTTGGTGCTCTTTTCTAGTTGGTTCGAGCCCTGGTGCTCCAGATAGGTTTGAAGGATGGTTTAAGGTCCGATTTGGGCCATTTTTCGGGTTGATTGCAACCCACCTTGAATCCATGTGGATTCTTGGCGGGTAAGGAATTATAGAGTTATGAGGGGCAGCTACCCACCTCGGGAAGGAGGGAGCTGAATGAGTTGGGGTTTCGAGGCTGAAGTTGAGGGATTCTAGAACTGAATGAGAAAGAAAAGAAGGTGGTGCGGATGCTGATGAGAGGAGGCGAAGGAAAAGGATAGAAAAAGAAAAACAGAGGTAGAGAAAAAAAAAAGTCTGAGAAGAGAAGTTGGAGAAAGGAAAAACGTTTACAGGAAGTGAGGGATTTGGGAAGAGATGAGGAAAACAGAGATGGAGAAAAAGGAAGAGCCTGAAAAAAAAGAAGTTGGGAGAGGTGAAAAATGTTTGCAAGAAGTGATGGATTTGGGAAGAGACGAGGAAAATAGAGAATAGAGAGAAAAAAGAGAGAAACAGAGAACGGAGGGAGAAGGGTTTGGAGAGGTTTTCAGAGAGAAAAGCCAGAATGGAGACTTGAAGGCTAATATGCACCATCTTTAGCATCTCACCATCTACGTTTCAAACCAACAGAACTACATTAGCATCACAATTTTCTGCACCTCCAAGAAAGATTACAACAGCAAGTAGAGGTTAGTGATCTCTTAATTAAAAATGAAGATATCATAAAGGTTGATTTAGTCATCGTTGTTTTTTCTCTAATTGATCTAAAAATGAAGATGCTATAACAAATGATTTAGTTGATTTATGTTATTATTATTATTATTTTTTATCTTTTGTTTGAAGTACAAACGCCATAATTTTTTTTAAGATTAGTTACTTTTGTCTCCTTCCCTGAATTAAAAATGAAGATTGCCATAAAAGATTTGAGTTGTTATTCAATTTTTGTTTAAATGAAAATAGAAATGCTATTGGAGATTCATAAGATCAATGGACAATTTTTGCTTCAATTATAAATGGGCAGTTTGGTCATAGCATGGAAATGTTAATGGAGATGTAAGTGGCTGAAACTCAAGGCTGCACACATAATTTTAATGGTTAAAATTTAATGAAAATTGATGCTGTTTTGGTTGCCGCATATGAAGAATCTAATGTTTGAAACTTAGATGTATGCATGGTAATTCGTGTGGGTTGCAAGAGAAGGTAATTTCATGGGGAAAAGTGCAACCATGAACCTCGATAAGAGGATTTGAGAATTGCAACTATGAATTTCGTGGGCTGCGTAAGGTGTGTTGGTGGCTGAATTTTCAAATGGAGTTAAATGTGAATAAGGTGGCTGCATGATGGTGGATATATAGCTGAATTTTTTATGATAAACAATGAAGAATGTGGTTGAATTTTATCTATCATTTTTCTTTTTAATTTCAAATAGCATTTTTAAAATACATTTTTTTTTAAATGCTTGCTACTTGTCTTTTAGCATTTTTAAAATCCTTTTCTTTCATTCAATCTTTAAATGTTCATCCACAAATAGTTTTCCTAAATTTTCTGAAACTCAATTTTTAAAATACAACTTTTAAATAGTCTTCTAAAATTTAGTTTTTGTTTTTTAATACGATTTTTGAATAATTTTTTAAATTTTCCAAAACTTAACCTTTTTTTAACATCATTCTTAAATTATCAGATTTTCGAAATTCCAAATCCATTTTTTTAAATATTAACTTCAAATAGATTTTCCAAAATTCCAAAACTCTTAAAATTCCAAAATTTCATTTTTTAAACACCATTCTTAAATTAATTTTTCAAAATTCTATTTTAAAATTTTCCAAAATTCCCAGATTCTCAAATTTAATTCTTTAAGTTTCCGCTACCAAAATTCCACTTCCAAAAGTTTATTTTCCAAAATTCTCAAAATTCTAAAATTCCAAAGTTTCATTTTAAATACTATCATCAAAGTTTTATTTCCAAAATTCAGAATTTATTCTTTAAGTTCCCATTACCAAAATTCTCGAATTTCCAAATTTAATTTTTTAAGTTTCCACTACCAAATTTTCCAAAACTCCAAAACTCTTAAAATTCCAAGGTTTCCAATTTTGAAAAGTTCGGATTCAATATCTTAAAGTTTTCGTACCCAAAATTTCCAAAATTCTCAAAGTTCCAAATTCAATATCTTAAAGTTTCCATACTCAAAATTTCCAAAATTCTCAAAGTTTTGGATTTAATTTTTTTTTAAGTTTTCGTTCCCAAAATTTTCAAAATCCTTAAAATTCCGAATTTAATTTTTTAAGTTTCCATTTTGATGGTCGTTTGGTAGATAGTAGAGGTTACATGTATAGGGTCTGGTCATGGCTGAAAATTTTAGTAAATTTGGAATTTGCATTTTGTGGACCCCGTATTTCGCTCAATGTGTTCCCATTCAATAGCGAAACTCGCTTTTTTTTTTTTTATTTGTTTGTGAAAATTTGATTTTTAGAAAAAAAAACTTGGAGTCGCCACTTATTTTTATTTTATTTTTTTAAGGAAAAAACAAAATAATAAAGAAAAACCCTAAGTGTGACTCCTAAAGGAAAAACACAGGTTTGTGCAAAACTGAGTCTAGGTCCGAGGGTCAAGTTACTTATTGGGAAGGTATGGTGGTGAGCCGTAGCACCCCTCTAAGCCTGTATACATACGATCTCTACTAAACAAATTAAGGAAATTGTGGCAATTAATTAATTAATTATGGATACCAAGAAAAATAATCAAGCAAATGAGTATGTATAAGTCATAGTGAAAATCAATATACACAAAATAAATAATAAGAGAATTATGCAAAATGATTTATTGAATTAAAAAAAATTATTAAAAAAAAAATAGTTTTCAAGAAATTTCAAAGGATTTTATTAAAAATGATTTTGAATTAATGATTTTAATTTATTTATTTACAAAAAAGAATCAATTTATTTTCTCAATTTCATTTGTATTCAATTTTCAAAAAAGTTATTTACACTTATTGTATCAATATAATTTATTATAAAATTTCAATTTGAGCATAAAAATTATTTTTACTTACTTTTACTATAAAATAATGAATTTTTACAATTTTATTTACATAAGTATTTTGATTCATTTTCATTTAAAAAAAGTGATTTATACAAATTATTTAAAAAGACATAACTTTATTTGCAAAAAAAAAAAATTAATTAAAAAGAAAGAAAAAAAAAAGATTTAAATCCTCTATTTCTAAAAAATACTTTTAATCCCATTTTAATTAAGGAAAAAGAATTCATTTAAAAAAAAAAACATTTTTTTGGACAATTTTATTAAAAATTAATTTTTGGGACAACTTTATTTACAAAACAACTTTTGGACAATTTTTATTAAACAAAGAAATTTTTGGACAATTTTTCAAATTCTATTAAAAACAATTCTTTTGGATTATTCTAAATGCATTTTTCTGAATTTTTATTAATAAAAAAATTTTCTTTTATTAAAAAGAATATTTTAAAATTATTATTTTATTAAAACGTATTTACTAAATTATTCCTCTTATTTAAACAAAGTTTCTGATTTGTTCAATAGTCAATTCTATACACACTCAATAAATATATACAAACAAATATTTACAGAAATCAATAAAAATAAAACCAAATAATCGTGAAAAATAAAACATACCCAAATAAACTTACAACAAGCTCAATGTCTTTTGACAGCTTTTTCAATCTCACTTTTTTCCATAAAATTTCATGCTCCACATGTCATCAATTTGTACTCAGCCAACAGAATTACAGAATAGGTCCATCCAAAAACAAAAATAGTACAAATGTAAATATCCAAGGATGCACAAAGTTCCAAACAAATATTCAAACCTAAATTCAAATTTCAAATTAGTCCCATAAATTTCGCCAATTAAAATGAGCCCAAATTACTATAGGTCTTAGCCCAAAACATCCAAATTAATAACTAAAAATACAAACACAATCAACCAAACCTAAAATTGGATAAATTAAAATAAATTATAACCTAAATTTAATATTCCATAATCCAAACCTAATTTAACATACATCACAATTGTCCCATGTCCAAATTAAATAGTTCAAATTGGCCAAACCCATGTCAAATATTCACGTCATCCAACAAATCTCACCTACATTGTGGGCCCAAAATTCACATCAATTAACAAGCCCACATTAATAATATATATAACCAAATGAAATAATATCTCAAACTCAATCTAATAAGCTCAAACAAATAACCAATTAACAAGTCCACATTAATGATATATATAGCCAAAGGAAATAATATATCAAGCCCAATCCAATAAGCCCAAATAAATAACCAATTAACAAGCCTACATTAATAATTCACATGGTCAAAGGAAATAATATCTCAAACCTAATCCACTAAGCCCAAACAAATAACCAATTAACAGGCCCACATTAATAATATATATAGCCAAAGGAAATAATATATCAAGCCCAATCCAATAAGCCCAAACAGATAACCAATTAACAAGCCTACATTAATAATACACGGTCAAATGAAATAATATATCCAGCCCAATCCAATAAGCCCAAACAGATAACCAATTAACAATAGGCCCAAGTCCAAATAAACAATATGCAATTGATATAATCCAAATATCCCAAATTAATCACCAAATGCAATATAACCACAAACCTAAATTAACAAATTTCAAATTAATCCACCAACAATAAATTAACCCAAATTTCATATTAATTTACTAACAACAAATTAACATAAATTTCATACTAATTAATAAAGCTCAAATATAAGGCCCACAAATAACCATAAATACACAAGCCCAATTTCAACAACAATTATTATTAAAATAAAGGAAAATAATAAAAATAACAATAATAATAATAATAATAATAGAAAATGAGTGGGATGGGAAAGTGAGGGAATGAGAGAAAATGGGAGGGGGTTGTCAGCCAACAGGGGCTTGCCGGTGGCAGTTGATGGCTTTTTTGGGAAACAAAAAATAAAATAAAACAAATAAAAGAAAATGAAGAGTAGAAAAAAAATGGAGAAATGAGAGGAAGATGGGAGAAGAGGGGTGAAGAGAAAAGGGTTGTGTGGTGCATCTCTGGAAGTGGGGTATGGTGGAGGAAGAGAAGGGAAAAAAATAGAGGAAAAACGATTTGAAGAAAAATGGGTAGGAGAAGAAGAAAAATAAAATAAAAAATAAAAAATAGGGGAAGAAGTAAAAGAGTGGGCATGTGGCCGGAAATGGGTGTTAAGGGAGAGAAGAGGAAGAAGAGAATGGGGAAGCCCTTAAATGAGGGAGTTGGCTGGGGTCTCTATTTTTGGGAATGGAGGGGAAAAATCTCAAAAACAAAGAGGGAAAATCAGAAGAGGGAAGAGATGAGGGAAAGGAGCAGCCTGCTGGGAGTGTGGTTCAGGTAGAGAAAAAAATGGAACCAAAAAATGGGGGGGCCAGCCATGGGAAAAAGCAGAGAAAGGGTGGAAGAAGAAGAAAGGAAGAAAAAAGAAGAAAAGAAGAAAACAAAAGAAATGCCCCTGTCTGAGGAGGTCTACACATATGTTGTGTGTTTGTGCTTATTCACTAACCCTTTCTCGCAGCGCACGACTAGGGACCTCAGGTACGCATCATTGTTCCAATTGTCAATTTCCTAAGCATGCCAAATACCAATTAGAATTGCGAGTCTTGTCATCCATGTAGCCTAAGGGGGAATTGACTGATCTTTGACCCATATGCTCCAATGTACCCAATTCATTAGTAGAGATCAGATTCCGGGCCTAGAGGGGTGCTACCTCATATGAGGTACCTTCCTAATAGGTAATCTGATCCCCGAACCCAGAAATCTAGTTTCGCGGATCGCTTTTTCCTAACTGAAGTCATTAAGGGGTTTAGTTCTTACTTAATTTTCCCCATTTCAAAAATAAAAATAAAAACTAAGTGGCGACTCCGAACAAAAATCGTTCCTCATCGGGGACGGATTTTTCAAAACTCGAAAACCACTTTTTCTTTACTTATTGTTTTAATTCGCAAGTTGCGCCGGTTGATGGATTGGGGGAGGGTCCACACCCATCGATGCGTCAATACGTAAAAACTTAATTTACATGACAATTTGATCAACACTAGGATGGGTTAAAAGCATTTACAACAATGTGCATCCCATTGTGTAGGTGGTCACCACTATCTACAGGTACCTCAATGCGCTTGAATGAAACAACCTGTATAGACATTTCGTACTACCATCTTTTGGGGTAATATGAAAATTCACCCATATGTTTATTTCTCCTTCCATATATTCATTCTACTTTGCTTGGGGCTTTCAAAATTATTAACATCCACTCTTGTAATTCAATAGGAGATTGCGACAAGCATGAGACCTAATGTGTCCAAGAAGCTTGTTCGAACACGATTGCGCAAACATATCCAAACTGTTCATGAATGTGCCCAGGTAATGCATTGTTCCCTCCTATTTTGCTACCTATGCATCCACTTATACATACATAATGTTATGATGTTTACAAATGATTAATGCACTGACTTTTGGTTACAGTTTTTCATCTTGGTTATCCAATTCAATCAGTGGCTGGTGATTGTTGTTAATCTTAAAGCAAAGTGGCCTAACATGTTGTCTTCTGCACACGTGGTTGACCCAATGCACTGTACCTGACTTGCCAAAAAGATTTCGTTGTTCTTGAAGGTGTTATTTGGAAAGGGTTATTCTAGACATGGTGTTGATTTAAAAACCTTGGGACCATAATATGCAGACATTCCGCACTACGACAATGTGTAAGTGATTGAAATTACTAGCTAGATTTCCATTTTAATATTAATTGACAACTTGTTTGCATTTTTAAACAATATTTTTGTGTCTGTTACCATATATATATACGTTGCACAAATAATATGGCTCGTAACTTTATACAAATAACTATTTCTTTTTTTTGGTTTGCATGTACATTAAGCTTGTTGACAACTTGTGCTTATATTTATGGCCTATGTTATTGAATACAAGTGAACAAGTTAATGGAAGAGGACTTATGAATGGGTTCTAAATTTTTGGCATTCCATCGTTGCCAACAATTGTGACAGTGGCATCTTTGCCATTTTGTACATGCATATCTGGGATGGCAATGGCTTGAGCCAATCTGTTGATCCGGTAAGGCATGCTCAACTTTTATATTCTTTCGACATAACCTTTTACTATCCTCTTGTTATATTCACATCTCTTTTGGTATGTGCGTAACATTAACAAACACTTTAATGATGCATGTAATTAGCAACATATGACATTAGAAAGGTTACAATTAATTATCTAATTGGTTTAATCTAAGTAGAATGAAGTTCGAATGGTAGTTTACCCTAGGATATTTCCTAACAATATACCATAAACATGCTTACAAAGGAAAGTCATGAGACAATCAAAGAGAATCCAAACAACCATTTTTTCCAAAATTTCTATTGACAGCAAATATGGTTTTTTCCCTTGGAATTTGGGGCAAAGTTGTTATGATGTATATGAAAATGGAGTACTTTATTTCTCATGTTCATATAAATTACTACACTATTAACACAAAGTGTATGCATTCTTTAATGTCATGTAGTAACTTGCATTATTTGCTATACTTGCCTTTTATCATTGGTATTTTTTCAATCCTGATGTGTTACCCTCCAAATACTATTGTTCACATTGGGGAATTATTACTTTTGATGCATAACACTGCTCCATGCATAAGCAGATCTTACTATTTGTGGGAATTTTCAGGCAGACACAAACAAATCTATCACATTGTAAGCAGCATTGGCTAGAGGTGGTTATGACCCATACCTTCGCATACCACTTATGTTGCACCAACTACCTCTTTCGAAGTCATGTTACATTAAGGTGTACTTTTCCTTAAGGATCATATTACATTTAGTGTAATGTAGTGTTACGCTTACACAATTGACTTGTTGCAAAATTTGTATGTTCATGGGCATGGTACCCATGATAATAGAATGACGGACATTCATGTTACACTATGATTGCACAAAGTCAATGTCACACATGTTTAACAATAATTGCTTTGTTTAAACAACATCAAGGATGGCCACATTCATATCCTTCATATTTATGATAACAATGTCATAATGTATATATTTATCCAAATGCTTATTGGTTTTTCCATTACACTAGCTACTTTCTTCATTTGACATTGGAAAATTAGACTGATATGTAGAATTTTGATGGAATACATTAAGTTAATCAGCAGTCAATACTCTGTTATTGTCTTAGGCAGTTTCGAAAGCTAAGCCAAGTATGCTAAAGTGTATCCGCCTGATGAGCATGCGATTATTTTCCTCTCTAATTTGCACAACCGCCTTTGCATATTCTACAAGGGTCTATTAGGGCATTGATAAGAAATGACAACGTACCAATGGCAAGCAAAGTGCTTGTAGGTCATCAACAAGTCCGTTCAATTCATGAAAACGATGCATCCATTCACGTCTTAGTAGAGCATAGTATTCCATTCGATCAATTAACCATAAATTCCCATAATTGTATAGTGTACATAACATCTATCGATGATTGTTTACTCGGTGCCAACGCATTCGAACATGAATAGGATCAAGCATGGTGAGAGTTTTTTTTCCCTATCTCTCACTATGTGGTTATATATAATAATCTTACCTTGTCTCAATGCAAAGGATGAGATTGCACAGCTAGCAATGACAGAGTAATGTAGGGCACATAAGATGGTACATGATGTGATAAGTTATGTATCTATAGACCCTTTTTTTTAGAGGATGATCTCCATATACAACTCCATAAATATAGCGCCTATTTGGTATCCTTTGGTAACCTTAGTTATTTAATCCCTTTATTAAGCCAACATGAAATTGATTCTCATTAGGTGAAGAATGAGACATGGGAAGTAGGAATTAGAGTATAGGTTCACATTTATTCATTAGTTATAGCCTTAGGGATATTTTCAGTATTGTTAATCGATATTGGGCTCTAGAAGATGAGTTTTTTATTTTTTTAGTGCGTGAGATTGCTTGTCAGAAGAAATTGTTTCCATAATGCAGAAGGAATGGAGCTACAGAGCACACCGAGCTGAAATGCTTGTTGATGATCTTACTCACTTTGGCGCACCAATCCCTAAACGTCAATCATCCTTAAAGCACCATAATAATATGGAGTTGCGTTGAGCTATTAACATGATCCAAGATGAGAACAATCGAATGGTAATACGTTGTAACAGGTTCTACATGTTGTCTGAAGCACATAGGCAAGCTAAAGAGTCAAATAGAGAAATAGATCCCACTGTAATCATAGAAATAAATTTTATGCCAGATTGTTCATTTGATATTGAGATGTCAGACAATGAGACATAGTTGTATGATCCATGGTGCTTGCTTACAAAAATTTCAAATATTGCGTTGTATTCTACAAATGTATGATTCTCAATTTGTTGTGTTGAGTTTCATTTAACAACTTTTTTTTGCTAATTGAAAAACAGTTGAAGTTTTTGGTTGGTGAGGGGGAGGAGGAGAGGGGGAGGGGAAAAGCTAGGGTTATTAACGTGTAGACCTGTGTAGGCATAGGGCTATGTAGTAGGCTTGTAATGTTGCTTATTGTATAATATGACAACATGTGAACAAATATATTCTCCATGGGATTTTGAATTAACTAATGCGAAGTGAGCAATGACCACTTTCTGTTTAGTTGAATGCATGAAAGACAAGGGTGAACATGAGGAATATATTTCTTCACATGACTTCTCAATAATGTAGTGAGGAAAGAATATGTGGTTGTATCAATGGGGTTCTATAAGGGACATTACTCCTGCAGTTCCCAAGTACTTTAATCTAGAAAGAAGTGGTTACCACATGTAACCGAAGACATACAAACTTTGCTGTAATTAGGTTATAGCCTAGTCGAATGGCCAGAGAAGAAGTCATCTACGTCGTTTTTGTCGGTCCCCTACTAGGCATATGCATATCATGGCCTGAGTGACAACAAGAAGTAGTGGGATATCAAGGTAATGTTTACAAATCATACAAATCCATTGAAGAGGCCTGAACGACATGGGTTATTTATGTGTCTCATTGGAAAAGGGAATAGTCCACCTCTATAGGACCAGAGGAGCAAGTGTCATCGCATAATGCAATTGCACGCAACGTTGAGAATGATGGGAGAATGGAACGAATGAATGACTTTAATTTCATCATTACTTTTTTCATGGGATGTGTTGTCACACTTGTTGTAATGTGGATCATTCCAACATTTATGTAAGAACTTTAAGTCCTTATCTTTAACTCTTTATGTCTATCACTATTGGTGCGTTAAGTAATGTGAAATACAAAATAGTTCAATTGTAATGACCAAAATTGTGATCATGTCACCCATGATATAATGCACTTGCCTTACTTCTTTTGTTGGCCATTTTTAGATCATGTTGCATGTTAATGTGCAAAACTGTGTTGTAATGATTTGTTTGTGACAATGTATAAAAGACCAGGCCGCAAACATGAATGAAATAAAATGTATGTTTGAGTTGTTTGTTATACACTACCATCAATACAAATAATGTCACCAAAGCAAATAAATCGAAATACACCTCAAGGATTAATGTATGTACTATTTTCTAGCTTTAGTAATGCATACAACATCCTTGCCCCATCACGTTGTCTTCGTATGTATGGTCCTTAACAATGTCTCATTTTGTGTCTTACACAGGTGATGAAATTGCCTTACATAATGAAGCTTTACTATGGTATGCCATGAAGTTTAAATCCTACACAAATGATTGAAACAAACCATCATCTACATGAAGTACATTCATACATAATGATCCATAAAGGCTGTTTAGCAGCAAAATTTAATATGCAAATCCACCTATGTTGTTAAGCTTTAAAAAACACACAATATTAAAATCATTATGGAGGATAATCAGAACGTTGGTGCACATAGTGGTTACCAACAATTATTACCGAAATAGTCAATCAACGAATCAATGTGGCAGATAAGTATATGATTGGTGGACATAAAAAGACATAAATGAAAACTTATAACTATTGCAATGAACTGCCCTTTAAGATCTCAAATATGGTAATGGGTTATTGCAGCCCGCACGGTTATGACTAGGCTCATTACAGTGGGAACAATAGACTGTTTTCTTAGACATGAATTGTAATTCAATGTGACATTTCCTAGGTCTCCTAGGGGGTCGCCTACTTAATGAAGGGAGAAAATATAGGAGAATTCAACCCAATTGGTTGTGGACAGAGCCATCAGCATGTATTGCTGGCATGTCATGCATGACAAAAGTATGCATGGTTCCAGAGTAGATCATCTCCTGACATGTCAACTTAAAACATTCGTCTACATTATAAAATATATATAATCCCAATCTACGTATTGCAACATAGACATGCTCACATGGGATTCTTGACATTTTTCATGCTTTGCAGGTATAGGTTCCACTTTTCAAATCAACATCCAAGTATGTACTTCCAATCGAGACCTTGATGGAACCACCTATATAGATGTGTAGGGTAGGTTTCACCCTTCGGGCTAAAAGACCCTATCCATTTATGGATGTCACAATGGTGGTCATCAAGAAGAAATCCAACCTTATCCATATGCTCAATGAAAAATACAGAAATGTTGTGATGACGCTCGTGTCTTAGCCATGAATTGAAAGACTTGGCCAAATTGCTTGCCAATTTATCCCAAAGCATTTGTGGAAATTTACATATACACCAATGTTGAGGTTGGTTATCTTCGACCCATTTTGCTAAGTCGGGATTAAATGTCCTCAGCATTTTCATTGCAACAAGGTAATCACATTCCAAGCACGCATATGCTACCGCATCAAGCATTTTCAAAGCATTCTCATTTTCTTTCCTTTCTCTTATGTTGTGCTTTGTTAGGAAACTACTAAAATTCTCTTTAATGTGACAGTAGCAATGGACATGGAAATCAGATCCAAAAACATCAGAAACACTAGAAATAATACTTTTGTGCCTATTTGAATTATTACGACCTCTCTGTCACCAACCACTTTCTTTAGCTTTTGTAGAAACCAAAGTCAGTCTTCATAATTTTTTGAACTGAACAACCCATAAGCCAAAGGAAACAACCCATCATTGGCATCATATGATGAAGCTAAAAACAATGCACCCTTATATGGGCCACTAAAATGCAATGAATCAATTACTATAATGGGACGACATCCCATCTTAAACCCATGAATGGACATTGCATAGGCAACAAATAATTGTAGGAAATGTCGATCCTCGTCACATCTGAATTCAACAATCGAACCTAGATTGGTTTTGACAAGGTGATCACACAACCAAGGCAAAAACTTATATGAAAATTATGGGATTCCATGGATTCTTACCTTGACTTTTCTTTCATATTCCATGCTTGGAAATAAGTCAATGTAATTCCATATTGCTTACCAAAGTCTTTACATAGTTGTCTTGGCAAGTAATCAAGACTACTCTAATCACATCATCCACTATGTGGCCACCTCATTTTGTATGCACAACAGGCTATCCTAATAATGCATCATTTATAGAGTGGTTATTGACTCTTGCCCAATTGGTGTCTCAGCTGATTCACGTCAGCTGGTGCTCCTTGATTGAGGGAATAATCAACAAAATTTATAACCTATATCACCATACATTGGGTTAGCTTTTAGCTAATGTAGCATAGTGGCTCTAGGATCGTTCACTGGGAAGGGTTTTCAACTCACAACTGATACCACTTCTTAGCTAATTTGGTGCTTTTTCATTTCAAGGTTAGCTAAAGAAGAAAACACAAACTTTGGTTGTAGAATGTTTAGTTTCAAGTTAACTAAAAGAAAAGTGATGAAAATTACTTATGGAGAACAACATTCCTTGGAGGTTCAGGTGCACAGGGGAGGTTCCTCATGCAAAAACAGGGCTCCGGTCACTTGGTTCACCTCCTCGCATTAGAGAATTAACATATAGTTAATCCTCTAACCGGTTTTGTATAAATGCTACCCTTTAATGGATTTCAGCACTAAATCCTTCTCACTGATGCAACTTGGAATGGCTCGTGCTTCTCACTGGCAGTTGCCATTCAAGGTGATCATTAACCTTGGATTTCCCGTCCCAAGCTCACAAGAGATAACTAATGGATGTCTCCTTTGGAGTCCAAAAGCTTACCAAGTGTTGGCAATTCAAGAAAATCCCACCTTCAAGTCACCTCCCAGAAGCTCGCAAGAGGTAAACTAATGCATCTCCACGGACGGAGATCACTTGCCTTACCAAGTGTTGGCTCAGGTGACTTGCAAGGTGTTTGAAGTTAACTAAAAACATAGAAATCATTAATGGGTCACACTTATTCTTCACTAATGGATGAAACCACAAAACTACCCATTCTTGCAATTTGAACCATCCCCGGCCACCTTAGCTCCAAGGAATTAAAAGCTTAGCCACCCATCCTCTGAGGAAACTTCCTCAGAGCTTGTTTGGCTATAAAGAAAATACAAACAAAGTGGGAAGGTAAGGTATAGAAAAACTATGAACTTTACTTCCTTCAAAAATATACAAAGTTGTCTCCCGTCTGATTGTTCTTCAAAGGGAAAATTACAATATATACAAGGGGTTATTCACCCTTTTCTTCTTGCTTAAAGACTAAGGAATCATGTGATAGGAGGGTTACAAGGAGAGTTTGGGAATTTAGACATCAAATATCTAAAGCAAAAATATCTTAGGATGTCGGTTGCAGCTATCGGGTGGCTTCAGGAGGCATTTCGCAGCCGGCACTGTAGCGCTGCGAAATTTCGCAGCCAAAGGATCAAATTTCGCAGCCCTGCGAAATTCTCCTTCAGCTTGGAGCGATCGGATTCCAATGGCTGTAACTTCTTCATTTGAACTCGGAATCATGCACCGTTTTAAGCATTGGATTCTTGACTTCCTGAGCTTTGAAATGGTATATAGCATGCATGAATTGGACTTCGGGAAGTGCTCCAAAAGTGGCCAAGAAGACTGCAACTGCTCTCCCCTGTTTTGCTTCATGGCAGATTCCTCTTTGCTTCCCTCCTTGCATTCCGGATTTTCTTATGGCAAAGGACTTTAAAGCTTCAAAGCTTTGGTTCTTCTTGTTTCTAAGCTTTCCAAAAGCTTTGCCATGGATTCCAAAGAACTCTCCTCAATCTCGGATTGCTTTGGTGAGCAAAAAGCTATCAAAAACACCAAAACTTTCACATTTTGATTAGAATTGATTGCAAAGGTCCTTAACATGTCAATTGGGTTAAAAGGTGATAACTACTACTCAAAAGTGTTTAAAAGAGTTAATTACAAGGTTACAAAATAGCATTTTTGAGTAGTAATCAGTTATGTATGTTTGTAAAAGTATGCACTTGGACCATTGGAGTTGCACCCACAGTGCGAGTTGTAATTTTCCAAGGACGGGGTTCAAATTTGCATATTACTGTCATATGATACGGAGAATTCCTCTTGAACTTGTAACAAAAATGTCTAACAAGTGACATCAGATAAACAACATCACAAAACTTTTCAATAGAATTGAAGATCTACTCACTACCAATGATTGCTTGCTCAAAACAGACAGATTGTGTTGTAACAAGTTGGGCTTTAGCACATTGTTGAGAAAATCCACACGAGGGCATTGTCAACTCTTCATCCGGAGTCAAACATCGCACAATTGAATTTGACCTAACAATGGCATCATTACACCTGCATTTCACTTTAAGTGTTAATAACCAAATACGGATTGAACATCGATAAGTAATATTACATAAGGCATTGAATGTTAGTAGCAAATTAATTCTAATTTTCCACGCCATCCTTACAATGGGAGTCTAAGGATAATAGCTTCAACAACTTCATTTATATGTGAGATCAATATATATACACATGCAAAACGATCAATAAAGCCAACCATGTTCGTGAAGTCCTCGTCTATGCACATTGGTTGAAGGCAATGAAGTCAAATTTGAGTGTGTATGAAAATGTAGCTACTCTCTCTTCAATTTCATTTTTTCACATGCCCTCGTAACAAAATCTTGATAAGTCATGCCACGGTCTATTGCAAGGCCTTCCCGTCTCCCACCCTTATATTTGGCACTCCTATCGTCGCTCTTGATTAACTCGCCTCCCATATGAAGGTAACAATATATTCTGTTGGATGATTCCATACATGGAATGTCTTATTCTGTATTTACATAACTTATTACAAACAACCAACAATTATAAGAGAACTTGCTCACAAATAACATATCATAGACTGAAAACTACGTATTATTGCTGTTAACAAATTTAATTATTTTATTGTGGCTACTACATGAGTAATGAAAGTAAGGGCAAGGCAACATAAATAATTGGAAATAAAGTTCCCAACTATCCATCTCAATAGACGTACTTTTGCATATGAGGCCAACAATATTGGAACAAATTCCCTAAATCAGCTAATGACACCAGATCACAACCATTGGGAGGCATCGAAGTGACTCTCACATTTATACTCGAGTACATACACTAGTTCTAAGTAAAGAAGAGTATGAACAAATTCATTTGTACCTGATCGAATTGTGAACCGATTTTGTCTACCCTCACCAAACAACAGTACATATGTGATGAAATTGGGAGGTTTTCCCCACCGTTATAGTTGAATCCACTGTGTGCTGTAAATAGTAGGCTAAGTGGGCTAGAGATAGGAAAATAGCCAGGTTCATTACATGAAACATAATCAAGGGTTACACATCTACAATAGATTTGCTTTGTGGGTTAGGGCAACAACTGAAGAGATAACCATTGTGGTGTGTTTTTTACCCTTTTTAATCTCTTACCATCACCTTATGTGATGTGTTGTTGGGTAATAAGTTGGGGTGGGAGTCCTAAATTTAGGTTGGTTCAAAATTTTTTTATGCAGACTATAACAAATTCATCTTTAATTAAAGCATAATGTGTTATTGTAGGACCTCAGTATGAGTAATATGCAATTCAGTTTCATTAAATTAAAAAACATGAAATGTATTGTTGTTTAGCTATCATCATTTAAAACAGTGAAAACTTGTTGATAAGCTTTTGGTTGAGAAAATCCTAAAAATTTTTATTAAAACAAAATACTCATGTGTGTATTCTTGAATTTTTATTTCAAGCCGACAACTCACAAAATGCCAGATGGTGAATAAAGTACCAGTTTGGAAATGACGAATGTAACACCTCTTGTTAGTCAAGGTACCACTTTTGACAATGCACAGAAATATATTCAAAGACATAGTAAATAGAAAATGGAGTTGGGCCTTGCTGATTCATTATGCAACACAGATAAATCAACAAGAGTGAATGTGTTACATCACTAATTCTATATATCTAAGTACATTTACAACTACCAAAAGTAAGCACAAGAAATATGCAATAACCCACCAATGTTTCCTACAATAGTACCTAACATATTTTACCAATGTTTTCCTCCTATATACACGTGCAAATCTTCTCGTATGTGCACAAATAGAAGTGATGTTCGACATCTGCACAAAGATTGAGTAGGAATAGAAATGTTAACTTTATAGTAAGTGTTTGTAAATAATTGTTTCTGATTCGTCCCCAATTGGTGTTCTGATTGATTCAAATCAATCAACTGATGTACCTTTGATTCAATCCTTAGACGGGAGTTATCAACAAAATTTATAAACCTATTTCACCATATACTAGGGTAGCATAGCTAGCATAGCATAGTGGCTTTAGGATCGTCCACAGAGATGGGTTTTCACTTCACAATTGATATTAATTCAAAGATGAATTGGTGGTTTTCCTTTCCAAGGTTAACTTTAAAAGAAAACAAAAGTTTGCATGGAAATGGTTTTAAGCTAACCAAATTGAAAATAACTAAAAGTAATTAGAAAGAAAGGTGTTTCTTGGGACTTCAGGTCACTAGGATCAGGTGCCATAAACAAAAAGGGAGATTCCGGTCACTTGTTTCTTTTCCTCGCGTTGGGGATTTAACATATAGTTATTTCCCGAACCGGTGTGGTACAGATGCTTCCTCTTAATGGTTTCAACACTAAATCCCTCTCACTGATCCATATTGCAATGGCTCGTGCCTCTCACCTAGCATTTGCCATTCAAGGGGATCTTTAACCTTGGATTATCCTTCAAAAGCTCGCAAGAGATAACTAATGGATGTCTCCTTGGAGTCCAAAAGCTTACCAAGTGTTGGCTGGTCTAGAAAATCCTACCTTTGAATCACCTCCCAAAGGCTCGCAAGAGGTAAACTAGTGAAACTCAATGGACGGAGTCCACTTGCCTTACCAAGTGTTGGCCCAGGTGATTCAAAGGCGTTTTAAGTTAACTAAAAACATAGAAACCAAAAACGGGTCACACTTTCTTTTCATTAAAAATGGAAACAACAAAAACTCACCCTCATGCAGCCGGAACCTTACCTGGCTTCCTTCACCCAAGAGACAAAAAGCCTAGCCTCTCATCCTCTGAGGAAAAATCCTCAGAGTTTGTTTGGCTAGAAAGAAAATGAAAGAGAAAACAAAGACGAGAAGGAAAAAGAGAGCAAGGCTCTGTATATATCACTTTCAAAAACTATACAAGGTGGTCTCTGGAAAAGCTCCCGAGATATATATTCTCCAATGGAAAATTACAAACATATATATAAGGGGTTATTCACCATTTGTTCTTACTTAAAGACTAAGGAATCATGTGATAGGAGGGTTACAAGGAGGGTTTGGGAATTTAGACATCAAATATCTAAAGAAAAAATATCTCAAGATGTCGGTTGCAGCTATCGGGTGGCTTTAGGAGGCGTTTCGCAGCTGTCTAAAAAGGGCTGCGAAATTGGACAAAATTTCGCAGCCCTGCGAAATTTTCCTTCAGCTTGGAGCGATTGGCTTCCAATGGCTGTAACTTCTTCATTTGAACTCCGAATCATGCACCGTTTGAAGCATTGGATTCTTGACTTCCTGAGATTTGAAATGGTATATAGCATGTAGAAATTGGACTTCGGGAAGTACTCCAAAAGTGGCCAAGAAGACTGCAGCTGCTGTCCTCTATTTTGCTTCATGGCAGATTTCTCTTTGCTTCCCTCCTTGCATTCCGGATTTGCTTATGGCAAAGGACTTTAAAGCTTCAAGGCTTTGGTTCTTCATGTTTCTAAGCTTTCCATTTGCTTTGCCATGGATTCCAAAGAACTCTCCTCAATCTTGGATTGCTTTGGTGATCAAAATACTAACAAAAACACCAAAACTTGCACACTTTGGTTAGAATTGATTGCAAGGGTCCTTAATATGTTAATTGGGTTAAAAGGTATTAACTACTACTCAAAAGTGTTTAAAAGAGTTAATTACAAGCTACAAAATAGCACTTTTTGAGTAGTAATCAGTTTCCCAGCTAACATAGAAAAGAAGTGTACATGTCACCGAAATTTTGTATCGTATTCCAATAAGTTAACTAAAGCTACCACTATGTGTTTCCGTTTTTCTATACACTTAACAATGTGTGTAATGTTTACAAATCAATTTATCATACACAGTAATCATGGACCATTGTGATGAAGTCAAAGCTTAAGTCTTATGATAATTACTGTTGATTGGGGTTAATGGGGGGTGGGAAATATTGTGGACAACACACTTGAGCGAACTTAATTTGCATGCCCATGTATCAATTGCACTGCTAACTTGAATCTTTCCAAGGCCAAATTCTCATGTTTCATTGCATACACATATTATTGTTATTGTAAGGAAGGAGTAAATGAGATTCATGTTTGTTTGTCATAAGTAAGAGGTTGAATGAGGAGGCCTTACTGGCTCAATAGATCTATGCAAGCGACCACTAACCCATTTTTGCATGTAGAAGACTGCGTACACACCATTATTATATCTATAACAAAGACCAAAATGGTAGAGAATGAGGAAATTCATTAATTATTAAATGTGCAATCACCTAAAAAAAGTAACTCAGAAGTGACTCACGCATTGTGATGGCCGACCAAGTCAGTCAATTTTTCACATATGTTTTATCAATTAAAGACTTAAGGAAGATTACTACCCTTTTCGCAAGTCATTCAAACAACATTCGGTCAACAGATGCTATTGAGGATAAGATGTCGATGCATTTTTGGTGAAGATTTAGGCACAACACTACCCATTGGTTTGCTTCAAATATCAAGATGAATAATTATTTTCAAATGGCATGGGGAACAATGAATGTTAACAGCATTAGAGAGATGAAATTGTTATATACAAAAATGGATAAGAATGGGAAGTACAAAGAATGTTGTATAGGTAATGCCATACCTAGTCATAATGATGAAATCCCTTAGTATATGTGGATAATCATTTACGGATAAGGGATTTAGGTGCATTGAAGGTCATTGCAACTGCAACTTCCTGTTTGTAGTTATACAAAAAGTAATATTGATATGAATGATGCATGAAAAAAAGAAAGATAGTGAAAAAGCTTTGTAACAGAGGTAAGTGAAGTATGTCTAATACCCCAAAAGATGTTGTCAAAAAATGTTTATCACCATGATTGCCCTCTAAAGAATTCAAATATATGAAAACCATATTAATCACTTGAAAATGAAATGAAGATAGACGACTTATTTTCAAACAACATATTTAATGTGAATTATAACTTTTCATACAACATTTATCATTGGAACTAACCCACCAGTAGGTCAAGGGCATTATGGCCACTAATGCAATGCATATGCAATTTGGTAAGACGTTGTCCAGTGCACAAGCATAATACTTCCCTGCAATAGAAAAGAAACAAATACGCACAACACCAGAAATGACCATATGTAATAATTCGAAAAGAAAACACTATAAACTAAGTGGAATTTGAAGAAAGGTAGTTGTCAGGCTCACAATGGATCTCTTATAGCATCAAACACATAGTCCGCAATTTTGGCATCATCCTCGTTGATGGAGTAATTTATTATGCACTCTAGCACAAATGCTGACTTGCACAATGCTTCTCCTTGCCTATCATGACCGACTGCCATATTTGATTGTGATCTTCTAACAAGTCGACTTTGATTGTCCATTGTTTCTATTTCGTTTGATTCAGGACGAATGAGATTAGGAACTTGGCAGATGTCAAAATTGGCTTCTTACATTGGAGAAACACGATTTAATGGACTAGCCTCATCCTCACCTTTAACTATTGCTTCACCAATAGCCCTTTCAACTACTGTTTCTATTGTATCACCCATGTTTTTGATGGGCTAGAAATCTTCTAGTACAGGATTGAAGGTAGTGGGATGCAACATTTTCAGAGCAATCAGATTGCAGCCATATGCAACTATCATTGCATTCATGTGGGATTGTGTTGCTTTTATTTGACGACCAATTGCCTCCATGCAAACAATAATAACCTGAATGCATATGATGTTATACAATTGCCTTCAATATTGTTGCGAAAATATTCAAATGCATATGCAAAGAAAATTATAAATTAATAAAATAACATATTTAATTGCATCATCATATTTCTTAAATGGAGTCATTCCTAGTCCTAGCACCCATGTTCGATACAGTATTGTCGTTGTTGCATTGACCATTATTTTGGACAACTTCATTAATTGAGCCATGATCGAACTACATAAGAATCCAAACAAATCTATTGTGTCAATAGACTAATATGCACCCAAAATAGTATTGCTTACATGGAAAAATGGGGTACTAATTAACTAAGGGAACAACTTGAACATGACCCAATGCTTCCATCATTTGCAACTCCAGATTTATACATTTTTGCACAAGGATATTTGTCTAATGTGCGTAGTGGGGCAATGAATTTGATACCATCATTGATGGAAAGTGGGAATAGGATACGTAAAAATGCTATGGACAAAAATAATTTAAAATCATCAATTGTTGAATACACATCACTTCACTACGACATCAAACTAGTGATAGTTATGTATTGTGGGAGATACTAACCTGTAAGAACAACAAGAAATCCCTTACATAGGAGCTGCCATGTTTGTTGGAGTTGGGCTTGGGTGCCCAAGTGGGTTGACCTAATCCAACCCAATAAATGTGAGAAAATGGGGAAGCAATTTCTAGAAGTTTTAAAAGTACCCAAAAGCTACTACTATTAATTAAAAATAAAATAAAAAAGATCTCTCTGACAATTCTTTCCTTGAAACCCAGAAACAAAAGAAATATGTTTTCTTCTCTTCATAGAAACAATAAAAATAATATAATTCTTCTTTATGAAGAAACAAAAAGTCTTTTCTTAATTTTTTTTTTCATGTTTTTCTCTGTAAAAACAAAGGTCAAGGTTCTTGTGCTTTGAGAAAAGAATGGTTCTCGTATTCATAGTTCCATTTATGACTTGAAGTGAGAAAATTGGTCAATAAAATAACCAATCAGAATTCTTGGGTATTTCATAAGGTACCTAGAAGCCTTATTCTTCATCATTGCTATCAAAGGCCTATTAAGTTGTTTTCTGGCATTTGGTTTTTCTCTATTTCAGAAGAAAAAGAACATTTTTTTAAAAATAAAAAATAAAAATAAACATAAAGAAATGTTTTCTAGTTGTGGTTCCAAAAAAAAAAAATAATAAAATATTTTTTTAGCTCTATTTTAGAAAACTAAAAAATAAATAAACCAAAAAGAATTGGGATAAATATGATTATGGAAAAATAAAATAATAAAAAAAGAGTCACTTGGAAAAAAAAAAAAAAGTGCAAGGTGCACCCACCTACAGACATGCTTATGTCTTGGACAAAATGAAATGGATAACAAGAAAAGAAAAAAAAATTGAAAAGAAAGAGCCACAATTTTTTTGTTATGGTTCCAAAAAAGCTCTTCTCCAAGATAAATAAAGTAGAATATTTTTCTAGAATATTTTTTTAAAATAATAATAGTACAAAACAAGTTAAATATGTTTTAGTCTATCTATTAACATCAAGGTTGAATTACTCTTGTTGGTTAGAACCTCTCTTATGCTCACATGAGATCCAAGTTCGAGTTTTGATGCCCTCATTCATATTTCAAGATTTTTTTTTTTTTTTTTTTTTTTTTTTTTTTTTTTTACTTAGTATCTAATATAAATTTTAAGTTGTAGTCAAATTATGTTGATTTGTTCAAATATAATTATTCTATAAAAATAAAAATAGGGGTCTTAAATATGAGTATAATTTGACTATAAAAATAAAAATGAGGTCATAAATAGGAGTATTTGTTACTCAATGAAAATAAATAAATAAATAAAAATAGTAAAGGGTTTGCCTATGAAGAGGCTTGATCCCTTGACCATAAGAGTAAGAGTCTTGTACTCTACCAACTAGACTAGATGTTTTTTGTTTTCATAAAAAGATTATGCTTATTGAAAACATCTAGAGTTATAGAAGACATTGTGAATAATCCTAATATTGTTGTTCCTTTTAGTTTCAAGAGAGAAGATTAGTTTTTTTTTCTATATGTTACTTTGTACATAAAATGTAAATATCTTATATGCAAGACATGAATGAATATTTATCATTTGATAAATGAGTATGTCTTTTTATTCACATGCATGTCTTAAATTCTTTTGTATATGTTATTGATACATGCTAGTTATATAATATTATTTTTATGGAGTGGGAGGTTTTGGGTTAAAAAGAAATTTAAGTAATTTCTTACCTAAAATTAGAAATATTTGCATAGATTATTTCTAATTTGTAATAATTAAAATTGTATATAGGATCTGATTTGAAACATGGTGAATTTTGGTTTCTATTACAATTTAAGGTTATTACATATTAGAAGATGATTAAAGCAAGTAAAAGTATCAATATCCATAGAAGTACCAATTAATAAGATTGTGTAATATCTCTAAGTAGTTGAATATGTTGACTACAACTAAGAACATCATAGTAGAATTAAACAAAGGTGAGAAACTGAATAACGATAATTATAAGATTTGGCATCACAAAGTTCAGTATATCCTTAAAAAGCAAGGAGCTCTTGAAACACTGAATTATGTCATGTAGGAACCTAAACAAGGAAACTTTGTTCAACATATCAGGAGGCTTATATGGCCTAGAAGAAAAAGAATTCTTTAACTTGCATTACATTATTAAACTATATGCAAGATGATCTATTGATTGAGCCTGAGGTTTACCAAATTGTTCATGAAATGTGGCAAGCTCTAAAGGAAAAGTATGATGGACTTTTAGCTACAAAGCTCAAAGAACTTGTAATGAAATTTGGAATTACAAGATGTGACTAAACCATACAATGAAACAACATCTTAGAGACATGAAAGGAATGATAAGAGCTTAAGACAATCGAGAATGTCTTCATTGATGAGCAGTAAGTTAAGATGGTCATCAAATCTTTACTAAAGAGTTAAGAACATATGGTGGTGAATATGACACATAATAAGAGTGTCAAGACCTTTGATAGTATAGTTCGCCATCTTGAATTGGAAGTCAAGCAACTTATGGTTGTTAGGCCTAATGAATAAGCTTATGTAGCTAAATCCAGTACTAGCAAAACTTTCGACTTTAAGCGTAACAAAAAATTCTTTAAGAAGAACAAAAGATTTGATTATGATTCAAAGAAAGGAAAGATTAAGACACATAAGAAGTTTAAGTGTGCTAAAAAGGATAAGAGCAAGTTGAAATGCTATAACTATGGCAACAAAGGTCACTTTACTCATTAGTATACTGAGTCAAAGTAGACTCAGTCCCCACTGACCATATAGCTAGAGACTAAGGACAATACGTAGAGTTCCGAAAAATAATTTTGGTACAAGATAGATCGATGTAGAAAACAACTCCAAAGTTGAGGTCAAGGGTTTTGAGACTTACAAATTGGAATTACATAGAGGATGTACCCTATTCCTACATGATGTTTTTTATGCTTCGGATATTCGATTAAACTTGGTCTCCATGTTCATCTTTCTTGGTTTAGGTTTCAATTTAAATGTTCATGATTTAGTAATAGAGTTGTATTTGGGGATAACATACTTTAGTTTTGGATTTATTTTGGATGGTTTTATGATTCTTGAAATTGATCACTATGTGTTGTCTAATACTAATGATAGTTGTTATTCATTAATGACTAATTCTACAAATGCGTGTGATAATGTGGTCATATGGCATGCTAGACTAGGGCATTTTGGACAATGAAGAATGAATAGACTAGCTAAAGAAAATCTTCTTGGTCAATTCACTACAATTGATATGCCAACTTGTGAATATTCTCTAACTGATAAAACTATAAGAAAACCATTTGGAAAATGAACTAGATCTTAAACACCATTACAATTGATCCATTTTGATATTCGTGGTCCTATGAGAATTAAAGCAAGGTATGGGGCCTTGTACTCCCTCACATTTATAGACGACTTTACTCATTACGGTCATGTTTATCTAATTTCTCATAACTCAAAAACATTAGATTGTTTTAAATGCTATATTAATTTAGTTAAAAACATAAAAAAACATGTAAAGAATATCTATCAAAACAATTTAAAGATTATATGATGAAAAGGGTATTAGTACAAAATAAACTATTCCAAGGACTTCACAACAAAATGGTGTTGCTAAGAAGAAGAATAGAATGTTGTTAAACATGGTTAAGTCAATGGTGGCTAAAGCAAATCCTCCTATTTTATATTAGAGAGACGCACTGTTGACTACTTCTCATGTACTTAACCAAGTACCCTCAAAGTTTTATCTACTCCATATGAGTTATGGAATAGTCGAAAGCCTGATCCTAGCAATTTACAACCTTAGGGGTCAATGGCTTATGTTCACAATCCTTCTCATAAATATGAAAAATTAGGTCATAAATGAAGGAAATGTATCTTTATAAGATATGGTAAACACTTCAAAAGGTATGTGGTTTTCATAGGTGAGCATGAAAATGGAATAGTAACTAAATTAGAATCACGAGATGTCACGTTCTTAGATGATGATTTCCCATGTACATGTGAGATTGATAGGGATTTACATCTTTATGAAATGATGAATCCTAACATAAGATTTACTCTCGAACAACAATTGATGCTTGATTCAAGTGGAAGTAAACTAGTACTTGTAGTAAGTAGAGTAAAAGAGTCGATATTAAGAAAAAGTTCTAAATAAATTATTCCTCGAAAATGATTTGAGATTGAAGAAGAAGTTCATATTGTCACAATATGATGATGCTAAGCCTAAGTCAGTTCAAGAGACTTTTACTTGTCCAGTTAAAGATGAATGTAGAAAAGCAATGGAAGAGGAATTGAAGTCAATGCGAAATAATCAAGTCTGGGACTTGGTTGATCTGCCTTCAGATTGAAAAGTTATTTGAAACAAATGGGTTCCTAAAATATATAAAATGAAAGGCAGAGAGATCCATAAAAAATTGTAAAGCTCAACTAATTGTTAAATTGAGGTTATACTCAAGAAGAGGGTATAAACTAAGAGGAAACTTTCTCACTCGTAGTTAGGTTTACCTCGATTCGCCTCATTCTAATTATAGTAGCTCATATGGATTTAAAGTTACATGAAATGGATGTTAAGATAGCTTTCCTTAATGAAGAGTTGAATGAAGAAATCTATATGGAACAACTAGTAGGTTTCATTATCTAAGGTCAAAAGCACAAAGTGTGAAAGTTAAATCAATTGATTTATGACCTTAAACAATCATCCAGGCAGTGCTACCTAAGATTTTGTTGTGCAATAACTTCATATGTTTTCACAATGATTGATCAGGATCATTGTGTTTATGTTAAGCGAAATAAAGATAAATATATGTAATTATCTTTATACATGGATGATATACTTATAGTTGGAAATGATTTCGAGTTTGTTTGAACCATTTAAAAATGGTTGTCATCTATTTTTGAAATGAAAGATATGGGAGAAGCGTCTTAGATTCTTGAAGTAAAGATCTATAGAGATTGTTCTCACATATTAATGGCTCTTTCACTAGAGCACTATATTAAGAATACCCTTGAATGATTTAATATGCAAAATTACAATCCCATTGATACTCCATTTGCAAAAGGTGAAAACCTAAGTAAATAAATAGGTCCAAAGACTCCAAAAGAAAAAAAAGAAAAAAAACTCATGTTCCCTACTCTAGTGTTGTTGGGAGTCTAATGTATGCTACAATGTGTACAAGACTATATATGTCTGCTATGTTGTTGGGATGATGATTCGTTCCCAATAAAATCCTAGAATGATGGATTGGAAAACAATAAAAAGAATTCTTCGGTATCTAAAAGGCACTGTGGACTATTCATTTTGTTATCAAGGCAAAGAATTGTGCTTAGTGGGTTATTCACATGTATTTTGGGCAAGTGATCTAGATGAGTGCAAATTAACATCCAAATACTCATTCTTACTTGATAATGGTGTCAACTTATGGAAAAGCAAGAAACAAACTTGTATAGCTTAGTCAACCATAGAGGTTGAATTTATTATTTTTTTCAATTGTAATATAAGAAGTCGTGTGGTTGAAAAGATTTTTGCAAAGCTTAGGAATAATCAAGGATTTTTTTGAGCCAATGATAACCTAAAGCGGCAATCAATTTGCGACCATTTATGTAAAAGATCTGAAATATCATGGAAGAACTAAACATCTAGCTACCAAGAATAATTTTAAAAGAGATATTATTGCACGAAAAGGAAATGATCCTGAATATTTACCTACACGTGAAATAGTTGTTGATCTATTCAGAAAATCCATTCTAAGAAACATTTTTTATGTACATTTAAAGTCATTAGGACTACGTAGGTTATGATCCATGTTGATCATATGTCATGGATCATTATTGATTGGATATACGATACTTTATACATAATAAAATGATATGAGTATTTTCTATTCATTTAATTGAATATATAATTGGTATTTACATATATATGTATGTCAATAAGTAGAGGTTGGTGCTCTCACGTGAGCAACTACCCTAGTCAATAGGTTTATGAGTTAGGATGAGATATAGTATACTAATGATGATAAATGAGTGAAAAGTATGCAAAGATAATGAGTGTCACCTTGATTAAGTATCAAGATGAGGTCTATAATAAATGACATCATGACTGAATGTAATTACATACAATTACATTTGCCTATTTGAACCGGACTTGGGTTTTAACATAAAAGGTTAGATGCAAAACTCAAACAAGTTGCTGGTGTGAAGCTCTTAGTTGAGGTTCATATGGTGGTAGTTTGACATACACTTTCTAAGTGGAAAAAAAACCACCATAGCATGTATTTCATACTACATGTGTCTGAATGCAACTAATAAGGAAAATGAGTGATTAATCCCTGCATCCTTACTATGTGAGATCCTTAGGGCTTATTACAATTATAATAGTCCATTATTGTACTCTTTGTATAACTATGTTTTGAGGTACCAAATTAATGTTGCTGCTTTGGTATGTTTTTGACGGAAATGAAATAATTTATCCTTATGAGACATATTGGGCGAGTAGTTAATTAATTTGGATCTAAAAGGCATGAGCTAAAAAAAAAGACTTTTTTTAGTTACATTGACAAAGATGCATTCATGGTCAACAAGTTATATTGCTTTTGTGAATGATATAATTATGAATACATTTATAATGTTAGATAGTATATAGTTTCAAGGGATTAACTGTATACATTAAAAATGTAACTAAATAAGTCTAGGGTATAGAGACATGATTATTATTGTTCACTCATAATTTTTTTTTTTTTTTTTTTTTTTTTTTTTTTTTTTTTTGAGGTTGAGCTAGTTTGTATCCCTAACAAGTGCATAAGTTTATAGCTCCTAAATTGCACGTGTGCTCACTTGGTCACACGACCCACTTACCTGTATGAATGACCCTCAAAAGTGGAATACAATGGACTTAGATTAGTGATCAGGCTAGTTTAGCCCATCTTGTGCAAGCAAAAGATGTTGTAGTTGGGTTTGGGTGCCCAAGTGGGATGACCCGATCCAATCTAATAAATATGAGAAAGTGGGAAAGTAGTGTTTGGGAGTTTTAAAACTACCTAGAAACTGCTATTATTAATTTAAAAAAAAAAAAAAAAACCTTTTTTCTCTCTGTTACAACTCTTTCCTTGAAAACCAGAAAGAGAAGAAGAAATATGTTTTCTTCTCTCCTTGTAAATAATAGAAAGAATATAATTCTTCTTTATGATGAAACAAAAAGTCTTTTCTTGAAAAAAAAATTCATGTTTTTCTCTGTGAAAACAAAGGTTAAGGCTTTTGTGCTGTGAAAAAAGAATGGTTCTCATATTTGTAGTTCCATTCATGACTTAAAGCGAGAAAATTTGATCTGTGAAATAACCAATCAAAATTCTTGGGTATTTTAGAAGGTAACCCAAAAGCCTTATTTTTCATCACCCTTAAAGGTGGTTTAGAAAAGTCAAGTCATATGAGTGTTAATGGGCCACTAAGGGATGACTATGAGTCAAGAGAGAAGTTCAAGGAATTAAGAACCTAGTATCACATGTGCTATAAGTGGGATAAATATTGGTCTTATTGGATGAATCACTAAACTGAGTTCTTATACTCATTGACTTAAAACTGGCTTTAAATGAGTCCTTGTTATATGGTGTCATTCTTCGTTGTTCACCTCTATATGACTTTCTAATAGCTCTAACGCTTGGACCAACTCTTCTAGAGTCATAGTCTTTATCTTGTGTACAATATGTGAAATCATTTTCACAAAGTGCATGTACTTAATGTTATGATAAAGCCCTTAAAAGCAAGACATGATGTAATAAATTTGAAATTCATTATTCATTTAATGATGTTCCAATTTCACTTTTATCCATCCTTATTTCATGTATTATACTTTATAAGCATTCTTGCTTGCATATTTTGCATTGTACGTGACTTAAGTGCATTAGGAGTTATATAGAATATCTAAGTCATGAGTTCCTTACAAATAGAGGACTTGTTCACAACCAGTTCAGGGGTCTAGGCAACCCATTAGAGGTTGTAGTGAATCACCTCTTAATTAGAGAGATGACTAGTCTTGGCTATTAGGATGGGTTTCCCATGGTGAGTGCACTAAAGTGTATAGTTACACATTGGATAGGACAGTGAGTCATGACTTAAGGCTATCAAGTAGTCATAACCTCACCAATTTGCTTCATTATGTTGTCTCTCAACCTTGAGAGAATATTGAACTTGTACTAAAGCTATCAATGACTTTGACTTACAGGTTAAATCGCAAGCTGATCATATATTCCCTATGAATTAGGTCAATATTGATGGAAGTCGATAACAATAGGTATTCTTAATAAAGGCACCATGATATCTCTTGGGATTGAGACAGTGTGTCCCCTTAGGTGATCCTAAGAAGGTGTGTTCATAGAAATTATGGCCATAATAGTTCCTTAAGTGGAACTTGACATAGGCTCTTTAAGAGCTAAAATATGTCAATTGAACACACAATTGGAGGATATGTAACTCAAGAATGGTAGAGTTAGTCTTGAAATGCTAATAGCTTTCATCTTGTTAGACTATGGACACCAGTTCATGAGGACATTGAACACAATGGATATTAGATCACGGACCCGAGCACTTGGTGTCTTCTTGTTATTTACATAGGATATTGGAGTTCAATTGATTCTTTGTAATTGGATGTTGAATCAACTTTAAAATTGGATTATGAGGGAGCTAGTATTCTTATAGGTCATAGTGGTCCCCGCTCTAAGGTCATATACCTTGTTGACATGGGTTATAATGATCGGATTGGCTCTAAGTTCACTTTTATGCATAAGGGTGTTTTGGTAATTACACAAGGTTGCACAAAGATAAGTAAACAAGGTCTCTAGATTAGGCTAATTGATTAATTAGTAGGCCTTGTTGGGTTAATTATTTAATTAGAACCCATTTTGGGCTAGATTAAAGTGACCTAAACCCTTAATGGGCTCAAATCACTTAAGCCTAATAGAAAACCCTATAAATACCCCCTTAAGGGTTAGGGTTCATACATTTTTTTCTAGAGAGCCGTCTTCCACCTCCAAAGATATTAAGAAAGAGTCATAATCTCCACCCTCCTTTCCATTCTCATCGAAAGTGTATCAAGATCAAGGTTTGAGTCATCAGGTGGAAGACTTCGGGTTTACGAGACTTTTGCAATTTCACTCTTCATCTTCACCACGTGGATTTGATTTAGGAACATCCGAATTTGAGATATAATTTTTGTTTTCACTTTCTAAATCCCTTTAAAATTTTTAAAATGTTATTTTTCCATTGTGCATAGGATTTAGAAATGGCCTAGGATAGTTATGCGCGTTCCTAACCTGATCTAGGCTTAGGAAACGGAGAGACCCGGGTTTTTCCCATCAACTGGTATTAAAGCCATAAGTTAGTAATCGTGCTAGAACCATTCTAAGGTATGCTAACTTGTTTTTGTAGGGTTTTTGTTTATCCCATGGCCCCAGGGATAATAAATGTGCATTCTTTATTATGATCTTGTTATAATACAATAGTTATAATTGCGATTAACTTTTTTCTTTTTGGATGTAATAATTACTTGGATTATTTTTTACTTTTCCTAGAAGGGTTGTTAGCCTCATAAGATGCATAGAATTTTTGTTCTTTTATAAAAATCCCATTTTTATCTTAGAATGATATGTAAACTCCAAATCTTTGGAGTATAGGATTTTGTTGTAAAAATCCATTTTTTATTATTATTCTTTGTAACCTATGGAGAGTATGAAAGCAATCTAAAGCATCATAAAGTGTTCACACACATTCTCTTGTCAGAAAAGAGAAAAAAAGGCTTCTTATAATTTCTTTCATAAGCTCTTATGGTGATTTAAAGGAATAGAAAGATTCTTGGAAATTCTTGATTTGAGATCCTTGACATCCTAGTTTCATCATATTTAACTTAAAATCAAAATAACTTCTCATGAGTTTTTTGAGGCAAACCACATATGGTTTTGAAGCTTAGGAAGTCAGAAATCCAAGGCTTCAAATGGATCATAATTTGGAGTTGAGACAAGGGAGTTGTAGTTGATTAAAGCAAGGCAGAGCAAAGAGCATGGCAGCATAGTGATGCTGCCTTAACTCAAAATCAGGGCTACCTCCCGTGAGATTTTTAGGCCAAACCATATATGGTTTTGAAGCTTAGGAAGTCAAGAATTTGAGGCTTCAAATGGATCACAATTTGGAGTTGAAACGAGAGAGATATGGCTTATTGAAGCAAGGTTGTACAAAGGGCATGGAATTACGGGATGGAGTTCAAGCCAAATTGTTTTTGGTTTTGGTTGTTTGGGCACATTTTTTGGGCCACTTGTTGGGCTCAATTTTTTTAGACCCATTGGGTTTTTCTTTTTTCACTAACCCTATCTTTGGTTTTAGGGCTATTTTGGTAATTTAGATTTTATTCAAGTTTTAGTTACCAAATTTGCAATAGGATCCTTAAGGCCATAGGAATTATTTATTTAATTTCCTTTAATGTCTTTTGTGCTTTTTTATTTTTGGCATAGAATATATTTTGGTATTCTTAAGTAAATGAATATTCATATTTTTTCCTTCTTTTAGATAATTTATTAAATTTGAATGTGCTAGGTATTAGGAAAATTTTATTTTAGGAAAAGACAAGTTGGAAAGAAATTAAAAACCTACTTCCTTTTAAAAATTAAACTCTAGGAGGATTTTTTGTTTCAAAATAAATATTTTTAGATTTTAAATCTCTAAGAATCTTTTTTTTTTGTAAGGAAGAAGTTTTATTTTTCCAAGTCTTTATGAAATAAAATCTTTCCTATTTAGCACAAGATTCTAATTTAAAGAAATAAATTATTTTTGGGAAAATATATGATAAGTAATTCATGATTCAGATAGCTTACCAATATATTGTTTCAAATAAAATAAATTAAAATGGTAATTTTGGATTTTCTTAAAAGAATAAATGTTCATGAGTTTTATTTCCATTACTATTTATTTAATTAATTAGTTGTTGTCATTTGATATTTCAAATTCCTTTTGGGACTTTCCTTTATTTGGGTTAGGTGGTTCTCTAGGCTCTCTCCCCTAGAAAGAAGGAGAATGACACCTAAATTGGTCCTCCGAGCTCTTCCTCCCTAAGAAAATGAGGAAACTATTTAGTTTGGAAAATGAAGGTTCAAGGATAAGGAATAGGAAAGATATTCCTATTTGGTACAGGAGTCTCAATTCAAGTAATAAATAAAAGTTCTCATGATGGACAATTTATTTTAAGATAGTTACCAAAATTATCTTAAAGTCTCTCTTCCAAAATATTACGTGGGAGTGGGTCATAGCAAGCCCATAGCCTCCAAGATCGAGCCTATCTTGATTTTGGGCCAATCAACATCCTAAAGATGGGATGGCCCAAGGAATCAAGGGATATAGGTTATCCTTTATGGACAAGATTATATATGCTTGTAGTAGGAGTGACCAATCCTAAAGATGGAACTCTTCACTTGATAACATTGATGTCAAGAATCTTGGTTACACACTTAACTTAGACATGAAGTGGTAGAATCACCTAAAGTGGTCCCACTTGCATGGGCTAAGGGCTAAACATAAAGGTATGTTGATCAATGCCTTAGGATAACCTTTGAAGGTTTAAGACAAGTTAATTAATTAGAGAGGTTCTCTACCTAGTAATAAGAGTCATGACTTGCCTAAAGTAGGATTGATTCTTATGATACTAGGATACCTTGCATGGATATATGTAGTTCTAGAGCACTATATTTTTGCTAAATTAATTACCAACTTGTCTTGAATACTCAGTTTCTTTTTATTAATGCATGGAATTATTAGATTTGTTATAGATATCATGTCTTTAACCTATCACCTATTATCTTTTGTTTAAATTGGACTTAATTATATATTGAAAATAATATGGATATAGTATTAATTGTATAGAAGTTGATTTTGGTAGAGTTTATTATTTCCTTTGATCAAACATATCATAAAGTAAAAAGATAAATATATCAAAGGTGGCATAAGACGAATCAAAAGACTAAGTCTCTCATACTTGGGTCTTTAGATAATGTGTTGCAAAAGCAACATATGTCTATTGTCATAGTCTATGATATTCTCTTTAAAGTTGCAAGGGTTATTTGGTGATAAGGACAAGTCAACAAGACAAGTTGCCCTTAAGACTATTATGAACATCAGGATTCAAGTTATCTTAGAGATCTTACCAGATACCTTTGGGATGGGTAAGAAGATTCTCAAAGATTGGAAGGGTGTTAATATGAAAGTCAAGGTTCTTCAGGCTCTTCTACCAAGAAGAAGAAAAAGAAGAACACTAAATAAAGAAATTTCAAGAAAATGAATGAGAGAAAAAATTCATGGGCATTGATTCCTTTGTGACCTTTTAGGAAACTAGAAAAGGAATGCTCAAAGTGCCTTAGCATAAACAAGTACACATCATATTCTCATTGTTAAATAAATGGTGGTGGATTTCACCAATTGTGGTGGATAGATTCTAGGCCCACTATCTGTAGTTCTTTATAGGGTTTTCAACAAGTGAGATCACATGATGGGATTATACTTACCTTAGATTCAGTCGCAAGATTAGTTGTGCGAGTTAGTGGGAAGTATTACCTTTTTTATGTGAGTCTCTATTATCACTTTACCATGTAATGAGAATAGTCAAATCTCACTAAAAGAAAGAACCCAACACTAATCAAACATTTGACTTCTAATGCCTAAGTCCTATTAATCTATATAAGATCCAAAGTCTAATTAAGTCTGGACCTTCTTAATCCAGAAGATCTTTCAGACTATGAATCCTATATAGATGGTAAAATGACCAAGATGCCTATTTATATTTGAAGGACTTAGAATCAAGGAATGTTTGGAGTTAGTGCATACTCACGTATATGAACCTTTTTGTGTTTATATATGGAAAGTATGTTATTTGATCATTTTATTGATAAATACTCTAGTTTTGGATATGTAGATAGGAAATTTGATTCCTAAGATAAACTTATTGAATTTAAGGCAAAATCAGATAACCTATTGGGTAAACATATCAAGACACTTCGATTAGATCGAGGCAATTAGTCTAGTAGGTTTAATTCTTTCCAAATGGAGCATGAGATCATATCCTAATTGTGTGCCCCAAGGACTCCATTACAAAATGGACTAATAGAAAGAAGATATTTAACTTTGATAGACAAAATGAGATCGATGATTGGTTTCTCATTACTTCCCATGTTCATTGGGGATGTATCTTAAAGACTATGTAATACCTCCTCTTTTTCTAAAGAGGTGTATCAATTTATAAGATATCCAAGAGGATTTAAGGATTATTACTTTATAGTCAGGATTATCAAAGGTGTTTGTTGTTACAAATACCAAATTTATGATGAAGACTATATGATATGTAATAAGACAAACAATGATATAGATTGGAGAATACTAGAAGATAGTATAATTATATACACAAGATACTATGGATCTAGTACCAACCATTCCCATTTCTAGTACACTGATGGCTCATCATAGTGAGAGGGTTTTTAAACAACTAGACCAATTCATGTATTTGGGAAAGTCTTTTGAGGCCATTTAAAAGGAACATGAGATCAATCCCACAGATTACGATGAAGTAATGAGCAATGTGGATGCACATCTGTAGCAAAAAGCTATGGAGGTAGAGTTAGAATCCTTGTGATTCTAATGTAGTTTGAGTTCTTATAAAAGCACCTAAAGAATAAAACCCATAGGTGTAAGTTGGTCAACAAGTGGAACAAAGGAGTAGATGGAAAAAAGTTAAGATTTATGTGGCTAGGTTGTAGCTAAAAGTTATAGTTCAAAACATTGTTTTGAATATAAGAAACCTTTTCACCAATAACCATATTCAGATCCATCAAAGTACTTCTACCCATTATAGTGTATCTTATTTATGAGATATTGCAATAGCATGTCAAGATAGTGTTCTTAAACAATTATCTTGATATTAGCATTTATATGATATAACCAAATATTTTTATAGCAAATGGCCTTGTGTATACAAGAAGGTGCAGGGAAACATGGTGGTCTTTATGATCTTGTATGTTAATGACATTCTACTTATTGGTAATGATGTAAGGCTAATGTCATCAGTCAAGATCTGGTTGTCTACTTAGTTCAAAATGAAAGATCTAGGACTAATGAAATATATTCTTGGGATTAAGGCCCTTAGGGACCGCAAGAATAGGAAATTAGCACTATCTCAAGCTACCTACATAGATAAGCTTTTGGTTAAGTATGTGATGTAGGATTCCAAGAAAGGTTTGTTACCTTTTAGGTACGGGATTCCTTTTTCTCAGGATCAGTGTCCTAAAACACCTAAGGAGAAAAAGCGCATGTAGTCAATTACTCCCTATGCCTTTGTAATGGGTATTATTATGTATATGATGCTATGTACTAGGCCAAATATTTGCTTTGCAGTGGGTATGGTGAGTAGATATCAATCTAATCCAAATCCAATACATTTGACAACGGTCAGGCATATACTCAAGTATGTTAGGAGAACTAGGGATTATGTGTTTGTGCTCTAAAGTGTTGAGATAGTTTAAAGGGTGACATGATGGTTGGCAAAATACCTTCTGTGGAGAACCTAATGGATCCCTTCACCAAGACATTGATGAGGAGAGTCTTTGTTGGTCATAGGGATAACATAGGTTCAGATGAGTATCTGACATGCTTTATAGGCATGATGCTTTGAGGGCTAATGGGAAAATGTTAAGATAGAGCCCTTAAAAGCATGACATGATGTAATAAATTTGGACTTCTTTATTTATTTAATGATGTTCCAATTTCACTTTTATCTATCCTTATTCCATGTATTATATTTTATGAGCATTCTTGCCTACTTCTTTTGCATTGTATGTGACTTAGATGCATTAGGAGTTGCATAGAAGATCTAAGTCATAGGTTCCTTGCAAATAAATGACTTGTTCACAACCGATTCATGAGTCTAGGCAACCCATTAGAGGTTGTAATGCACCACCTCCTAATTAGAGGGATGGCTGGTCTTAGTTATCAGGGATGGGTTTCCTATGTTGAGTGCACTAGTGTGTATAGTTACACATTGGACAGGAACTATAGTGAGTCATGAATTAAGGTTATCAAGTAGTCATGACCTCACCAAGCTGCTTCATTATGTTATCTCTAAACCTTGAGAGAATGTTGAGCTTGTGCTAAAGTTATCTATGACTTTGACCTACATGTTAGATTGTAAGCTAATCATATATTCCTTATGGATTAGGTCACTATTGATGAAAGCCGGTAACAATAGGTATTCTCAATAAAGACACCATAATATCTCTTAAGATTGAGACAATGTGTCCCCTTGGGTGATTCTAAGGAGGTGTGTTCATGGAAACTATGGTCATAGTAATTCCTTAAATGAAACTTGACATAGGCTCTTTGAGAGTTAAGATATGTTAATTGAACACACCATATGAGGATCTGTAACTCAAAGATGGTAGAGGTAGTCTTGAAAGGCCGATAGCTCTCACCTTGTTAGACTACGGACACTAGTTCATAGGGAGACTAAACACAATGGATAGCAGGTCACGGACCCAAGCATTTGGTGTCTCGTTGTTATTTACATAGGATACTGGAGTTCAGTTGATTCTTTACAGTGGGATGTTGAATCAACTTTAGAATTGGATTATGAGGGAGTCAGTATTCCTATGTGTTCCAATGGTCCCCACTCTGAGCTCATATACCTTTTTGACATGGGTTATAAGGGTCAAATTGGCTCTGGATTCACTTTTGTGCATTAGGGCATTTTGGTAATTACATAAGGTTACTCAAAGGTAAGTTAACAAAGTCTCTAAATTGGGTTAATTGATTAATTAGTAAGCCTTGTTGGGTTAATTAATCAATTATGACCCGCTTTGGGCTAGATTAAGTAACTCAAGTGCTTAGTGGGCGGCTCAAGTCGCATAAGCCTAGTAGAAAACGTTATAAATACCCCCTTAGGGGTTAGGGTTCATACAGTTTTTCCTACAGAGTCGTCTTCCACCTCTAGAGAGAGAAAGAAAGAGTTATAGCCTTGTGGACCCCGCATTTTAGTCAAGATGCGTTCCTACTTGATTGGCGAGACTCGCTATGGATTAAAGTGAAAAACTGATTTTTTTATAAAAAATTGGAGTCGCCACTTACTTTTATTTATTTTTAATAGGGAAAACAAATAAGAATAAAACCCTTAAAAGGACTCCTAATTTTGTTGGAAAAGCTGTCTATGAAAAACCTGAGTCTGGGTTCGAGGATCAGGTTACCTATCAGGAAGGTACCTCCAAAGAAGTAGTAGCACCCATTTAAGCCCTAACAAGGTCTCTACTAGCTTAGTTGAGGGAAATATGACAATTAATCAGTTGATTATGAATACCTAGATAAGTTAAGGTGATCCTAAATTCTAATAACATATTAAGCATACTAAACAATCATTTTAAAACACAATCATAAAGAAAGGATAGTATGTGTACCTAAACCGCAACTTAAGCGCTATCACAAGACATCAAAGTTAGTTTGACTATATATAACATACAACATGTATTTCATCTCATCCAAATAATCAAGTAATAATCAAAGCATACAAAGCAATAACATATATCAAAATTTCCATACTCAAAGTTTGCATATTTGTGTAATTAAAGGGATAAAAGGTGTGAGAGACGTACCTAGATAGCATGCATAACTTACAATTTGCTTACATATAGCTAAAAGGGGGTTAGCTTTCAAACAGTAATAATTAATATGATCAAAACTTCATATTCTACATGATGTATGTACAACTTAGATTAAGAATAAGGGAGTTCAAATAATATACAACACCAAGGTAACAATGACTTCTAGTTCAAACAAACTAATAAAGATATTAATCAAGAACTAAAAACTAGAATTCAAGAAGCACATGAATTGAGATAAAATCAATCAAGGGCTAGTATTGATGACTTTTAAAACAAAACTAATAACATGGGACTATCACAAATTATCAACTAAGATTTGACGAAATAATAAATGTTGTTGGATCATTAAAACATCTAATAATTCAAAGGGCAACATAAACTGACATAGATCATCAAAATTAAAAACTAATAATTCAAAGAATGATGTAAATTAAAATGTATCATTCATACTAAGAACTAGATTCAAAGAAAATAACTAAGATAAAAAAAAAGTATTATTCAAAACTAATATATAAAATTTTTATCTTGAGATCATTTATTTAAAGAAATTAACTAAGATAAAATTTTTTCACATTAAACAAATTCTAACTAGAGATTATCAATAACAAGAACATGAGACCCAAAGAAATTAATTAACATCATAAAATCACTTGAAACTTACTTCTAAATATATATATATATATATATATATATATCTAACTTGAGGTCATCAAAATTCTTAAACAAACAACCAACTAATGATTTTACAACAAAAATAAACTAAACAGACATATTTGTTTTTTCTAAAAAACAAATTCCAAAATGAATGTTTATAATTATTTCTTTTATTTTCATGTTAAAATAAATTTGTAAAGGAAAAAAGTAAAAATTTTTATCACAGGATGAAACCTAACAAACTACGAACACTTTAAATAATAAATAAATAAATAGTTACTTTCAATCTAAAATACAATAGCCCCATTGAATAGTAACACAATACAATTCATGACCAAAGTACCTTGTTACTTGATACATATCATAATATTATTCATACATGAAATCCCACTATGCAACAACAATTCTTAAAATAATAAAATCAATAAACTTTGGAATATCTTATAACATAATAATAATAACAATAATAACAATAATACACTACTACAAAAACTTAAAATCATGACGCTTTATTCCTTGTCACTTTTATAAAGCGTTATTACTTAGCCTACAATGGTGTATACCATGGTGTTTATTAGAAGCGTCCTTGTTTAGTAAAATTTTTTTAATTCTATGGCACGTATTAGTAATACTAGTAGACAACGGCGCTTATTGAGAGCATCTTAATTTTATTATTCAATTTTGGCGCTTTACTGGAGTGTCATTGATTTATGGGTATATATATATATATCCTCTTAAAAAATATTTGCCCCTTCCACGATGCCCATATAACATTCTCTCCACCGTTTGTTGAGAACCCGAGAAACCCTAACAAGTGTGGAGCTCACAGCAAAGTCAATCAATGAACAACCATAAAATGGTAAGCTATTAAAGAGTTAAGCTTGGAAGACCTTAACTCTTGGATTATCTGAAACCTTAAGCCTCAAATCCCTCTTTGTTGAAAATTCTAACCTTTACTCTGTTTTGAAAACCCTAAGCCTTTACTTTCCGTCAAAAACCTTAAGCCTTCACTCTCCATGAAAAACCCTTGGAAGATTACCATATACCCACCTTGACCCACAATTTTTCTTCACTTGCTGGCAATAGAATCTCATAGATCTTAACAATAACGAAATCAGTAGTATAGTGAGAGGCAATTGTAGAGGGATACATCACATCATAAAAAAACTAGGTGTGCTTTGTCAGAAAATAAAGCAATTTGGCATTATCGTCTATGAAGCAACCAAGAGAGGACTAAGGTATGGAGGGTTTTTTTTTTATGATCAAAGTTAGATTTTTTTTATATGTTATCAAGATATTCAAGTGGTGTTTTTGGTTTGGAGGTTCATATAGTCGGGATTAAAGGATTGGATAGAGAGAAGAGTCCATTAGTTGGAAGATGCATGAATATGTGCATCACACTTATTTAATGAAGAAGAAAACAGGATATTTTTGTTTCCTGACAAGGTCGAGATATAGTTCTCATGCTTGATTATATGTTTGATTCATGTCACAACAGAGCATTATAACCACACCAGTACAGTGGAGTTTGGGTGGGGTCTAGGATGTGAGAATACATGAAGAAGGGAGTGGGAGGAAGGGAAGAGAATTTCAGTACACTTGTTTTTTTTTTTTTTTGGTAGTTATATTTATTTTTATTTGGTTACCATATCTCATTGATTCCTAAATTTTACTTTGTTCCTTTGAAAAGTATTTGTGAGGTTTAGATTTTTCATTGTGGTGTCACACTTTTAGTCCCACCATTATAGAGCTTCTGTCATTTCAATAAGAAACCAATGTCTACAATGAATATTTCTTTTCCTTCCACTTGGTGATGACACCAACTATTTTTTTTCCCTTTGGCCTACATTATCCAAATTTGTTGACATTTTTTCCTTACCATATTTCAGTCATGAATGTATGTTTATTAATTATTTCATCTATGTTTCTCATGGCATGAAGTTATGATCTACCACACTTATTTAATGAAGAAGAAAACAAGATATTTTTATCTCCGGATAGGGTCGGGATATAGTTCTCATGGCTAATTACAAGTTTGATTCATTTCATAACAGAGCATTATAACCACACCAGTACAGTCGAGTTTAGATGGGGTTTAGGATGTGAGAATACATGAAGAAGGAAGTGGGAGGCAGGGAGGGGAATTCTAATATGCTTGTTTCTTTTTTTGTAGTTATATTTATTTTTATTTGGTTGTCATATCCCATTGATTCCTAAATTTTGCTTTGTTCCTTTGAAGGGTATTTGTGAGGTTTAGATTTTTCATTGTGGTGTCACACTTTTAGTCCCACCATTATAGAGTTTCTATTATTTCAATAAGAAACCAATGAGTACAATGAATATTTCTTTTCTTTCCACTTGGTGATGACACCAACTATTTTTTTCCCTCTGGTCTACATTATCCAGATCTGTTGAGATCTTTTTTCCCCATATTTCAGTCATGGATGTCTGTTTATTAATTATTTCATCTATGTTTCTCATGGAATGAATTATGATCTATCACATTCAAAGAGAGAAGTTAGACATTTATGTTTAAAGGATGGCCATTAATATCCAATTTGATATGTAGTACTGTGTATTTTTTTGTGGATAGAATTGACATTAACATTTTCACCTCTGTCTTTGGTTTCTTGATACAGGAACAAAAGAGAGACAAGTTGAATGAAAACTTTCACTTAATAGAACCCTTTGATTGGTCCTTAGGTAATTAATGGCACCAGAATGGGAAAACAATCCTTATCATTGATCCATCATTGCAATCTCCATAAAAGTTAATTTATGATAAAACTTTCATCTTACATTTACAACAAAATACTTATAACTCAAAATATATATCAATCTAACATACATAATATTCTATTGAAGTTAAGATATTGCTTAAACTATAGAATTCATGTGTATTATCTTACTTGTTGATATCACTACTTGGTTCAACCTCTAGTCCCTATTATTTATTATTTTAATAGGATATAAAATCATTATTTATGTGCAGAATACTTTCATTATTTGGTCACCAACCATGAGAACCAAGTGATTTTATAATACCATTAGTTTGGTATATGACTTGCCTTGAATAAAATAATTAACAAAGGTAACCAACATTTTTCTAGAGGTCAAGTTCCTAAGAAGTGCAATCTAATAGTTGGGATTTCCCCATTTAACACCTAGGTCACTGTAGGCTCCCACTAGAACTAGTTTAGGCTAACCTAGTGGCTGATATTACTCTAACAATGTAAAAATATAGAATACATTAAACTCATTATGTAGACTGGAATGAGGTTGTTACTACCATATTCATCACCATAGTTGAATGTTTTATGTATTTGAAAACATCCCATGTTGCTACTTGCATCCCTGATTCTATTTGAGTTTGAATGTTTAATCTATGATGTGACTCTATATCATCTATGACTTTTGTGTTGCCTTTAAATAAGCATTCCCAACCTTATGGTTGACATTTCCATTGGTCTTATCATGCCCTTCAGGCATGGCTCAAGTGGCAAGAGTTTGGGGTGGAGATATGGAAGATGCTAGGTTCAAGTTGTAGCATGTACAAAAAAATATAGACTTTGGCAGACTTGAATGGATCATTATAAAACTAGATTTAGTTGTTTTTCCTAAGTATGGGTTCTCTCAGACTTGCAAAAGAACCTTATTATTATTATTTTTTCCTTTTTCTATTGTTTAAGGTCTTAACTTTGTCTTTTAATGGTAATTTTAGTCATTTTTGTTCCTACATTTTTCTTCTTATATTTTCATCCATTGTTGATTATACTTTTTTTATATTTTTTATTATTATTATCATACTTATAAAACTTTAGTTACCATAAAATGATTATGTAATACAAATTTCTTTTGAAGAGTAGTTTTCCCTTTGAAACCTTCTTTGCTTGTGATGTCAAATTGCTAATTTTTAAACACTTACAAGTTTGGCTGGTTTGTCTACTGCAAGATATTTGGCAAATGCAGGTCAGAAGCCTATATTGTAGGAAGCAAGAGATGTTTTAGGTGGAAAGGTTTACTAGATGCTCTATTTTTGCCATTCTTTTTAATTCCTAGTCATTAAATTTCTCTTGCTTATTCTATCATAAAAATTCAAACTTTCTTCCTTTATTGGTTGTTATAAGACATAAGAACAGTGTTCATCTAGAAGGAGAAGTAACAGTTACATTTGGTTTTTTTTTTTTTTTAAATAAATTATTCTTACTTTATTTTTATTTTATTTTTAAATTGTTTAAGGGGAAACAAACAGTTTATTTAATAATGACTAAAACAGTACAAGAAAAGAACGTATCCTACAAATAGAGATAACATAGACCCAAATAAAAAAGAGTATAAAAGGGTACACAAGAGTACAAGTGAAGGAAGGTGAAAAATCCCTCACAAGACAATAAGTTAGAGTCTCTTTCATTAAATAGAATAAGTTTTTAGTTTTCCTTAATATTAAGGTTTATACACCAAATATTAATTTTATTTATTCTTAATTTTGCCTAAAAAGGAAATAAGATGGGGCAAAATTCAAGGCTTAGGATCATCTATATTATTTTTTACTAAGTTGAATATGAAGGTCAAGAAGAAAGATCTAAGTGAACTCATAATTAGGAAAGGAAAAGTAGGGACTTTGAATCATCTTAAATTCATTCAAGGTGAGTATGAGAGACTCTTATTGAAGGAATAATAAATGAGTGACATGTGAAAAAGTGGAAACAGAGGGCCTTTACAGGTGTGTTGAATTCATGGAGGACATGACAATGATTAGTTTGAAATGGACTACCAAACTCAAACCATTTTGCTCTCCTTCTATTGTTAATGCCCTTTTCACTATCATCCTTCTTATGGAGTGATATTTATGTATTGCCTAGTAGTTTGTGGGGTTAGGGATATATCATGTCTTTTTCTTAAATTTTAGGGCCTCCAAACTTCTACATTTTTGGGATAGGCATATAGGTTAGATAAATATTGTACATTTCCAAGTTCCAATAGTACAAAGGCTATTTCTTTTAGTCCTATGAAAGGTTGGAATTTGAGAAGTTTAGTGCTTTTGTAATCCTAGTCCATACTTTATAATGATTTGATCTCCCCATCGTCCATAAATGTAGAATCACCAACATATCACATCAAATTAGTTTTTTTTTTTTTTTTTTTTGCAATTGCTTTTATTTAATTTTCTATTTTCTTATATTTGTGCTTAACTGAATTGGCCTTACAATACAACTAAGATCAAGATTGTTCAATTATAGTGAAGATGACTAGTACCAAGTTTGAGTTGGAGAATTGGGAAGACTAACTTTTGATATGGCAAGGGGCAGGATAAATCTCTTGGTAAAGCAAGTGTTGCACAAGGCTTCATTTAGGAAAACAAAAAACTTTAAACAATAATGGAGGAGGCCTATCTTAATAATGGATAAGGAATCCCTTTCTATGGAAGGCTCATTACAATCGGGCCATTAACCATGTTTAGAACTAGTTTAGGCTTCCTTTCTATGTTTTATTTTTACAATTTATTGATTTTAAAGTTAGAAAATAACAAAACCTTTTATGAAATATTGATATAAACATAGGCATATTGAAACGTTGTTAGATAGTTGAAACTCTTGACAATTATGCTTAATGTGAAGGCTAAAGATTTTAATAATTAAATTATATTTTTAATCTTGGATATTTCACAACCTTGTTTCTTTCTTTGATAGTTGTAGTTAATAGAGGGTTAAACCATGACTTTTTTTGCTTAAAATACTTTGAAAAGTGTATTTATTTATTCAAATGGTAAAAATCGAGAGCAACATTCTTTCCCGCATTTATTTGTCTTGTGTTTGATATGCTAAATTTATTTAGTTGGAGACTTTTTTCTTTAATATACATTCTAAATTTAGATGAGAGGTTATTTCATAGCTTCGTTGAAAAACCTATTTTCCTACCTCATTCTCTTTTGCAAATAGCAGCTTTCTTTAGTAATCTAATTCATATTTGTTTCTAAAATTTTAGATGTACCCTTGCTTATCATCTTTATTCTGTAAAGTTCTCTGACTCTACAAGGACATATCCTTTTTGCCTTCAAGCATAGTTTCAAGTATGCCTGCAATAGGAATGGCGTAATTTTATGTATTTCAATTTGTACATAATACATGGGGTGGTTCATTTGCATTGATGAACTTTATTAGAAAATTGTACAAGTGGATTAGAAGGTGAATGCATCAAGACTATCAAGATTGTTATTGCTAAAATCCAAGCTGACTGAAAAAAAAAATCAAAATTTATTGAAAATAAAGAAAAAGATTTACTAAGTTACAGTACAAAACAAACATAATTAAAGGGAAAATGCAATGAATCATACTTAAAAAATAATTACAAGATATCAGCATATGGTAACATTGGGGCACTTGGAGTATTGATTAATAATGATGATTCATAAAGAAAAAAGATGATGTTGGCTTATGGACACATGTGATGTGAGTTGGGGAGCACAACTAGGTCAAATTGTGGCACATGTTAATGTGCCATGCATTGTAAATGCAATTTCATGAGAGTGAAGGGCATTAATTTTATCCAAATTTCAACTAGTGGTAAGCCCACATGGCAACACCAAGAGGAAAAGGAAAGAGAGGCTAAGGATGAAGCTGAGGATGAGCTTGCACATATCCTACTAATTATGTGAGCCCATACTTTATGATGAGACCTTGAAAGCTCCTTTCCATCAAATTCATGGACACTAACAAGAAAGCCAACCACTTTTCTTTGAAAAAAAAATTGTATTCTGCCCAACCACTTGATACATGGTCCCTCTTTCTTAACTTCAATTCTGCCTTATTTTTTTGGTTTTTTTTTTTTTTTTTTTTCTATTTATGATTTATACTATGGAAAATAATTTTCTGTAAAAAATATTAGTTTTTTTAGGTGTTTAGATTATGTATGAACTTTTTATCATGGTATAATGCTACCTTGTAATAGAAATGCTATTAATCCATCAACTTAAAGATGTTAAATCTTTTTCTCCAAACAATTCAACCTTTAGGATGAAAACAGGGAAAGATAAACATATATAGCTCTCTGGATTTATATTTTTATTCAAAAATATGTCATAAAAAATATAAGAGAAACTTAGGTTCTATTAGTATTAGCAGATTTCATTGGACATTCTACATTACAATAAGCTACATTATCCAAATAGGGAAAACAGGCCTGTAGATATAGCATTAGACACTGATATAAAAATCAATTCATTGCATCTGGATGACGAGCTTCAATAGTAACCACACTATTTCCTCTAATAACAAGTTGTAAGTACAATTATGACATCAATTGCAAACGACTGAGCTAATTATAGTACCATACCATCAATTGTAATTCAAGGTCTCTATGTTACACTACAATTATTTTAATCATATATAAATGGGATATTCACATCAGGGAAAAAAAGGCTATACCATAGTAGCCCTTAGGGCATGGGAAACCGAAAGTTGAGCAGCTAAATCCCCTATAGTGAATCTACAAGAAATCTAAAATGCACCTAGAACTCCCAATATAGTCTATTAAAAAGTCCTTAAATGAATGTAGCGTATGGAGCATGTCAAACAAACCCTAGGAAACTAAATTAGGGATTCTAGAATTTAAAGTTTTAAGAATTTCAGTGATATGGCAAGCCAAATGATTCCAAGCCAAGTGGGTCATCAGTCATGACTACTCCTTAGCATGCTTTCCCACCTCCTGAGCCTCATATTCTATTATAAATAGTGATATTTATATTACTTGTTTTGTAGATGGAAAACATTTGCATGATAATGTCATTCTATCATGGTTTTTTTTTTTTTTTTTGTCTTATTATTTCTTTTGTAAGAGAATTACTTGTTGTGCATTTAAAATTGTTAATTCAAATTAATTTGTTTGTATTTAGTATGAACCTTTTTTGAAAAAAATGTTGGTTTAAGTTGTGAAAAGGTTCTTATGGCTCCATCTTTAATGTAATATATTTGGGATAAACATGATAGAATGAGAGTTATGTTGCTAAGTTGTAATAATTCTATAAATAATTGTGTTTTAATTTTAATAAAATATGCATTCATGAAACCTTAGAAATCCAATTCAAGTATCATTGCAAGACAAAAGTTTCTCTTATTACATACTAAAGACATTTAAGTTGTCAAATGTGAAAATGGTTTTATCTAAGCCAGTTTCAAGTTGACAACTTTTCAATTTGTCTACCATGTGATAAAGATCTTTTCTTTACAAATGATGCTTGAATTGTCCAATTGGACAGTATAGGAAAATATAATATCTATGAAGTTAATTACTTGTCCTTAATTCATGTTTTAGAAATTTTGGTAGTTTCTCCACTTGTTCTTTAGGTGCATATTTAGACAAGGTCACATATTATGCCTTGTCCATTTTGTGTACTTGGAGAACTATAGGGAAATGCTACCGAAATTTCTTTAAAATGAAATTAAGTACATTGGAAATTGACACATAGAGATTATGTATTCCTATATGGGATAGGAACCACTACCTAATTAAGGATGTTGGAGATGTTAGAATGCATAAATCATGCATAAATCATCGGCTTCTATTGATTGACATCTTAGCTGCATTAGTTCACTATTTTAAATTTGAAATTGGTCGATTATATATTTTGAGGCTATTAATAGGATAGCTATTAATAACTCTAATTGTTGTGGTATATAGGAGCTTTATTTATTTTATTTTATTTTTTGTACATAAAATGGATCGTTCTTGGATGTCAAAGGACAGAAGATCAAAATATTATACGGATGGGGAAGAAAGTTTTATCGTATTTGCATTACAACATTCCTCATAAAAAAACTCCATTAAATGTCCATGTCTTCAGTGTGGTATCATTCTTGTATTTCGTACCATGTATCTTTAGTTTCATATTATAATAATAAAAAACTAATTATTAAAGCCAGGGGTAAGCAAAGAAATTTTATTATTTTGTGTAAACTAGAATGAATGTGCTCCAATCTCTCTCACAACTTAAAGATAATGTGACCTATGATAGAACCTTGATAGTTAGCTTCTTCAATATTAAAGTATAGTTTCCATATATGAACTACCATTCAACTGTAACCAAATAAATTATATGAATATTTATGTTGTAAATCTATGATAATATGATAATGAAATCAGTTTTCTATTCATAAATAATGCTCACCAAGAACCCTTTCTGACCTTAATGCAATTGCTACTTGATCATTGAATCTTCTCTTTGCATTTTAGAAAAGGGTAAGCTACACAATTACTCTATTATTTCTTTTCTACACATAACTATATGTGGACCCCGCATTTTCACTCGATGCGTTCCCACTTGAATGGCGCAACTCGCTTTTTATTTATTAAGTGAAAATATGATTTTTAGAAAAGACTTGGAGTTACCACTTTTTTTTTTTTTTTTTTTTTTAAAGGGAAAACAAAATAAGAAAGAAAAACCCTAAGTGTGACTCCTTATTTGGAAAAGTAGGTCTGTTAAAAACTGAGTTGGGTCCAGGGGTCAGATTAATTATTAGGAAGGTATGGTAAAAAGACCGAAAGCACCCCTCTAAGTCCCTAAAAATGGGTCTCTACTAAATAAGGTGGGAAAAACATGACAATTAACTAGGAAATCAATGGATACCCATAATGACCATAGGTCAAAAGTAAGTCATGATAATAAATAAATTAACAAAGTGAGAGTGAGAGCATACCTTGGCAGCAGGTAACAAAGTGTTATCATGGAAACAAGGTTAGCTCAAATATAAAATTATCATATGCATATCAAAGAGCAAGTCAAAGATCAAGCAATATTCATTAAGTATAGCAGTTGACAATTAGAAGAGAAAACTCATATGTAGGGCCTCCACCTAAGCCCAATTTATCTTGCATGGATTAGTCTCACAAATTCCATTATTTTGGAATTATAAAAAATTCATTCTTACTTATTTAAAATCAAGAGAAACAGAAAATTATTTGAAAATCGAAGAAAATTTGTACAAGTGCATGCCAAAATGAGCATGGCAGCAGACTTATTAAAATCAAGATTTTTGGCAACCAAAAACCCTAATAAATGATAAAAAGTTATAGAATTAAAAAAAAAATTAAAAACTGGAGTGGAATTAAAACTATTCGAAAGAAAACTAGAGTTTTGAAATTTATTTGAAAATTGAAGTCTCGAAAATTATTTGAAAATTGAAGTCTTAAAATTTAAATTTAAAAATTGGAATTTTGGAAATTAAATTTGAAAGAAATTGGAATTTTGAAAATTATTTGAAAATTGGAGTTTTGGAAATTAAATTTAAGAATTGGAATTTTGGGAATTAAATTTGAAAGAAATTGGAATTTTAAAAATTATTTGAGAATTGGAGTTTTGAAAATGGAATCTTTAAAAAATTAAATTTGGAACTTTGGAAAATTATTCGAAAATGGAAGTTTTGAAAATTAAATTTTTTAAAAAAAAATGGAATTTGGAAGAATTATTCGAAAATGGAAGTTTTGAAAATTAAATTTTAAAAAAAAAATGGAATATGGAAGAATTATTCGAAAATGGAAGTTTTGAAAATAATTAAAGTTTGGAAAGTTAAATTTTTGAAAATTAAACTTAAAAATTGGAGTTTTGAAAAATTAATTTTGGAAATTGAAACTTTGGGAAATTATTTGAAAATGGAAGTTTTGAAAATTAAATTTTAAAAAAAAATTGAAAATTTGAAAATGAAAGTTTTGAAAATTAAACTTAAAAATTGGAGTTTTGAAAAATTAAATTAAAAATTGGAGTTTTGGAAATTTATATGAAAATGGAATCGTTAAAATGGGTGAAGGATATGGGAAGCTACTATAGCCACCATAGCCAACATTTTGATGGATCGATATGGGAAGCTGCGATCGGACAGGACGAAAAATGAAAGACTATGGTGGAAAAAATGGGCAGCTAGGAGCGACTGTGGTGATGAGGTGGCCATTGCAAACGCCAGCAGTGTTGGCGATGAGGGTGATAATGGTCTCTGTCTCTCCGTGTTTTTCAAACTTTTGGATCTTCTTTCTCGATGTTGGGTTCTTCTCAAACCATACCACTCAAATAAATCCCAATTGTCCTCCACAAATGCAGAAAACAGAAATCCCACAAGCAAAACAAAGCAACCCAAAGCATGCACATGGATTGATGATATATAGTGATGAAGATAGAAATACAGATGCAGGTAAATGAACAACCTAGAATAGAGTATAATTAACATTCAAAAAAAAAAAAATGACCTATTAAATAAGAACCCATTCCATGCTAAAATCAATGGGTTCCAAGACCAGTGATTCAATCATGAAAGTTCAAAGCAAATATTAAGGTAATGTCACCAACAAGCTCCTGCTGAAAAGTGAGCAATTTCAAATCAAAAAATGAGAGAAAAGCAGTGCAATATCATATCCATTCCAAACAAATCAAACAGTGATCAGAATCCACCAAAAAGCCTGAAAAATAGAGTGATGAAGAGAATAAATAAGAAATCTGCATGGAAACGATACTTGAAAGTGCTCCTCCAAGCTTTGTTTTCGCTTTTCCCCCAGAATCTTTTTCCCTTTCCAGTTTTTTTCTCCCCTCCTAGCTCTCACACTCACCTACTAAAAAAAAGAAAAACTCTCTCACACGTCTCTCTCCCGTCAATCTTTTAAACCTCCCTCTCTGCATCCTCTTGCTCTGTTTTTCTTCCAAGCTCTCACGTCTGCTACCCGCTCCACTGTTCTTGATTCAGCCAATCTGTCACCCTCTTCAACCACCACCATGGCGAGGTGGTGACATCCTTCACCACACGTCCCATGTAGCCTACCTATGGAAACCGTCCCCCACCTCTCCAAAAAATAAAAAAAATGCTTGGATCCTCCCCGGGTGCTCCTCAAAGGTGGCAGGAAAAACTAAAAAAAAGAAAAAAAAAAAAAAAGGAGGGTCTACACTATATTTTAATAATTTTTCTCATAAGAGAAATGAACTTTAAATCAAACAATACTTTTTATTCAATTTATTAATGGGTCTAGCAATTTTAAAAAATAATTTAAAATTAAAAAAAATAAACCTAATCACTACGATAAATAATAGACCAAAATTGATATATCATGAGTGAAGACATTACTATTTCTCCTATGCATACAACTATATATTTTTTAATTTTCTCACTAAGTAAATAAATTCTAAATTAAGTGAAACATAATTAATAAGTTAAATTCTTCAATAAACACTTTAATTTTTAAGAATTCTATGATGAATTGTATATTAAATTAAAACATTTCATAATATTGTATTCGTAATTGAGTACTAAATGTGCCAATGTAAGTTAAAATTTATTTATTATTTATTTTAAATAAAATATTAGTAACAATTATTATTTTTAAATTATAATAAAAGATAAATCAATTATGTTTTTAGAAAGATGCTAATATCCATATTTTTCTAATATATACTAAAATAATATAGATATTTTTTTTATAAAAAATATAATTTATGATTTTATTATAATATTGCTATTTATGTTTTCTTAAAAATATTTATGTTTTAATTTTTTTTGTAATTATGAAACTATTTTTATTTTTAATTAGACTTAAATTAAATTTAATTAATATTACATAAATTGAATTTATAATATTTTTACCAAATCAAAATGAAAAAATTATTTTTAAATACAACTTATCCAAATAAGTTTTTATTTTTATTTTTTATTTTTAAAATCTATTTTTAAAAATAGTTTGTCAAACACTTTTATTTTTATAAATACTAAAAAAAAAATTATTCTTTAACTTAAAAATAATTTTTAAAATTGATCATGAGAAAACGTAGCAAAATAGACAAACCTAAAATATTTTTAACCTCTTTTTTATGTTTTTAAACATGTTTTAAAAATAATTTTTATATATAATGTTTTACTTTAAATTAATTTTTTTAAACAATTATTTAAAACAAAACAATTGAAATATAGAGTCTGTTTGGTGGAGTTTTTAAAAAGAGTTTTCTATTTTTAAAAACAGAAAACAATTTTTAAAAATTCATAACACTGTCTAGTTATTGTTCTCTATTTCTAGTTTTTAAAAATAAAATGAAATAGAGAACACATTTTAGAGAACAAGTAAAAGTTGTTTTCACTAGTTTTTTAAAACAATAGAAAGACAAGTTTATTATTTATTTTCTACATAAAATTATTATTTTTCAATTTTTTTGTCATGTAAATTAACTACAAATTAAACAAGACTTAATACGTTGGATTTTTTAACAAGTTTATTAATTTATAATAATTAAAAACTCAACTAATAAACTCATTAATATCATAATATAATAAACTACAATTTTTCTAACATATAATAAAATAGCATATTTTCTACTAAAAATATAATTTATGATTTTATTATAATATTACTATTTATGTTTTATTAAAAATTATATATATTTAAATTAATTTGTAATTACAAAATTATTTTCATTTTCAATAAGACTTCAATTAAATTTAATTAATTAATATTATATAAATTAAATTTAAAATGCTTTTACAAAATCAAAACAATTTTTTTAAAAAAAAATTATTCCAACAAGTCTTTTTGTTTTTTATTTTTAAAATCCTTTTATAAAAGAAAATTACAAATATCTTTAATTTGATAAAACATTAAAAAAAAAAAAATTATTCTTTAACTTAAAAAAAGTTTCTAAAAAAAAACATGAGAAAATCATGATCAAACAAAAAATTAAAATAAAATAATTAAAGTACTTATTTAACTTGTCTTAAAAATGAATATTAAAATTATTTTTATCTTATATAAATTTTTGTTTCACTGCAATAAAAAAATTATTTCATAATTCAAAAAATATATTTATCTTTAATTTATATATAATTATAAATTTAATTTTTATCTTTTTAATTAAATTAATTAGAATTTGATTTCATATTATTATAAATTAATTTTATAAAACTTTTATTAAATAAAAGTAATACTGTAGACCCCCTCAAAGGTGTTGGTTTTTTTTATTATTATTATCTTCATTATATTTCCTAGCCACCCCAAGAAGCAACTGTTCTTGGGCAGCCAAGGAGGGGACCGGAAGTGAAAGAAGGCTGTGCTGATGGAGTGGTACAGTAGAGCAAAAGGTGGCTGGTGACAGAAGTTACTGGGAGATATTTTCGTTGGCTTCGGGAGCAAGCTACGGGGAGATATTTTTAGGTTTTCTTGGAGAGAAAGGTTTTGAGGAACAAAGGAGCTGTTGGAGAAAAAAAGAAAGGAAAAAAACAGAGGAGCGTAGAGAGTTATTTTTGGTTTTTTTCTTGGAGAGCTTGGAGAGAAGGAGAGGCGGGCAGGAGAGCTTGAAACAGAGGAAGAAACGCACAGAAGAATCATATTGAAGGAAGGTGACACAGGTACTGTTTCTATAAGCTGTCGATTCTTTCATGATCATACCATCTTATTGTGTTTTTTGGGTATCATGAGATTCTATTTCGATGTCTGAATGTGCTTATTGAGGACTCTCGTTTGTTTTTTTTTTTTTTGGAATCTGAGCTTGCTTGCACTCACTTTATGCTTGATTTCTAACCTGTTTTATGTCCTCTGTTTCGAGTTTTCATATGAGATATTGGCATTCACCTCTTGGTTTTGTTTTAAAAATCATTTGAAATCCATTTTGGCTCACCCCCTCCATCCAAGCCCCTTGTGCTCTGTTCTTCTTGCCTTCCCCTGTTCCTGACATTTGCTTATGGAGTGCATCCAACTTTTCCTGGTGGTGATTGTTCAAATGAGGAGACGGTGAAGATTGCTTAAGTGCAAAGCTCCATTGAGTGGATCTGGTTGGACCTGAACGAGCTAAAGAGCAGGTTCTGATGGCCTTCATTTCAAAGATGGCAGTCACTTAATAAGGGATCTCTTGCACTCGGAAATGTCATCAGTGTATTGGGATTCATTTGGTGGAAATAGCAAGATTTTCTCAGTGTTCTTTCACGCATCAACCACTCTCTCCCTCAATGCTGCCAATGATGAGGAAGTATGTGCCTATGTGGTCTAACAGAAAATAAAAAGGGGATCAGTTTTCTGAAGCCAAAGGATGAACCGAACCCTCTCTACAAGTTGTACTTAAGGCTTTTGTGGAATGGCTGTTTTCTTTATTAAGTCCGTGTGGATTGTACGTATGTTGTCATTCCATCTTATGCTACAGCATGCACAGGGATCTTGCGCATGGTTTTCTTCAGGAATGCAAGTGGCATGCTAAGAGCCAATGGTGAAAATTCATGTAAATCATAAAACCAAAGCTCTATTTTCCCATTGTCATCTTGAGGAACTTGCTTCTCAAAACACTCTGGTACTGTTTGAGTGTGGTGATTTTAAGAGAGAGGACTACCCGTGGCTATACTTCACACCCATACCCGTCACCACCATTCTCTCTCTACATCTTCCTACCCATATGCATGGGAGCCATGCATACGTACCCTTCGCACTCCACCATACCCACTACCCTCTACCCAAATTCCCCCTCAAGGCCTCCATTAACATCCCGAATCAATGCCCATCCCATGCACATGGCCACCCTTATGCCTATCATGCCCATCTTCACACTCACATCTCATACTCCCCATACGTATACCCATTTAACCACATGCCCATCACCACCTTTTCTCTTTCTACACCACATACTCATTTTCTTTGAACACCCATGAGACCCATCTCTCCCCTCAAAGCTCATTCTTTTAGCTCATTTCCATCTCACATCTTCACCCTCTATTCCACCAATGGAAACTCCATGCCCATGGTAGTGAGAACGGCGGATAGGTAAGAAGGTGGCAGCATTGTGGTGTTTGTTTTTCAAAAAAAAAAAGGGTTTGTGGTGCTCTCGAGAAGTGCATGGTGGGTGTGTTAGAGACTTGCTTGAAAAGTGGGTTTGGATGGCATTATCGTAATATGAGAAGTATTCTTGTGGCATTCTTTGGTATGTTGGCAGCGTAAGGAATAGATTGGTTGCCACTTTGAACACGTGGAGGAGTCTTGCGAACGAGGATCGCCCCTCTTTACTACCCCTCTTAAGTCCCTAAACAGCCCCAATTATTTTCAAATTTTTCCTGGAGAAAATTGTCTGCTAAAACAGTGTAGAAAAGGACACACCTGACAATGTGAAAAGTGTGGGACAGGTGGCGATGGGTCAGATGGAGACTCGTTCCCAGAAAGCATGTGAAAGAAAATTGTCTCTTTAATTGTCTCACGCGGATGGGTATGTAAAAGAGATTGAAAATGATGTCGTATTATTATTTCCCTTTGCCTTTTGCCCCTTCCATTCAACAAGGACCCAGCAGCTGCGGCAGCACTGGGTTTTATGGGAATCAGATCCCTCAATATTTTATTTTACTCGGTTGATTGAGTCATTCATTTCACCCCATCTTTTTTGATTGTAATCATCGCAGGCGCAAAGACTTCGAATTCTATGCTTCCAAAGTTATTCATTACGTTCTGAGTTTTGTAAGTTCCTTTTCTTCCTCCCTTCCGCCCAATCAACAACTCAAAAATCTCAGGCAGAAAGCGTGATTCAAACTTGCCTTTGTTTTCCCTCTCCTTTTTCGTTTGTGGGGGTTTTTTTTTCTTTAAATTTTTTGGATGTATTTCTTTTTAAGAAAAGCTGATTTGTGGGTTTCCTTTGTTGACCAAGTTGGTCTTAGTTACAGATATTTTGACTTTCCATCCATGGCTGCTGATATATCTCCAAATTCTTCTTGATGCTGCGGGAGATATTGTTGAAATAGGAAAAACTGGTTGGAGAGATCAATTGTTGCTCTGATTTGATTTTGATTGAAGAGGGATGGGTTCATTCATGGGGCATGTTCTGCCAGGAACGCTGTTTCTAGCAGTGGGTTTGTGGCACATATGGAGCGCAGTCGTGAGATTTGTGATGAACCCAAAGGGCTTTAAGGTTCGGGTTTGGAACCCTGTGTCTGGTTTTGATGGAAGGCTTAGATACTTGGAGCTTTATGTGGTAGCAATCGGAGCTTTTATTGATATGTGCATAGAGCTTTTGTATTCAACTCATCTCAAGTTCTTTGTGAATGGGGTCTTGAACCCATCTCACATGAATGATTTTGAGCACTCTGGGATGCTTCTCATGTTCTTTATTTTCGGGGTCGTCGCCTTGCTCTCTCAGCAAACCGGGTTGGTATTTGTTTTGTGTTTACTTTTGATTTTCTTCCTCCTTTTTGCTTCGGTGTTGTGCAATTTTATCACTATCTGTTTAGGTTTTGGTTTCTCTGGAAAAAAAATATCATGGAGGAACAGGTTTGGACATTTTAATTTGATTTGTTTTTGGGGAATTTTGAATCATAAATAGTGGTGGAGATGTGGTGATCTGGTAAAAGTTTCCAGATTTCAAAATTTTGGAAATGGCAATGTCTAGTATTACAAATGCCAATGATGGCAATGACTAGTTGTGGATTGCTTTTCGATTACTTTTTTGTGCTCAAAGGGGAATTGGTAGTTCGACTAAAAAATGTTAGCATTGTTATTTGCACTGTGAAATTGCATTTATATGACGCTATCATGTATAATTTGTAGACCTTTTGCTTGTCTCATGTAAAGACCAAGATAAAATACCACATCATACTTCATTTTGTTTTTCCATATGATTGCAATTGTCAATGCAGGAGGTGGTGCCCCAAATTTTCTCTGGATGCAACTGATTGAAAAAGATAATAGAAGTAGGATCCAAATAGCATTGTTAATTCCCTATGGGGGAACCAGTTTGTTTGAAATAGCATTCTAATCTTTATATTTAGAAAATTGTGATTAGTGTGATAGATCTGTATTTGTGTGCCTCCAGGCAGAGTTTACACTAGTAGTTGAACTTATTAGCTGTGAGACCCTCGGCAGTTATCCTTTGGTTTGGATCATCAGTACATTGGGTACTTCTTCATAATTATCAGCTGTTGGATATGAAACAGAGAACCCAAACTCAGTCGATGGCAGTTTCACTGGATAACTCTATCAGGATTTTCTTTGTGTGTTTATCCTAATGTTTCTTATGAATTTCCTTGGCTTTTATCAGTGATTTGATGGTTGTTACTTTACACATTTATGCATTTTCCAGTTACTAAAAAAATACTAGAATCCATTTCTCTGGATGCTATTCTAGTCACCTACTCTGATTACTACTGAGAGTGCAACCCTTTCCACCTTGCCTTGTTTAAGTATCATTTGTCTACATTTTACAAATTTAAGGCCAACAGCATAGTGAACTACTAATGACCCACTTTAGCTTTATATTTGGTTTCCCAGAAATGGTTATGGGGAACCCAATAAAATCATAAGCAGTGGCCCTAACCACTTCAAAAATCTGTTTGGGTTATCTTTAATCTCAAGTAAACCCTTTGTTTGACTTCTCAACACCTTACACATGAAAATAAAGTGCAACTTTAGCAAATCAAATAAACATCCTTTCATTTTTCTCAATAAATTCTCTTATAAAATGTGGGAAAATAGTATGATGCACAAGTTAAGATCTAGTGCGTCTCAAGCCCAAGGCATATTCCTCATTAGTATTTCATATTTTACTACTTGGTCAAATTTTGGAGCCTTTACAGTCTACAATGTACCTTACAAAGTTCCTGTTAAGTACCTTACATAAAAAATGTTTCCCATAAGTATTTAAGTCTCAAGGCATTTATTGTTGCAGGCATTCTTTTAAAGATATGGTTTAGCTTGCTTACATAGAATTAAACAATGATAATAGAGAAAGATTTATACACATTTTTTTAAATAGAAGCTATATGGACATTATAATTAAAGAACAGGTAACTCATATGCCATTACTTAAACCTTGATTTCTTGTTAACCTTATGTTCTGCCCATTACCTTCAGAACTTGTTCTTGTGATTGCTCTTGATTGGCCTTTTTACAACTAGAAACAGCAATGCAATAATGAGATTTTTATCAGTAACTATGGCTGACCATATTTTTTCCCCTTTTTTCAGCTTAGTTCCCTTGCCAGAAGGAGCTCTCTGCTTGATTGCTGCCACAGCGTTCTCTGCAGAGTATTTCCTATTCTATTTTCATTCAACAACCCATAAAGGACTTGAGGGGTACTACCACCTTCTCCTTGTGATCCTGATCGGCCTATGCATTTTATCCACTATTTTTGGGGCCCTCATGCCAACCAGCTTTCCAGTTGATCTGTGTTGTGGCATTGCTATCGCCCTCCAAGGCCTCTGGTTTTATCAGACTGCCTTCACTCTCTATGGGCCTATGATGCCAGAAGGTTGCCGGCTTAAAGAAAATATGATATCATGTCATTCACCAGCATATCAAGTTCGGGGCGAGTTGCTGGCTAACTTCCAGCTATTTATCATAGCATTTGGTGTCCTTGTTGCAGTTGTAGGATCATATGGCTTCGCTGCTTCAAGATTTGGGCATCCTGATCTTAGGAGCTTGTGTGCAGCAGAGGATGAACTAGATCGAGATTAAAGTGCGGTATGTCATATTCATTCTGACTGAAGCAGGGTAAGCCATCTTTATTCTGCCTTCCATTTGCTTATGAGTTTCTCCCAAAGACATTTAGAGAACTCATGAAATTTAACAATTTGTCCGCATGCCATTGAAGGGTGGAGGTGCATTTTATATAAGAACATCAGTTAAAATTTAACAAAAATTAAGAACTTCACTTCCTGGAATCTAAAAAATGATCCTATATGTGCAATTTGAATTGCCATAGAAAACAAAGAGGATTGGTTTCATTTCCTTCTGTTAGACAATGCTAAAATTTTGGCCCTTTTTTGGATTAAAGTTATATTCTGGTTCATGATTACAAATTTATTTTTTATAACAATTTTCATACTTGATATAATTAAGTAGCAGCTAAACTTCTGTACATTGTAGGACCACTCTAGATTCACATTTGCCAATTCTGATTTACCTCAAAACTCCGCCTAGCAGCAGCAGTTTTTCATTTTTATTTATTTATTTATTTTAATTTTCATGGGGTTAAAGATCATAGGCTAACCACCAAATAATGTTGTGTAAACCAGGAAAAATAAGGAAAGAGATCACTACCCTTCAAGATCATGTATGCAAGAGGGTTTGGATGGGATGAGTAAGGTTTAGGTTGAATTCCATTTGAAATAATACTATAAACCCTTTTGCAAATGGTTAAAATTAATCTCCACTATAATAAATGGAGTTAGATAGGTTTTTTTGGGAGATTTAACAAGTGTACTGGTGTTAAAGATGTTTCCTCCTGCTAGTGATGATGACTCGAGCATTTTTCTGTTTCTACAGGTTTCTGATACATGTTGAGCAAGTGATTCACATTGAAGTTAACACAGAGGGTTTTTCTTTTCTTTTTCTTTTTGTCTAAGTATTCATTGGTGGGGAAGCAAGTAGTGTAGACCACATTCTTATGGACATTACTTCTATGAATGGCATTCATGACATAGTGAACTGGAAGAAAGGCATAGAATAAGATGAAAAACAATTCAGATTAGAGGCTTTTCTTTTTCTTCATGTTCTGCAAATTTCTTTTGCTATTTCTTTCAGAACTCGGCTTCATAGATGCTCAGCTTTCATTCTTAATAATGATGCTGCCATTCAAATTTCGCTGCTGCCCCAGTAGCTGGTCCCTTTTTTATCCTTTCATTGAATAGAGATGATCCATGGGGTCCCAGCTTCACCCCTATTATTTAAATGAATTTCCATCATCTCAATTTTCTTTTGGGATTTATTATTATTTTTTAAAATTTAATTCTCTTATAAATTAATATAAATTCTAGAAAAATAATTCAATTTTAAAAAATTCTTATATTTATTCTTTATTCAAATGGAGAAATTAATTAATGTTCATTAAATTTTATTTTATTTTTTTAGAAGTATACTTTTTTTTTTTTAATGTGTTTAAAATTGATTAGAAAATTTTCAAATGAATTAAATTAATTTTTATTTAATTTTATACATTCATCGGACATGGCAATACCTCTACCTAACCCTGGTAAAAATAAAAAATAAAAAATCTTTGAACTCACCCTTCAACCACTACCCACTTAAACCTCTCCAAACCCATCCCTGTTATTCATGGATTAAAACCATGGTTTATTTTTGAGTTTACTAGATTTGTGACAAGTAATGTCATATGGTTAAAGATAGAAATCATTTTGTAAAAGAGAGAATGGTTTTGAGGTTAATCTTCAGATAAACTCATATATTGCATGGTAGTTGTCTAAGCATATTGATTTAATATTTCAAATTCATCTTTTAGGTTTTTTTTTTTTTTTTTTTTTTTTAAAAAAAAACATATAATTTCAAATCATCTAAATATTCTTTTAAAACTATGAATCTAAATTTAATATAAATTTGAGATTTCTTTTGAAATTCAAATTAGTAAGTAATTGATGTTAATTGATTTATCCCAAAATAATTAGGTTATGAGCATTAGATCAAATTATCTAATAAGGGGAAACATTGTATTAAACCTATGATATATCATGGTACTTCTATTGGGAATATCTATTATTACTCATCTAAACCACTACTCACCTAATCCACTTGGGATAGATGATCATTTAGAAGAAATACTATCTCAAACCCATGAGACATCATGGTCCCTCTATTGAAAATATCTATTATCACCCTACCTAAACCACTAGTTGCCCAATCCACATGGGATATAAAATCGCTTTAGGATCTTGACCATAGGTTAAAATGACCCAATACACATGGGATATATAGTCACTCTAAGATTTCACCTGTAAGTCAAAGCCATTAATAACGTCAACACTAATGTAATTCTCAAGGAATCCATGCAACATAGTAGTTTAGAGAAGTCCTAACAAGTCAATAGCCATTCAATTGTGATTCTCAATAAATCTAGTTCAATGTGTAACCTTACACTCAACAAATTTACCATGGGAAAACTATCCCAATTACTAAGACAAACCATCCCATCAATTGGAAGATAGTATACCACAAATTCTAATAGATTACTTTAAGTCTATGAATTGGTTATGAATAAAAAAACTTATCAATTTGTATGGAACCCGTGATTTGAATTTTTAGTAAAACTCTTAATGACTCAAGTCACATACAATATGAATGATTAGGCCAGAATGCACAAAAAAAAAAAAAAAAAAAAAAAAAAAAAAAAAAAAAAAAAAAAAAAACCATAATAATGCAAATTAAATTAAAAGAAAAAAGAAAACTGATATTATTTATAATGAAATCAAAAGTTTACATCATGTTACTACTTTTAAGAGTTTTATCCTCACAATCTCCTACTAGCCCTCAAAGTAAATTAGAAGTGCATTTGACACCTATACTATCCTTATGATCAATAGCGGAGCCAACAATTTGATTCAGGGGGGTGGGGGGTTGTAGGGCGCAACTTTTAATGCATATATGGGCCTTAGCCCACTAGTCAAGACTTCTTATTATTAGGGGGGCATTATTAGTCTTGTGTTCGAATCCTCCTATTGTAAGAATTGGATTTATAAAAAAAAAAAAAAAATTTAAGCATTTTCAGGGGGGGAAGTTGCCCCGCCCTACCTGGCTTTGCCAATGCCTATGATATCGAAGACTTTGCTTGGTGAAGTATTGGTGAAAGGATTCACTAAGTTCTCTATAGAAGTATCATATATAAAGAAAGCAAATGAACATCATGTTATTGATTTTAAGGGACTTTTTCCTTACAATCTCTCACTAGCCTTCAAAGTAAACTAGGAATACATCTAACACCTATGCTATCCCTATAATTATTAAAAACTCTGCTTGGTAAAGTCTTAAATAGCTAAGTTCTATGTAAGAGAATGATCTTCTCCACAATCAAATTACTTTGTGAACTATCTCACAAACCCAATGACACTTCTTTTCAATGTGTTTACCCTTTGGTGGTTCCTTGATTTTGTTTTTCATTATGTCACTATCCCATTATTATGACTAAATAAGATGATGGGTGGTATAACAAAGAGAGTTGCCCCAAGTTCCATAAAGAACTTCCTAAGCCAAATGACTTCTTTTGTAGCTTCAAAACCTGCAACATAAGTGACTTTCATAGTGGGTCAACAATATAATATTATTTCATATTTCTCAAACTAACAAACCTACCACCTAGGGAAAAGACATATCTTGAAATAGACTTTTGAAAGTCCTTATTAGACTAAAAGTTCAAATCTATATACCTAATGATATTGACTCATCATAGTGGTAAACCAATATATAATCCCTCATTCTCATAAGATTCTTTAATATATGTTTGATTGTTGTCTAATACTCTAATCCTAGATTAGATTGATGTCTACTCATTATACACACAACATAGCAAATATTTGGTCTAATACATAACATTACATACATCAAGCTACCTATTGTTGAAGCATAGGGTACCATCTTCATGCACTCTTTCTCTTTAGGTGTCTCAATGTTGGGAATCCTAGATTGCTCCGTTCCTAGGCCTCGAATCCATTATCTAGATCAAGCATAGCGAATAAGTGGCATCAAAACAAAAGTAAAAAGGCACTAGATCTAGAGATGATTTCATACTTGTGATTTGGATATTCCCAAATTGATTCCAAGCCGATGAATATGTCGAAGAAGATGTAGAACTAGTTTACTTGGTGTTCTTCCACCTAATCTCTTCTTTCATGGATCCAAGCATGCAAGAGAAGTGCGGGTTTCTCTCTAGGAAAATCTCCCTCTAAAAGGAAAAATGGCAAAAGTCTAACTATAAACCCTTGAGGGGATTTATATAGGGCTCTGTGTGGGTTTAAGTGTCTTGAGCCTAAATTGGACTCAGGTTACCTAATCTAACCCATTTGGATCCAAATTAATTAATTGGCACTATTAGGCTCCAATTAATTAGTTAGTCCAATCTAGAAAGACAATTTATAAGATCTAATACTATTTTGCACTTTTACCAAAACGTCGTTATGCACACTTAGAGCTAGAAACCTATATCCCTCAAAAATAAAATGTGCCACCATGAATTAAGAGCTCAAGCAAAGACCACTAAGACCCATTGGAAAATACCGGCTCCCTCATAATCCAATTTGGAAGTTGATTCAATATTCCACTAAAGAGAATTAACAATACTCTAGTATCTTATGAAATTACAACTATAACAACCCTAGTTCAAATGAAATAAAATTTTCATTTTTCCATATGTATCTTGAATTTAGAATAAATAAAATCTTTGTGAAATAATTAAATTCCTAATAAATTAAGATAATTAGGAAAGTTAAATAACCTCAAAACTATACAAATAAGCTAGGAAAGAATTTCATTAACTAGACTATTAGTATAAGTGTAATTAATTAGGGAATATACTAGAAGTGCCACATGTCATGCTTAGGGGTTGCTGATTGGAGCCAAAATATGTGCTTTAATGGCACATATTCAATATGATTTGTGTGCCAAAGGATGCTTAAATCACCCAACTTGACCTAAATCGAAGCTAAGGCCCTAGCCATGAGTTTAACTTGTATTTTGGAGATTTATCTCAAGTTCAAGGGAAGAAAAGGGTGCAAGTTGAATCACTTTAAATTTTAAAAGATCAAGAAAGGGTTAAATGAGGAAATAAGTGAGTCAAGACTCATGGACCATGAGGAAAGGCAAGATGAGGATATCATGAGTTTGGAATATGAGAAATGACCATTATGGAGTAAGAAAGAACGCAAAAAAACATGGGAAATGAGGCATGAAGCAAGATTCAGCTGCATGGAAATTTAAAACTCAAAAATCTGATGGCAACATATACTTTGACTCTAAGGACAAATTTGGAGCACTTTTCGGAGTCCATTTTATACATACTATATGTCGTTTTGAAGTTTGGGAAGTCAGGAGTCCAATGCTTTAAATAGTGTGCAGATCAGAGTTGCAATGAAGAAGTTATGGCTATTTGAAGATAATTGTGCAGAGCTAAAACACCATTTCAAAATGATTTCGAAATTTAACTTATAAATTCAAAATCCAATTCGAAATGACCCCAATTTCGAATTCACACACTGCCACATTGATAGTTCGCCTCTTCTACTTTGAGAATTGCATCTTGGGCACTTTATCCACCCTAAGTGGGCCTCACACAACTAGAAATCACTATTTTATTATTTTTTTTAGTCATTTTAGGTAATTATTTGTAAAATAAGTGGCCAATAGGAACATGCCACGTATTAGGTTTTTTTGGTGGAAACTATAAAAACTTGATATTTATGTTTCTAGGGAGTTCTTGATTTTTTTAGTAAGAGGAGGGGGGAGGGGGGAGAAAAGAAGACCTTGAAGGTTTTTCTTGATTTGTTTTCTTTCTTCTTTTTATTATTGAATAAATTATTATTTTTAATTTCTTTGATATCAAGAATGGTTCTTTCTTATTCTTTTATGGCCTATGTATGTGAGGACATGCCCATAAGAGGCTTAAAAGTCATCTTGGGGTGAAACATGAAAACCTATGGTTAGATCCAAAGGGAAACAATGGGTGAAATCAGATTAATAATGGAATGAATGAAAGGTTAGGGCACTAGTATTGAGATCAAAATACCCTCTAAAGTTAGTTTGACTTAGGAGATGATACAATCACATATTTCTTAATACTAGGGATTCTTGGTAATTCTTGATCCCTAGTTATCAACGGTTTTGTCATTGTTATCTATCCTAAGGAAAATCTACATAGAGTCGTAAAAGCTTAAAAACCTAAAACCTAAACTTAGATTTCATGTCCTTTCATCTATTAGGTAATTCAGTGGATTAAAATATTAAAAGTTAGGATACGAATCAACTCTGAGGTGTGGAACTCAGGCTAATCTTGTTAGACCTTGCATTTAGATTACCTTAAGACTATTAAATTATATACCCTTGTTTCACCTAAAGGTTTATACTCGAAGTTGGATTGTGGACCCCCATTCTTGATTAATTGAATTAAAAATCAATAATTATTCTATAATTTAAATAGGTTTATTTAGGAAATTTTCATCCATATTTTATTATGATTTATTTGAATTAGATATTTTTTACCTTTAGTAAATAATTAATCCTTTGAATCTATAAAAAAATAAACATATTAGAGCTTATCTCAGAGGACGACAACCCAAAATACTACAAAGCCATGGTAACTCGATCTCTAGTTTTTCTTGGCCAGAGTTATCATGTATTTAGGCTTTAGTATTTTATTTACAATAAAGATTTATGGCTAGTTACCAAATGTCATACATAGAGATATGGAGAATTGTTGGGAATGTACTAAAAACACCATGTGTCACACTTAGGGGTTGTCAAATGTCATACATAGAGATATGAAGAATTGTTAGGAATATACTAGAAGCACCACATGTCACACTAGGGATTTGCCAAATGTCACACATATAGATATGAAGAATTTGACACAATAAGACAAGAGGGATATACTTGAAGTTTTGATGGTAGCCAAGGGTAGTTTGGTTACATCATAGTGTAGAGAAGGCTATTTGCATCAACTCATATTTGAAAAGGAAATATAAAAGGGGAAAAATGTAAAGAAAAACCATTTTTCTTCATTTTTTCTTAGAGATTTCTTCTTCTTCTTCTTCTTTTTCTTCTTCTTTTTCTCCTTCAATGAAAATTTGTTGAGAGAAAATAGTGTAAAAGTGGGATTCAAACATCAAGGAGTAAAGATTTTCATCTCTACTTAGAGAAACAATTAGAGGTAAATAATCTCAAATTATATTTTTCCTTTTTCTATTTTCTTCTTTTTCTTCTCCACTTCTTCTTCTCCATTTCTTCTTTAGGCAAGTGTTGTTAGAGATTAGGTTTATATATATATATATATATATATATATATATATATATATAGATGTATTAAACCATTTTTTCTTACTTCTTGGATTGTTTGGTTGTCAAGGAAGTGAAGGAAGATATTGTAAATTAGTTTGATTCACATATAAATTGTTAGAAGGGATATTGGTGATACCTTTCAACCCAGAATGGGTGACTTTTAATTTGTTTCAACATTGGAAGGACCCAAATCAAGCTCAAAGAATCTAATATAATGGATTAAGTTACGTTTATGGAGGTAATTTCAAGAGAAAAAAGGGATTTCCCAAGAATGAGGAATACCCTATTTTTCTTTATATATTCTGACTAGTTGGTGATTTTTGAATTTTTGGTAAAGTATTAAAATCCCTCATTATTTTTACCAAATAATAGACTCAATAATGAGTATAACCAATTAAATCTTGTTACATTTGGACCATGCTTGCCCTATGAGAAAATTCCAAATAGATTGGGAAATATAAGGGTAAGGTTCATAGGGATAGTTTAAACAAATTATACTTTTCAAAATTTTTGGGATTCTTTCTATAAAATATTTTACTCAAAATTATTTTTTTATTATATTAGACTCCAATATGAATCTAACCTAAAAATTTCACCTCATTTAGACATCAATAGCCTAGTACAAACTATAATAGATTTGACCCACTTAAGTTTTTTAAAGTTCTTAGATATTTTGGATAATTGTCATTATTCTTAATTATTTTTATATGTTATTAGAATAAAAAAGAAAACTGTAGAATCTAATTTCATGTAATTTTGAATTTGTTTGAATAATGAAATAGTTAAGGAAACATTAATGGATTTTCAGTAAGGTATGTTAAGACTGTTTTTATGTTTGAGAGTTTTGGTATTATTAGAGTTTGTTTTAGGTTTATAAACTATTTTTAAAATCTTCTAGACTCATCATCTATTAGATGTAGAGAGTTTCATATATTTTGAAACTTGTTTGGTTGGTGAGAAAAATTGAGAAATTAAAGAGCACTGCAACATGCTTTGTTTTGAGCAATTTGGAACTAATTTAGGTTAAAGCTTTTTGGAACTTGTTTGGTCAGTGAGAAAAATCAAGAAAGTGAAGAGCATTGCAACATGCTTTGTTTTGAGTAATCTAAAATTAATTTAGGTTGAACCTTAATTGATGATCTTTTGATGACCATTTGACTCAAAAAAAAGTTTCTAAGGTCTTTAGACTCATCAACAAACTATTCAACTCAAGTTTCACTTGAATTAGACTCCATTTTCCTAGCCTTTCATTCTTAGGAAAATTTCATATTTTAGTTAGAGTGTTGTCTGATTAAGAAAGAGTTACTATAACTTAGAATCATAGTTTTTATTTTTATGAAATTTCCAATTCTCTATGTTTACTTAAATTTTCTTTTATTAGGAGAGGATTTGTACTTTGCTTTCAAAAAATTATTTAGAATCATGCATATGTTTATAAACAATGACCTTTCATACCCTATTACGATATAATAAATTGTTGGACCTTTTTGGACATTCATATCTAACGAGCATGATAACACGTACACTTATGAGGTATTTTGTGTGATTTTATTCTAATACTTCACACTGCTTATGTAGCAAGGGGGAGGCCTTAAGAAAGGATTTTAGGTTGGTTCTATTGTCGGGCTAAAGAGTAGAGCCCGAAGCGGTAGAGTACGCTTTGTTGTGCTGTTAATGAGATGACTAAGAGGTAAGCTCTTTGGCATTGTGATATGGGGTAGTGAGACCTCGAAGACCGTGTAGATATGGAGGTTCACTAGTAGTAAGCTTTTGTATAGCCGATTGATTGACCAAAGATATGCCTAGACCTATGATTGCATGTTTGACATCTCATACATTCTTTAAATGCTATTATGATTATTCTAGTCTAGTTTCTAATTATCAAATTTATTATAAATATATTTTAGAACTGTCTTTAATATGGATTGACCATCCTAACACTTGCATATTGTGACTATTCATTGAACTATTTGTTCACTCCATTTAATCTTTTTTTTTTTCCCAATGAGGAGCTTATAGGTCCAATTGAGGTTGAGCCAAGACTAGGGCTAGTCCTCGAGAGTGAGACTTAAGGCTTATAGCCCTTTGACATTATTTACTTATCCTTAGTTTGTGGATCCTAGTTCCCTTTGCTTTTTCAGACAATTGTTACTATTACTCCTTTGAAGGTTTTGTTTTTATCCTGATTAGAATTTAGTTTTGTTTTATCAACATATTTCTCTTTCTCTTTACATTAGTTTACTCTTATTCCTCCATTTGAGCCAATGGTTTCATTATTAGTTTTTGATTTGTAATAGGATTATTGTCTTTTAGTGGACCCTTTAAGTCGAGTTGCTACAACAACCACTACTACAAAAATAATTTATGGTATCACTATTTATGGTGTCACTTTTAAAATAATGACACCATATAGCTTAAAATCCACAAAGGTGACACATCATATAAAAAATTTCAATTAGGATCGATGATATTAATTTTAGGTTTATGGTGTCAGTTTTCGAAAAGTAACACCATATAAAATAATTTTTTTAAACATTATAACTTAATGGGCCCACTTTGAGAATAATGATAGTATATAAAAATCTCATTGTTCTCATATACCCACAATCTAAAATTTTCTTCCACCTCTTCTCACACCATAGTTAACACATAACTGTTCTTCTCTACTTTGTGGACTCTTAGGTAACCCAAAATCTCTTAGATATATCATTTTCATTTTTTTTATTAATGTCAAAATATTTATTAGCACAATTGATTTATATTCATTGATTTGCTATATTTGTAATGTGGATTGTGTAAATAGTGTTTTTTTGTTGAGTTGTAGGAAAGTAAAAACTAGGTTTAACATTCCACCATATCTTTTGTTTCATTGTTAAACTTATAAACCCCAAAATGAATGAAAATAATAAAAATGAATGATTTTTTTAATCTTTCATACTCATAATGATAGATAAACATTTTACAACATGAAATTTTCTTTTGATCTTGTAGGAAATTTCCTTTGATGGGACTTTCTGTTTGTTTTCTAGAAATATTATAGTATATTGTGATGAGGATATTGATTGGTGATATTTGAAAAATAATTTTTTAGAAAATTATTCTCAATATTGTCATCTCTCACAAAAGAAAAAATGAAATAGTTTCCATATCATGTTGGAGTCGGTTTGGAATGTTGGAATTAACAATGAGAAATTAATTTTATTTATTTTTATTTATTAATGTAAATGAATTGTTTTTTTTAAATTTAAATAGGAATGAAAATTTTTATAATTATAAAAATGATCAAATCTTATATTTTGATTTTTTTTCTATTCTTTTACATGGTATTATGGTTAATATATCATATTGTCCTATTCATATTTTTTCTATTCTTAATCTTTTTTTACCTTCTTTTCTTATTGTTTTTATTTGCGTTGACCAAAATTTAGAGTAATTTGAGATTAATGATGAAATTTCCCTTCAAGGTTAGAAAATTTCTATAAAATCTTTTTATTACATAATTTTTTTAGTTCCTTCCCTAAAACTCTTCCTTTTTTTTTTTCTTTTTTTTTATGAAGAAGAAGATGTTTGATGATTTTCTTTTGATTTTCTATGAAATTTCCTTTTATTAGATTATTTGTTTATTTTCTAAGAATATTATAGTATGTTGTGATGAGGATATTGGTTGGTGATATTTGGAAAATAAGTTTTGACAAAATTATTCTCAATATTATCATCTCCCGCAAAAGGATTCTAGAAATATGTTTTATTTTTGCTTTCTTTTCTTATTGTTTTTACATGCATTGACCAAACTTTGGAGTAATTTGAGATTGATGATGAAATTTTCCTTTCAAGGTTAAGAAATTTCTATAAAATTCTTTTATTATAGTTTTTTTCTAATTCCTTTCATAAAACTCTTCCTTTTCTTCCTTTTGTTTTTTTGCTTTGTTTTTTTTTTTTTTTTTGAAAAAGATGTTTGATAATTTATTGATCTAAATAATATTCAAATTAAAAAATTTAAAATATTCAATATTTTTTCCTTCGATGTTTTTATTTTTATTTGAACATATTTTTCAAATCCAAATTTTATATTAATGATTTTCCTTAGAAAAAAGAAATATCAATTGGAGTTATGACCGAAAAATCAATAATTTTTATGAAAGGTTCTTTAATTCTTTCTCATACTAATTTTTCTCTTAACATTTTTTAATAATGAATTGGGTTTTTTGTCTTATATACATAATTTTCATGCTTGTTATACTATCATGTCCTATCATATTAGTAGTTGAAAACATTTTTATATTTTGTTACTAAGATTTTATTTTTTATAATTGAGATGAAATTTAATGGACATTGTTACTTCACAAAATGAACATTAAAAAAATATTGAAATTAAAAAAATCCTTCCAGGAAATAAAAAATATAAAAAGAATTAGATGTTAAAAATGATTTTTTAAAAATAAATTTAAAAAGTGTAGATTTTAAGTGGAAGATTAGTATTTTCTAAAATTTTAGTATTATAATTTGATTTTGTAGTTTTGATTTATTTTTTATTTTCTTGATTTGTTTTTATTTGAGTTCAAATGTGATTATTTTGTTATCAGATTCATTAAAGAGATAATTGTTGATTCTACACTTATTGCATTCAAGGTTTTACTCATTTAATGAATTGTACATAGTTTCATACTTCCAATTATTGTAATATTAATGTTATTTTCATTTGATTTCAGTTTGGTGACAAAAAACATATTCTCAAGTAGAATATAATGAAATTAGAGGAGAATGGATTACTTTTGTGTTATAACTAATCATGAATCATGTTGATGTATTGTGATTATTCATGGTGAGTCCCTTAGTTGTTATATGATTGAATTTTTTGTTGGTATTGTATAACATTACTTATTCTTTATAAACTATTTTTATATCAAAATGGGAAAAAGAAAAAAGAAAACATTAGTACTTAAATTTGTTTACTTTTTATAACATCACATTTTTATTTTCAATAAGAACTTTAAAACTCATTAAATTATGAAATGCAGATATACACTCTTGGGAGGACAATATGAAGAATAAAAAGAAAGGAGAAAGAGGCAACAAGATTTGGGTTTTTAGATGTGATTCTTATGCCATACATTATAAGACATAAACGTTACTTTATTTGGAATTAAGAATTTTGGGTTTTTAGATGCAACTCTTGTGTGATTTTATGGTTAGCCGGTTTTATGCATATGAACTGTAGGTATACATGAATGTTGGGATGCTTAAAATTTCTAAATCATGTTTTAATGTATATTCACTTTTCTTTTTTTAGTTTTAGTGGGTTTGATGTGTTTGATGTACTATCATTTTGTGAACATTTGATATACAAATATCATTAGATGATGTAATGTATTACAAGTAAATGTAATATGATTATTATATTTATGGACAAAATTTACACAGATTGATCTTATTTATTAATAAGCATTACAAAAATCTACAAGCTAATTACCAAAAAACAACCATATTTTCCATAATCATTTACAATGATGTGACACCATAACTCAAAGGTGATGCATTTAACGTGAAACCATAACTCAAAGATGATGCAATTAATATGACACCTTATATATCTCACACAACTCTATATCAATTTAAGCATCACTAAAAATATATGGTGTCGCTTTTGAATGCGTCATCATTTATTTGCTTTGGTGTCACTTCCAAATACGTCACCGATTGGTACCCTTTATGGTGTCAGTGGATAAGGTGACGCTATGTTGTAGCAACTCTCTATGTTTATAATGACTCATTATAAATGTCACCGTATATCTTTTTCCTTGTAGTGAACGAGGCAAAGCTCAGGTCCATGCCTTACTATCTACTATCCTAGGCTCTCTAAATCTACTCACAACGAAAACATGGTGTATTCAAAACCAATAAAAAAAAAGTTGGATATAGAGATTAGTATTATACCTATGATCTGAATGTTCCTAGATCAATTATTGTCAGTGTAGAAGACTCTAAATCCGCAGAAGATCTCCTAAACCATTAATTTTCCACTTGATGACTCCTTCTTGAGTTTAGGCACTGAGATAGTAAAAATCTCTAGGTTGGAGGCTAGGGTTCTCTCTTTGTACTAATAGGAGAGAACAACAAAATTTGAAGCCTTAACCCCTAAGGGGGTATTTATAGGCTTCCTATTGACCTTAACTAACTTAAACTCACCTCAGGCTTGAGTCACTTAATCTAGCCCAAAAAGGTCATAATTAATTAATTAGCCTAATCGGGATCCAATTAATTAATTAACCTAGTGCAAAGATACTATTCACTTACCTCTATGCAACCTTGCACAATTACCAAAAGGCCTTTATGCATATAAGTTAACCAAGAACTAATCTAACCCTTATAAATCGTTCCATCAAGGCATATGAGCTTAAGCAGGAATCACTAGGACCCATAAAAAAGTACTAGCTCCCTCAAAATCCAATTTTAAAGTTGACTCAACATCCCATTATATAGAGTTAATTTCACTCCAGTACCCTATACAACGAGACACTAAGTGCTCAAGTCTATGACCTACTATCCATTGTATACATAGTCTCCCCATGAATTGGTGTTTATAATCTAACAAGGTGAAAGCTATTCGCCTCTCAAAATTATCTCTTACATCATTGAGTAAGAAATCCTCCTATTATGTGATCAAATAACATATTCTAGCTCACAAATAGAATATGTCAAATTTCATTAAAGGAATTATTGCAATGCTATAGATTTCATGATCACACATCCTTAAGATAACCCAAGAGAACACATTGTCTCAAAGTTCATGAGTTATCATGGTGCATCTATTGAGAATACTTGTTGCTACAGACTTCCATTAAAATTAACCTAATCCATGGGGAAATATGATCACTTTAAGATCTCACTTATAGGTCAAAACCACTGCTAACTTTGGCACAAGCTCATATTCTATCAAGGTTGAGAGATAATACAGTATAACAACTTGATAAAGTCATGACTACCCAATAGCCTTACATCATGACTCACTGTAAGTCTTGTCCAAAGTGTAACCATACACGCTAGTGCACTCACCATGAGAACCCTATCTTGATGGCCAAGATCAGTCATTCCTCCGATTAGAAGGTGGTGTACTACAAACTCAAATGGATTACCTAAGTCCATGAACTGACTATGAACAAATCATCTACTTTTAAGAAACTCATGACTTCAATTTTCTATGCAACTCCTAATACCCTAAGTCATGTTCAATGCTAAAGGTGCTAGGTGAGAATGCTCATAAAGTATTATGTATGAAATAAGGATAGATAAAAGTGAAACTGTAATATCATTAAATAAATAATAGATTCCAAATCTATTACATCATGTTATGCGTTTAATGACTCTATCCTACCAATCTCCTATTAGCCCTTAAAGCATAATACTGTCAAAGCATACTAGATACATATTTGACACCTATGTTATCCCTTTGATAATTAAAGACTCTCACGTCAATTTCTTGTTAAAGGGATCTGCCAGGTTTTCCATAGAAGGTATCTTTTCAACTGTCACATTACTTTTATGAACTATTTGATGAATTAAATTTATCTTGGGGTATTTAACTCAATCTTTTGACCACAAACATATAATCCCTCATTCTCATAAGATACTTGAGTATGCTTGATAGTTGTTTAGTGTTGTGTTCTTAAATTTGACTAATATCTACTCACCATACTTATAGTAAAGCATATATCTGGTCTAATATAGAACATTACATATATAAGGTTACCCATTGTAGTGGCATACCACCTTAATGCGATTTCTTTTCTCACATATTGAAGAACACCTATCCTAAAAGGGGAACTCTAAAACTAAAGGGTAGCAAACCCTTTTTAGAGTCCTACATTATGCAGTTGACCAAATACTTGTTAGTGTAGGTACAAATGACACAATTTTCCTATTCTTATAGTCCTTAAGAACCATAAATCCAAGAATATATTGTGCCCCTTCTAGATTTCCATCTACAATTGAGTAGACAACTAGATCTTGACTGATGATAGTATTCTTGCATCATTCTCAATGAGTAGATTGTCATCTATAACACAAGATCTTAGAACACTACCATGCTTCCCCATGCTTTCTTGTACACACAAGATCTTTTGCTATGAAAATCTCTAGTTTCATTATATAGATTCTAATAATCAAGATAACCATTCAAGAACACTATGTTAATGTCTTATTATCATATCTCATAAAAGAGATACACCGCAATGGATAAAAGTACTTTGATGGATTTAAGTATGACTACTGGTGAAAAGGTTTTTTATACTTGAAACAATGTTTTGAACTATAACCTTTAGCTACAACCTAGCCACATAAATCTCAACCCTTCTATCATCTCCTTTGTTCTTCTTATAGACTAACTTACACCTATGATTTTTATCCCTTTAGGTGCTTCCATAGAAATCTAGACAATGTTAGAACACAAGGATTCTAACTATTCCTTCATAGCTCCTTGCTAAGTTATGAGCATCAATACTACTCATTGCTTTATCAAAATTCATGGGGTACAAACTCCCATTATGATGAGGTACTAGTGTACTAGAAGTAACGAGAATGATATATCTATATATTTATGGATTCATAATATCTTGAGCAAAAGTGAGATTATCTTCTAGCATCCTCTAATCTATATCACTCTTTGCCTTATTACTTATCATATAGTCTTTGTTAGAAATTTGAATTTTGTGCTAACAAACACCTTCTTATCATCCTAACTATAAAGTAATAACGCTAAAATCCTCTCAAATATCTTATAAATTGATATACCTCTTAGGAAAAAGAAGTAACATACTGTCTCTAAGACATATCTTTAAAAGAATATGGGAAGTGATGAGAAACCAATCGTCAATCTCACTATGTCCATCAAGTTTGATTTCTTCTTTTCTCCACTCCATTTCACAATAAAGTTCTTAGAGAATACAACTAGGATATAATCCATGAATCAAACTTACTAGACACACCTCCTCAATTTAATTGAAGTGTCTTGATATATTTACTTGATTAGTTATTCAATTGCACCTTAAATTCAATATGTGTATTCAAGGCATCAAATTTCCCATGTACTAGATATACATATTGAACCTAGAGTATTCATCAATAAAAGTGATAAAGTATTCCTACCCTCCCCTATGTATGAATTTAAAAGTTCCAAACATTGTAGTATGCAGTAACTCCAAACATTCCATGGCTTTAGTCTTTTAAAAGTAAAGGTCAAAGTGATAGGGTTGGGGAAAGTATGTCTAGGAAAATAGCATCTTATGGTCATGACCAGCTTCTTAGTCATCCTACCATCTATATAGGATTCGTAGATTGGAAGATCTTCTAGAATAAAAAAGTATAGGCTTGGTCAATCTTTGGACTCTAATTAGATTAATATAACGTAGTTCTAGATACCAACTGTTTGATTTGTGCTAGGTTCATTCTTGATGTTGGGAACCCTGAATTACTCTATCCCCATACCCTGGATCTTGTAGGATGCATGCATTTATTCATAGACATCTCTAAATCTATCACAACAAAATAAAATGACAATAAAAACCATTATTAACTATAAATCCAAAGATATAAACCCTATACTTGGACCTAGATGTTCTCATATCAATTCCTTGGGGTGAAGAACATGTTTGAATAGTTTAGAGGTCTTGTACACCTAAGATCTTTTGTACGATGACTCAAACCATGATCTTGACACTCTAATGTGTGGGCAATGGTAGAAAGAAATTTTTGGCTCTCTCTCTATTTTTCTAGAGGTGGAAGACACCTAACTCAAAGTCATTAGGAAACCTTCACCCATAAGGGGGTATTTATAGGGCTACCTATTAAGCTTAAGTGACTTGAGCACATTGAGGCTTGGGTAACTTAATTTAGCCCAATATGGGTCCTAATTGATTAATTAACCACATAGAGTAATCTAATTAATCAATTAGTCTAATTTAGAGAACTTGTTCATTATCCCTTGTGCAACCTTGCATAGTTACCAAAATACCCTTATGCACAAGCATGAACCTAAAGTCAATCCAACCATAAACAGTGTCATCATGGTATGAGCCTAGAACGGGAACCATTGGGACCCATAGAAGTACTAGCTCCCTCATAACCCAATTTTGAAGTTGATTCAATATTCCACTAAAGAGAATCAATTGTACTTTAGTACCCCACATAAATAACAATGAGATAAAGCTTGGGTCTATGACCTACTATCCACTATATGCAAACTCCCCATGAACTGGTGTCTGTAATCTAGTAAGGTAGTACTATCACCTATCAAATTACCTCTTCAATCCTTTAATTACAAATCCATCTTATTTTGTGATCAATTAACATACTATATCTTCAAGGAGCACATGTCAAATTCCACTAAAGGAATTACTATGGCCATAAATTTCATGATCACATGTATTTTGGATCATCCAAAAAGGCACATTATCTCAATCCTATGAGATATCATGACGCCTCTATTGAGAATACTTGTTGCCACCAATTCAATAGTTACCAAATCCATAGGGATATATGACCACTTTAGGGTCTCACGCATAGGTTAAAGCTTCTTGTTGATTTTGACACAAGCTCAATATCCTCTCAAGGTTGATAGTCCATGCAGTATAGTAGCTTGGTGAATCATGACAATTGATAGCCTTGCGTTATACTTCACTGTAGGTCCTGTCTAGTGTACATTATATACTCTAGTGCACTTACCATGGGAAACCCATTCCGATAGCCAAGAAAGTCATCTCTCTAATTAGGAGGTGGTGCATTATAGTTTCTACTGGATTGCCCAAATCTATGAAATTACTGTAGACAACTTGTCTACTTACAAGGAACCCATGACTTGTATCTTCTGTGTAACTCTTAATGCACACAAGTCATGTACAATGCAAGTGATATGGGCTGAATGCTCAAATCAATGTCAATATGCCAAAAGGATGTCAAAGAGACAATGAAGTCTAACTTTGTTACATCATGTCTTGCTTTTAGGGGCTCAATCCTAACACTTGAGATCTAATAATTCTCATTACTTAGCAAAGTGATAATAGAGTCACACATAAAAGAAAGGTAATACCTCCTACTATCATGCACAACTAACCTTGCAACTAAAGCTAAGGTAAGTATAGTCCCATTGTGTAACCTTCTCACTTGTTGAAAACTTTATAGAGAACTATAGATAGTGAGCTTGGAACTTATCCACCATGATTAGTACAATCCACCACTATATATCCAACATTGAGAATATGATGTGTGTTTTCCTTTTTCCTGAGGTAAATCGAACATTCCTTTCTTGAACTTGCTTATTTGGTGTTATTCTTTTTCTCCTTAGTAAAAGAGATTGAAGAACCCTTGATTATCATATGAATCTTTGAGAATTCTCTTAAGCACCTCGAAGGAATTTGGTTAAGTTCTTTAAGATTATATAAACCTTGGTGTTCATAATGGTCCTAAGGATAACTCGTTTATGTGGCTTGCCCTTATCACCAAATAATCCTTACAAGTTTAAAGAGAATATCATAGACCATGACAATAGACACGTGTTGCTTCTACAACACATTACCTATAGATCCAAGTAAGACATACTTGGTCTTCTGATTTGTCTTATGCCATTTTTGGTGTGTCTCATTTTGTTTCTACTAGGTTTGTTCAAAGGAAATAACATGCTTTATTAGCTTCTATACAACTAATACTATATCTAGATTTTTTTTTTTTAGTTTAAAACTAAGTCCAACTAAAAAATGAGATAATAGGTGATTAAGTCAAAGACATGATAATTGTAAGAAATACAATAGTCCCATGGATTAGTAAAATAAACTGAGCATTCAAGGCAATATGGTAATGATTTAGCAAACATATAATGCTCTCAAACAACATGTCTCTTTGTAATGTATCCTAGTATCATAAGAATCAAGCCTATTTTAGGTAGGTCATGATTCTCATTACTAGGGTAAAAACCCTCTCTAATTAATGATCTACCTTAAACCTTATAGGGTTATCATAAGATAATGATTAACATATCTTTTAATTTAGTCCTTGGATTATGCAAGTGAGAGCACTTTAGGTGATTCTACTACGTCACATTCAAGTTAAGTGTGTAACCAAGATCCATGATTTCAATGTTACCAAGTGAAGAGTTTCATCTTCAAGATGGGTATCTTCTACAAACATATATGGTCTTGTCTATAAAGGCTAGTCCATATTTCCTTATTCCTTGGGCTTACCCATCTTTATGATGGTGATGTGCCTAAAATCAAGATGAACTTGATCTTGGAGGCTATGGGCTTGCTTATGGTCCTCTCCCTCTTGATATTTTGTAAAAGAGACTTCTTTAAAACATTGATAATTACCTTGATGAATAAATTATCTTCTTTGAGAATTTCCAAAAATATTTATTTCTTATTTGGAAACTTACTGTATTAGGAAAATGTACGCATGAAAAATTTAAAATTTCCATGAGATTATTTTATCCAAAAATAAATTTTGATAAAATCTCTAATCTCAAATTTTGAAATCTATTTTTATAAAAATTCTCCTTCTTGACATAGTTCCAATTAATAAATATTTTATTTGGGAAACATTTTCAAAGAAATTTACTTCCATCAAAGTACTAAGCCTTTTGGTGATAACTTTTAATAATAAATTATTTCTAATAAAAGTTTTCAAAATATATATTTTCCAAATTGAAAACTCTAGTGTAATAAGGAAAACTTCCAATTTTTGATATTTTGAAAACCTTGAAAGTACCTTATCCATGAAAAGAACTCTTAACTTTTTGTATTCAAAATTCCTCATAAATTTACTTTCCTTATTCCTACACCTTTCCAATTTAATAAATATTCCTAGACATGGAATCTTATTTTATAATAATTTATTCTACTCAAATTACCAAAATCACAACATTTAGTAATTCCTTAAGGAATAAAATATTCTCTATGAAAAACTTCCAAAAATGTTTATTTTTTAAGAGGAATCAAACAATCTATTTTGGAAAGTACTTTTAAAATATTTTATTCCCATTAAATTATTAAAACTTCCAAAAATATTATGGAAATCCTTCTTGAAATAAATTTTCTATTATGAAAATTTCTAAACCCTTTATTTATTTCCTAAATTGGAATGGTTGTGCTAAAAGAATTGCTCTCATATTCTCTATCCTTGAACTATCTTTATATAAACATAGTCCATATTCTCTAGGGGAGGGGGGCAAAGGAGAGGAGAGCCTGAAAGACTTGGTGCTGTCTCTCTTATCCCAAGGTGAGAGAGCCTAGACCATTCTATTACAAAGAGTCAATTGCATTCTTATATCTTATGTATATTACAACGAGACATTTATATGCTTGAGTCCGTGACCTGTTATCTATTGTATATAGTATCCCTATGAAATAGTGTACCTAATTTAACAAGGTGAAAGTTATTAGACTCTTAAGATTATCTCTAACATCCTTGAGTTATATATTCTCTATTATGTGATCAAATGACATATTCTAGTTACTAAAGGAGTTACTACAATGCCACATATTTCATGATCATACGTCCTTAGGATAACCTAAGGAGACACACTATCTCAAAGTCTATGAGATATCATGGTGCTTCTGTTGAGAATAATTGTTGCTATTAACTTCCATAAAAAATGACCTAATCCATAAGGAATATAAAATCACTTTAGGATCTCACCCGTAGGTGAAATCTATTGTTAACTTTGGCACAAACTTAGTATTCTCTCAAGGTTAAGAGACAATATAGTATAGTAACTTGGTGAAGTCATGACTACTTGATAGCCTTACGCTATGACTCACCATAAGTCTTGTCTAATGTGTAATAGTACATACTAGAACACTCACCATGGAAACCCCATTCTGATGGCTAAAATAAGTCATCTCTTCAATTAAGAGGTGGTTCACTACAACCTTAAATGGATTGCCTAAGTCTATGAACCGATTGTGAACAAATCATCCACTTGCAAGGAACCATTATTGGCATCTTAGATCTAAGCAACGAAACCAATACCAATTTTTTTTTAAAATTGATCTTTTAGTGTTAATGTACTGAACTTTAGGTTTGGATGTTCTTAAACCTTAAATTCCAAGTGTTGAAGACAATGTTGAAATTGTTGGAAGTCTTGTAAATCCATGATATTTTGTCCGATGACTAACCTTATTCTTGGCATACTTTTGATGGGGAAGAAAGGAGGGTACATGCTATGACTTTCTTTCTCTCTGGATGGTGGAAGACAAAAAGTGATGGAAACCCTATCCTATAGGGCTCCTAATTGGGCTCAAGTAAATTGAGCCTACATAGGCTTAGGTCACTTAATCTAACCTAAATTGGGTTCTAATTGATTAATTAACCTAATAGGACCCACTAATTAATCAATTAACTCAATCTAAATATCTTGTTCACTTATTCCTATGCAACCTTGCATGATTACTAAAACACTTTTATTTACAAAAGTAAACCTATAGTCAATTCGACCCTCATAACTTGTGCTAACAAGGTATATGAGATTAGAGTGGGGACCACTAGGACCCATAGAAGTACTGGATCCCTCAGAATCTAATTCTAAAGTTGATTCAATATCCTATTATAGAGAATCAACTAAACTCCAGTATCCTATGTAAATAATAATGAGACACTATGTGCTTAGGTTCATGACTTGCTATCCATTGCGTTTAGTTTCCCCATGAATTGGTGCCTATGGTTTAACAAGGTGAAAGATATTAGCCTTTCAAGACTACTTCTATTATCCTTGCGTTATAGATCCTCTTATTATGTGCTCAACTGACATGTCTTAACTCTCAAAGAACCTATGTCAAGTTCCACTCAAGGAACTACAATGACCATAGTTTCCGTGAACACACTTCCTTACGATCACCTAAAGGGACACTTTGTCTCAATCCCATGAGATATCATGGTGCCTCTATTGAGAATACCTATTGTTACCAACTTCCATCAACAGTGACCCAATCCATAGAGAATATATGATCAACTTACGATCTCACCTATAGGTCAAAGTCACTAATAACTTTAGCACAAACTTAATATTCTTTTAAGATTGAGAGACAACATAATGAAGTAGCTTGGTGAAGTCATGACTACTTGATAGCCTTAATTCATAACTCACCTTAGGTCTTGTCCAATGCGTCACCATACACACTAGTTCAAACACCATAGGAAACTCATCCCAATAGTCAAAACCTACCATCCCTCAAATTAGGAGGTGGTACAATACAAATTCTAATGGGTTGCCTAGATCCACAAGCCAGTTGTGAATAAGTCATCTAATTACAAGAAACCCGTGGCTTAGATCTTTCATGCAACTCCTAATGCACCAATGATTCGTGCCCAATTGGTGACTCAGCTGATTCACGTCCAGCTGGTGTTCCTTGAGTGAGGGAGTAATCAACAAAATTTATAACCTATATCACCATGCATTAGGATAGCCTCAACTAGTATAGCATAGTGGCTCTAGGATCGTTCACTGGGAAGGGTTTTCAAGTTACAATTGATATCAATTCAAAGATGACTTGGTACTTTTTCATTTCAAGCCTAGCTTTAAAAGAAAACATAATCTTTGATGGGAAAAGGATTGGTTTTAAACTAACCAAAAAGAAAGTAATGGAAATTACTTATGAAGAAAAACATTCCTTGGAGGTTTAGGTTCACAGGGGAGGTTCCTCATGCAAAAACAGAGCTCCGGTCACTTGGTTCAATTCCTCGCATTAGAGAATTAACATGTAGTCAATTCTCTAACCGGTGTTGTACAGATGCTTCCCTTTAATGGATTTCAGCACTAATTTCCTCTCACTGATGCAGATTGCAATGACTCGTGCCTCTCACCTGGCATTTGCCATTCAAGGTGATCATTAACCTTGGACGTCCCTTCTCAAGCTCGCAAGAGATGACTAATGGATGTCTCCTTGGAGTCCAAAAGCTTACCAAGTGTTGGCAATTCAAGAAAATCCCACCTTCAAGTCACCTCCCAAAAGCTCGCAAGAGGTAAACTAGTGCATCTCCATGGACGGAGATCACTTGCCTTACCAAGTGTTGGCTCAGGTGACTTGCAAGGTGTTTTAAGTTAACTAAAAACATAGAAATCATTAATGGGTCACACTTACTCTTCATTAATGGCTGAAACCACAAAACTACCCATTCTTGCAGTTGGAACCATCCCCGGCAACCTTAGCTCCAAGGAATTAAAAGCTTAGCCACTCATTCTCTGAGGAAAATTCCTCAGATCTTGTTTGGCTAGTAAGAAAATATAATCAAAATGGGAAGGTAAGGTGGAAAAAGACTCTGAATTTTACTTCCTTTCAAAACTATACAAAAGTTCGTCCTTTAGAACAAGCTCCCGAGAGTTTTTTTTATAGGAAGGCAATTTACCCTTCCTTGAATACTTCCTAGCTAAGGAATTACATGAGTGGCTGAATACAAGGAGAAAATAGAGATTTAGACACAAAATATCAGAAGAAAAAGAGTCGGTGCACAAATATCCCAGTTTCGCACGTTGCATGGTGACTTGCGAAAATTTCGCAAGTTGATTTCGCAACTTGGAATCCACTTTCGCACGTTGAAGTTCCAAGTTCACAAGTTGCAAAATTACTTTCGCATGTTGGGCTTCACCGTGAATGCATAGCTGCCATCCATTTCCATTTCGCAAGGCTGGCTTTAAATTTCGCACGTTGAAGTTCCAATTTCGCAAGTTGCGAAATTGTCCCTCAGCTGGATGCAGTTGTCTTCCATAGGCCATATCTTCCTCATTTCAGCTTCAAATCGTACACGATTTGAAGCGTTGGATTCTTGACTTCCTGAGATTTGAAATGGTATATAGCATGTAGAAAATGGACTTCGGGAAGTGCTCCAAAAGTGCGAAAGAAGACTGCAGCAGCTGTCCTCTGTTTTCTTCACTCTATTTTTCCTCTCTCCGTTGTTCTTTCCTTGCATACATTGAACGACTTTGGCAAAGGGCTATGGAGCTCCAAAGCTTGGTTCTTCATGAATTTGAGCTTCCAAAAGCTTTGCCATGAACTATATACAACTCTCCCTCATTCTTACATTGCTTTGGTGAGCAAAAAGCTATCAAAAACACCAAAACTTAACACAATTTGATTAGAAACAAATGCAAAGGCCCTTAATATGTTAATTGGGTTAAAAGGTAATAATTACTACTCAAGAGAGTTCAAAAGAGTTAATTACAAGCTATGAAATAGCACTTTTTGAGTAGTAATCAACCAAAGTCATGTACAATACAAGAGATATGGGTAAGAAGGCTCATAAAGTGTAATGCATGGAATAAAAATAGATAAAAGTAAAATTGAAATATCATTAAATAAATAATGAATTCCAAATTTGTTACATCATGTTATGCTTTTAATGGCTCTATCCTAACACCCATGACTTGGATGTTCTATGTAACTCCTAATACACCTAAGTCAAGTACAATGCAAGAAATCCTAGGTGAGAATACTCATAAAGAATAATACACGGAATAAGAATAGATAAAAGTGAAACTAGAATGTCATTAAATAAATTATATATTCCAAATATATTACATCATGTCATGCTTCTAAGGGCTAGCTTTATCTTAACAGTTATTATGTGATCAATTAACATGCTCTAACTCTAAGGAGCATATATCAAATTTCATTAAGGGAATTACTATGACCATAGTCTTTTTTATCACATGTCCTTTAGATCACCCAAAGGGACACGCTATCTCAATCCCATGAGATATCATGGTGCCTTTATTGAAAATACCTATTGTCATTAGCCTTCATTAACAACAATCCAATTTATAGGGATATATGATGACATTAGGGTCTCACCCATAGGTTAAAGCCTTATGTTGATTACAACATAGACTCAATATCTTCTCAAGATTGTGAGTCTATGTAGTATAGTAGCTTGATAAATCATAACAATCAATAGCCTTGCATCACGATTCAGTATAGATCTTGTCTAATATGTAGTCATACACACTAGTGCACTTACCATGGGAAACCTATCCCAATGGCCAAGACAAGCTATCCCTTCCATTAGGAGGCAGTGCACTATAGTCTTTATTGAATTGCTTAAATCCATGAATTGATTGTGAAAGACTTATCATCTTGCAAGGAACTTATGACTTGTATCCTCTGTGCAAGTCGTAATGCACCCAAGTCATGTACAATGCAAGTGATATGGGCATGTATGCTTAGATAACCAATTAATTCAAATGGGATATTAAAGGGAACTAGATACATAAATAAATATATTTATTAATGAATCTGAAATTGTTTCATCTTGTGATGCTTTCTAGGGTTCTATCCCAACACTTAAGAACTTCATGCTTAAAAGGTAACAAACCATTCTTGGAATTCTACATCACATACTGGACTAAAAGCTTATCAATGTAGGTGGTTTGAGATAATGCAATCTTTATATTCCCATGATCCTTCAAGACCTTAATCCTAAGAATATATTACATCTTTCCCATATGTTTTAACTAGAACTGAGTAGATAACCAGATATTGATTGTAGATAACAACCTTACATTGTTACCAATGAGTATTATGTCATCAACTAATGTAGAAGATCAAGAAGACCATGAATGTTTCTTTATGCCTTCTTATACACACATGACTCGTCCTTATTTTGATTACCAAAAGTTTTGATTATATAATGAAAACACTTGTTCCATGAGCAAGACTCTTACTTTAATCTATTAGTGGATTTATGTAACTTGCAAACTAAGTGCTCTTAATCCTTTTCCTATAAATCCATTTGGTTGCAATAAGATCTAAACACGTGTCATCATCTTCCTAAAGCCTTTCAACACCCTTTAAAAAATCATAACTCATGCAATAAGATCAAGTGTAGTTTAGAAGACACAATGTCATGCTAAGAAAAGATTTTGAAATTGAATGCAAAACACCTCAGAGATTTCAAAAATTAAGAGTAAAAAGAGATTTTTGAAAGAATGAAAAACAAGGTTACTAGGGCTACTATAAGTTTGACCCTACAATCTTGTGGGGCATAATGAGAATGTTATGTCTACTTGGTGGGGTGATTGTGATATCCTACATTGGATAGGGGAAAAAATTCCTAATGCTACATACGTTAGGGCTCCTTTTAACCATGCAAATACATTTTAAATCTGTGAGGGTCCTTTGGGCTCAAAGTGGATAATATCTACATGGTTGAGAGTGGGTTGTTACAAGTTAACTTTCATATACTCTTTGTTTGATTTGAATGGAAGAAGTAATCCTTATTAAAATCACTATTTAAGCAAGCTGATGCTTTAGTTTTTCAAAATGAGAGCAACGCTCATTAAGTGGGGCCTGAATTCAATTGCATGGTTGTTGAGGATCCTCCTTCTCATGATAGCTTGACTAGTTCGAGAAAGTCAAGCATTTCACCTCCAACTCCTTCTAACATATAGGAGACTAGATACTTCTCACTTATTGAAAGGTGCACCTACTTATGACTCTTTGATTGCTATTGTTGTTCACTTAACTTCTCTTAGGAAGGAGCCCACTTGAGTTGATCCTTTATTGACCTGAACTAGGGTTGTTCCTCAAGGTTTGATTGTCCTAACTATCCCTTTCCCTTTATCCCTAACATAGATATCGACTTTGACTTTAACTTCCTTGCCACTCCAAAATTAGTCAACTAGATATCTAAGAGATACTTCAATCTCATCCTGGATGAAAAGTGCATTGTTAAGTCATTGAGTCAGCAACTCTAAGGATCACACACAACCCTTAGAGTAGCTCAAGTCTACTTACCTTGAAGTCAATATAAAACTCCATCGACTACATTTCTATTTAAAATGACTATTATGCATCCCTTCACATATACAATTTTTGCATTTTATTTTATTTTTATTGATGTACCAACAATACACTTGGATTGAAATTGTTTGGGTTATAAATGATTAATTGCCTTTTAATGTGATCAGTTAGATTTTGAACCGGTTGGTTTAAAACAAAAATTTTTGACACCCAATAGCTTCTAAATCCTATTTTGATAAAAGTATACAAATTTTGAAATTGGTTAATCAATATTTACATTCTCAAAATACTTACCATTTCCCCTAGCAAACTTCAATTATAATCATCTTAGAAATGATAAGAGTTTGAAGGAAGATTTGAAGTAATTGTGCTAGGAGATTACAATAAAATTTTTGAGTCAGAGTTATCAAAACACAAGGACACTCATGAACATATTTTCAAGTTCTATGGATGACCCTTAACCACTCCATCTTCCCAACTCTAAGCACGTTGGTGAGCAAGAATGTCTCTTCATATGCTACAAAGTTATACAATTTAAAGTTTATGAGTTGTCATTACATTAGTTTGTAATTTTTCTATAGCTTCATAATTTATTTGTGATGTGCTTCATGTTACAAATGATGTTGACACACAAATCCTTAGGCCATGTTTGGTTCCCATAAAGTATTAGGAAAAGAAAAAAAAAATGATAAGAAAAATAGTTTTCTTATATTTGGTTTTTCTATGGGAAATGCAAAAGAAAATAAATTATAATTAAAATTATTTAGAAATTTATCTATTTTAAAATTATTTAATCTTTATGTAATGGACAAAAATAAGTTAAATGAGTTTGAAAAAACATATAAAAATAATTTATTGACCTTTGAACATACTTTTTGTTTTCTTTCACTTTTTCTTTCTATTTTCTTTCCTTCATATTTTCCCTCCAATTTTATGAGAACCAAACATAACCTTACTATTTTAAAATGACTTCAACACATAACATTAAAAGAAGTATTTGTATACCCTGGAACCACCTATTGCATTTTAGGATAATGGGTTTCAAGCATTTTTAGTCCCTGGTGTAGACAAACTGTATTGTCCCAATATTGATACTTAGTTTTCCAGTTGTTACATGGAAACAATGAGGATAGATTTGTTTATTTTTCAGTTCATCAATGTATTCAAAAGGATATTTGTTTTACAAATAAAAAATAAAAAAATTCCTCCCATTTTCACAAGGAATGAAACCAAAATTGATAACTAGACAATGATTTCATTCTTTTTTTATTTCTTAGTAATCCTTGTCATAATTAGTTAATATTTTCTCATGTTTCCACACTTCTTTTTTATGCAAAATAAAAATAACAAAATTTCAGTCATCTACAAGTTTTAAAAAAAAATAGTCATAATAATAAGAGAAATGTATATATATATATATATACACTTAATGAACAGTAAATAATTTTTTTTTATAGAATTTTTACTTCTTTTTATCAATAAAATTATTTTAGCGTGGATTACATAGTAATTGTATTAGTAAAGTTTAACATTCCTTTTTACATATTTTAAAAATATATATAATTCCATTAATTATAATTTATATATCTATCAGCTGCATTGCACATGAATTTGACTAGCAAAGTAAAAAGTTAACTAATTAAGTAAAACATAATTATTAACTTAAATTAAATATTAATAAGTCATAATTAAATAGTTAAAACTATACATAAGTTGATGTCCAAAGTGACAAGAGAAAAAAAAACAAAAAAAGATAGAAAGACTCTGACATGAGAACATGGAAAATTTTGATAGAATTAAATTTGCAAATTGGAAAGACTACTTAATGAAAATTAGCAAATTGCAAGTGATTCTCTCATTATATGGGCCCTTCTCATTTAAAATCCTACAAAGCTACTGGTTGTCCTCTTATCATTTCCAAAATCTCTCAATATAAGTTTAAAAATTTTAAACTAAAATAAATTTAATGATTAGGATTGTTACTATTATTGTAAATCCTAATTTCAATAATATAAATAATTAAGAAAAATAAGTCATTCACTTAATAGTAAAAAAATAATGATTACTTATTACTACTACGCTAAATATTTCATCACATGCATGCTTCATATGCTTATATACACGCATGTTGTGTACGCGCATGTTATGCCAACCCCTCAAGTATTTTAGAACTCGGTAAATAGATTAGAGAAAACTGTTTATAATTAACTTCCAACGTGACAAAGGAAACTTCGTATATCTCAAAATAACAAGCATAAATGTAAATATATATATATATATATACTTCCATGTTTTAGGTAAATAGAAGTACTATAACCATGTGAATAGGCCTTATTAGAAAAAAGGCTTGGCTTTCCCATAAAAATGAATATTAATGATCAACTATTAGTATTTATAATATAAACCTTCATGGGTAATTTATTCTTTAGTACCATGCTTAGTACTCAAACTCCACTAGACTCGCGCGTAGAACTTGTGCTCTAGTTCAAATCCTATTATATGATTGGCAGACAATGAAATAATTATTAATAAATCTTATAACACCATATTTGGCATAAGTTTTTAAGATAATACAAAGCATTATACACTTTATGTGACTACCTTAGATGGATGAGGATAAAGACAGCGAAGACAAGTCACCTCCACTCAAAATTCTTTATAAAATGATACCTCGGCATCACTTTACCTTCACACCTCTCCTATTGTGAATCTATCTTCTCTTTCTTTCTTGTGCTACTTCATACCTAGTTTGTCTTGCCGCATCGATGGATTCTCTCTGGCACTGTCTTTCGGTTGCTCCTGATTTGCCCCTTCCTTACCCTTGGGCGCGTCATCTTGATATGGAGGTTATCTTTTATGCATATACGCATCCGCATACACAAGCATAATTTTTGTATGGTTAATTCTAATTATGATAATATTTTTGGTGGGTGCATGTCTAGCAGAGTGGGACTTTATTCTATATAAATGTGGAGGGCTCGGCAGAAAACATAGTTGATCTTAGGAGGTGTGTCAACCTCGAAGGTGGAATGTACTACAATAATATGTTGTTTGACCAACTTATCCAACGCAATGTACATTCTATTCCATTTGTGAACGTTGATGCAAGACATAGCACATTCCGTATCTTTCTTACCAAGTGCTATGGTCGTCCTACTTATCTCCTAGTGCCGGGCGATGTCATAAGATGCCCATTCTGTAATCGCTCATTTTGAAGATTGGGCTTTCATGTTGTCACACATTACATGGACTGCTCTGGTCATCGAAAATGTAATAAAATTTTATTTGGGTGTGCTTCAAATTTTTACTCTCTTGTCTTGCTTCTATTTATTTTTTATTTTTTTAAGGTTATATTTGTTAATTGAATTGTTAAGAAAAAAAAAAAATAAAGAAAATGATTTTATCATGTTTAATTGTCCTATAGAAAATTTCAAAGAAAATTAAAATATATTTAAAATTAGTTAGAAAATTATAAAATTTTAAATTATTTAAACTTTATATTGATGAGTTAAAACACATAAAAATAATTTATCAAATTTAATTCTCTTTTTTATTTTTTTTTCACTTTTTCTTTTCTTCTATTTTTTCTTTCTATTTTTTTTCCTTTGCATTTTCCCTCAAATTTTCTAAAACCAAATATAACCTAAATCTTTCTTGTGCAACTTTAGAAGAAATTTCATTTGTATCTTATTGTTGGGGATGTTTCCTTGGGGTCAGAAAATGGAAAATATTATACTATAGATTAGCTAATTCATAATCTTAGTTGTTCATATTTAAGATTAAAAATATAATAAAATGAGATTCAGGCAAAAATAAATGAGGGTTTATCTACAAAGTTATGAAATCACTTCAAAAATACAAAAATTGAAACTTTGTGAGCAAGGATCAATTGTGATTGAATAGGAAAATGTCTTTCCAGGATCTAAAAATATCTTAAAAAATTATAAAAAGTTCTTTTCAGTGATTAGTAGACAGATAAAAAGTCCTTTTTATTTATGAAGTGAGAGAAAAAAAAAAAGACTTTTAGCTTTGTTACACTACAAAGATTAGTAGACAATTTTAATGAGAGAAGCATTGAGATATTGGGAATATGGTCCTAAAGAAGAAAAGTCTGCTAGCACTTAAGACCCTATTTTTTTTCCTTTAAAAAGTCTAAGTTGAAGAAAAATTATTAAATTTTAATAAATTATTATTTACATATTTTTTATAAGATTATTTAAAAATTAACATTAAATTAAAATTCTCACTTAAGGAAAGCTTTTCAAGCCATTTTAAGTTTATGTTTTTTTTAAAAAATTCTAAGATGAGAAACAGTATCAAAATATATGGACTTTTAAATAAAAACATTATTTCCCTGATTTTTTGTTGACTTTTTCTTAATGGTTTTTCCTTTTACTAAAAGGTTGAAATTTTTTATCATTATTTTCCTTTTTTGCAACTTTTTATTTAGTAATTTTTTTAGTTCAACATTAAATTCTCCATGAAATTGTTGAAAATTTTAAAATTAGATATGATCAAATAAGAATAAATTGGTAAACAATAACTTTGTTAAATATATTGGGGAAAACATACTTCTATTAAAAAAAGTAATGAGTTAACACCATTATTAATTGAAAAAGCAAGAAATGTAATAGAAATCCATGGAAATAAAATATAATAAGATTAATTGATTAAAAATGACGAAAAAAAATCCCAAATTTATAAAAGTAACACCTCCCTTTTGTAACTTGATAAATAATCTATTTTTGACATAAATAATTTTTAATATTTCAATTATTTACATGTGTGTTTTGAAAGAAAGAATTATTTTTATAAAAAAAAAAAAAATGAGGGCATTTATGTCTAAAATAGATATTTTTTAGGATAAAAAAAATAGAGGATTAGTTTTATAAATGGGGATGATTTCATCCCTTTTAATCAAATAACCCAATATCAAATATTCTCATGTGACAGAAAAAAGGTGAATTTGCTTCATAATTATAGCAATAAGAAATTAAAATAATACATTAATTATTACAATTAACTATTTTTTTCTTTCAATCCAAGGAGGAATCTAGTATATTCTAAAAACAATAATATTTATACTCACATAAAATTGTCAAACTGGAAGTTCAGTCTAAATTATTTATGCTTCATATTTATGATTTGTGTTCTATAGATGTTAAGTATGTAAAAAATTTGAAAAATACTTTTGATGAATTTATTTAAGTATATTAATTATGGACCATTTTAAGTCTTAGAAAATCTACTAGAGAAAAACCATGAGTCGATGAGCATGATGAGGGAGACCTAAGGTGATAATTATTTGTAAAAAAGGTCCTGTGCCTGGTGGATTAACCAAATGGTAAGTCCAACAACACTCTTGCAAAGATGAATATGTTGTTTCCAGTCACCCATCTGCCTTTTTATATCTTGTTGCTCACCTATGGTTGGCTAACCATGATCGGGTAGTTGCGACTGTTTATGCTTTGGGTCCGGCCTTAACCCACTTGTGGATTCGCTATTACAAAGATTAAAAATAAAGATATTTAATTTGTTGGCACTTTTTAAAAGTTCCATTGTTAAGAGTAGCCTGAGGACGTGTATGAAAAATCGGCTCAACATGGGCACTTTGAATGGCAGGGCACAAACCATGACACTTTTTTAAGGGAAGATAATGTCGTTCCCATAGCAAGGGGCTTCCTACAAGTGACATTAATATTGATTTTTTATTTTTATTTTTTTACCTTAGCACTTTATACAAGTGTCATTGATACAAATCCAAGTGAATGACAATGTAATGACAAGCCATCAAAAACTCACTCATCAACGACCAATCACCCCATATCCATAGGCCTATTTTCTCAAACCTTGAAACCCCCAATGAGGAAATCCGTCTCTATTCCAAGCGGCCTAGTGATAGCCCCTTGACCCTAACACTGTGGCAAAGGGCCTCATGGGCGGGGACCTTATATCCAGGAGGAGGGTGTAGGAAGAGTGTAAATTTGAAAAAGTGTTTTAGCGAATTCAACTAATTTTTACAAAATTTCAAAATAATTTTTTATTTTTATTTTATTTTATTCTATTAGTCTTTTATTTTTGGGAAGAGTCCTATTAGGATTGTGCTAGTGGAGTCCTGTTCCACTTATAAGTAGAATCCCATTCCTCTTTGAGTCTTGTTCTGATTACAAGTAGAGTCCCGTTGGGACTGTGTTAGTGGTCTATAAAAGTAGGCCACCTTTCACTCTCAAAACACGAATACTAATTTTTCAAAGAGCCTTTCATACATCTATGTGGAGGAATTTTTTCAAAACCCAAGCCATACATATCTCGCTTACAGAGTGCACCCAAGGCGAGATCTGGTTATTGAATCCTAGAGGTAGACCACTGGTACCCTAGTGCACCAAGTTTGTCTTCAAGGAGGGTGGATCTATTTCAGAGATAGTACTTATCATGCCTCAGTCGATAAGTTTTTCTTATTATTCATTATGTTCTTTGTTTGTGTCTTTTAGGATAGTCCTTTGTTTCCATACCCTTAATCCAACAGAGGGCACCTCGGGGAAAAGGAAAGGTATTTGAAGGTTTGGAGGAAATTATGGCAAAAAAGTGTTGAGGAAGGTAACACTAGGGTTGATACAATGTAAAAGAGCTAGGTTCAGGTGTATGGATCAGCACAACACTCATGTGCATGCCCGCATGCTTACAAACACGCCTGTGTGCCTAAGTAGGCACGCTCGTGTGCCCCCACGTATGTCCGCATGCTCATGCACTTGCCATTAGAAGCAATTACACTCATACCTGTTGGCAAGAGGCATTGAAAGGGTATGAATTAAGATATGAAATAGGACATCAAATACTTGTTGGCTATTAGGATTCATGAAGAGACACCTCCATTAGAAGATTGTCCTCAGCTTGGTGGTTATAGAGGTTGCATAACCACCACCCAGGCTTCTATTTTGAACTCAAAGGTTTGAATTCAAAATTCAAATGGGTTGGCATCATCTATAAAAGCCTCATGCATTAGAAAGAAATGAAAGGTGAGTAATCCAAGAGAGAGCAAATTATGTGTAATTTTCTTGTAGGGTTAGATCTCCAACTTAGAAAATTTGCAAAGTGTTGATACAATTGTAAAGACAATTTTGTAATCTTATTGTTGATGCACTTGTAAAGACAATTTTGTAATCTTGTAGTTTTGATAAAAACACAAGGTGGGAAGGGTTCCTGTAATTACTTTATTGTCTATTTACAGTTTCCTTTTTTGTGTGGCTTTTGGGAAGGTTGCCTAAGACCGACGTCTTAGTATTACACACTTAGAAAAAAAATTAGTGGTAGTTTTTAGTGGTGTACCACCTAGGCTGGTTGTTCACTCGATTATTGAGTTGCCCTAGCCATTTCCTAACTTACTAACTCCACCATCCAAATCCATTAACCCATTGGAGTAGAAAAATTAGGTGGTCATTGCATGAAATAACCCTACTTGACTACCACCATTGATATTTATCACATGTAAGTCTCTTCTTATATCAATGTAAATGTTTTTTTTTTCATGGTATATTTATGGTTTTTAAGGTATTTTGTGATGATTGTGTTTCCTATAGGTTAAGGGTTTGATTCAGATCAATTATCAGCAGTCTAGTGTGGATAATCTCAAGAAAAGACAAGAGAATGTGTTTTGTAGAGGCAAGGCTATAGTCTACTCTATTTTTTAGGCTTTAAAGTTGTAAATTGTAAACTTCGTTGGTTTTGGGAATTTCTAGCTTTAATTTTCAATTTTATAGTTATTTCTTCTTAATTTGGTATGTGATTCAATTAAATTTTTGTGACCCAATTAAATTTTTTGACTTAAGTTGAAAAATGTGTTCCCCTAGTTGCTATAGTGATCAACACCTCAAAAACCTTAGTCTTCTAAACCATGATAAATTCCATTTGGTAATGTCAATGTAAATATGAAAAAATTACTTTAATAAAACTTGTGCCATCTTGTTAAGGAAGAAAGATAGCTTAATTTTGCCTTTTTGTCATCAACGACTAATTTTTAGGTCTACTATGTATTTTGAGATCATTATTGCTCTATTGTTTTCACTTTCTCTAAGTTAATTGGCTATTTTATTTATTTATTTTGTTAAAGTTTAGTCAAAGTGAATATATTTGCTTTTCTTTGTGTTCTTCAATGAAGTAAAGTGAGATAATATGGGGTTTGAGGTTATGGAACTCTTCTACCATTCTTGGTTAGTACCAAGTTTTGGTTGATATTGGAATTGACATTTCAAAGGCAAAGGGAATTGCATTGGCTCCTTTGAATTTTGTCAAGGGTGCAACCCCATTTTTCACCTTAAATTGGCTTTTTTTCACTCTTCATTTGTGTAAGAAAACTGTGGGAAATCATTACACACTTGAAATGAAGCTTAGATATGTAACTTCCCAATTCAATATCTACTAGGTCCATAAAGATTTTTTAAATCCTTTTTATGAAGCATCCTTATTATAAACTAAATAAATCCAAGGTCGTTAGTTCCTAACCATTAATTAAAAACTTAACCAAAAGGGAATGACTTATGAATTTCTATAAAAAGGATAAAGCTTATAAATTGATTTTGTTATGGGGAATTAGTATATGTCATTCAGCTTGTGGAAGATATGCATATGCATATGGGGATGGGTAGTACGTTAGGGATTAATGTTGGGTTTGTAAGGTCTTAGGAGGTTTTCTTTGAAGAATTGGGATCTTATTGGCAGATGCTTTTATAAAATTCTCGATAGTACTCTCATCAAGCATGTGATGGCTTGAAAGTAATGGTTGAGATGTCAATTAGTTGTGGCATCCTCGCTCGCTTTATATATTCTAGTTTAATGGGTTGTTCAACTTATTTAAATTGTAGATTTCTTAGGTTTACTAATGATTTTTTAGTTTTGTAACTAATAGGTATCTTTTCATAGAAATTAACTGTCAAGGGTAGTTGAAAATTATATCCTATATAACTAGAATAATGTGTACTTTTGTTTCACCTTTTCTAGGTGCTTTCAATATTTTATGTTAATTTACCTATCAAAAAAGGTAGAAGACTAAAAATGTTATCCTTTAAGCATTAATATGATATGTGAAATTAACTTCTATACAAAGAAAGGTACAATAAAAGATAAAATGAACATCAACTAAATTGTATATTTGCCCTTGAAGGCAAGTCTTAGGTAGAAGATTTGGGGATAGGATTGACCTAAGGTCTCAAACTTTGATTCATGCATAAAAGTTACTTATAAAAAAAATTTAGGAATATAATCAAATTTAAAAATTTATTGAATGTTGATCAATAAATATGTTTAATTAGCTTTTAAGTAGATATTTGAACTTCTTACATAAACTTCCAATGCTAGATCATATCATATAGACATCACAATGAATTCAAGCAATTGTAATATTTTTGGTTTTGCATACATAAATTGTATGTTTAGCTTATTTCTATTCACATTTTCATGGAACAATAATATTAAATAAAAACCAGGTTTTTTTTTAAAAAAACAAATGTCTAATAAAGAGTAAATAAAATTAAGTTTTTGAAAAAAAAATCACAAGTTCCATGTGAAAAATAAAATAAAATTGGAATTTGTTTCTATTGATCGCATTACACTACTCTTTAAGTATGAGTTTTCAGAGTTTTGTGGGTTTAACTTTTAGAGCCTTGTAGGTTTTGAGTTGTTAGAGTTATGGGAGTTTGAGTAGACTTAGTAAGGTAAGGAGTTCTTGTTTTAAAGTTTGCACTGGAATATATGATTAATTATTTTTGGTTTGTGGTATTGGGTTAGTTAATTAATTGAAGTTTTTTTTTGTAGAAATAGTATGCTTAATTGCACCTATTGGCAAGAGGCATCTTGAAGGGTTGTGACTTAAGGCATGAAATAGAACTTCAAATACTTGTTGCTATTGGATTCATGAAGAGACACCTCCATTGGAAGAGTGTCCTCAACTTTGTGGTTATAGTGGTTGCATGACCACCACCCAAGCTTCCATTTTGAACTCAATGCATCAATTTATAATATGGTATTGAATGACCCATATGACTCAAGACTAGTTCAATATTTAAATATGATTATTGATAATACTAGCAAGTAAACAATTAATTAATAATTTCAATTCATACACTATACATTTATAAATGACCACCTAATAATTAATGCTACTAAGTAAATAATTAATTATTTCAATTCACAACAAAGCTCTCTAGATTACACTCATGAATGAAAACATAAATTACGATGTAATAATCAATATTAATATCAAAGTTAGTAAATTTTTTTGGTTCTTTTTCATAATTTTTCTTTTTTGGTTTTTGTTTGATTCTTATTGAAACTTATTGTTGATTTGTTTGGATAAGAAATATTTTAAATCCTTTTATTATCTTTCAATTTCTCTTTTATTTATTTATTAGTGAGGTTTGAGTATTTCTTTTAACTACTTGCTTAAAAACCATGATGTGTGCATCATATAATATTATTGATCATAACTGCTGCATCCACTTCTTAAAATATTTGAATTAAATAAAAATATACAAATTTTGTATTGGGATTGTACAGATGGCAATTGAGATAACAGATGTTAAGGATGCGGGAATATGCAGAGGTAATATAAAGAAGATATTAATTGACATAATCGTAAATGAGGTTAATAGAGGTAACATGAATAGTGGTACATTTAGTACCACCACATGGAGGAGGGTGTTATTGGAGGTCAATAGTCAAGGGAAAAATATTTTCAATTTGAAATAGCTTAAGCAAAAGTTTAAAAAACTATGTACAACGCACCATGAGTTCTGTGATCTATTAAAGCATATTAGATTTGATTGGGATGCTGAAACTAATATTGTGCATGCTTTAGAGGAAACATGACAAAATTACATTTGGGTAAAAACTACTTCTAAAGTAATCCTTTTTTATTTTCAAATATTTGGTATACACTAAATGTGAGGTTTTTTTCTCTATTAGGTACACCCAAATGCAAAGAAATTTTGGTCAAAGGGATGTCTACACTACAAGTTTCTAGGATTGATCTTTAATCCTTCAACAACAACTGGTGTCCTCCACTAGTCTTCCACCCGATATCCACCAAACATCGATGATGAGGATGAGGTTGATGATAATCTTGAACATGGTGGAGTGCATGTGGAAGTAGATTGTGAGATTCTTGATGATCCTCTATGACTAGAGCTTGTAAGAGGAGTGACCACTGCTCTGGAAAGCGTACAACTAATTCTTAATTAGATCGTAAAGCCAAGAAAGAGTCGAGATTAATTCAAATGGATGATGTTTTGAAAGCTTGGGTTGAGACATCTAAGTCTAGAACTAAGACATCTAGAGATAGAACTAAAGCATTGTTGACTGAAGCAGAGAGATATGAGAGTGGAACTAGTAGTGCAGGTACTAATGATTTTAGCATAATAAAGTGCATGATAGCCTTACAAACCATTGACTTATTGGATAATGACAAATATTCAAAGGTTGTTGAGAAGTTCACATCTCCGGACTGGAGAGAGATTTTCATGAATATGCCCGATGAGAGGAAAAGGGCAAGGCTTGATACGCTTTAAATATGACTACATTCAAATGGATTAGTATTATGATAACATTGTAATATGCACCATTTATCTTTTGATTAGACTCTTTTACTATATCGTTTACCTTGTGGTTTGTGTCAATGCTAACTATGGTTATGAAACTTCTATGTATTTGAATGTTTATTTGATGTTATTTTATATTGTGATTTAATTTATTTTGAGTAGTAACTAATGGACGGTAAAAGCACAAGCAATGATTAACTATAAATTTTAACTTCATTTTTTGAAGGGGATGGTGATGTAGATGAATTTTTTATTGCTTATATAATAAAAGAGTATAAGGAAATATTTCTATGCAAGAGGCAAAGGACATTAATGTTATGTGGTGCACAAATTGTTAGAGATATGATATATGGTCACCCTCAGACATGTTATGAACTATTTCGAATGAATAAACAAACATTTCTAGATAAGGCTAAATAATTTATAAAAATATTAATATTTTTTTTTATAGAAAAATCATAACTAAACCTTAATTAATTATTTTTTAATTTTAAAAAAAAATTAAAAATAACAAAAAGAAATTATTTAGATAATAACATTTTTCAAATAGATGAACTATAACTTCTATAATATAAAAATATTAAGATAAGGCCAAATAATTTATAAAAATATTAATATTTCTTTTATAGACAAACTAGAACTAAACCTTAATTAAATAATTTTAAATTTTTAAAAAAATAACAAAAAAAAAATGTTATTTAGATAATAACATTTTTCAAATAGATGAACTATATAACCTCTACAATATACAAATATTAATATATTTTTTTTTATAGACAAATCATAACTAAACCTTAATTAAATATTTTTTTTAATTAGTTAAAAAATAAAAAATAAAAAATGTTATTTAGATAATAACATTTTTCAAATGGATGAACTATAAATTCTATAATATAAAAAATATTAAGATAAGGCTAAATAATTTATAAAAATATTAATAATTTTTTATAGATAAATTAGAACTAAACCTTAATTAAATAATTTTTTAATATGCAACTAAATCCATAATACATGTCTCATGTCTCCAAAGTTGTGGGTAAATCCATATGATCTATTTGTTTGGTTAATTGTGCATAAAATAAAATAATATATTGAACAATATAATGTATTAATTACTTTGGTTCCTAGTCAACACCCAAATTTTCTATGTTTTCCATTCCTTTGGCATCATGACCTTTCTTTATCATATACTTTTGCATGTGAATTCATCCATTGTGGGTTTCCTTAAATCTCAAGGACTTAGTACAAAATGGATTGGAACCCACTACTCAATTCTCCAATAATCTCATTTTTTGACCACTACGCTACACCCAAATAGTAAAAACAAGCTCAAAGCTCTACTCATCATATATAATACTAGTGCAATACATTGCCATTAATCTATATTCTCCATTCAAGCCTTATTTCTCCTTCACCCTAAACACCCATCTTCTCCAGTATTCTTTTCCCTGAGGCAATGTGTTAAACAACTTACATGCAATAACCCAGATATACAAATGATTATTTTGTCAACCCCTTTGCATAAAGACCTTGAATCATCTCTTATCATGCTAATCTTTAGAAAAGAATGAAGGATCTAATGCAATAAATATACCCTAAAAAATAAGATAAATCAAAAGACAAAAAGACAAGCTACACACAAAAACAAAACCAAGCACTACATACATTATTAAGGCTAGAGCATAAATTAAGTGTCCATCAACCAAAACCCAGATCCATCAGCCCATCCATTCCTTCACCCCTAACAAGTAGCATGATTTATGAATCTTCTCCATTTTTCTTGTTATACACATAGAGAGAGAGAGAGAAACCTCTATCTTTTAGAATTTCTCATCTTTTGATTACTCCTTGAAACAAATATTCTTATATATAAATTAACGTGAACTTGATTTTGGCATAACAAAAAAGTTTCTCAAATCTACCAAAAAAAATCCTAACTTTAGTCATTAATTTAAGTTGGAATGGCAAAGGGTTTACACTGATTTTGGCCAGTTGCAAAACTCTCTTAGATCACTGACATAGCCCCTCAAACTCATGTTTACTACCCACATGAAACTATTTGTGCTCAAATCTCAAAACATAACATGATTCAAATTCATAAAATCATAAATGAATCAAAAAGCAGCTAGAAAAACCCCAAAATATAATCATATTATGCTTTAGAAATAGGAACAAAATAAGATGAGTACCACAAATTATAACAATAAAAAATAATCACATTTTCCTCACCAAATTTCTCAAATCTACCAAAAAAATCGTAACGTTATTAGATCTAGCAAAAAGAAAAAAAAAATCTTCAATATATATGGATTTGGTGGAGCTAACCTTCATTTCTTGCTGTTGGAGAAGACATTCTCAGTGGGAAGCATAGAGAACAATAGACAAGGAAAGTGAGAATAAGGAGAATAATAGTTAGGAAACACATAGAGCAAGATTGCTCTTTTTGTTCTATGAAAAGATGCACTTTGGAAACACGAAGAACATTGAGAACATAAATAACTCCCTTTACCAAACATGTTTTTAGTGTTTTTTGGTTTTAAGAACAAAAAACAGTTCTTGAAAGTAGCAACCAAACAACCCCCATGTTTTCCAATTTTAAGAATATAAAATTGTTTTTTTTTTCTAATTGTCAAACATGTTTTTTCTTCTAGATAACAAAAAATTGTTTTGAAAAAAAAAAAATTTCCAAATAAGGCCTTAGCTTCCCCCTCTTAAGGTTTGCAATCATTCTATACATGTGCTAATGATCAAAGACAAAGCCAACAAGTAGAAGATTACAAGGTTTTCTAGATTCGTGCATCAACTAAAATAGGATCTAGGAATATTCAGATCCAAAGATATGGTTTTTAGATCCTAGATCTATGTTTTTATTATTTCTACTATTGATTAGATCCCGTAGCCCTATGATATAGAGAGTATGCACCCCTATGATCTAATACTATGACATAAACTACATTGTTTGTGATACACCGAGAAGGTCCTCCAGGATTCCCAAGAAAAATCCCAAGTTTTTAGCTTAGGATTGAATTGGTCTTTTCTAAATGATTGTCTTGAATTTATTTTGTTTGTTTTGTTTTGTTTTATTGCTTGGTCATAGTCATAGGTGGTTAGGTGGTTAGTCGTTTCCTAAATAATAGCTAAGTCATGGTTTGGCATAGCTGAAGTCTAGGAGTCAGTTTTGCAGACACCTTATTTAAAGAGTTTATGTGGAGCTGAAGAGGATAAGAAGATTTTTATTCAAACTTGTGGTTGTCTTTCACCCAAAGAAAGTCAAGTATCCTGTGTTTTTTTCATTGTGTTCTGACAGGGACCTATCATTGGTATCAGAGCCACAATGACAACCAACAAAGAGCGTATTGAAATATTAGAGCAAGGAGTGGGAGGCTTACAGGATGAGGTGCAGCGACTTGGACTTGGAATGAATGATCGTATGCAACGGCTGGAAGAGTCTTTTAAGGCTTTATCTGATGCTGTTCTCTCCTCAAAGGCAGCTCAACCCTCGCATTCCTCGCACTCAGTGAAACAGGGACACACGCCTCAGTACCAACATGAAGAAACAGAAAGTTCTCGTCTGAACATACCCCCTCTTCGAACCAAAATCGAGTTTCCGCGATTTGCAGGGGATGATCCCACGGAGTGGTTCAATAGAGTAGCACAGTTCTTTGAATTTCAAAGAACTCCTGAAGATCAAAAGGTGAGCTTGGCAGCTTTCCACATGGAAGGTGAAGCAAACCAGTGGTGGCAATGGCTGAATCGGACATACAAGGAAGAAAATCGAACTGTAACCTGGACTATGTTTGCCGACTAGCTGTGGGCACGATTCGGTCCAACAGATGGAGAAGACTTTGATGAGGCTCTTTCACATATAAAACAAAGTGGTTCTCTTCGGGATTACCAAAGAGAATTTGAGAAATTAGGCAATCGGGTACATGGGTGGACTCAAAAGGCTCTCGTTGGAACTTTCATGGGCGGATTAAAACCAGAGATAGCTGATGGGATACGAATGTTCAAGCCAAAAAGGTTAAAAGAGGCCATCAGTTTGGCTAGGACCAGAGATGAACAACTTACTCGACAAAGGAGATTTGCTTGCCCAATCCCACCAAATCGTCCTGCGGCAACCATCACTTCGATCAATCAAAGAACATCGATAGCTCCTAAACGATTGGGTTGGGAAGAAATGCAAAAACGACGAGCTCAGGGGCTATGTTTCAACTGCAACGAGCGATTCACACCAGGCCATAAATGCCAGGGACCTAGACTGCTGCTCATTGAAGGCCACGATGAGGTCCAGGATAAAGAAGAAGAGGCAGAAATAGGCGATAATAGAGAAGATGAACTTGAAGTTTTTATACATGCTTTGACGGGATAGGCGTCCCCACGGACCATGCGAGTAGCTGCCACTATCAAATCCCAACCCATAATGGTGTTAATCGATAGTGGATCTACACATAATTTCTTGAGCGACAAAGTGGCAAGAACATTGCGGCTTCCAGTAGTTCCTACGAAATCCTTCACAGTCCATGTTGCCAATAGGGAACGACTCTTGTGTCAAGGGCGATTTGAGAAGGTACCGGTAGATTTACAAGGCATACCATTCTCTCTTACTTGTTACTCCTTACCGTTAGCAGGACTAGACATGGTGTTGGGAATACAATGGTTGGAGATGCTTGGGTCTGTAGTTTGTAACTGGCAGTATCTAACAATGGATTTCAATTGGGAAAATCAAGCACGAAGACTACAAGGGATACAAGGGCCCATTCAAGCTACTTCACTTGAGACCATTGCAAAGGAGCACCGACAAGGTCACATGGTTTTTACTGTATATGTGCAAACAGTGGAAGGATCTTCCTGGGATGGCACTCAACCAGATATGCAGCAAATTTTAGGCGAATTTGAGGATGTCTTTCAAGAGCCCTCTAAGCTGCCTCCACTACGAGAAATCGATCATCATATTCCTCTCAAGGAAGGAACTCAACCCATCAACGTTCGACCATATCGGTATGCGTATTTTCAAAAGGCAGAAATTGAGAAACAAGTGCAGGCAATGCTGGACGTAGGGATCATCCGACCAAGCACTAGTCCATTTTCATCCCCTATCCTTTTGGTGAAAAAGAAAGATGATACTTGGAGGTTTTGCACAGATTACAGAGCACTAAACGCAGCTACGATTAAAGATCGATTTCCTATTCCAACAGTGGACGACATGTTGGACGAGTTGTACGGAGCTACCTATTTTACCAAGCTAGATCTTCGAGCTGGTTATCACCAGGTACGAGTTCATGCTCCCGACATTCCAAAAACTGCATTTCGGACGCATAATGGACACTTTGAGTATCTTGTTATGCCCTTCGGCTTATGTAACGCTCCATCGACTTTTCAAGCCATAATGAACTCTATTTTTCGTCCTTACCTCCGAAAATTCATATTAGTTTTCTTTGATGACATATTAGTCTATAGTCCTACATGGGAATTGCATTTGACTCATGTAAGGAAAACATTAGAGATTTTGAAGAAACACAGCTTCTTCGTCAAAGCAACCAAATGTGACTTTGGAAAGCAGGAATTGGAGTATTTGGGCCATATTGTGACGAATCATGGGGTCAAGGTAGATGGTAAGAAGATTGAAGCTATGATCGTATGGCCACAACCCACTACTATTACTGAATTACGTGGCTTTTTAGGCTTGACAGGGTATTATAGGAAATTTGTCCGAAATTATGGAGTACTAGCTCGACCTCTCACCAACCTGCTCAAAAAGGGGAACTTCAAATGGGATGAAGATGCTGCTGCTGCATTCACAATGCTCAAACAAGCTCTAACGACTACACCCATTCTTGCAATGCCTAATTTCAATGAGCCATTCACAATTGAGACTGATGCTTCTGGGGATGGAATTGGAGCGGTTCTAACTCAGCAAGGAAGACCAATTGCATACATGAGTCGAGCTTTGGGGGTTACTAAACGTAGTTGGTCAATCTATGCCAAAGAGATGTTAGCAATTGTGGAGGCCATTCGGACTTGGAGACCATACATCTTGGGTCGAAAGTTTTTCATTCGAACCGACCAACGCAGTCTCAAGTATTTTTTGGAGCAACGAGTAGCCACTTCTGAGCAACAAAAATGGGTGGCTAAGCTTCTTGGATATGACTATGAGATAATATATTGACCCGGGAAAGAAAATTCAGCAGCTGATGCATTGTCTCGCCGCCCCAATAGCCCTCTCCTCAACCCAATATTTATTTCACAGGTTTCTTTATGGGATGACATTCGAAAGGCAGCAGCAACTGATTTGTATATGAAAAAAATATTCCAGCAGGCAGCACATGATCCTACTGGCCATTATGTAGTGAAGAATGGACTGTGTTTTTACAAACAAAGGGTGGTGGTTCCCACTGCATTGCGGGGTCAGTTGCTCCAGGAGTTTCATGACAGTAAGGTGGCTGGACATTCTGGAGTTTTAAGAACTTTCAAGAGACTAGCTCAGCAGTTTTATTGGCCTTCTATGTACAAAAATATCCAAGATTACATTCAACAATGTGCAACCTGCCAAAAGACTAAATCTGAGACACTAGCACCAGCTGGATTGCTCCAACCCCTCCCAATTCCTTGTTTAGTTTGGGATGACATCTCCTTAGATTTTATCGACGGATTGCCATCTTCACAGGGCAAGGATAGTATCATGGTGGTGGTGGATAGACTTAGTAAGTATGCTCATTTCATTGCTTTATCTCATCCTTTCTCTGCGAAAATGATTGTTGAAAAATTTGTGGAAAATGTTATTAAACTTCATGGGATGCCAAAGTCCATCATTAGTGATCGAGACCCCATTTTTGTAAGCAAATTTTGGCAGGAGTTTTTTACCATGTCGGGTACTCAGTTGAAGCTAAGTTCAGCTTACCATCCTCAGACGGATGGACAAACGGAGGTGGTGAATCGTTGTCTAGAACAGTATCTGAGATGTTTTGTCCATCAATGGCCTCGAAAATGGTTTAGCTATCTATCATGGGCAGAATATTGGTATAACACCACCTATCATTGTTCAACCGGGATGACACCATTTCAAGCCTTATATGGTCGCCTTCCTCCATCAATTCCTCATTATGCAGATGGGTTGTCACGTGTTAATGAGGTCGATCAAAGTCTCCTTACACGGGATGAAGTATTGCAGCAATTGAAAATGAATTTGGAGTTGGCTGCCACTAGAATGAAACATGTGGCTGATCAAAAGAGAAGAGAAGTGGAGTTTCAAATCGGAGATCTGGTGCTACTTAAATTGTATCCTTACCGCCAGCATTCTGTGTTCAAACGTGCCCATCAAAAACTTGCTAATCGTTTCTATGGTCCATTTCCAGTTGAGCAAAAGTTGGGCAAGGTAGCATATCGTCTCAGTTTACCAACTGAAGCTAAGATTCATCCGGTGTTTCATGTTTCTCTCTTAAAGAAGTATGTGGGAACTTCTCTGCCTGCGCTTGTTGATCTGCCACCAATTTCTGATGAAGGGCAGCTTCAAGTTACACCAGAGAAGGTAGTCAATACAAGATGGATCAAGCGTGGTACCAAGTTCATTGAAGAAAGCTTGGTGCAGTGGAAGAATTTGCCTGCAGAAGATGCTACCTGGGAAGATACGCAGATGCTCAAGCATCAATTTTCTACACTGAACCTTGAGGACAAGGTTCCACTTGTGAGGGGGAGTATTGATACACCGAGAAGGTCCTCCAGGATTCCCAAGAAAAATCCCAAGTTTTTAGCTTAGGATTGAATTGGTCTTTTCTAAATGATTGTCTTGAATTTATTTTGTTTGTTTTATTTTGTTTTATTGCTTGGTCATAGTCATAGGTGGTTAGGTGGTTAGTCGTTTCCTAAATAATAGCTAAGTCATGGTCTGGCATAGCTGAAGTCTAGGAGTCAGTTTTGCAGACACCTTATTTAAAGAGTTTATGTGGAGCTGAAGAGGATAAGAAGATTTTTATTCAAACTTGTGGTTGTCTTTCACCCAAAGAAAGTCAAGTATCCTGTGTTTTTTTCATTGTGTTCTGACAGGGACCTATCAGTTTGCTAACTCTAAAACAGTGGGTAGGATAATTCTATTCATCTACCTTCAACTATTGTGATGTATATCGCTACTCTTATTGTCTGCACCAAGACACTTCCTACTCATCTCCAAAAGCATCACTATAGATAATATATAGTTCCCCTTTGAATAAGAGTAATTAGAATATAGATTGTAGTTAATCTCTTTTTCAACTTTTGAAAAGCTTTCTATCGCTCTTTACTTCATTCAAATTTCACAAGTTAGAAGAGTTGCTAAATGAGAGAAACTCTCTACAAACCTTCTTTAATAACCAGCTAACCTTAAAAAGCTTCGAACTTCAAATACGTTATTTAAATATTTATATTCTCTTACTCCATTATTAGAGCCTTGTTCACCATCACAGAGTCTTCTCTTAAAGCCAGAGGCATGATCTTCTCCTCAAGCCAGAGGCATGATCTTCTCCCTTATACATGGCCTCAATTCTTTTTGAAACCTCTTACATTTATCCACTTTAGTACTTATCACTCCACGTTCAAAATGTGGAAGTTTAGCAAACTTGACTTTTTATCAAGTCACAATTAAGTTTCATTGAGTAAATTATAGTTGTAAACTTAAAGTTACTTAAACATTTATGTTCCAAGTCATGTTTAGATAGAGATAAACTAACTATACAAGGCTACTTGAGTAGTGGACATAACATCTAAGGTTCTTAGTCAAGTTTAGAGGCTTCTACAAGTTCAATTTACTAATAGGTTTGCATAGAGAAAGTAGCTTAGAGGTCTACTCATATTACTCAAGGATTTGCTCATGACCTTACATAAATAAACGCTACCCAGTTTTGTGCAAGTTTAATTTTCTCTTCATTTTCAATGCCAAATTAATTTCTTTTTCATTGTACAACTCATTACAAGACAAGTTTATTGAAGATTTAGGCCTCTTCTAAGAGCATCAAAATTGTTTATTGTAATCATGTTTGAAATTTTGGTGTTTTACCAAATAAAGTCTCTTTTGAAAATAATAAGAAAACTATTTTCCTATGCATGTTTTAAATTATGAATTCCAATTCTGCTTTCATTCTTCCTAAATTAAAATGTTACTATATTATTAGAATGCCATATTATTTTCTTTGCATAATTTACATATACTATACATAAGAGTTTATGATGCTTGCTTGATCCCTAGTCTTAGCATATGACAATATGAAAGCAAAGGATATAGAACAAAAAGCACCTAAAAATTGAAAGCCTTCATGTGATAGTTTACATATCTAAGTTTTCAGCATTTGATTTATTTTAAAAATCTAAAAAGAAAATATTTTGCAAAGATGAGTTATACAAGTTACTAAAGAAGAGTTTTCTTAAGTATTTGAAAATATTCATCTATCATTAACATATAGTTCTATACAGTTAATCCATAAAGATATCATTAATAAGGTAGACATTCAAAGCTACTTAATTAATCAATTTCATATTATCATATACCTTTATTGTTGCCTATCTGATTTCTCTAAGCTTAAGTACCTAAGATTTGGAGGGTTCTTACCTAGAGACATACATCTATACCCCTTATTAATCCCAATAAGGACCTTTCCAGGGCATGTTATGGTACTTCACCCTTCTTTTTTCAAGGACTTTCACTATGTAATGACATTTTTCATGTGCATTCACACCTAATGATGAAACTCGTTATTTTATAGTGAAAAATTAATTTTGAAAATAGAAGCAACAATTATTTTTAAAGAGATAACAAAATAAGAAATAAAACCCTATGTGACTCATTTTTGAATGAAAAGACATGTTTACAAAAAAACTGACATGTTTTTTTTTTAAATAAAAAATAAAAATTGACATGCTTATAAAAAAATCGAGTTTAAGTTCAGGGGTCAAGTTATTTATTGATAAAGTATCATAAGATAACACTCCTTTAAGTTTTAAATAAGTTTCTACTAAATAAGTGGAAGAAACTATAAAAATTAACTAGTTGGTTATGAATATTAGGAAAATAAGGGTGACACGAATATGCATACAATAAGGCTAACAAAAAGCAAGGGTATGATAGTGAATACATAAATTATGTGCTCTAGAAGATCATAGTCTACCCAAGCCAAGAAATCAGAAAAGGACAAAGAAATGAGTGTGCTTAATAATAGAACTAAGCAATAAAAAGAAAATAAGACTTACCTTAAGAATGCTAAAGCAAGATAACAAGTATGTGCAAGAAAGAAAGAATTAATTCACAAGGTTTGGAAAAGATCTATCAACAAAAAAGAATATTTGGCATGTACAAGGTAACTATAACATGTGTCAACACTCAAACAAGGTCAAATAACCACCAAAAGAATCATATTTGATTAAACATGTTATGACTCACAAATTGGACAACACACAACTATGTAATAAATAAAATTATTCAATAAGGTTAGCAACGGATTATGCATCAAGGCAAGACTTATTCAACATTTAAAAGATGAATATAATACAAAACAAGGATAAAAAAAATAGTAAAAATGCATCAAATGAGTTGATTTCAATAAATATACAAAGAGTTAATAAGAGGACAACAATTCAGTGTGTAAAAGAATTATTTGTTTAACAAGGTTAAAATTGAGTTATCTAATAAGGAAAAAAAATTATTTAACACATTTAAAATGTCAAAAACACATTTCAAGAGTCAGAATCCTAAATATACATCAAATAAATCAAACTTGAAGAAACATTCTACGATGCCAAAAACAAAACAACACATAAACATGCAAAAAATCAATTTATTCCATGAGCTTAGAAATGGACTTGTCAACAAGGCCAAAGTCCTATAGAATATTTAAGATGTATGGAACAAATTCCAAGCATAAAAAAAAAAACATTAAAATCAAGTGATTACTACTCAAAAAGAGTGTATTTTATACAATAATTTTCATGAAATTCACATCTTTTGAGTAGTAATTATGACTAAAATGCTCAATTAACATGTTATTGCCCTTGTAAGAGTTACTAACGATTTTTGTGAGGTGTGGAGTTATTTCAAGGTATGATTTGGATGCATTGAGTGACAAAAGAGATGACTTGAATTGAAGAAAAGCTCAAAAACTAGATGTTGCTAGTTCGCATGATCATGTGAAAATTTCGCATGATTGTGCGAATTGGAGCAGAGGAGGAATTTGTATTGCAGGCTAAGGAGGATGTCTAAATTGATTTCGCATGAACATGCAAAATTTTGCATAACCATGTGAAACGTTCCAGAAAGCTCTTTGTTGTTGCTGTTGCTCCATTGAATTTCTCATGACCATGTGAAAATGAGAGTCTTAGTGCGAAATGGTTGAAGCTCGTGCGAACTTGAATATCTCATTAAAAAGCTTTTGAACACTTTTGATTGTATAATTTTCTAGATTTTCTCTCTTAATAGAATTCTTTATTTTCTTTCCTTCATTTTCTCACTAGCTAAACATGTCTTGTGAGATCAAATCTCTAAGCATGAGTGGTTAATTCTCATTTTTCTCGAAGAAAGGAGGATCAAGAGGCAAGATCTATGGAGAATTAGATAAATGTGCTTTAATTGCAAAGGTAATTTGATCCAATTGATTGATTAATTGAATTTTGAGAATTTTTCTCTTTAAATTGTCTTGAATGGTTATTACATTGCAAACTATGTAGATTCATTAAATTCTTAAAGCTAAATTTGATGAGATTGAATAGTTGCATTGTCACGCCCCAAAACCCATTCCAAGGGCATGACGGTCATTTCACATCTCAAGCCCAAAGGCTCAAAGTGGAAATGACACAAACATTTGTAAAGTAACTGGAAATTTACCAATTACCAAAATTTCTGTTCAGAGTAGTAGGACAAAATTCTAAAATCTCCAAGTATCAACTTAAAAAAAACTAACACATCAACCAAAGTGTTATTATCCAAATAACTCCAAATTCAAATGATTTAAACGGGAATTAAATTTTAACATCTAAATAATATCCAAAATAAAGTTTGAACCAAAATCCTAACAAAGAAAAATTCCCCAACCTAGCCATCACTCCTTGCCCGAACTGATAGTACCTGAAAAATTATCAACGAAGGGGTATGAGCTTAAAGCTCAATAAGGAACATCAATACAGTTTCATGAATCAAATGTTTTCAATCATGCTTGCAAATAGGAGATATAACATATACTTATTTTCATAAAAACTTTTGAGTTCAAAATACTAATACATTCAAACTTTTCAACAAAACTTTCTCATATCCATTTCAAAACAATTTCTCATAAAAAACAAATCAAATACATTCAAAATATCTTTGCTCTGGTTATCAAATAACAAATGGTGCCATTTAGGTGGGACTTCACAAAACAAAAGTCAACAATTATAACTCGTTGACTAGGGGCCATAAGGTCAACTATTATAACCCGTTGACTAGGGGCCATATAATATCAACTATTATAACCCGTTGATTAGGGCCATAAGGTCAACTATTATAACCCGTTGACTAGGGCCATATAATCCAGAGTTAAACACTTTATTTTGTTAATTCAAACTTACAATATCATATCTCCTCAATTTTTCACTTTTCATAAATAAACAAAGAAAATTCTAAAAAAAAAAATACTTTCCATACAAAACACATATTTGATCCATGCAAAAAGATAAAAATAATGTTTTTACACATTTCAAAATACAATATAAAAAGGAAATTATTTTTCTTTTATAAAGATCTGCATTAATTTCCCTTACCTTGAAAAGCACTCAAAATCTTGAAGTATTTAACTCTAAAGAATTTCCTCCTCACCTAACATAATATCATACACAATATTGATTATTGATTATCTATCCAAACATATAGATTTGAAAAACCTAAAAATATTTTATTAATAAATTAATTTACTGAGTTTCCAAATTATTATAAAATTTATTTTCTTTCCTAATATTACCCTCACTATTTATTTCTTTATATACTTACTTAAATTAAAACATATATAGGAAATTATTATTATTATTATTATTATTTCCTTTGTTAGCTTAAAACTAAATATTATGATTTTTATAAGTTTCCAAATTCAATATATAACCAACCCATTACCTTCCTATCTTCATTATACGCACAAAGCCCTAAGAATAAAACAATAAACCTCATATTTCTTCTCATTATTTATTATTATAAAATATATTTACATATACAATCTTTTCTTGCGTACTCCAAATTTTACTTATTTATTTATTTATTTCAAATCTAAAGCCTACAAAAACGATTTATTTATTTATTTTCTAAATCTAAAATTTATTTTCTTCCATTGATTTTTTTTTTCATTGATTTTGTTTTCTATTTAATAGAAAATTTCTAAATTTTCCTATTTTCATCACAAATTAATTCACATTCATAAATTTCCAGTCTTTTGATCTAAAAAAATTAATTTAACAAACCCTAATCTAGATTGAGATCTTCCAAAGAATATCTAAAGTTTTTTTAAAAAAAAAACTAATTAACGAATATAAAATATTAATTTAAGGATTAAAATCTTACCTGAAAATTTTGATCTTCAAACCCTAAACCTCCAAATCTTCAACCCTATGCTCCCTGGTATTTCTGATCTCTGTGTAAAAGGGTTTTCTGAATAGAGAAGATAGAAAAAAATCTAATTTATATCTAGGGATTTTAAATACAAAAAGACCTTTTTACCCTTATTAAATTACTTTAACTAATTATTAATTTCTAAATTTCGATTTTACCCCTAAATTGGGTTTGGGGCATTACATGCATTGTATGAATCACTGGAAGATGATTTAAGATTAATTATATATATAGTTTGAATTGATCGGATCAAATAACCTAATTTGAAGAGAGATTAGATTTAGACTTAAAGCTAAATCAAAAATTGGTTTAGTTGAGAGTTTAGATTTTCAATCTAACTTGATGAAAAATAGATCTCAACATCTATTCACCATAGAAATTTTTTTCTAGAAAATTCTAACTTTGAGAATTTCTTTTCTTATTAATTTTCTCTTGTTTTACATTTTATTATTCTTATAAATTTGAAATCATTGTTGTTTTGATTTTTCATCATGAATGTCAAACCAATTTCACTTTATCAGATTCATTTCTTTTCTCCCATTCAAATCCTAATTACCAAAATAATCCATCCCAGTGGACGACACCTAAGACCGCAATACTATCATAACTTTTGCTAAAAAACCTTTTTGATCGGGTAAGAGTTACTTTAGCGTAATTGAATTAGGTTATACATTTTGTCTTCATGCGATAAACGAAGAAAAATCAAACTATCAACAAGCTAAATAAGACTAATTTACAACTTCTCATGGGTTATCCCTAAAAGATAAAAATCATGTTTTTATATTTAAAGATTTTAAGTATAGCCCATTTGGTTATATAGGATATCCCTAGGATCTCTTAGGACAAATCTGGGGATAATACATAGAAGTCTTTATTGAATTTTTTTTAAAATCACCCATTCCCCCCCTCCTTGGGCTTTCCCTATAGGACTTCCCTCGGGTGTTCCCTATTGGACTTTTGGTTTTTCGAAGATCTTACCTAATTTAATTTGCATGTAATTATAACATTCCCAAGTCTCAAATTAGCATGGAAAAGATACCAAAAGCTTAAGGATGTGTCTCATAAAATTCAATTAAAAAAAATTAAATTCAAAGGTTGTATAATGAAGAAAAAAATGTTGAATTAAGGGTTAAGGAAAAAATGTATACTTAAACCATAGCCTAATTTAATTTGGATGGATATTCTAATATTTTAACCCTTAAATAAGCATATTAAGAGGCTCGTAAAGGCCAAAAAGAATCCCATTAGATTCAAATTTTAAGGACAAACATAACTCCAAAAACAATAATTTTAGAAAAATAAGTAATGGTAGCTAAGGACATGGGCCATATGTGATATCCCACATAAGATAGGAGAAAAATGTTTTTGATGCTATATATGTATGAGTTTCTCTTAACTATGTAGACACATTTTAAAGTTTTAAAGGCCCCTTGGATCCATAGCGAACAATATCTACACGATTGGGAGCGGATTGTTACAAATGGTATTAGAGTTGATCCTTAACCTCGATATGGGCCTTTATTTGTTTGACACCATAAGAGATGTCTATCTATTTGGCCCCGCAATCTTGTGGGATACAATAAGGACCTTGAGTTTGCATGGGGGTTGATTATGATATCTTACATCATATAGCGGAAAAAAAAATTCTTGGCATTATATTATAGGCTCCTCGTAATAATGTAGCCACGTTTTGAAGTCATGAGGGCTCATTGAGCCTATAATAGACAATATCTACACAATTAGGAGCAAGTTTTTACATCTTAGTTTTAACTACAGGGCTCCTACACCTTCTTAACCCTTGAATGAAAATCAAACAAAATTTATAAGGGTCAAGAAATGTCTAATTACACTCATATTTGAGAAAAAAGGCGAAAAGACATATAAGAACATTCACAATAGAACGTACTCTTAAATGACTTTAAGTTATGTATTTTCAAGATCATGGCAACCATTAATGACCACAAACTCACCATAAATTCAAGCCCTAAATGAATATAAAATTGAGTTCATAAGGGTTGAAATATGACTCATAGAAATTAGTTTAAAAAATAATTGAAAAATGGCAAAATCAAGAGCACATGGTTTATTTTTCAAGCTAAATTAATGAGTTCAAGGTCCATTGTCTTGAATCTTGCCTTAGGCCACAAAAAAAGAACATTAAAATAAGTTTTAAATGAGGAAAAATGAGGTGAAAAGATTTCAATTTTAAGAAGGTAAAAAATCAACAAAAATGTCTCTAAAGAGCATTTTTCTAAGAAAAACGATTTTAGTAGAACATCAAACAAATGTTGCTCTTGATTTTCTTTTTCCAATAAAAAAATAAAAAAAAATCCTATAAAATCTTAGGAAAACAATTAAATTGTGTTTGAAAAGAATGAATTGAAACAAAAAAAAAAATCCCATGTCAAATTCAAGCTCATATCATGCTTTAAGGCTTAATGTGCTCCAAAGAAAAATGATAATCAATCCAAGAATTAAACAAATAACCATTATCAAAGGTCTAAATAACATCTAGACATCAATTTATTTTTACAATTAAGCATCTAATTGACATATAAGATAAGAAAAATGAAAAAAATCATAATTAAATTAAAACAAGAAAGAAAATACACCATGTAAACTAACCAATAATCTCCTAAGGTCCATAACTCATGCATCCACACCTTTAAGAACCCCAAGAATAAGTGAAAAACAAACAAAAAATAATCATAAATTTTGGGAATTATAGGTGACTCATCCAAAGAACACTTCTCTAAGCAAAATACTTGTCTTCTAGTATATATAAAAATCCTCCTCCAAGCCAAGAAAGCCACCAAGTCTATGAATTCTCCTTTTTTTCTTCAAATCTCCATCAACATGGGCAAAGTTTTCCCTTAAAAATAAAAGAACCCCACTTCCCCCCCCCCCCCCCACCCTTTCTCCTTGCCCCTTCCTTCTTCCCCCTTCTCCCCTCCCCTCAGGCTCCTATTTAAGGGCAAAGAAGTGGGGATCTAAAACACATGTCATCATCTCTCCAAAGCCTATCTTTCTCTTCCAAAGAAAAAACTCATAAAGAAAATAAATAAGTGTAAATCCCAAAGCCCAAGAGTTAGACTTAGAAACCCCCTCACTTTTTCCCTTGCCACCTCTCATAAAATAAATAAATAAGGTGGAACGAAGAAAGGGCTTCGAAAGGGAAAAAAAAAAAAAAAAAAAGGCTACTTAAGGGTTGCCCAATAGGTAACATATTGAATTGGTTGCCTAGATTGGTTGAACCAATTAGTTAGGCATATTGAGTTGACTATGACACACCCTCGCTCAAATGAAGCCTTCTTGAGCTAAAGTGATGAAACTTGGGGAACTAGGGCAATGGTAAAGGTGCAATGTGGGATTAAGAAATCATATATAAGGCCTCCAAAAGTGGCTTAGAAACCAATGTTGAAACCAAGTATCATTAGACAATAACCAAAGAAGAAGGGGAGTCTAAATGCACACACTATGCGAGAAAACAATGCAAAAGGCATAGATTATAAATACTAGGTACATGTTCAATGAGGATAAAGTGGATAGTCTACAACCACTTAAGAATCATTCCCCTATTATTTGGTAAAGCCACCCAACTTGGTTCTTTTTCTTTATTTTCACAATGCCTTGAGCAACTTGCTACACTACTCATGTTGCAAACTAAAGTTAGTTCTAAATATAATAATATGTGTCTCAATAGAGAGCACATCTCAATCATGAAGAACAAATTTCAATATTTCAACCAAATATCATTATTGTAGAAACTTAAAATGTTCTAAAATATCATTAAAAGAATAACTTAACTACTCCAGACACAATTCATAGTTCCATTTACAAATTAAGCTAATTTTAATTCAGACAACTTATAAAAAGTTTAAATTTTCATAATGGAAACTTTTCTACCTGTTATGCAAGTTAATTATTCTTCATATTTTAATTCTCTTATTTGATTTCCCCCACAATTGCAATACTAAGTTTAGAGAAAAACAAAGAGAATATCAAAGGTTTTTTTCCTTACATGTTTAGGGTTATCCAAGAAAAGGGCATAATTCCAATCTAGTAGTGGACTCACATCCTCAATTATTGTTATATGTCTTTTAATCAACAATCCTAAGTATTTTAATTTAGTTGTCCATTCATGCCTATTCCAACTCATTTTAAATTGATTTTGGTGCTACTAAATGTCTAAAATAATAGCTAACTATGAAGTCTAAAGTCTAGTAAAATTTCAACCATAAAAATAAGCAAGTAGCTAATTAGGCTCCCAACTTATATGGCTGCTACAACTAATTGCTCTTTTATGACAAAATTTCACTATATTCTATCCACCTTTAAGCCACTCTACAACCAGTTTAGCTTACTTACCCAATGAATAATATCCCCAAGGGAAAAGTGTGTTTTCATGCACTCATATGAAAAAAACAACAAAATAGGAACTCAATCTTATAAAATACAAATTCAAGTTGTTATCCGAAAATAATTAATATTTTGTGCACTTTTTAGTCAAATGTACTACCTTTTAATGATATAAGTATTGTCTTTGACCATCTTAGGTACTACCTTTGATTGATGAACGCATGAAACTTGAATTGTTTTTAGAGGATTTCTATTTTCAAATTATTTTTACATGAGTGTGTAGAAATACACTTTTTCCTATCTCGAAGCTCCCTCATCATTTCTTTTATAATTCATTCGAAAATTTACTTCTCGTAAGATAATAATCCTCACCAAAAGACTAATATAATTAATATTAGACTTTCAATAACTTCATGTTATTATATGGACAACCTTGAATGGTCCAAATTCAAATTTTAGCATTATTTTAGTTTCCAATTACTTCAAGATCCATTATATGTACTTTAAGAAATATTTAAAATTATATAAAAAAAAATGACTCTCACCAATGAATTGTTCCCGTTATTAGCTAGAAAAGGCCACCTAGCTTAGTGTTCTTCCTTTATTTTCACAATGCCTCTGGCACTTTGCTAAAATTAGTTATGCAACATTATTGATCTCAACAAATAGCACATCTTAATTATAAACAAAAAATTTCAACATTTCAACTAAATATCATTATTGCAAAAATTTATAATGTTCTAAAAAATCATTAAAACCTTATGTGAACTGTTCTTACAATGTAGACACAATTCATAATTCCAATTACAAAGAGAATTTCAATTTAGAGAATTTCTCAAAAAATTAAATTTTGAAAATAGAAACTTCTATCATGTAAGTTTATTATTCTTCATATTTCAATTCTATCCTTCGATTCCCTCTCAAGTGCAGCACTAACTTTAGATAAAAACAAAGAGAATTTCTAAGTTTTTTTTCCCTTACATGTTTTGAGTTATTAAAAAAAGAGCATAATTCCAAGCTAGTAGTTGGCTCATCCTCAGTTGTTGCCATATATCTTTTGATCAACAATCCTAAGTGTTCTAATTTAGTTCTCGATTCAGGCCTATTCCAACTCTTTTTTAATTTGGTTTGGTGCTACTCATTGGTTATAATAATAGCCACTCATGGAGTTGAAAGTCTAGTAAATTTTCATCCACACAAACAAGCAAGCAATTGACTAACTTGCCAACTTATATGGCTATTGCTACTAATTGCCTTTTTCCAGAGAAATTTCACTATATTTTATGCACCTTGAAGCCACTCTACACTACTTTAACTTGCTAATGACCCAATTAATAATAACCCTAAACTACCTCATTATTTCACTTGTGATTCATTTAAAAATTTACTCATCTTAAGATAATAATACTCACTAAATGGAAACCAACTACGGTAATCTTCCTAGGTGTAAAAATACTGGTCTAGCTAACAAATCAACTAAATATGAAAAGAGGGGATAATATTTCATAGGTCGTAATTCCCAAAGGTCTTATCTTAGTCAACACTTGCACTTCTCCTTCACATTAAGGCTAGCTAATCAATACACCACTTTACCTTTTTACTAAAAAGACTTTCAAAACTAGTTCTTGAAAGATTTCAAGAGTTTAAAAAGTAAGGCAAGTAATGGCAATGTTATTAGTCATATACATAACCTCAAACATTGTTAGACCTAGGTATTTATAAACAAACATATTGGAGAGATCTATAGATCTTTAAAAATAAAAAAATAAAAAAACTAAATATATATATTGTTTATGTAAAGGTTCCAAGCATTCAAACTATCCTAAGGAGGACATTTGAATTGCCATAGGCCATTTGAACTGCCTATTAAAGTATGTTTGAACTACCTTTTAAAGGACGTTTGACATAGTGTTGGGCATTTATACCATGCCAAAGGGACATTTAAACCATGAAAGGACATTTGAATTTTCCTAGTTGTGTGTTTGAACATCCTTTCCATCATATTCCAACTTTTATATTTCTCATTATTTGCCCAATTTTTAGCTTTATTTCAATCTTATATTCTCATTACTTTGTCTCATATATCCAATATATAATACCTTATCTAGAGTTGATGCTTGAGTTTGTTGAATTGATTAAAAATTGGTAAGACCCAAGGAAATAAGCTATGTCAATTCAATACAAAATCAAAATAAGATTATCCACTCAATCTAAAGAGTCTAAAACACTAATAGAATTAATTTAAAAACATATTTTTCCTCCATGATTTTGATGTAAAAATATATTTTATTGTTATTTATTCTTTTCTTTCTTTTGTAACAAAATTGTTTATTTTGATTGTCATTCATTTCCTTCTTGGTTAGCTCTGGTCTTTTTCTCTTTCATGGGTGTCCTTTCTTCGATAGGATTTCCTTACCTTGACTACTACTAGAATGCCTTATTTGGGCTGAGTTTTTCTCCTGTACATGTTCCATAAGAATCTTCTTGACATTCCCTAGTTCTTTGGACTCTCCTTGCTTCAATTAAATCACATCTCAAATTCTAGTTTTTCACTTTTTTGGTTACTATCTTGTCAACATTTCATTTTTCCTTTTAGAGCCTAAATTAGGTACATCCTCTTTTAATTTTTATTTATTTATTATTCTTCTTCATCAATGATCCTCAACACTCACCTTCCTTTCATCAGGGTTCTTAATTAACGTTCACCCTTTTTACATTTTTTTTTCTTTAATTTTTCTTTGAATATTTATGGATATCCACATGATGAGCCACATTTTGTCCATTTAGGCCTTGGAAGACAAATAGAAATTGAAGGCTTTATCAACAACTTTATTTATCATTTCGTTTCATTTTTTAAAAATATTTCTAACGAAAGCATCTATTGATATGGTAACTTCTAATTTTTGTTTTTATTTTTATCTGCATGTTTAGCAAGAAATTAACATCAATGAATCTTTTTCCATGAGAGATATCTTCCTCTTTATTCTCTATTCTTTTTTCTTTTTTCTTTTTTCCATTTTTCCCTTTATATACTTTTTAAAGAACTTATTATTTTTTCTAGATAGTTTTTAATAAGGTGACACTATATTGCAAGATTCTCTTTATTTACCTTTTTTTTTTTCTATCTTCCCACAAATTTTCTAGAACCAAATATAACCTTTGTTAATTTCCCAATAGAGGATGGATGTCACTTACTGTGCTTTAAAATTAAAATTACATGGCACATTAGTTAATTAGAGAATTAATTTCAAATAACATTTAAAGACAGATACAAATCCAATGAAAAACCATTGAGATTAGTATCAATTTGGATTCCAAAGATTCTTTCTTGTGATTTTCTTATAAAATTTGAAGCACAACCCAACCTTATAGAGTATCCATAAACCCCTAAAATTGGACCCCATTATTGTTTATTTTTTGGTTTTATTAAAAGTTAGTATATGCTCAATTTTAAGTGTATAGGCTCAATTTAAAGTGTATTTAACAATGTTTCTATTTGAAATGTTTTTAATCAAAGTGTTTTTTGAAGTGTATTTAAGAGAATCACTTATAAACTATTTTTCCAAAAACAATTTATAAGTGTGCAAAAAACAGTTTATAAGTGATTCTTCAACCCCACAATTTCAGATTTTTAAAAATATTTTCTAAATTTTATCAAACACCTATGAGGTTGTTTGATTGTGTGATGTAGAAAGGGTATTCTATTTTTAAAAACAAAAAATCATTGTTAAAAATTCATAACATTGTTTGGTTGTTGTTCTTTGGAAATAATTTTTAAAAACAAAGTGAAATAGAAAACAATTTAATTTTAGAGAATAAGTAAAAGTTGTTTTCATCAGTTTTTAAAAACAAAAGGAAACATAGGCTCATTTGGCCATGTTTTATGAAACTTGTTTTTAAAAATTGTTTGTTGTTCTATAACTTAAAAACATTTTTTAAAAACAAGTTTCATAAAATATGGTCAAATATACTCTCTTTTTTTTTCAAAAAAATTTTTTTTTTAAAAACCTCCTTTCAGAGTAAGAGCGCTTTCTAGAATGATAGCCAACGAACTCTTATTTTCACTAGAATCACTTGTGAAGAGATTTCAAGTTCATGTAATTATTGTATTTATGCCATTAAGGGATGTATTATTTTAATTTCATAAATAATTTGCGAACGAATTTAATATTAAAGAGGATGGTTGTCGCCGAGTATGCAAAATAATATTTCTACTTAAATAAAAATTATATGACATACAAATAAATTAGATATTAATTTGGAAAAAGCATTTAAAGAAACTTTGGGGGAATGGCATTTCCGTGCTAAATGCTTTACAAAACCACCAAGATTAGCATATTCATTATGTTCCAAGTCACAATTAAGTTTCTTTGAGTAAATTATAGTTGTAAACTTAAAGTTACTTAAACATTTATGTTCCAAGTCATGTTTAGATAGAGAGATAAATTAACTATACAAGGCTACTTGAGTAGTGGACATAACATATAAGATTCTTAGTCAAGTTTAGAGGTCTATGCATATTACTCAAGGATTTGTTCATGACCTTGCATAAATAAACGCTACCCAGTTTTGTGCAAGTTTAATTTTTTTTCTTCATTTTCAATGCCAAATTAATTACAAGACAAGTTTATTAAAGATTTAGGCCTCTTCTAAGAGTATTAAAATTGTTCATTGTAATCATGTTTGAAATTTTGGTGTTTTATCAAATAAAGTCTTGTTTGAAAATAATAAGAAAACTACTTTCCTCTACATGTTTTAAATTATGAATTCCAATCTTGCTTTCATTCTTCCTAAATTAAAATATTATTATATTATTAAAATGCCATATTATTTTCTTTGCATAATTTACATATACAATACATAAGAGTTATGATGCTTGCCTGATCCCTAGTCTTAGCATATGACAATATGAAAGCAAAGGATACAGAACAACAAGCACCTAAAAATTGAAAGCCTTCATGTGATAATTTACATATCTAAGTTTTCAGTGATTGATTTATTTTAAAAATCTAAAAAGAAAATATTTTGAAAGGATGAGTTGTACAAGTTACTAGAGAAGATTTTTCTTAATTATTTGAAAATATTCATCTAGCATTAACATATAGCTCTATACAGTTAATCCATAAAGATATCATTAATAAGACAAACATTCAAAGTTGCTTAATTAATCAATTTCATATTATCATATACCTTTGTTGTTACCTATTTGATTTCTCTAAGCTTAAGCACCTGAGATTTGGAGGGTTCTTACCTAGAGACATACGTCTATACCCCTTATTAATCCTAATAGGGACCTTTCTAGGGGATGTTATGGTTCTTTCACCTTATGGTACTTTACCCTTCTTCTTTCAAGGACTTTCACTATGTACTAACATTTTTCATGTGCATTCACACCTGGTGATGAAACTCATTTTGTTATTGTGAAAAAATAATTTTGAAAATATAAGCAACAATTATTTTTAAAGAGAAAACAAAATAAGAAAGAAAACCCTACGTGATTCATTTTTGAATGAAAAAACATGTTTACAAAAAAACTGACATGTTAAAAAAAAAATTAAAAAAAAAAAAAAACTGACATGTTTATAAAAAAACTGAGTTTAAGTTCAAGGGTCAAGTTACTTATTGACAAGTTACCATAAGATAACACTCCTTTAAGCTTTAAATAAGTCTCTACTAAATAGAGTGGGAGAAACTATAACAATTAACTAGTTAGTTATGAATACTAGGAAAATAAGGGTGGCACGAATATGCATACAGTAAGGCTAACAAAAAGTAAGGGTATAATAGTGAATACATAAATTATATGCTCTAGAAGATCATAGTCTACCCAAGCCAAGCAATCAAAAAAGACAAAGAAATAAGTGTTCTTAATAATAGAATTAAGCAATAAAAAGAAAATAAGACTTACCTTAAGAATGCTAAAGCAAGATAACAAGTATGTGCAAGAAAGAAAGAATTAATTCACAAGGTTTGGAAAAGATCTATCAACAAAAAAGGATATTTGGCATGTACAAGGTAACTATAGCATGTATCAACACTCAAACAAGATCAAATAACCACCAAAAGAATTATATTTTATCAAACATGTTATGACTCACAAATTGGACAACACAAATATGTAATAAATAAAATTATTCAATAAGGTTAGCAACAGATTATGCATCAAGGCAAGACTTATTCAACATTTAAAAGATGTATATAATACAAAACAAGGATAAAAAAAAATAGTAAAAATGCATCAAATGAGTTGATTTCAATAAATATACAAAGGGTTAATAAGAGGAAAACAATTCAGTGTATAAAAGAATTATTTGTTTAACAAGGTTAAAATTGAGTTATCTAATAAGCAAAAAAAAATTATTTAACACATTTAAAATGTCTAAAATACATTTCAAGAGTCAAAGATTCCTAAATATACATCAAATAAATCAAACTTGAAACATTCTACGATGCCAAAAACAAAACAACACATAAACATGTTAAAAATAAATTTATTCCATGAGCTTAGAGATGGACTTGTAACCAAGGCCAAAGTTCTATAGAATATTTAATAAGTATGGACCAAATTCCAAGCAAAACAAAAAATTAAAATCAAGTGATTACTACTCAAAAAGAGTGTATTTTATATAATAATTTTCATGAGTTTCATATCTTTTGAGTAGTAATTATTGACTAAAATGCTCAATTAACATGTTATTGCCCTTGTAAGAGTTACTAACGATTTTTGTGAGGTTTGGAGTTATTTCAAGGTATGATTTGGATGCATTGAGTGACAAAAGAGATTACTTGAATTGAATAAAAGCTCAAAAACTATATGTTGCAAGTTCGCATGATCATGCGAAAATTTCACATGATTGTGCGAATTGGACTAGAGGAGAAATTTGTGTCATAGACTAAGGAGGATATCTAAATTGATTTCGCATGAACATGCAAAATTTTCCATAACCATGCAAAATGTTCTAGAAAGCTCTTTGTTGCTGCTATTGCTCCACTGAATTTCGCATAACCATGTGAAAATGAGAGTCTTCATGTGAAATGGCTGAAACTCATGCAAAATCATGTTTTTGCTGCTAAACTCCAAATTATTGAATTGAGAAGGTTCTGAAAGACCTTTTAGATGATGCCAAGTGTCCACATGACCTTGGCATATAAATAGGAACTTAAATATCTCATTAAAAAGTTGTTGGACACTTTTGATTGTATAATTTTCTATATTTTCTCTTAATAGAATTTTTTATTTTCTTTCCTTCATTTTCCTACTAGCCAAACATGTCTTGTGAGATCAAATCTCCAAGCATGAGTGGTTAATTCTCATTTTTCTCAGAGGAAGGAGGATAAAGAGGCAAGATCTATAGTGAATTAGATAAATGTGCGTTAATTACAAAGGTAATTCGATCCAATTGATTGATTGATTGAATTTTGAAGATTCTTCTCTTTAAATTGTCTTGAATGGCTATTACATTGCAAACTACGTTGATTCATTAAATTCTTAAAGCTAGATTCGATAAGATTGAATAGTTGCATTGTATGAATCATTGGAAGATGATTTAAGATGAATTAAATATATAGTTTGAATTGATCTCTTGGATTAAATAACCTAATTTGAAGAGATATTAGATTTAGACTTAAAGATAAATAAAAAATTGGTTTAGATGAGAATTTAGATTTTCAATCTAACTTGACGAAAAATAGATATCAACATCTATTCACCATAGAAATTGTTTTCTAGAAAATTCTAACTCCAAGAATTTCTTTTCTTATTAATTTTCCTTTGTTTTACATTTTATTATTCTTCTAAATTTGAAATCATTGTTATTTTGATTTTTCATCATGAATTGTCAAACCAATTTCACTTTATCAGTCATTTATTTTCCCTCATTCAAGTCTTAATTACCAAAATAATTCATCCTAGTGGATAACACCTAAGACCGTTATACTATCGTAGCTTTTATTAAAAAAACCTTTTTGATCGAGTAAGAGTTACTTCAGCACAGTTGAATTAGGTTATAAATTTTGTTTTCATGTGATAAAGGACGAAAAATCAATCTATGAACAAGCTAAATAAGACTAATTCACAACTTCTCATAGGTTATCCTTAAAAGATAAAAATCATATTTTTTTATTTTAAGATTTTAAGTATAGCCCATTTGGTTATATAGGATATCCCTAAGATCTCTTAGGATAAAATTGGGAATAATACATAGAAGTCTTTATTGAAATTTTTTTTAAATAACCCATTCCTCGCCGCCCCCCCCCCCCCGGGTTTTTCTATTGGATTTCCCCATGGTGTTCCCTATTGAACTTTTGGTTTTTCAAAAAGCTTAACCTAATTTAATTTGCATGTAATTATAACATTCCCAAGCCTCAAATTAGCATGGAAAAGAAATCAAAAGGTTAAGGATGTGTCTCATAAAATTCAATTAAAAAAAAAAAGTAAAATTCAAAGGTTGTATAATGAAAAGAAAAAGGTTGAATTAAGGGTTAAGGAAAAAATGTAGACTTAAACAATAGCCTAATTTAATTTGCATGGATATTCTAATTACAAATGGTATCAAAGTTGATCCTTGACCTCAATATAAGCCTTTATTTGTTTGACCCCACAAGAAATATCTATCTATTTGGCCCCGCAATCCTGTGGGATACAATAAGGACCTTGACTTTACATGGAGGTTGATTATGATATCTTACATCATATAGAGAAAAAAAATTCTTGGCATTATATGTATAAGCTCCTCATAATAATGTAGCCACGTTTTGAAGCCACGAGGGCTCATTGAGGCTATAATAGACAATATATACACGATTAGGAGCGAGTTTTTACATCTTAGTTTTAACTATAGGGCTCGTACACCTTTGTAACGGCTTGAATGAAAATGAAATAAAATTTATAAGGGTTAAGCCCTAAATTAATATAAAATTGAGTTCATAAGGGTTGAAATATGGCTCATAGAAATTAGTTTAAAAAATAATTGAAAAAGGGCAAAATCAAGAACACATGGTTTATTTTTCAAGCTAAATTAATGAGGCCAAAGTCCATTGTCTTGAATCTTACCTTAGGCCACAAAAAATAACATTAAAATAAATTTGAAATGAGCAAAAATGAAGTGAATACTTTAGGTTATGAGACGGTAAAAAATTAACAAAAATGTCTCTAAAGAGCATTTTTCTAAGAAAAACAATTTTAGCAAAACATCAAACAAATGTTGCCTTGATTTTCTTTTTCCAAAAATAATAAATAGAAAAAAAAACTCTTGTAAAATATTAGTAAAACAATTAAATTGTGCTTAACAAGTATGAATTGAAACAAAAAAAAAAAAAGTAGATTACATGTCAAATTAAGGCTCGTATCATGCTTTAAGGCTCAATGTGCTCCAAATAAAAATGATAATCAATCCAAGAATTAAAAAAATAACCATTCCCGAAGGTCTAAATAACATCTAGACATCAATTTATTTGTACAATCAAGCATCTAATTGACATATAAGATAAGGATAATGAAAAAAATCATAATTAAATTAAACAAGAAAGAAAGTACACCATGTAAACTAACCAATAATCTCCTAAGGTCCACAACTTATGCATCCACACCTTTAAGAACCCCAAGAATAAGTGAAAAAAAAAACAAAAAAATAATCATAAATTTCGGAATTATAGGTGACTCATCCAAAGAACACTTCTCTAAGCAAAATAGTCGTCTTCTAATATGTATAAAAATCATCCTCCAAGCCAAGAATGCCTCCAAGTTTACGAATTTTCTTCAAATCTCCATCAACATGGGCAAAGTTTTTCCCTTAAAAACAAAAGAACCACCCCCCCCCCCCCCCCTCCCCCTCCCCTTAGGCTCCTATTTAAGGGCAAAGAAGTGGGGATCCAAAACACATGTCAACATCTCTCCAAAGCCTATCTTCCTCTTCCAAAGAAAAAACTCAAATAAAATAAATATGCGTAAATCCCAAATCCCAAGACTTAGACCTAGAAACCCTCTCACCTTTTCCCTTGCCACCCCTCATAAAAAAAAATAATAATAAAATAAGGTGGAACAAAGAAGGGGTTTCGAAAGGGTCAAAACAAAGGCTACCTAAGGGTTGCCCAATAGGTAACATATTGAATTGGTTAGACATATTGAGTTGACTATGACACACCCTTGCTCAAATCTTCTTAAGCTAAAGTGATGAAACTTGGGGAACTAGGGCAATAGTAAAGGTGCAATGTGGGCTTAAGAAATCCTCTATAAGGCCTCCAAAAGTGGCTTAGAAACCAATGTTGAAACCAAGTATCATTATACAACAACCAATGGAGAAGGGGAGTCTAAATGCACATTATGCGAGAAAACAATGCAAGAGGCATAGAATATAAAAACTAGGTACATGTTCGATGAAGATGAAGTGGATAGTCTACAATTACCTAAGAATCGTTCCCCCTATTATTTGGCAAAGCCACCCAACTTGGTTATTTTTCTTCATTTTCACAATGCCTTAAGCAAGTTGCTACATTGCTCATGTTGCAAACTAAAGTTAGTTCTAAATATAATAATATGCATCTCAATAGAGAGCACACCTCAATCATGAAGATCAAATTTCATTATTTCAGCCAAATATCATTATTGTAGAAACTCAAAATGTTCTAAAACATCATTAAAAGAACAAGTTAACTACTCTAGACACAATTCATAGTTCCATTTACAAATTAAGCTAATTTCAATTCAAAGAGCTTATAAAGAGTTTAAATTTTCATAATGGAACCTTTTCTACTTGTTATGCAAGTTGATTGTTCTTCATCTTTTAATGCTCTTATTTGATTCCCCCCATAATTGCAACACTAAGTTTAGAGAAAAACAAAGAGAATATCAAAGGTTTTTTTCCTTACATGTTTAGGGTTATCCAAGAAAAGGGCATAATTCCAATCTAGTAGTGGACTCACACCCTCAATTATTGTTATATGTCTTTTAGTCAACAATCCTAAGTATTTTAATTTAGTTGTCCATTCATGCCTATTCCAACTGTTTTAAATTGATTTTGGTGCTACTAAATGTCTACAAAATTTTACTATATTTTATCCACCTTTAAGCCACTCTACAACCAGTTTAGCTTACTTACCCAATGAATAATATCCCCAAGGGAAAAGTGTGTTTTCATGCACTCATATTACAAAAAAAAAACTACAACATAGGAACTCAATTTTATAAAATAAAAATTCAAGCAGTTATCTGAAAATGATTAGTATTCCATGCACTTTTTAGTCAAAGGTACTACCTTTGATTATTTAAGTACTACATTTTAATGATATAAGTATTGTCTTTGACCATCTTAAGTACCACCTTTGACCGATGAATGCATGAAACTTGAATTATCTTTAAAGGATTTCTATTTATAAATTATTTTTACATGAATGTGTGGAAATACACTTTTTCCTATCTCGAAGCTCCCTCATCATTTCTTCTATAATTCATTCGAAAATTTACTTGTCATAAAATAATAATCCTCACCAAAAGACTAATATAATTGATATTAGACTTTCAATAACTTTATGTTATTATATGGATAACCTTGAATGGTCCAAATTCAAATTTTAGTATTATTGTAGTTTCCAATTACTTCAAGATTCATTATACATACTTTAAGAAATATTTAAAATTATATAAAAAAAATGACTCTCACCAATGAATTGTTCCTATTATTACCTTGACAAGGCCACCTAGCTTGGTGCTCTTCCTTTATTTTCACAATGCCTCTAGCACTTTGCTAAAATTTGTTATGCAACAATATTGATCTCAACAAAGAGCACGTCTTAATTATAAACAAAAAATTTCAACATTTCAACTAAATATCATTATTGCAAAAATTCATAATGTTCTCAAAAATCATTAAAACCTCATGTGAACTATTCTTACAATGTAAACACAATTCATAATTCCAATTACAAAGAGAATTTCAATTCAGAGAATTCTTCAAAAATTTAAATTTTGAAAATAGCAACTTCTATCATGTAAGTTGATTATTCTTCATATTTCAATTCTATGCTTCAATTCCCTCTCAAGTACAACACTAACTTTAGATAAAAACAAAGAGAATTTTTAAGTTTTTTTTCCCTTACATGTTTTGAGTTATTCAAAAAAGGGCATAATTCCAAGCTAGTAGTTGGCTCATCCTCAATTGTTGCCATATGTCTTTTGATCAATAATCCTAAGTGTTCTAATTTAGTTCTCCATTTAGGCCTATTCCAACTCTTTTTTAATTTGGTTTGGTGCTATTCATTGGTTATAATAATAGCCACTCATGGAGTTGAAAGTCTAGTAAATTTTCATCCACACAAATAAGCAAGCAATTGACTAACTTGCCAACTTATATGGCTATTGCTACTAATTGCCTTTTTCCAGAGAAATTTCACTATATTTTACGCACCTTGAAGCCACTCTACAACTACTTTAACTTGCTAATGACCCAATTAATAATAACCCTAAGCTGCCTCATTATTTCACTTGTGATTCATTTAAAAATTTACTCATCTTAAGATAATAATACTCACTAAATGGAAACCAACTATGGTAATCTTCTTAGGTGTAAAAATACTGGTCTAGCTAACAAATCAACTAAATATGAAAAGAGGGGATAATATTTCATAGGTAGTAACTCCCAAAGGTCTTATCTTAGTCAACACTTGCACTTCTCTTTCACATTAAGGCTAGCTAATCAATACACCACTTTACCTTTTTACTAAAAAGACTTTCAAAACTAGTTCTTGAAAGATTTCAAGAGTTTAAAAAGTAAGGCAAGTGATGGCAATGTTATTAGTCATATACATAACTTCAAACAATGTTAAACCTAGGTATTTATAGACAAACATATTGGAGAGATCTAGAAATCTTTAAAAAAATAAATAAATAAAACAACTAAATATATATATTGTTTATGCAAAGGTTCCAAGCATTCAAACTATCCTAAGGAGGACATTTGAATTGCCATAGGCCATTTGAACTGCCTATTAAAGTATGTTTGAACTACCTTCTAAAAGACGTTTGACATAGTGTTAGGCATTTATACCATGCCAAAGGGACATTTAAACCATGAAAGGACATCTGAATTTTCCTAGTTGTGTGTTTGAATATCCTTTCCAACTTTTATATTTCTTCATTATTTGCCCAATTTTTAGCTTTCTTTCAATCTTATATTCTCATTACTTTGCCTCATATATCCAATATATAATACCTTATCTAGAGTTGATGCTTGAGTTTGTTGAATTGATTAAAAATTGGTAAGACCCAAGGAAATAAGCTATGTCAATTCAATGCAAAATCAAAATAAGATTATCCACTCAATCTAAAGAGTCTAAAACACTAATAGAATTAATTAAAAAACATATTTTTCCTCCATGATTTTGATGTAAAAATTATTTTATTATTATTTATTCTTTTCTTTCTTTTGTAACAAAATTGTTTATTTTGATTGCCATTCATTTCCTTCTTGGTTAGCTCTAGTCTTTTTCTCTTTCATGGGTGTCCTTACTTCTATAGGATTTCCTTACCTTGACTACTACTAGAATGCCTTATTTGGGCTGTCTTTTTTCTCTTGTACATGTTCCATAAGAATCTTTTTGACATTCCCCAGTTCTTTTGACTCTCCTTGCTTCAACTGAATCACATCTCAAATTCTAGTTTTTCACTTTTTTGGTTACTATCTTGTCAACATTTCATTTTTCCTTTTAAAGCTTAAATTAGGTACATCCTCTTTTAATTTTATTTTTATTTATTTATTATTCTTCTTCATCAATGACCCTCAACACTCACCTTCCTTTCATAAGGGTTCTTAATTAACGTTCACCCTTTTTACATTTTTTTTCTTTAATTTTTCTGAATATCCACATCACCAGGCACATTTTATCCATTTAGGCCTTGGAAGACAAATAGAAATTGAAGGCTCTATCAACAACTTTATTTATCATTTCATTTTTTTTTTTTTAACCTTTTTAACGAAAGCGTCTATTGATATGGGAACTTCTAATTTTTTTTTATTTTTTTTTTTTATCTGCATGTTTAGCAAGAAATTAACATCAATGAGTCCTTTTCCATGAGAGATATCTTCCTCTTTATTCTCTATTCTTTTTTATTTTTTCTTTTTTCCATTTTCCCCTTTATATACTTTTTAAAGAACTTGTTATTTTTTCTATATAGTTTTTAATAAGATGACACTATGTTGCAAGATTCTCTTTATTTACCTTTTTTTTCCTTCTATTTTCCCACAAATTTTTCATAACCAAACATAACCTTTCTTCTATATTGCAAGATTCTCTTTATTTACCTTTTTTTTTCTTCTATTTTCCCACAAATTTTCTAGAACCAAACATAACCTTTCTTCTATATTGCAAGATTCTCTTTATTTACCTTTTTTTTCCTTCTATTTGCCCACAAATTTTCCATAACCAAACATAACCTTTCTTCTATATTGCAAGATTCTCTTTATTTACCCTTTTTTTCTTCTATTTTTCCACAAATTTTCCAGAACCATATATAACCTTTATTAATTTCCCAATAGAGGATGGATGTCACTTATTGTGCTTTAAAATTAAAATTACATGGCACATTAGTTAATTAGAGAATTAATTTCAAATAACATTTAAAGAAAGATACAAATCCAATGAAAAGCCATTGAGATTAGTATCATATTGAACTCCAATGATTCTTTCTTGTGATTTTCTTATAAAAGTTGGAAGCACAACCCAACCTTATAGAGTATCCATAAACCCCTAAAATTGGACCCCATTATTGTTTATTTTTTGGTTTTATTAAAAGTTAGTATAGGCTCAATTTAAAGTGTATTTAACAATGTTTCTATTTGAAATGTTTTTAATCAAAGTGTTTTTTGAAGTGTATTTAAGAGAATCACTTATAAATTGTTTTTTCAAAAACAGTTTATAAGTGATTATTCAACCCCACAATTTCAGATTTTTAAAAATATTTTCTTCATGTCAAACACCTATGAGGTTGTTTGACCGTATAATGTAAAAACAGTTTTCTATTTTTAAAAACAAAAAATCATTGTTAAGAATTCATAACACTGTTTGGTTGTTGTTCTTTGGAAATAATTTTTAAAAATAAAATGAAATAGAAAACAATTTAATTTTAGAGAATAAGTAAGAGTTGTTTTCATCAGTTTTTAAAAACAAAAGAAAACATAGGTCCATTTGGCCATGTTTTATGAAACTTGTTTTTAAAAATTATTTTTTGTTCTTTAACTTAAAAACAGTTTTTAAAAATAAGTTTCATAAAATATGGTAAAAAATACTCTTCTTTTTAAAAAAAAAGTAAAACAAAAAAAAAAAAACAAAAAAAAAAACAGAAAAACAAAAACAAAAACAAAAAACCTCCTTTTAAGGTTGAAAGCACTTTTTGGAATGACAACCAACAAACTCTTATTTTCATTAGAATCACTTGTGAAGAGATTTCAAGTTCATGTAATTATGGTATTTATGCCATTAAGGGATGTATTATTTTAATTTCATAAATAATTTGTGAATGAATTTAATATTAAAGAGGATTATTGTCACCGAGTATGCAAAATAATATTTCTACTTAAATAAAAAGTATATGACATACAAATAAATTAGATATTAATTTGGAAAAAACATTTAAAGAAACTTTGGGAATGACATTTCCGTGCTAAATGCTTTACCAAACCATTGAGATTAGCATATTCATAATCATGAAGGTTTTCTTATAAAAGCCTAGAGAGGAGCACATGATCAAACATGACAAGTAATTTCAGCGTGGATATTCAACAAAGCCATGACAGCAATGGCCTAAAGGAAGCCCAAGTGGCTGTGGTGATGGTGCCATTACCTGCGCAAGGACATCTCAACCAACTCCTGCAATTCTCTCGCATTATCTCTTCCTACAACATACCCGTTTACTATGTTGGCTCCGCTACCCATAACCGCCAAGCCAAGCTTCGCGTCCATGGTTTGGATCCTCTCTTGGACGCAAAGATCCATTTTCGTGACTTTCCCACACCTGACTTCGTCTGCCCTCCTTCCGATACCTCCTCTCAATTCCCCGCTCATATGCAATCAGTGATGATGGAAACCACAAAGCTACGTGAGCCTGTTGCCGAGTTCCTGCGTGAACTATCCTCGACGGCCCGCAGAGTTGTCGTCGTTCATGACTGTCTAATGACTGCAGTCATTCAGGATGTTGCATCCATTCCTAATGCTGAATCCTACATTTTTCATTGTGTTTCCGCTTTCACAAATTTCACAAACGCTTGGGACGCTGCCGGAAGACCTGTCCTGGAGGATGCTGAAATTCCCGACGGTACTCCACCTATCTTTACCAGCTTCTCGTTGGAGTTCCTCAATTTCATCGGCTACCAAATTGGGTGCCAGAAGATCAACTGCGGGACGCTCTACAACACAAGCAGAGCAATAGAAGGCGCTCACCTTGATTTAGTGGCCAAATTAGAAAACATTCAAGGCATTAGATATTGGGCAATAGGTCCAGTCAACCCTATTACAATATCCCATAATCAGAACTCAAAATCTCGACACAAGTGCTTGGAATGGCTTGATAAACAGGCTCCAAAGTCAGTGCTGCTCGTTTCTTTTGGAACCTTAACTTCGCTGACAGATGAACAGATCGGGGAGCTGGCAATTGGGTTAGAACAAAGCGAGCAGAAGTTCATCTGGGTACTGAGAGATGCCGATAAAGGAGATATCTTCAGTGGGGAAGTTGGGATAATCCAACTTCCACAAGGGTATGAAGAGAGGATAGAAGCAGCTGGAGTAGGGGTCGTTGTGAGGGATTGGGCACCCCAAGTGGAGATTTTGGGGCACCCATCGACGGGTGGGTTCATGAGTCACTGTGGATGGAACTCATGCCTGGAGAGCATCACCATGGGAGTGCCTATAGCAGCATGGCCTATGCACTCAGGCCAGCCAAGGAACACAATTTTGATAACCCAAGTGCTTAAAGTTGGTTTGGCTGTGAAGGAGGAGGAGAGCCAAGACGTAGTAGCATCATCTACCATTGAAAAGGTGGTGAGAAGATTAATGGCATCAGAGGAAGGTGATGAGACAAGGAAGAGGGCAGCAGAATTGGGTGGCATCTTAAAGAGGTCTTTGGATGAGGGTGGCGTTTCCCGCATGGAGTTGGATTCTTTCATTGCTCACATCAGTAGGTAGGTTATTCTTTCATGAATGGAGTGGCATGGGAGGAGTTGAATCCCTACTGCAGGGTTCAAGGATTGCTGTGTGTTTGTCCCTCTGGAAAAATCCATCAACTCATTAAAAATAAAACCAGTGCAGCCAGACAATGTTTCCAAAACCTAGACGACCATGGATTTTGTAGAAAAGGCGAGGGTTTCACAACTTGACTCAGTCTTCTTTTTTCTTTTTTCTTTTTTCTTTTTTCTTTTTTCTTTTTTGCGTGCGTGTGTGAAATAATTGTTTAAACTACCTTAATTTTGTGCCAATAAAATGAATATAAATTAGTAAAATTTTCATTAAAAAAAAAAAAAATTCCCTTCAATAGGTTATTTTTATTCATTTTCCATATTTTTTTCTAAGAAAAATTAAATCTTTTTTATTTTTTCATGAAATGTTAGTCACAAATTAATCCATCCAAAAATTTTGCAATGAAATTAAATTCTAATTTTAGAACCAAAATCAAAATTCTACCATATAGAGCCATTATTTTTGCCTAATAATTCATGTAATTTTCAACAAAATTAAATTTCATAAATATTTTTCAATTTGTCAACACTGAAAAAATTAAAAAATTAAAATTAATTTATTATAAATTTTCAAAATTGAATCTTTTATCATATTACAAAACGAAAATAAACTAGTACTTATAATTCTAATCATTGTTATTATCATTATTATTATTATTATTATTATTATTATTATTATTATTATTTAATGAGAACTTCAAAACATAAGTCATACTCATTTAATTATCCACTTAAATAAACAAAATTTCAATTAATTTTGGAAAAAATAATAATAATACAAAGTTAGTAATATTCATACTTTTTTTCCAAATTAAAAGTTTAAAAATTAATAAATTAATCTCAACAACAAAACACATTTCAATTCCGTCCAAAGATAAATAGCAAAATGAGCATTAATTTATTAGAAATCACAAGATGTCACATTCTTAGAGGACTTCTTCCCATGTACAGGTGAGATTGATAGGGATTTACATCTTTTATGAAATGATGGATCTTGAAATAAGATCCATACCTGAACAACAATTGATGCTTGAATCGAGTGGGAATGAACTAGTACTTATAACAAGTATAGTAAAAGAGTCGATGTTGAGAAAAAGTTCTTGATAAATTATTCCTCGACGGTGATTTGAGATTGAAAGGAAAGTTCATATTGTCACCCAATATGATGATGTTGAGCCTAAGTTGATTCAAGAGACTCTTACTTGTCCAGCCAAGGATGAATGGAGAAAAACAATGGAAGAAGAATTGGAATCGATGTGAAAGAATCAAGTTTCTGACTTAGTTGATCTGCCTTCAGATTGAAAAGCTATTAGGAACAAATGGGTTCTTAAAATAAAATGAAAGGCAGATGGATCCATTGAAAATAATAAAGCTCGATTAGTGGCTAAAGGGTATACCCAACAAAAGGGTATATAAACTATGAGGATCGGAAACCATCTCTCTAGTAATTAGGTTTGCTTCAATTCATCTCATCCTAGCTATAGTAGCTCATATGGATTTAGAGCTACACGAAATGGAGGTTAAGACAGTTTTCCTTAATGGAGAGTTGAATGAAGAAATATATATAGAACAACCAATATGTTTAATTATCCAAGGCCAAGAGCACAAAGTGTGCAAGTTAAATCGATTGATTTATGGCCTTAAACAGTCATCTAAGCAGTGGTATTTAAGATTTCATTATGCAATAACTTCCTATGTTTTCACAATGATTGATGAAGACCATTATGTTTATATTAAGCAAAATAAAGATAATTATATGTTATTATCTTTATACATGGATGATATACTTATAGCTGGAAATGATTTGGAGTTTGTTCAAACCATTTAAAGATGGTTGCCACCTACTTTTAAGATGAAAGATATGGGAGAAACATCTTACATTCTTAGAGTAAAGATCCATAGAGATTGTTCTCACAAACTAGTGACTCTTTTACAAGAGCACTATATTAAGAATATCCTTGAATGATTTAATATACAAGATTGCAATCCCATTGACACTCTATTTGCAAGAGGTGAAAACCTAAGTAAAGAAATGGGTTCAAAAACTCCAAAAGAAAAGAGAAAAAGAATTAATGTTCCTTACTCCAATGTTGTTGGGTATGCTATGATGTGTACAAGACTATATATATTTGCTATGTTGTTGGGATGGCGGGTCATTACCAAGAAAATCCTAAAATGATGCATTGGAAAACAATAAAGAGAATTATTCAGTACCTAACAGTTATTGTGGACTATTCCTTTTGTTATCAAGGTAAAGAATTGCTCTCAGTGGGTTATTCACATGCAATTTGGGCAAGTGATCTAGATGAGCACAAATCAACATATAGATACACATTCTTGCTTAATAATGGTGCCAACTTATGGAAAAGCAAGAAACAAAATTACATAGCTTTGTCAACCATGAAAGCTAAATTTATTGTTTGTTCAATTGTAATATTAGAAGTCATATGGTTGAAAAGTTTTTTGCAAAGCTTGGGAATAGTCAAGGATCTTTTTTAGCCAATTGTCTATAGTGACAATCAATTTGTGGTCATTTATGTCAAAGATCTAAAATATCATGGAACAAATAAGCATATAGATACCAAGAATAATTTTTATAGAGATATTATTGCACAAAATGAGGTGATCCTAAAATATTTACCCACATGAAATGGTTGTTGATCCATTCATGAAATCCATGATAACATGTTTTTTGTACATGTAAAGTCATTGGGACTGCGTAAGTTATGATCTATGTGGATCATATATCGTGGATCATTATTGCTTGGATATACGATACTTTATATATGATAAAATGATATGAGTATTTGTTATTCATATAATTGAATATGTAATTAGTACTTACATATATATGCATGTCAACATGCAGAGCTTGACTCTCTCACACAAGCAACCGCCCCAATCAAAAAAAAAAAAAATTATATACCTAGGTAAAATTGAATAATCATATGCTTCTATACTCTAATAGTATTATTCAATGCATGTTATATATCTTTTTAAATGCATGTGTTCTCTCATATATCTTTTCAAATCATCTTATAAATTGGGAATGCTCTAAGGTTGAGTAATCTTTTATTTGAAAAATGTTCTTAAATGAAAAAGAATGAGATTCATTTCCATGATAAATCATAATATACTTATTGTTTATTTTTAAAACTTTTGATATCATGTGATTATCCTTATATACTTTATTGAGATTTTTTGTTGATCACAAAAATGGGGAACAGCAATGGTAGGTTGCTAACTTGGGAAGAATTGTTAATATTGTTTTAATAATCTTATCCATATTGATGTTATGTGTTTTATTTGTTATAATTGCATGCATCATTTTTAATAATAATATCTTGTCAATTGTTAAATTGCTCTTTTATGCTATTTATGTTTGATTATATTATTTTAAGTAGTCTTAATATACTCCTTGAAGTTTCTAAACTTGATTTTTTATTTTTATTTTTTAAATCCAAAGGAGCATATATTAAGGGGGAGCTTTTTAGCAACCTTGGTTTTGTTATTATAAAAAAGAGGGAGATTGTAAAACCAAGGTTTGGTTAATCTTGGTTTTAATGATAACAAAACAAGGTTTTGAACTAATGATTATATTTCAAGTGTGATTAGCCAAAAAGATTTCCAAAGTGGCAATTACAAAGACAAAATCAAGTCAAAGCCAAAGGAAAATCAATAAGAAAAAAACCTCAAAGAGAAGTGTTTTTCAAGACCTAAACTTCATGGGATCTCTTTCTAAGGTTGTTGGTGCACTAGGTTTTTCATGCAATGCATTCTTTATTTATGCACCAAAATCATCCAAGAGTTATTTTGTTTTAAATTTTTTCAAATTGGATAATTTCATGTTTTCAACTAAAACCTTGTGTCAAATGCTTTCCAATTTTGTTTAAAAAGTTTTAAGTTGAAAAGAATGGTTGCTGAGTCAAAAAAAGCTTAATCGGTTGAAGTGTGCAAAACCTTCTCTCTCTTCCAAAATGCTTGTTCAACCAATCGACATCCGGTCAAGGGGCGGTCAAGGTCCAACAATCACCAACCAAGATTAAATACTAACGGCTAGTCAACCGGTTGAACCGGAACTCAACCAAACGAACCCCCAATAGCTAGTTTGGTTTTTTTCCTCTATAAAAAAACTTCAATCTTTATTGTTTCAAGAGTTTAACCTTCCTAAACCTTTTCTTTAATATATTTGAGTCTTGGGAGAGTTTTTTTTAGTGCACCATTGTTCTAAAACTTACATATCTTTAGTGCACCATTCAATCCTAGTTTTCTTGTATCGTTTGAGCCTAAAGTTTTGTATTAGGATTTTGTGAGGATATTTCTTATCCTCGTTTGTAAATCTTTAAGAAGAAAAATCTAAGTGAGAGGTATCACTTGAAGGGTTGTTTAAGAGTAGGGTATCTCTTAAAAATTGTAGAGGTGCTTAGAGCTAAAAGTCCAAGATTGTGAATCGAAATCATAATCCAATTGTATTGCTTGAAAATCTGTGTTAGAAGCCTTAAATTAGTAGAACCTCAAGCTTGGGATTGAAGTTAGAGGAGAGTGGACATAGGCTAAGTTACGCCGAATCACTATAAAAATCTTGTGTTTGCATTCTCTCTTCTCTACTCTCTTACTTTACATATAATTGTTTTTATATTGTTTTATTATATATTTACATATAAGTGTCTCTTGTATTCACATAATTTAAATTTACAAAAAAAAAACCATCACCCTAATCACCCTAAAGGGAGGTGAATAGGGTGATTACCTTATATTGGATTATCTAATTTTTCTAACACTTTTTTTTTTAAAAAAGCAAATAAAGTCTTTTAAAAGAAATTAGAAATCAAATGGAAAATTCAAAATGGGATGCCTTTATAAATAAAATATGAAAAATTAGTTTTCTTTAAATAAAATTGGATAAACTCTTCTTTTTTTTTTTTTTTTTTTTTTTAATTATTTATGAGATCCAATCTTTAAAGACAAATAGAATTAACAATTTTTTTAAATTCTAATAAATTTGAAATATTTTCCCTTAAATCAAGATAAAATCTTTCTTCAATAAATTTTTTTACTAAAATCAAATAATAAACTATTTTTTATAAATAAAAAAGAGATTAAGACACTTTTGTAAATAATTTTGTAAAAAATCGCTTTCTTAGTAATATTTTTTTAAAAGATAATTTCTATAAGTCATTTTTCTTAAATGAAAATAAATAAAAATACTTTTGTAAATAAGATTATAAAAATTCATCTTTTTTATAAGAAAATAAATATAAATTCTTTTTATGATAAATAAAACCAAATTGATTTTCTTTTAATGATTTTCTTAAACAATGAATATAAATGATTTCTTGAAAATTAAACACAAATAAAATTGAATCAAATCACTTATTGAAAATCAATTGAAACAATAAATAAATTGAAATCGTTAATTCAAAATTACTTTTAATAAAATCCTTTAAAATTTCCACAATTTCTCAAAAAAAAATTTAATTCAATAAATCATTTTACATAATTCTTCCTTCATTTATTTTGTGCAATTTCGTAATTAGATTTATTATCATCTTTGTGTATATTGATTTGTTCCTTTAATTTTAGTATCCATGATTAATTAATTAATTACCACAATTTCTTTAATTTGTTCAATAGAGACCCTAACTATACGAGCTTAACAGATGTTACAACTTATCACCGTACCTTCCCAATAGATAATCCAACCCTAGATTTGAACTCGATTTTTGCAAACACGTCTTTTCTAAATAAGGAGTTACACAGTATTTTCTTCTTATTTTGTCTTCTTTTTTAAAAATAAACAAAAAGAAGCGACAACTCCAAGTCTTATATATATATATATATATAACCAATTTTTCACAAATAAAAAGTGAATCTCACTGTTTGAGTGAAAAATGCAGGCCCACAATAAGCTAAGTGAGTCATAAACGTTTATGGAGAGATTGATCATATAAGCTTGTACAATACACTATTAAATGGGTTGCATGTATTACCTATTTAATATTGTTAGTATTTGGATTTATAATTTTCAACACAATTATTATTCCGGTTTGAATTGCCCCATGTAGTAAAATGCCTACACAATCACAATCCACTTGCATGAATTGTGACCCCTTTACAAAATTGGAGAGTAAAAATAATCCACTAGAGACCAGTTTGATTTGTTATTCTATATTATTAATAGAGTCTATTTTTTAATTCCAATTCATAGCCTAAATTAAAGAACCTAAAAACTCTACCATGGTTTTTTATTCATTTTCCTCATTTTTTCCCCCTCTTTATAGACCTTGGAGGCAATTCCCATGACCATATTAACATTTATATTTATCGTTAAGAGGATAGCCCAAAAGGTATGGCAGTGAGCAGTGGGCAATCATCAATCCAAAAGCTGGATTTCTCATCACCAATCCTTCAAATGGAACCTTGCAGAAGAACTGAAATGGGAACATTTAATTCAGAAGTGAACAGGGCAGTAATGTTGCAAATATACAGAGCACACAAAAGAAACCAGAGAGAAGTTCAAAACTTTTCAAGCAGCTTTCACTAGAGAAGCCTAGTCCATGCTTCTCATCTTGTGGAAACTAAACCCTGAATTTTAGATGATGGGTTTGATAAAAAAATCCAAGATGACAAAATGGAGAGTTTGCTTCAAGGGTAAAGAAATAATTAAACAATTACTAATGTTGCTTGCTTTCCGCTTATCAATAGCATCCGCACATTAAGGCCAGGAGGAAATCACAGTAGATCCCATCCCACCCCCCCACCCTCCCTTCTATTTGTGCAATACCATCAATGGGCGATTCAAAGCTTTTTGTGACAATTATGAATCTTAACAGAACAATAACAATTATTGAAAAATAATAGCCCACTTTGGCTAGTGACCTGTGGAAATTAACAAACAACAAAGAAAAAAGACCATTCAAAGCTAGGAGAACATTTTAATCACAAGAAACATGATGTATTGAAAACCATTAAACAAGCAAAAGGGATGTCATGCCAGAAGAAAACAGCATTAACAGCAAGATCAAGAATTTAAATTCCACATGTCTGCTGATAATACCACCTGCAGGAACATCAAGCCACATGCCTAATACCTTGAGATAGAACTATAAAACCGCATATATGAATCTATGATAGACTTGATCATTGATTGGAATTCATATGTATAATAGGCTTATAGCTGATCATCAACAATTTTCGAAATTTTCAAGAAACAGGGACTTGCAGTGGAAGGAGACAAAGAGAAAACTTTATATATGAAACATATATACATACATACACACACAAATATATATATGGAGAGAGAGAGAGAGAGAGAGAGAGAGAGAGATAAAATGATGGTTTAGTTATAATAGACTCAAGAATTAAAGTTGATAACTCAGTAAGTTCCAAATGTCTACGCTTGGTAATTAAGAGAAGCTGATTCAGTAATTGAGGTTGGGTTATCTAGAGCAGCAGGGCAAAAAGGCAAACACAAGAAGAAGATGGAGAAGAAAGAGATAGAGAAAACCTTAAATTCTCGATAAAGCCCTCTAAAAGTCCCACCTAAAAGAGAAAATATTGAAATTTAACCATTCAAGATAATAGAGATGGATAAAGCACACAATCTCATCATCAATAGACCAAGGGTGGGTAGTATCTCAACTCCAGTCGGCAGTCTTGAATATATAAGGTGTAAATCCCATTATGCGAAGCCATTCAGCATGAATAATTTTGTCCACAACCCACTAGGCTAGTTTTCTTCTAGAAATGACCTTTAGCATCATAACCCAAATGCAATGATGAGGGCTTCGCATAGACACAATACTTCCCATCCCTCCAAAGGTACTCTAATAAACTACAACCTAAGATGTCAACGTAACACAGGTTGTCACCAATCCAAATACAATGAATTCACAACAAGACACAGTTCGTGTAAGATATTAACTTGTCAACCAGCCATTAATAAAACTCCTTAAAGACAAAATGGATTTGGCCTTCATGAATTGATTCAAAAGGCTTCATTTAACCCACCCAACTCAGAGAAAACACGTGTTTTTTCAATGGTCATTACTATAGTTCTGCATAAGAAAAATTCACTTAAATTGATTAACAACTTGCATAAGCATCACAATCAGTCCTAAATAAGACAAGTCAAATTAATTTAATAAACACATTCTTATTAAAAGATAACAAAAAACTGCAAATTTGAAAAAATAAATCATAGAAGGGAAATAAATTTTTGCATTTTTGAGAATTTGAACCTAGAAATCTGGGAATAGAGAAGGAATCAGCCAACAGATTCATTGTATAGTCATGCAAGCATATCTTAGAAGCTCAGCACAACAAGAAGTTGCTGCACCAGGAGAACATCTTGATATGGCAGCTGTCATAAGTACCTGTTGTAGTTCATCATCTTCTTTCTTCCCTATCCTTGTTTAGTTATCTCCGTATTTAAATGCAATACTTTTAAGTATCAAATTTTGAGATAGTAGATCAAGCCCAATATATCTATAAGAATTTGGGTCAGTTTTACACTAATCACCAACCTTATGAACCCATCATTTTCTTGTTCTCCTATGGTCAGTAGTGACCTAAACGTTGAAATTTACTGAAAAACCCCAGAATTATATGGCAGTGCCAAGACTACTACTCTTAACCCAACAAGTGTTCATTAAGAACACATTCTGACATAATGGAGTTATGAGTCGATAATAAACAGTACCATGAAAGCGAACAACTTAACAGTATCAAACCAACTGCAAATTCAATCAATTTTTTGAGTTTTAGAACTAGGTTGAAGTAAAGAGATAAAAGGACAGGAATAGGAAGACAGTACACACAGATGAGTAAGGCAAACATCATTTACAACCACAAAATCCATCTGCAGCAGCAAGCCGGGCAGTCATTGGGCACACAATCTGCCTGCATAGCATCTTCATCGCCCTCTTCCAAAAATGTGGTTCTACATTTACAAGCTTTAATCTCTAAACGAACATCAAATTTTAGTGGAAAATAAAGTACAATCAAAATAACAAAACATAAACATAACTAGCAGGGAACATAATAAAACAAAACCCTAAGATTCGCCACATACCTTTTCCATTGCTAACTCAAACGTTGTACATTTGTATCCAAAATTGAACTACAAAACCCTAACATTCATATGAAAATATGTTCGAAAATTTTGATGAACATTGAAACAAACACAAAAACTTGCAACATTAAAGATCAAACAAAATACACTCTGAAGCTACTTCATAGCTACATTCTGTGATGAAGACGATTCAAGGAAATAAAGAAGAAAACAATGAAGATCCAAGAAAATCAAAGGCACACACATTGGACACAAATACACATTAACAGAGGGGTCGTGTTTGGTTTCCGAGATTCTGAATTCTTGTTCTGAGTAATTGGGAAAACTTGATCTAAGGGATTCGAGAATTTGGAAAATAAAGGGTGTCAGAGAAGGAAGGAGTTGAGAAGGTAGGCTGCTTCAAATTTTCCAAGTTAGGTTTTCTTCCTTAGTCATTCCAAGGTCCCCAATATGCCTAATATTACTTTTTATTTTTTAATACCTAGTGAGGAAAAATACAATTACTCTTTTTTATGGGAAGAGTATATTTCCGTGTGCTTAATTGAAAATATATGTAAAATGAAATTTATCTTTTCATATATAAAATCAAAATATTTATTTTATATATTTTTAAGGTTAAAAATAAAGTTCCATTTCTTGTGTATAATACAATTGCATTCTCATAAATTTTAGATTAGGAAAAAAAAAGTAACATATCAGAAGAGAAGTATTAGCCATGTTGTTTAGTAGGCATCAATTTTATCATTCTCATAGCAATTATACAGATCCTTTTCTAACAAATTAGTGCAGCTCCAGAAATTCTGCTTCTTATCCACTATTTTCTCAATTACATCAATCCTTGCAATGTCTAAAAGAATATTATTCTTTCAACTTTGTTTTAGCAAACTTTAGTTTCTTCATAAATCTATCACCTTTCCAACTATCATCTTGACACTCCTACCACTAGAATCTAAATCTTTCCTTAAAATCAGGAAGGAGTAGCCATATTCTCAAACCTAAAAGGACTTTGGTCCCACTTAAAAGGGTTTGTGTCTAAACTAATTGGGCTATATGATCCAAAGTCCAACTAGGAAGTGCTTCTTGATGGCTTTGAGGGAAGAAAAAATCTCATTCATTTGAAAACAAGAATCTATCCAACCTTTTACAAATAGGAGAGGCTTGCATATTTGACAAGTAAAAGTTGTGTTTCTAAGAGGGGGGTCTATTAGCTCATTTTCTCTTATAACTCATCAAAACACCTCATGCTTGGGGTTAACCTAGAACCACCCATTTTCTCCGAAATTCTTCCTATGACATTGTAGTCCCCACCTACCATGGTTCAAAGTCGCGGTATCGGTCACTGACTCGGAGGGTCCCGAGGCGTATCGGTCTCGGTTTATCTGTTTGATATCGGGTGATACGTAAAATAAGCTAATTAAAAAATTCAAAAAAATATAAAAATATTATGTAAATCATTAGGAAAATATATACAATTAAATAAGCTCAAAAAATTAATAAAATAAAATGGTCTCACATTTAACATTATTTAAATAAGTATAAAAGTATCTGCTCAAAGTTATTTATGATAATGCTAATAAAAGAAAGTTATTTTATTTCAAATATAATAACATTTTTATTAACAAACATACAATACAATAATCAATTCCATGTTGAATGACGAGGGGGTTCAAAATCATCATCATCAGTCCTACGACGAGTATACAAATTAGGGTGGCAATTCCCGTAGTGAGGATATGGTTGAAAGAGTTGTGCATAACTTGAATATGTTGGCTGAGATGATTGGCTTGATGATCCATAATCAGGAAAATATGGTTTCAAAGGCTGTTCGAGATCAACACCATATTGATAGTATCCAAAACCTCGATAAGCAATGCTACTGCTACTAGAAGATTGATCATATCCATATGAGCCACTAGCTCGTGTTCCAGTATTTGAATATCCCTCTGGATGCATCATTGGAAATCGATCGAAATCATTTCTACTAAAAGTACTGGAAGAGCTATCATAGTCTTTAAAGTTGTGATATGATCTATCATCTACCCCTCTAAAATATGGCCTTGATCCTATACCCAAATTCTGTAAGTGCTCATCAATACAGTGATAATTTGATCTATGATAATCATGCCCTCTAAAATAATCATCATCGTTGGGAAATGTAGTTAGTCTTTCCAAATGCTTTCGTTGTTCCCATATCCCTGGTCGATATCCATGATTTGTATCTTGTGTGGCATAGTAATTTTCACCTCCTTGTGCCCATGACATGCCAAGATCTACTTGACTAGCATAACCGCCTCTAGTACCCTCACTAGTGCCACCAACTCTTCTATTGCCCCCACTAGTGCCACCACCCCGCCTACTACCCCCATTGTCACCATCATCACTACTAGAACTTGAAGAAATTGTTCTAGAAGCCTTACCTTTATGATGGGAATCAACATCTCTTTCTCTACCTTTTTCATTAGTAGGAAGACCTTTATCCAACCAATCCAAATTATCAGATGACAAAATAGGCTCCTCTCCTTCTCGTATCCACTCATCTAATATATCATCATCATTAAAGATATGACTCAGATCAATTGGATTGTATACATCTTCATTGCTTCGCTCTTGCATCAAATTCTTAACTCGAAGTCGCATATTGTAATGCACATAAACTAACTTATGCAACTTTTCATTGCCAAACGTTTGCGTAACTTTGTATGAATCAATGACCATGTGCTCCAATTTCTTTCACAACCTGATGAAGAACAAGTTTGGCTTAAAATTTTAACAGCAATCTTTTGTAGATGTGGACCTTCGTCGCCATAGTTGTTCCACCATTCAGCTATAATAAAGAAAATGCAAACTTATTAATCACTATGATATATTTAACAAAAAATGATGAAAATTTCTTATTTGTAATAGACATAAATGTATTGAGTACCTGAAAGAGATTGATTTATTGCTTTCTTTGTAAGTGCACTTCCAAATTCTCCTTGGTCGTCAACAAATAATTTCACCTACATCATGAACATTTTTTTTTTTTTTGTTAATGCACATTACATATACAAAATGCATTATATAAAGGTCACAAACTATTATTATACCTCGTTAATAGCTTTTGCTTGTCTATCTAAATCTCACTCTAATCTCTTGATAACCTCCTTTAATTCAACTTTAATTTTCGGATGGTTGGAGAAATGCTTTGAATATTGGAACATTGGATTTAAAAAATATGCTACCATAAGTTAAATAATGATCAATTTTTAATAATTTGTACTTGAAAAAAATAATTGAAAATATATAAAGAATTTTTTTATTACCTACAGCATGCAAATGTCTGTGCAATTGACTTTCCCACCTTCTATCAATGACTTCCCAATACTTTTCCCATTGCTTGACCGATGCCTTGGTAGCCAATTTAGCTCTATCCAATGCTTCATAAATGATTGATAGTGTGGGCTTTTTATCTTGATCAACCAATTTCAATACTTTGACGAGAGGTTCCATAATGGTTTGAACTTCCCCTGCCTTCTTCCAAAATTGATCAGTTAAGATAAGGTTGGATACCTTATCTCTTAGACTTTTTCTACTCCTATCTTTATTGAATTCACGCCACTCATTTGTTGTGCACATTCTCTTCAAATCAGCCTCATAACGTATAAGACTCTCATGTGAAATGAATTCAGTGGCGAAACGGGTTATTCCTGGCCTTAACAGATCTCTATCCTTGGTGACCACTTTCATCAAGTTCACTACTTTCAAGCTATTATAAATAAATCCTGTGATCATCTTAGCTTGATCTAATGTCTCCTTAATCTGCTTCATGCTTGCAATATCTTCAAGTATTAAATCAATACAATGGGCTGCACAAGGAGACCAAAACAAATGCTTCCGCTCCTCCATCAACAACATACCGGCTGCTTTAAAATTTGCCTCATTATCAGTGACTACTTGAACAACATTTTCCTCCCCAACCTCCTCTACAACTTTATCTATAAGGGAAAAGATGTAGTCTGTTGTCTTAGGTATGTTGGTAGTGTCAACTGAAGAATGGTATATCATACTTCTATCACAATAAATCATGAAATTGATGATAGGCTTTCTAGTCCTAGAACTCCAACCATCACACATGATTGTGCACCCATATATAGGCCATTTAGCCTTCAATGTTGTTATATATACCTCAAGCTCTTGCACCTCCTCTTCCAAATATGTATTTCCAATTTGGTATCCTGTGGGATCTTTGATGCCTAAACCTACTTCTGCTATGGTATCAATCATTGATTGATAGTAAGGCCCACTGTCAGCTGCATTAAAGGGTATTGCATTAAAGAGAAAGAATTTAGAAATAGCTTTACCCACTTTCTTCACACCTTCAGTAGAAAACAAACTTTTTATTGATTTCTGCTTTGATAGGAACATGTAGGGATCAATTCCTTTTGGAGGTATGCTAGCTCCTTCTCTTACACTGAAGCTCCGTGTTAGTCCGCACTTAATCCTAGCATTAGAAGGTTGTGAGAAACTACCACCCTTCTGATGCTCTTGTCCACCTTCTTCAAAAATTCGACGACTTTCTTTCAATGCTTGTTTCATTTGTCTTCTTTCAAAATCAGCCATAGCAACTTCCTCAATTTCATCATCAAAATCACCCTCATCAATTTCATAGAAATTTTCTCCATTTAAGGAACTCAAAAGTCATTCTTTTTTTTTTCTTTAACTGTGCTTTTTCTTTTGAAGTATCAGACATATGTTGTCTAACACTATGTGACACTTCTACCAGTACACGTGGACATCCTTCCACTTGTCCGGATATATGTGCGATGTATTGCTTTAATCTTGTTATACCACCATGTATAACTTTCCCACAATATTTACACTTCGTGGTTCTTCTACTACCACCAACAGGTTTTGCATGCTCCCAACCAATATCATGTTTTGAAGCCATGTGGAAATTTTAACCTAACCATGTATAAAAGGAAAACAACTTACTTTTCAAATTAAATATATATAAACACATTTATATAAGAATTATAATATTCAATTTTTTACTCACTTATATGTTTCATATTGTTACCATATAAAAATAAATTCTACTAAAAAAACAATAAACACAATCTCACCTAAGTTCATCATCTTTTGTTTTCCACTTATTTATATGTTTTTTTAATTAAAATAAATAATAGTTAAATAAATGAATATTTTTATAAAAAAATTCTTTTAAAAAAGCTTGTTTTGATAATTATTGATTTCCTATTATAATTTAATTGTAGAATATTATAAAATAAAAAATCTACATGATATAATGAAGTAAGATTGATTCAAATATAAATGTAATTTACTATGTAAATGCATACCCTTCATTTCGTATTATTAAATCATTTATGATTATTTGAAAAAAAAATTAAATAATTATTAATTTTCTAATGTAGTTTAATTTTGCAATATAGTATTAATGTAATTGAGTAATAGGGAAATTTTTTGTCACTAATATAATGTAAATTTATTTATACTAATAGAAAATTAAGTGATATTTTTAAAGTATTCAATACAATTTCTTATACATTATATTTTGTAGCATTATACAAAATTTTATATAAAATATAAAACATTTATTCAACCAGGCAATGTAACATTTCATTAGATTCTTTTTTCCTCAAAAAAAAAAAAAAAATTATGTTTACACTCTATGGGGGATTGTAGGAAGAGTGTAAATAATTTATATTTTTATTTTTGGGAATTATTTTTATTTTATTTTATTTTATTCTATTAGTCTTATATTTTTGGGAAGAGTCATATTGGGATTGTGCTAGTGGAGTTTCATTCCTTTTATAAGTAGAATCACCTTCCACTTTGTGTCATCTTCTAATTACAAGTAGATTCCCATTAGGACTATGTTAGTGGCCTATAAAAACAAGTCACCCATCTCTCTATACAAGAATACCAATTTTTCAGAGAATTTTTCAGATAGTTTTTCAGGGAGTATTTTCATACATCTATTTGGAGGAATTTTAATCAAAACCTGAGTTGTACACATCTCGATTACAGAGTGCACCCAAGGCGAGATCTGGCTATTGAATCCTGGAGGTAAACCACTGGTACCCTAGTGCACCAAGTTTATCTTCGAGGAGGGTACATCTATTTCAAGGACAGTGTTTGTCATGCCTCAGCTGATAAGTTTTTCTTCTTACTCATTCTGTTCTTTGTTTGTGTCTTTTGGGCTAGTCTTTTGTTTCCATACCCTAAACTCCAACAGAGCTCTCTAAACGCACCACCTTCTTTAGTTGCTCCAAAAACCACAAAATCTCTTTCTTATTAAAAACCACTGTGAAAACAGCACCTCGACTCCTTTTAAGTGAAATCCACTTCCCTCCATGAGTGACTTCGGAACTGATTTCAAAACACTCCCTCTCTAGCTCGCAAAATCCCATCTCCTTTCCATCCAAGTGATTATTGCAGCATTCTTCCACTTTTAATGTTTCTATAACTAAACACACAAACCAAACACTATCCTAAAAAGGCCCTCATTCTCTAAAGGTTCAAAAAATACAATAAAAATTTTATCTTTGTAAGAGTTTCTATTTTCTTAGAAGTTATTGTTATTATTATTATTATTATTATTTCCTGAACTTTATTTTTCAAGAAATTTCTACCAAATAAAAGTTTATATTTCTTTTAAAATTCATATTTTCACTTTTCATCTATTATTAAGAAGGTTTAAAGTTTTCGTGAAAATAATTAGAAACCTAATGGATTACTACACAGTTTAGGTTTCTTATTTACAAAATCTTCTTTTTTCTTTTTTTAAAGTTTTCAAAAGTCTAGGAATGAGATTTGTTGCTGCAAAACAAAAAATACAGCCAATTATAATAGTTTTCTACCCTTTAAATCCTTTTTGGTGGAGCTAGATTATTTTCACTTCTAAATGAAACTCTTAAAACAACTTACTGTGATCACAAAGTTTTTTTCTTCTTCTTTTTTGATAGCAAACAACAATGAATCATATTGATAAAGGATTTAAGAAGTACAAAAGAATGATGAGGAATCATCTCACAAAAGAGATCTAAACATAATAAATACCAAAAGATGAAAGTTATTTTATAATTATACAAACTGAGATCACAAGGTTTGTCTCCCTTTTTTCTTTCTCTTTAATAATGAGATTTCATTATCTTCCTTTCTAGGTGAGACCTAAGGTTTTTCAATTTCTTTCTGTTTCCTCCTGATCTTCTATTTATTCTTACCTTTGCTTTCTTTTTCATTGTTCTTAACTATAATTCTCATTTCATAAAGTTATAAAACAAAAGCCCTAGCATGTTGTGATTTGACTATAGGTAGCAAACTTAAGATTATTCTACAGTAGGTTTGGTATTGAAGGAAAGGTTTTAAAGTTACACAAAAATAAGTGGCACAATTTATGCAACCATGATTCAAGGCTATAGTCTCATAATGCAAAAATTATTAGTTGTGCCAAAGATAAAACCAAGAGGGATTCATGATGTTCTACAACCAACCACATTTTTCCTGCAACAGACTATCCATTTACTTACTGTTAAAGACACTAGAATATTTTTCCAGCTAACAATTGAACTATTGTGAGAATCTTTAGCTACCAATAATATTTTTGATAGGAAACGACAAAGAGATATATTAATAGAAATAAGAAGTACAAGAGAAGGATAAGGAATCCTCTCACCAAAGAAAAACTAAACAACAAGAATACAAAAACAAGAAGCTACAATGTAAAAACAAACAAACTCTTTAGGTTAGACCATCCCGTTGGAGCTACACATTGCTAGCCAATCTAGTTGTAACACATTAAGGGGAATGCCCTTAAAAACCATGGAACAAAAAGCCCAAAGAGAAGCAATGTAGTGAATGGAATCCCAAAGATTCTCTAAATTCCTTACTTTATCCTCAAATATCCTCGCATTTCTTTCCTGCCACACAACCCAAATTAAAGCAATGCACATAGTTTGCCAAAAAACTATCCCTCTCTTGGATAATCCAAAACCTTTATAATTGATGGACATCATGTCGGAGATGCTTCTCAGGAAAACCCAATCCATCTTGGCTAACTGAAATAATCTATGCCACAACCCCATCGTCAAAGAACAATGTAGGAAAATATGATCTACTGATTCTCCATGCTTCATACACAACTTACAAATGTCAAAACTAAGAGCTTTGTAGGGTCTTCTCAATTGTAGCAAGTCATTAGTATTTACCTTATTGTGTGCCACTAACCAAACAAAGGACTTGACTTTAAAAGGGACTTGAGAATTCCATAAAAATTTAGTAGGGAAAACTAGAGAAGAATCGGAAAAGTGGGACAAGGTTAGAAAAAAAGACTTGACTGTAAAAAGCCCTAAAGAAGATAAAAACCAGGATCTCGCATCTGAAATCAATGGGGATAAATGCAAACAATCAAGTAACCGCATAAGGCTTTCTAAATCTTCTATCTCATAATCGAAAAGGTTACGATGGAAATTAAAGTTCCAAGAGAATGGGCGAGCAGAACCGAGAATTAAAGATATAAGAATATTTTTATCTGTGACTACTCTAAATAGTCTTGGACATTGGAAACCGAAATATTGGTCCCCCCACCACAAGTCTTCCCAAAACCAAATTCCTTTCCCATCTCCTACCATAAACCGAGTATACTTGGAAAAATTTTGAAAGACTTGTTCATTAGCCTTCCAAAGACAACAATGTGACCATCTGACTATAGTGTTAGCATCCCAACCATTGGAATATGTCTCATAAATGCTTAAAATGACTTAATGCCACAGAGTTGAACTCTCCCTAAGGTACCTCCACAACCATTTCCCTAAGAGAGCAAGATTCCTTAGAGAAATCTTCCCAAATCCCAATCCCCCTTTTACCTTCGGATTACACACTATATCCCAACTAACAAGATGATCTCTTTTACCTTCCCCAACCCCTGACCATAGGAAATCCCTTTGCAATTTCTCAATTTTTGCAACCATTGAAGTGGGAATCTTAAACAAGGATAGAAAGTAGCTAGGAATGTGGGAAAGGTATGAATGGATAAAAGCTATCCTACCTCCAAAAGATAAGTAAGCCTTTCGCCACCCATCTAATCTCCGTGAGATTCTCTTAATCATTGGATCCCAAAAGCCACAAGCCTTTGGATTCCCTCCCAAAGGAAGACCCAAGTAGAGTATAGGCCAATCAAAAGCCTTGCAATCAAGCAACACGGCCAACCTAGAAAGATGATTCTGATCAAGGTTGACGCCAAAAAAATTACTCTTGTCAAGATTAACATTAAGCCTAGAAATATGCCCAAACACTAACAATAAACTCTTGAGAGTTTTCAGATCTTCCGCACAAGTGTTAGAAAAGAAAATTGTATCATCTACGAATTGCAGATGGGATACCCTTGTTCTATTCCTACCTACCCTAAAACCCTCCAACAAACTTCTTTCATCTGCTCTCAACAACATCCTACTCAACACATCTATGACAATAGTAAATAAAAAAAATGATAGAAGGTTACCTTGTCTTAATCCTCTAATTGCCTTGACCCACCTTTTAGCATTTCCATTCACTAGAACTGCATAAGAGACCATAGACAAACAACCTCTCATCCAAGTCCTCCATCTAGGACGAAACCCCTTCTTCTCCAACACATGATCCAAAAAATCCCAACTCACGTGGTCGTAAGCCTTTTCAAAGTCAATTTTGAAGACAAATCCTTTCTCTCTTGATTGTCTTTTCTCATCCACTATCTCATTGGCTATAAGAACTGTGTCCAAAATTTGTCTCCCTTGAACAAAAGCACCTTGAGTAGAATGGATAGTTTTATGTAGTACCCCTCTTAATCGCCCTGATAGAACTTTGGCTATTATCTTATAGAGATAAGTGATCAAGCTAATAGGTCTAAATTCTGACATTTTCTTTGTTAGGCTTTTTTTGGGCAAAAGAATAATGAATGAGGTATTAGTGCTTTGATTGATAATACTGATTCTGTGAAATTCTGCGAACACCCTCACTAAATCCTCCTTGACCACATCCCAACAATCTTGAAACACTGTAATGGTAAATCCATCAGGCCTCGGCACCTTATCCCTATCTAACTGAAAAATGGCTTTAAAAATCTCTTCTTCAGTAAAAAGGGAATCCAACCTAGAAGCACTCTCTTCTGAGATAGGGGACCAATCTAAGTCTTTTACTCTCCAAGACTTTCCACGAAGACTTGAGTAGAGCTTTTCAAAATAAATTAAAATCTTCTCTGTGATGCTCTCAGAATTATTCAACACTAAACCTCTTTTGTTCTCCAAAAACTTGATGAATTTCCTATTTCGTTTGTCATTAGCCACTTTGTGAAAAAAAACTTTGAATTGCAATCCCCTTCTTTAACCCATTTCACCCTAGCTTTTTGTCTCCAATGAATTTCTTCCCTCAATTAATTCCCTTAGCTCCCCTTTTCTTAAAGCTCTTTGAGCTGAAAGTTTAGAAGTGAGAACCCCTTCTTGCTCAACGGCATCAATGTTAGCTATTTCATTCAAGATGTTTTTTTTCCTTTCGTTTAGCTCTCCAAAAGAATCCTTATTCCAACCTTTCAAGTTGGCCTTAACAAATTGTAACTTCCTTATGAACTTGTGACCCTCCCAACCATTTCCTTGAAAACTTCTCCACCAACTACTGAAGCACTCTTTGAAACTAGGATGTTGCAGCCACATATTCTCAAACCTAAAAGGTGTTGGGCCCCACTTGAAAGGATTGGTATCCAAAACTATTGGCCAATGATCTAATGTCCATCTAGGAAGAACTTCTTGAAGGCTTTGAGGGAAGAAATGCTCCCATTCATTTGAGTAAAGAATCTGATCCAATATCTTACACACAAGTGACTCTTGCATGTTTGACCAAGTGAATGGGGTGTTCCATAAAGAGGGGTCAAGTAATTCACGGTCTCTTATAAAACCATCAAAGTCCCTCATGTTAGAAGTTAAACTAGAGCCTTTCAATTTTTTTGAACTTCTCCTTATAACATTAAAATCATCGCCCACACACCATAAAGGAAAAGAAAAGCCAAAAATGTCTAAAAACTCCACCCAAAAATCCTTCATAAGGGACTGTTTGGGCCATAAACTGTGGACAGCCACAAGGGTCCGCATCTATCCAACACAAACTTGACTGAGACAGAAAAGAAGCTTATTACCACCTCCTCACTACACAGTTTTTTAAAGTCCCAAATAATCAAAATCCCACCTGAAGACTTGCTCGCAGGAAGAGCAGTCCACTCCTTCTTTCTAATCATCCAGACATTACCAACAAACCTTCTGTCACACACCTCTCTTTTTGTTTCCTGAATCGTCACAACATCCAAATTCTCTAGCCGCAAAAATTCTTTAACCACCCTTTGTTTTTTCCTAGATCCCAAACCCCTAGTATTCCAACTAATGATTTTCATGAATAGACCTCGTTGACCCTAAACCTCCATACCAATTCCAACAGGTCTCAAACACCTATGAAGAATCTATTTTTCCGCCTAGAATACACCTTGATATCTAGAGAATTTAAGACCTCACAAACTTTAGCCATTTTCCTAGGGGAAAGGCCTTCTATTTGGAACTTGCCCAACGGGGAGAACTCAGCTTCACCCTAGCTAACTATAACTAAGTTGGAGACCTCCTTAGGCATGCTGGTCAAAGTCTTAAGGGGGTTAATACCCTCGGGCATTTGGTTTAGATAAGCTAACTAGGACTCCACAACATTTAGGTTAGGATTGCTAATAGACACTTGACATAAAGCACCATCGTTGTCTTTTTTGGAAAAAATTTCAAAAATAACTCGAGTTTTCATAGGATACTAAGACTGAATGACTGAATTGGGAAGAACAAGAATAGAAGGACTCAGAGGTGGAAGTGCCAAGCCAAAAGGAGAGGGAAAAGTTGACAAAGATGACTAAGAATGTGAAGACGAAGATACCTCCAAGTTTTTCGCTACCAACATTCCATAAGTCCCCACAAAGTTGAGCCATTTTTCTCTTATTATTGAATTAGAAGGAAAAACCGTGATTGATGAGCCACGATGATCAAAACCAAAGAGGCCCTTATAGCCTGCTCTGTCTTCATCGTTAGAGGATTTGTGCAAAACCATGTCTCCTCTTGACGACGAAGCCCCTTCCCTCGAACCCTGACGATCGACAGCAAGTGAGTGGACACACGCTGAATCCTCATTCCATTTGTGTTCCCGCTCCAAAAGCATCTTCCTTTAGAGGAGCTTCACAATCTGACGATGGCTTCTCATGTGTTAGAGGCTCACTTTGGCTTTGAAACCCTTGTCGGCAACCAGAACTTGGACAAAAAAGAGTAGTACACGGCTTCTTGAACTTAACTTCATCACGGAGCCCCTCAACTGAGCATCAGAGACCTTTAAGACTAACTTCCCCTTTCTTTTTGCAGATGAGTCTTCTCTTCATAAAGAGCCCTTTTAAAATATGGGCTTCTTTCCTCCTATTTCCTAGCCCAACTTCGAAAGCGGGCCTTTTAATTTAATGCCCCTCTCCCAGCCCAAGTCTGCTTCTACCAATGGACTAGGATTAAGAGGAGATTGGGCCCTTTACTCTTGCTTTGAATTAAAGGCCTAATGCCCTTCCTCATCAATTGAGTAGGCCTTGTCCCCTCCGACCCAAACTTCGTCATCCTGCTTTGACCCAGTCGGCCTTAATCTCTGTTTGTTTGAATTCAAAATGAACGACGAGGAAGGTTGGAACCAGTTGCTCTCTACTTCCGATCTTCTCTTGCCATGTGTCCCCATAGGAATTGCTTCAGCCTTTTGCCTTTCTCCTCCCTTCATCATTTTGCCAGCTGCCCTAATAGAAGAAATTCTTTCAGCCATTGATCTAGTTCTCTTAACCCGTCTTCCACCACCTATCCACGAGGCCTTCTCATTCTTAGCTAATCATGGCATTAAACATTGATCATCTTGTACCAAAACTCCATAGTAGAAGGCTCAAGTAGTATTTAAGAATCATTATGTTGTAGGTTAGCCTTGTTTGCTCAAGCATTTATGCCTTTCAAATTTTGGGTGTATGCATTTCATGCCACTATGTATAAGGATGCCTAGGAGTTAGTGTGAACGTGTGACAGCTGCCAACGGTATGCATACATTCCCCGACCACCTTCGAAGTCCCTTACTGTTTTGGTTAGCCTTTACTCCCATCCTGAGTAGTCTAGAGGAAGGAGAAGAACTATACATGTATCTTGTTCTCTTAGACTATGCAGTTAGTGTCGTCCTGTTCCGAAAAGCCCCAGAGAATGGGTAAAAACTCGTTTACTACATGAGTAAGGCATTGGTGGACGTTGAGACCTGATACTCTTAAGTAGAGCAAATAATCCTAGCATTGCGTGTTGCTGCTAAAAAGCTCTGTTCATACTTCTAGGCACATCAAGTGACAATTTTGACAAATCAACCATTGAGGGTCACCTTGCACAAGCCAAATCTATCTGGACGGATGATGAAGTGGGCTATTGAGTTGAGCAAGTATGGCATAAATATAAATCACGCTTGTCACTAAAATGCTAGATCCTCGCAAACTTTATAGTTGAGCTACCCCAAAAATGGGTACAGATTGACATCATCGACCATTGGTGGATCTTGCATACAAATGGAGCATCACGAGCATTAGAGGCTGGAGTAGGGCTCATACTACTTTTTCATACCAGGGAGCCAATTGAGCAGTCTATCTACCTCGATTTTTTCACATGCAATAATGAGTCTGAATACGAAACAATTATAATTGGCCTCAAACTCGCCTTGGCACTTGAAACATCAAATATAGAAATACGAAGTGACTCCTAATTAGTGGTCAAGCAAATCTAGCGAGAGTATAAGGTCATGGATGAACGTATGCCTCACTAACTCAATGGTGTGGAATCCCATTTAGCCAAGCATATTCCTTGTGAAAAGAACAGAAAAGTAGATGCATTGGCCGGAGTTGCCGTCCCCTTGCCCATCACTAAATCTATCATGTTGCCAGTTTATGTCCAACTCTTGCCTTTTATTGCTTCAGAACGAGTCCATAATGTGGCCCATGCAAGTGAAGGGTGGATACACCCCATTGCCAATTACCTCTACACTTATAAAGTTCTAGAGGGTGGGAAACAAGCATATAAGCTCCGTATTCAGGCTCTTGGGTTTACTTTGATCAATGATAAATTGTATAGACGATCCTTTGGACGACCTTATTTGAAATGTCTGATCGATTCGGAGGCTCAATAAGTTTTGGCTAAAAGGCATGAAGGTGTATGCAACAACCACCTAAGAGAACAGACTTTAGCACATCAAGCCTATTTACAAGGCTATTATTATCCTACAATAAAACGAGATGTTGAGAATTACGTTTGTTGATGTGATTAATGTCAAAAGCATGCACTTATCCCTCGGTTGCCATCCGCCTGCCTTAACCCAATAGTCAATCCTTGGTCGTTAGCTCAATGGGGGATGGATATAGTCAAGCCATTACCAATTGGTGCAGCTCAGAAAAAGCTCTTGTTCATAGACACAAACTACTTTAGCAAGTGGGTAGAGGCTGAGGCCTATGTTAGCATCAAAGACAAAGATGTAACAAAGTTCATCTGGAAAAACATTATATGTTGATTCGAAATTCCTCATGCAATTGACACAAACAACGGGTCGTAGTTTGATAGTAGTACTTTCTGCGAGTTTTGTTCGAAATTGAAGATAAAAATTGTTTATTCAACGCCTCAATATCCACAAAGCAATGGGCAGACAGAAGTGATGAATAAAACGTTGTTAAATTCTTTGAAGAAACGATTGGAAGGGGCAAGAGGTAAATGAGTAAACGAATTGCCTAGCATACTATGGGCTTATAGAACCACCAGCAGACGGCTTACTAGGGTCACCTCATTTGCCCTTACATATGGAATGGAAGTTGTCATTCCCACCAAAATAGGGCTACCCATGGTCAAGACAACAGTACAAGAATCAGAAGCCAATGAAGAAAATCTTGAAGTGCACTTAAACTGGGCGGATGAAGAGCGTAAGGCCGCAGTTGTCCAACTAGCCTCTTATCAATAAATAGCAATGACTTATTACAACAAAATAATGCACCCACGGTTGTTCTATCCAGGTGACATGGTCCTAAGAAGAGTCTTTGAGAACACAGTCGAAATAAGAGTTAGCAAGCTCTAGCCCAAATGGGAAAGGTCTTATGTTGTACACAAAACGGGAGGAACAGGAGCATATTATCTACAGACACTAGACGGAACCGCCACTGCTACATCCTTGGAATGTAGCAAATTTGAAGAAATACTATCAATAAACAAGTTGTGCATAAATCATGTTTGTACTTCATTTTTGTACGGCTAAACAAGCCAGATTGTAAACGGCTAATAAGTCGGATTGCAAATGGCATGGCCAATATGACCCGAGCCATAAATCTAAAGAACATCAAGGCATAGCCTAAGCGGGACTAGCCTTAAAACTCTCATGAGAGAAAGACCAAATGGCCCAAGATACTTAATGTCACTCAAGGTCGAGTAATTTGAGCTGAGCAGTGAATATGATGATGCAAAATCAAATACAAAGGCAAATTTCACATGGAAACTCATTAAAAACTGTGTTCATTTGTAGTGCCTAAAAAAGGAAAGGCCAAAAGGCCGATGTCTATACAATCAAAAGGCCTAAGTGGCCAAAAGAAAGGAAAGTAAAAGCAATTGCATCTTAATCTTCACGGTTGATTGCTGCAGATCCATCTCCTGCTCCCAAGCCGTCTTCTTGCCCAACTCTCAAAATCCTCTCGAGTTGACTTACCCATTTTTCTACCTCGCCTAATGTCTTCAATTCTGATCACTGCAACTGAAATTGTGAACACCCATCCCCTATCTAACACCTTGATCAAAGCTGGAAGAACTGACCGTTCCTTCATTAAAATCCGCACCCTTGCCTAGCAAAGATCAAACAATTTCAACGTTCGCCAATCGATCTCTGTCATTGTCCCCCACTACTCCACAATTTTCTTCAGATGTTTCTCAGACCATAAATGAAAGGGCAATCCCCGTAATTCTATTCATCCTCTTCTGAACTTTCCCACGACTTCCTAATTTTCCCTTGGCGACCACCTTCTCAATTGGACTATATACCCCCCCTTAATCTTGAGAAACCTTAAATCTTGGAGAGAGAAATCTTCCTTTATCGTTTCTACAAAAAATAAACCTTGTTCCTTCTGAGAAGGGGATGATAGTCACCACACCTTTTTGCCCTAATCTTTTTGCCAGAGCACGACCAACCTCAACCTAGTTAACAAAATCTGTTGGACATTCACACACCACAGCTCTCGCCCACCTCCCAACTAGAACAAGGTCTCTTCTCCTCAGTCCTTCTTCTCTGACTACATTTGTAAAGGGCCGGTAAAAAGGACCCACATGTTTGTGGATAAATCTTTCCTCCCTACTTTGCCTTCCATTTTCATCTATATTCGAGAAAAGGACTACCAGCATTGAAGACAACGCGCTATTTAGTTGCTCCCAACCCTAGCCCTTCTCACTCTCAGGTATTACCAGGAAAGTTGACTTTCTATTGGAGGCGAACTCCGAAAGCCTTATAAACCTTCTATGGTTGTTAAAGCATACCTCTATTAAATGGACACTGGATTTTCCCCTGTATTTTCTGTTGAAACCCATGTAACTCTTCTGTTCGATGGCCTTCGTCAAATGTTCGATTAGCCACCCAACCTCTTCCTTCTCAAAACCTAAAGTGAAAACAAAGCCTCTACTGTGCTCTGTAAGCGAGCACAATTTTCCACCGGACTCGCCTTCAAGCCTAACCAAGAAGGCCTTCCTCTCCATAGAGACCTTCAATCTCCTTACCATTCTCTCTCAAAAATTGTTAACATTAATCATGATGATTTTGATCAAAAATAAAAAAAATAAAAAAATAAAAAAATAAAAAAATAAAATAAAATAAATAAAAATGCTACCAATAATATTTTCCCACATCAAGATAGTGGCAAACCATTTGCTATTCTTTTCCAATTCCTCCTTATTTGTAAAATATTTTCCCAACTTAGAATATCTTGTAATTGAATTATCACAATTCTCTCTATATCTTTTCCTTGAGTCAAGCTAACTCTTGCGTATAAATAGGCTGTAATTATTCTCTGATTAATACAAAAATTATGAACACTATTTCCAGCATGGTATCAAAGCCCCTTCTTGGGTTCTTTCTTCAGTGTTTGTTCTGATATAATCTAGCCTTCATCCTTAGATTAAGATGTTAATCTAATAAAAAAATTTCACTATGAGTATTATCCTTTATTTATCATTTTTTTAAAAAAATCAATATTTTTATCAATTTTCATTAATTTTTGTCTCATCAATATTTTTATCCAAATTTCCTCTAATATTTTCGATATGACCTCATATTTCCATAAAACCAAACTAATGATATTTTTAAAATTTTCGATATTTTAATCCTTGCTTTTTTGTGTCCACTATTTGGAGGGCTTCTTTTAGGTACTCCTTGTATACATCTTGTGTACTATCTTGTACTTTTCCTTGTTATTTTATTATACATACTATGTCATGTCATGCAAGAAAGACAGATTAGAACTTGGAAGTTCCGTGGCAAACCATAAGGCATGGGGCATAGGAAACAACAGTGGAAGCAACAACAACAAAGGCGACAATCAAGGGTTACAAGTTGTTGTAGTATAGCCAAATGCATAAAACACATGGCAATCAGGTGCTCTTAGACTACCAACCATCACCATAGAACAACTAGAGCACTTCTCTAAGTTTAGGAGTCAAAATAAAGCCATAAAACTTTCGAAAACCTAGCCCAAACAAGTAATTTCCTTGCTACTCTACAAACCAATCACTCAAAATCAAACCCTTCATCATTGATTCAGAGGCAGCTAACCATATGACAGGTTTGTCTAATTTACTTGGTTCATTTTTTCCATTCTCAGGTCACCGGAGGGTTAAGATTGTTGATGGATCTCTCTCATCTGTTGCTAGAAGGGGTTCAATACTTGTTCCTAATGACCTGACCTCAAAATTTGTTCTATATGTCCTAAGTTCATCATGCAATCTTATCTCTATCAGTAAACTTACTTGTTACCTCAATTGCATATCTAAACTCTTCCCAACTCATTGTGAATTTTAGGAACTGTGCATGGGAAGGAGGATTGGCAATGCTAGGGGCTTGGATGGATTGTTTATCTTTGAAAAGCACACCAAAGCTATAGTAGAAACTTTTTAGGGTCTCCAATGTGGAAATTCTACAACTTGAGAGAATAAAATAATTTTATTGCATCCTTAGATCAGGGCACCAAAGCTTTACCTATCTAAAGATTTTATTTCTTGTATTCTTTAAGAATAAAAATGTTTTAGATTTTCAATGTGAAAGTTTGTGAACTTGCAAAACTTCACAACAACTATTTTCCTAGTATAGTGTGAGGGGCCTCTCAAGAGAACAATTTTGAATGCTAGGCAGTTTATGACGTTGATACATGATTACACAAGAGTGTGTTAAACTTATTTGTTAAAAGAGTTTTTATTTTTTTTAATCAGAAGCAAAAATAAATTTTTATTGATGAAAGAAAGAGAGAAGGATGAGAGATCCTTCTCACGGAATACAAAAATTGATCAAAGTAAGAGATGGTTTTTATTTCTATTATAGATATTGTGTCATGATTTGAGCCAAAATATGTGGTCTAATAGCACATATTTGATATGATTTATGCATCATAAGCCACTCAAATCATTTGACTTCACCCAAATTGATGCTAAGGCCTTAGCCACGAGTTTAACTTGCATTTTGAATATTTATCTCAGTTTTAAGGGAAGAAAATGGTGCAAGTTGAACCACTTTAGATTTTGAAAGATCGAAAAAGGGTTAAATGAGGAAATAAGTGAGTCAAGACTCATGAACTACAAGGAAAGGCAAGACAAGAATATCACGAGTTTGGAAGATGAGGAATGACCATTACGAAGTAAGAAATAAGGCACACAAACATGGGAAATGATGTATGAAGCAAATTCATCAAATTGCATGGAAGTTTGGAAAGCCAGGAGTCCAACGCTTCAAATGCTATGTAAATTGGAGCATAAATGAAGAAATTATGGTTATTTGAAGACAACTGCGTAGAACTGAAAGACTATTTCAAAATTCAACTTATGAATTCGAAATGACCCCAATTTTGAATTCATCTATTGCCACTTTGATATTTCGCCTCCTCCATCTTGGGAATTACATCTAGGGCACTCCATCCGCCCTAAGTGGGCCCCACACATTTAGAAATCAACAATTTTCTTATTTTTTTAGTCATTTTTAAGTAATTATTTGTAATAAGTGGCAATGAGAGTATGTCATACGTTAGGTAATTGATGATATTATATAAACTCTCTTAGTTCTAGGGTTTACACATATTGGATCTTTTCCAGGAGTTTTGACATTGGAGGCGGAACAAGACGAGAACTTTGTTTTGTTTATTTCCTTCTTTGTTAAGTATATTGTTTTCAGTTCTTCTTGATTCAAATTATGGAATTTTACTCTTTTATAGATTGTGATTATGACATCAATCCATGAGAGGCTAAAAGCCAATTTAGGGCTTGAAGTATGAAAACCTAAGGACTAGAAAACCTATAGGGACAATTTATAATAATGAGATTAATTATTGGTTGAGTTACAATTTATCAATTTTGTTTTTACTATATCCTTGTGAGTTAGTTTAGGGAATGATATGGTGGGTCATCACCCGATACTAGTTATTCTTGGTAACTTTTGATCATTAGTTATCTTGATCTTCCCTATTGTTATATGTCCCACAACAAAGTTATAGAGAGTGGGAAGAGTTAAAAAGTCAAATCTTAAACTAATAATTCATCTTATTTATTTGATGGGTTAAGGAGTCTGTTTTTAAAAAAGAAAATTAGGTTTCAGATGCAATCTTGAGTTATAGAGCTCGGGTTGATTGCGAGCAACCAAGGATCCTAAAACCCTAAGATCATATTACTTAAAAGACCCTTGTTCTCTTTAATTTCTATACCTTAAGTTGGATTGTGGAAAGTCCCAAATTGAATTAATCAAATTTAAAATCAATATTCATTTTGTTATTAATTTAGTTTCCTTTACTAGTTCTATTTCATAAATGTTAATTCTCATATTTCTTTTCACTTTAGGATTTAAATAAAAGTGATTCATTTATACTACTATTGACAAATTCCAGAAGTCAATCCCTGAGAATGATACTCGGAAAACTACAAAAGTCGTAGTAGTTTTTTCTCTAATTTTTCTTGGCCAGAGCTACTAAGTATTAAACTTAAGTATTTTGGTACAATTGAGAAGATCAGTCATCTTATAATTAGATTAATCTCATTCTCACTACTAATAAGTAAACTGAACCAAACTATGTGGATTGGAAAAGGAATTTAGACATAGTACTCACTTTAAAGGAGCTAAAGTGGGTAACTTAGGAATTAGCTCCATCTCCCCTTAATGAGCATTTTACTCAGGAGGAGACTAATGCATATCGTTGTTGGCAAAGGGTGGATCAAAAGACCAAGACTTGCACACGTATGCGGGAGAGGAGAGGAATGGGGGTCCCTGCATAAGATGCGTGTGCAAACACACTGCACATTAAGTGTTTTCAACCCAAGCCCCCAAATTCCCATTGGAATGGGCCCTAGGGAACCTGTAAGGTTCCCTTTTGCCTCACCATAAGCTCAATAGGCTAAGGGAGGTGATTGGCATAAATACCCACTAAAGGTGCCCATCCATTTCCAATGTGGGATTGGCATTTCCATTCTTTTCCACTTTAAACACTATCACACACACACACTCTCAACCAACACTGCCAACATTGAAAACTTCTCTACAACTCTACATGTGATAGCATCCCCATAATGCCTTTTTCTTCAATTTGCCTTAACCTGTCACAAGATACCCCCACGGTAGAATGATGAGACCAATCTCCTAAGTGCATTCAATCGTTCACATACGACAAATGTTGATTATTAATCTCTCTTACCATTTCAATTTCCATTTGGAATTTCTAATTTTAGTAATTCACATTACGATAATTAAATGGAATTATCATAGAAATTTTAATAAACTAAGATCATTGCAGTGTGTGCTTTAACATAATATGGCATATTTATTAATCTCTCTTAAGCAAAATGATGAGACCAATCTCCTAGGCATTCAATCGTCCACATACAGAAATTGTTGATTATTAATTTGTCTTACCGTTTCAATTTCCATATGGAATTTCCAATTTTAGTAATTCATATTATGATAATTAAATGGAATTACCATAGAAAATTTTATTTTATTAGAAAAAAGTGATGGCTAAGAAACTCGAAGTTTGGCATATTACCTCTTTGGATCAAGTTGTAGACATTGTACCCGAAGCCTTATCAACAACTCATTTTGGTAAATTGAAGCGTTCACTAGCCATAGTAAGCTCGAAGGAAAGTATAATGAAAGTGATTATAGGATGTTCAAATATTGGTTTAAGAAGTTTGTTATGGTGGAATTCAAAGATGATGTTTGTTTATAGTTTTAGATTTACAAATACTCGTTGAAGTATGAGCGGGGGTGTATTAAGGGAACACTCTTGTCTAAAAAATATTGTTGAATGCAAAAGGAAATTCCTCTTGATGTCGTGTCGCAACGAAATGGTGTCTTCTACACTAATCTGGTAATATTTTATTTCTGAAATTTATGTCAGTATTAGATATTTTTCAATAAACCAGGTGACCCACAGGTAATTTTCAAAGGTGGGATCTTCAGCTGTGGCAGTGAAACCTTAGAAAGAGCATTCAGAGAGGGGCTTTAGTTGGGAGGCAGGCATGGCATCCATGACACACCTCCGCCTTGCTCTCTACACTCCAAGACTCGTCCAACCGCCAAGAACCTTAAGAAGACCCTCCAAAATCAAGTCCCAGGGCGGCGCCCACGCTGACAGTCCCGGTACCGCCACCGCCTTCTCTGCCAGCAAATGGGCCGATCGCCTCCTCAGTGACTTCCAGTTCCTCCCTCCGCCGCCCACCACCACCGCCGCTTCCGACCGTTCCACCGAGCTGACATCACTCCCGCCTCCCCCACTCGCTCCTCCGGAGCGTGATGTGTCTATTCCGCTCCATTTCTACCAGGTCTTGGGCGCTGAGGCCCATTTTCTTGGTGATGGTATCAGACGAGCGTACGAAGCAAGGGTTTCGAAGCCGCCTCAGTACGGGTATTCTCACGAGGCATTGATCAGCCGGAGGCAGATTCTTCAGGCGGCTTGCGAGACCCTAGCGAACCCTAGGTCGAAGAGAGAGTACAATCAAGGTCTGGCCGAAGATGAGGTGGAAACGATTATCACCCAAGTGCCTTGGGATAAGGTAAAAATCTTTTATTGCAATGTACATGGTTGGTCCTTTCAGTTCATGTAAATTGTTGCTTCATTACTTGATTAATTATGATTTTGGGTTACTGGGTAGTTTGATATGAAATAGAAGTTTGATTAATAGAACATTATATACATTGTGCATAGTTCGCCCATTTCTCAGTAGTTTAAGCTTCCGGGGTTAATTGGTATTTTAACATGGCATAGAGATTTGGTTAATATATGATTTATAATATATATATTTTTTTTATTAATTGGTTGTTTGATTTAGTATAGAGATGTAGTTAGTGTACATTATTAGGTTTTTCGGTTAATTTGTAGTTTGATACCATTCTTTTATACTCAATTTCATGTATATTTATCGACCCGGCACTTGATAACTCAAGTCTTTGCATTCACTGGTAGTTTAACATGATATTGAAGTTTTGGATTATTATATTGTTGGCTTATTGCTTAATAGGTTAAACTTTTGGTTTAATTTATAGTTTAGCATGATGCTTTTATGATGTGTTTGTTTGGTTGATTGAGAGTGTTGCTGATGGGATTGGGTGGGAATTGTAGGTTCCTGGGGCCTTGTGTGTGCTGCAAGAAGCAGGAGAGAATGACGTAGTGCTTCAAATTGGAGAAAGTTTGCTTAGAGAAAGGTTGCCCAAATCTTTCAAGCAAGATGTTGTGTTGGCGATGGCGCTCGCCTATGTTGACTTGTCTAGAGATGCAATGGCATTTTCTCCCCCTGATTTTATTAAAGGTTGTGAAGTGCTTGAGAGGGCTTTGAAGCTGTTGCAGGTAATAGTACTCCACATTTTCATATATATCTCTCTGCTTGCATTTGCATTTTCAAGTCATAACATTTCATATTATGTAGTTGTAACATAAAGAGACAGTAACCCAACAAACAAAGTTCAGTATTGTCTAAAATGCTAATCACTAGGAAGTAGGATTTCTCATGAAACTCGTTGGTTTATGATTATAATGTTAAGAGCTCAAGGTGACAATTTTCCAAACAAATGGATTATATTAAGAGGATAGCAGCTAAAATCACCAACCTTGAGGTGGATAATCTTTAATGAATTTTTCATTTAAAAGAAAAGAAGCAAATATGGTAGATTAATGTTAGTCAAAGAACAACAAGATGACCCACATACAGCGAAGGGACTGGATTTTTTTTTTTTTTTTTTGATAGGTAAAATACGAGAATATATTAAAAGCACCAGGAAAAGGCACAGAAAAGAGACTGGAAATTGCTAAATCCTATAAATCTTTATAATTTTTTTTTTTTTTTAAATAAAATCAAATGATATGTTCTTTCCTATAGTTGACTATTGATTACAATTTGTGTTGATCTTAGTGATAAATCATGAAACAACATGCTCTTAGAGACCTCAATCAATTTTTTTAAGATGCTTGCTATATGCTATTGCAAGAGATCACAAAAGCCAAATCTGAAAACAAAACCCAACCTGCCTACATACATGCTTTCCCAGTGACTAACCCTCTATCCTTCTACTTAAAGTACTTGGTGAAAGCAGATTCCAGAATTGTTATTGGACAAGTTTAAGAAGAAAGGTAATAGAATTTGTCTCTTGAATGTACGATTATGGTTATTCTATCTGGTTTAGCTTCTTTGATGACACTACAACAAAAATGCGTGCTCATTTGTCTCTTGTCAACTCAAAATTTCTTTGAAGTTTGTAATGGTTCATCATCAACATCTTATATGCATAAACATAACTATTTTGCATGAGATTAGTGCACAGTAATGCAAGTATACAACTATACCTTAGTTCTGTACTGTGCTCCTACTTGATGAAACCTTGAGCTTATAAATCTGTTCTCATGTAGGAAGAAGGAGCCAGCAGCCTTGCGCCAGATTTACAAGCACAGATAGATGAGACATTGGAAGAGATCACTCCACGTTGTGTTTTGGAACTTCTGGCTTTGCCCCTTAGTGATGAATACAGGACAAGAAGAGAAGAGGGTCTTCAAGGTGTTCGCAACATTTTATGGGCCGTCGGAGGTGGTGGAGCGGCTGCAGTAGCGGGGGGATTCACCCGTGAGGATTTTATGAATGAAGCCTTCTTATGTATGACAGCAGCTGAGCAGGTGACCTAGCAGATTATTTTCATTGAACCCATACTTGACCTTTTGATCCTTCATTACTCAACCCTCTCATTCATTTCTTTTCCTTTTGTTTCTTTCTGTTTTTCTTTTCCTTTTTTTCCCTGGAAGGTTAATCTATTTGCAGCTACCCCAAGTAATATCCCAGCAGAAAGTTTCGAGGTTTATGGAGTAGCACTTGCACTTGTCGCTCAAGCCTTTGTGGGTAAAAAGCCTCATCTCATCCAAGACGCTGACAACCTGTTCCAACAACTTCAGCAGACGAAGATAATGGCCCCGGGGAACCCTGTCTCTGCATATACTCCTGGACAGAACTCTGAGTTTGACTTTGCCTTGGAAAGGGGTCTCTGTTCATTGCTTGTGGGAGAGATTGATGAATGTCGCTCATGGTTGGGATTAGACAATCATAGCTCACCATACAGAGATCCATCTATTGTAGAGTTTGTTTTGGAGAACTCCAAGGATGACCATGATAATGATCTACTTCCAGGGCTGTGTAAACTTCTGGAGACATGGTTGATGGAGGTGGTTTTCGCCAGATTTAGAGATACTAAAGGTGTCCAGTTCAAGCTTGGAGATTATTATGATGATCCTACTGTCCTGAGATATCTTGAGAGGCTGGAGGGAGTTGGTGGATCACCATTAGCTGCAGCAGCAGCCATTGCAAGAATTGGAGCTGAGGCTACTGCAGTCCTTGATAATGTTAAGGCTAGTGCAATTCAGGCACTGCAGAAGGTGTTTCCTGTTGATCATGGAAATGAGAATTTGAGACGTGAAGATAGTGGGATAAATAATTCCATTCCTGTTGTAGAAAGTGAGGAGCCTTTGCAAAATCCTGCTAGAGATGATTCTGCCAACATAGCTGAAATTCCTAAGGAAAACAGTTCTGATGAAATATATGAACAAAAATTAATTACCGACAAAATAAAAGATGCAAGTGTGAAGATCATGTGTGGTGGTGTGGTGGTTGGACTGATGACTTTGATTGGCTTGAAGTATTTACCAGCTAAGAATAACTCATCCATTCTACGTAAGGAAGTTGGTTCAGCAATGGCATCTGATGTCACCAATGTGGGTACGATCTAATGAAACACTTTCTTTTTTCTTTTCTTTTTTTTTTGGTTAGATAATATATGAATCATTGGCACTCCAATCCTGAAAAGTGCAAAGATGCATTTGGTTTAGTTTATTTATGAAGTTTTACATGGATACTCTATGGAGTCAGTATTGTATGTAAAACCAACATATCCTGAGATATAGTTGCATTTGCCTATCATGAAAGTCCAGTTAATACAGGGCTTTGGCTTTCTCTGACTATTCTGTATTTATATGCTTGGTCAAATAAATCTTTCTTCTTTCTGATGATTTTGACACTAGTGTATCAGTTATTTATTTATTCATTTATTTTCTCCTTTGAGCATATTTACCTATTTAGTGGTATTTTTGGAGAATTTAGCTAAGCAATCATTATCTGCTTAATTTATGTCATTATTTTTTTCCTTCTTTTCTCTTATCATTTGGAATAGATATTTTTGTTTACAGAATCTTTTGAATGGCCCATAAGGCCCTATTTATGTCAATACTCTGTAAATTTTTTATGGCTCTGCCCTGATTTTTACCAGTTTACTGGATGATAACAAAATGACTCAAGTTTTGTGTGTGGTTTTTTGTAATGATGTTCTGAGTTCCCATATGGCCATGTATAAACACCCAAGAAGTCATTTCTTCGTTTATTGCAAGCTTGAGAGCTCTCTCCTCTCATCTCCTGCAAGATATAAGTAACGGTCTTATACTCTTTCGTCATTTTCTATAAAGCCAATCAAATAATATCTGTTTTATCTTTATATCATATTCGGGTTAACAAGGTGTTGCCTTTGAAAGAACTGAGCGACCCATCACTCTATGCCGCTCTGAGTTCCCATGCAGGCATATAGAAACACCCAATAAGCTTCTTCTTGACTTCTTGCTAGCTCGAGAGCTCTCCTCTCATCCCCTGCAAGATAAGGAAGGCTCTTATACATTTGTGTCATTTTCGATAAAACCAATGAAAAAACATCTATCTGAAATCCGGCAATTTTCTTTTTTTTTCTTGTTTACAACCTTCATCTTATTCATACACTTAGTGAGAAACTTCTTTTCAACTTTTAATGCAAATATAACCATGCAGGTTTGGTTGAAAATTCTGAGGAAGTACCCAGAATGGATGCAAGATTTGCTGAAGGTCTAGTTCGCAAGTGGCAAAGCATTAAATCTCAGGCTCTTGGACCCGATCATTGCCTCGGAAAATTGCCAGAGGTGAGAAAATCCCTAGTTTATTGGCATCTAATTCCTTTTGTTGATAAGATATCATTTTCATTCACATTCATTTTTCCTTCTGGCATCCGCCTCCATATCAAATAAGTTGATAATTCAGAATTATCAGAAAAATTTACTTACCTAGAAGAAATAAATAGAGACACCAATTCGAACTGGTTGGCTTTTCTGGGAAATGAGTTCCTTTTCCAGGAAGTTTATTTACCTAAAGAAACACACTTGTAGGATGGAAAACAATTCAAAAGAAACAGTAGAAAAGGACAAAAGGTTCCTCTATCTAGGTCAGAGACCAACACCATCTGAGCAAAATCATTGTTTTGGAGATTGCTTATTAAAAAGATTAAAATTGGGATGAATTTGTGGCACTTGTATCCTCAGCATTCTCAGAATGAAATGTTAATGACAATCCTGAGTACCAACCATACTCCTATGTCACATAAATTTTACTTTTCTGGGCTTGACCAAGGTACCCATTTAAGCTAGTGTTGGGCCTATTTGAAACAGGCTGAACACAGTTTATGTACTGGTATCTTGCTGTTTTATTTTGCCTTTGTTGTTTGAAGATAGTCATCTTGTGGCCACATGTATGAGATTGGTGAAGATAGTCTTCTTGTAGGGGCATAAACAGTGTTTGAAGATTGTGATCTTGTGGGCTATATGGGAGTATCTCAATCATTAGTAAGCTATTTGTTTGTCAGGGCACTTGTTTGATGTGTTTTTGCGCCTTTTTTTTTTGGTTGAACATCCTACAAGTGAGCGTGAGTGGTCACCACTTCATCAATGCAGTGGTGTTCTAACACTGAGAGCTACTGCAGGTTCTTGATGGTCAGATGTTGAAGATTTGGACAGATCGTGCAGCTGACATAGCGCAGCACGGCTGGTTCTGGGAATACACTTTGCTAAACCTGACAATTGACAGTGTCACCGTCTCACTAGATGGGCGACGTGCCGTGGTGGAGGCAACTCTAGAGGAGTCAGCCCGCCTAACTGACACTGTGCATCCAGAGCACAATGACTCATACAGCACAACCTACACAACAAGGTATGAGATGTCCTGTAATAACTCAGGATGGAAAATTACTGAAGGAGCTGTGCTCAAGCCCTAGTGTAAATACTCTCTCTCTGGTATCAGTTTCTCAATCTTATTCAAATTTTTTGTTCTCAATCTTCCATGCATTTAGGCCAATTTTGTTGTTACAGTCCATGGATATGGTAAGTTTTTGCTCATATCTGGCCCTCTAGGTTATTGTTTTCAGTACCCTGGAAAAACCCTTTATTTGGAAATAAGCCAGAGGTATGCTTTGTCTCTTGTCAGTTAAGATGTCCATGAAGAATCCAAAATGGTTTGGTAGCTGCAGTATTATTCTGAGTTTGATGTGGTGTTGACATCTTAATTGAGTTTGATGTGGAAAAAGGACGCTGGCGCTCATCTTAGATTAGGAGAAGTGTCAGGGAAAAGGAATATATAAAAATAATGGAATTATTTTGAAAATTATTTTAGGATTTTTTACATTTTCATATTTGTTTTTTTAAAAATATATATATATATATATATGAAAGAGGGATAATGTTTGAGAGAAGAAATATTAAATTGAAATAATTTTTATTTTCATTTTTTTCCTTTTATATATATACTCTCTTTCCTGTGCATCAACTTTCATTGGAATAGGGACTAAATATAATAGAGAATGATGATGACAAATGACAAATATAATTGAGAAAATTTAATGATAAGAAATATTTGGTTAGTAATGAGAAATAATTCTCAAATTACGGATGAAAATATATATATTTTTTTTATAAGAGAATAGGAGGATATTTTGTCAAAATGAGATTAAAAAAAAAAAAAAAAAAAGGAGATAGTGGGTTAAATTTGAAAATTTTGGTTTTTATTGACCATTTTAATTGAATAACCCTAATAATAAAGGTAAATAGGAAAAGCTCAAGAAATGAAACTAAGACAATCAACACTCAAGAAAAATGTAAAATAATCATAAAATAATAATAATTTAAGTTAGATGGTACCTCATATGGTAAAAAAAAAATAGTACCTTTAAATTTTGGCTTTTATTTTGGGAGAAAATGTCTTCAAATACACACTTTAAAATAATCATAAAATGATTATCTCAATATGGTAAAAAATAGCACTTATATCATTAAAAATTAATATGTATATGGATAAATATATTACTTTGATTGAAAAGTATACAAAATCTTAATTATTTTTACTTAAACGTACTCGATTTGAGGGAGGTGGGTTGAGCTTGTTTGAATGAATAAAGGGGGTGACATTGATCAAATCGATTCGCCAAGAACCGACCCATGACTGAATTGGATCGGAAAGGTTATCAATCAAAACTTGGATCGATCGGTCCAATTCGGTTTTGAAAACATAGTTTTTATTTTATAACATCATGTAATTTCACCAATTTTTTTAATACCCAAAAAAAATTACTAATATATATATATGTTTAAGAAAATTTATCAAACTAACACAAGAATAATATATTTTATAATTATCTAAGAAGATAGCAAACAATAATTTTAAATTACATAAACATGATGCAACTAATAAATCATTTTATTCATTTTCCAATTTGTTCATGCTCTAGATAAATGAATTTCATATAAAGCATTGCCACTTATGGTTGCTAAGTAGTTGCCATTTATGCCCACTTAAAAAAAATTGTTGTTATAGACTCCCATTTTTTTTACGTGTATCCTACTTGATAGTAAGACTTGTTTTTTATTAATGAAAAACTAATTTAAGAAAAAAAACAAAGTTGGAATCAACCACTTATTTCAGTTTATTTTTAAGAAGGAAGACAAAATAATTATGTGACTCCTTATTTAGAAAAATGATAAGTCCACAAATCAAAAACAAATTTGAGAATAAGGTTATCTATCATAAATATACAATAATTAGTTGTAACCAAGGATGAAAATATCGGTAATCATGGATATATTGGTACTTCAATTTTACGGATATATCCGATATATCGGAGATATATCGGCAGATATTTTGGAAAAAAATATCGATAAGCTTAAAATTGATCAAAATTTATAAAAATACAAGAAAAACTTAATAAAAATGTAATTAGAAGTATAATAGATATTTTAAAGTTGTTTTATTAAAGAATTTGATATATGTATAATATGATTTATCATATTTGATAATAATATCGTATGCATCGATAAAAATATAAATTTTATAAGTGTACATTTATTATTAAATTACATCAAATATTATTTCATAAAAATATTATGATATTTGATTATAATATGTCTAACTTAAAAATCTATTAATATTAAAATTATGATCCATTTAATTCAATTATATTAAATAATATAAAATAAATTATGACATATGTATAATTTTTTAATATTTAATTAATTCATTAATGATATTAAAAACACTATGAAGAAAATTATTATGATAATTTTTATATTTTTGGTAATCAATTAAAAGAAATTTTTGTATTTAATTATAAAATAATTATAATTAATTTGCTCTCTAAAATATTTTTTTAAAATTTTCTTTACATGATGACTTTGAATATATATTTTAAGTGCAATTTATTTAACAAAGGGCAAGCTTGCCCTGGTGGTTAGACATGTTGAACCCCAAATTCGAATCCCTTCAACAGCACAAAAAAATGGGGATTTTTGAGAGAGTATTGTAGCGGCGACACTGTAGCGCGTTAACCGGCTGATATTTCGGCGATTTTCATCTTTTTTTCCATTATTTCGGCGATTTATCGCCTGGAACCGATATATCGACGAAATATCGTGTCGACCCCTCCCGATACACGATATATCCCGATATTTTCCTCCTTGGTTGTAACATAGGTTATCTATCATGAATATAGAGTAATAAGCCGTAATACCTCTCTAAACTCGTATGTTTATGATTTCTATTAAACAAATTGAAGGAATTATGATAATTAATTAAATAATCATTGGTATACCACAAAAGAATAATAATACAAGTGTGCATGCAATAATGCAATAGTAAAAGTAAATCACTAGAATACACAAAGTTGATGCATGTGAAATAGACAAATTGATTTATAAGAAGAAATGCTTATTATTTCTAATATCACAATGCAATTTCAAAGAATTTCCAAATAATTTATTTATATCAAAAAGCAAATTTCAAATTAATGATTTCAATTGATTTATTCACAAAGTTTCAATTTATTTATAAAAGATTTGATTTTTTTTTTTCATTCAAGTTCAAATTTACTTTAAAAATGATTTTTCTTATTTTTTTATTGAGGGAAATTATTGCATGTAATTTCACTAAAAATGTTCAATTTGATTTTATTTATAAGAAATGATTTTTATTTACATTTGCTAGAAAAAGAATGAATTTTTGTGATTTTTATTTTCAAGAAAATATTTTATGCCAAATTTTATTTAAGAGAAGTGATTGGCTATCCTACAAAGTATTTTAAAAAAAGATTTTGACAAATTTATTAAAAAAGAAGAAGAAGTGATATTTACAAATTTATTTAGAATTTTTTTTATGAATTTATTTATTTACAATAAAAGATTCCATTAAAAAAGAAATTTTTACAACTTTCATTTACAAAATTATTTCAAAGCCAATTTTATTAAGGAAATGATGTTCACCACTTATATTTACAAAATTATTTCTGAAAGGGTAGCACCCATAGGGGTGAACAAGTGTATTTAAAAATTATAATATAAGGAATGAAATTTATTAACTTAGTTTTAAACATGTGAGATATTAAGGATAATTAGCACAATCAAAATATTTAGATAATTAAACAAGTATCAAAAGGAAACAAGTATTTTTTACATGGGAACCTTCGCACTAATTGTGGAGATAAAAAAAACTAAGGGGTTTAAGACCTCAAATTTAAATCCACTATATGAGTTCAAGTCACATGGATTTACCTAGCTACTTAACCTTAAGGACTTACTCTCCAAACCTTCAACTTGAGCCATGTCCATGGTGCAACAATTTCCAATTGCTCCAATGAATATGCCTTAACATTGTTGAAGGGATGCAGATCTTCAAACAACCCAATATTTAACACTTTTGAGTCCCTAAGAGATTGGGAAAGATAGAGCAAATTAGGTTGAGTCTCTTTCAATGTGTTCCCAAAAATCAACACACTATAAACATATACCAGTGGAATTGCAATCAATTTAGAAACTTAAAATTTTTGAAAAGATTTGGAAAGATTTCATATTAAAAAAGATTTGAAAAAAATTTCTATTTAAAATTCTTAATTTTAAATCCTTAATTTTAAATTTCTTTCCAAATTATTTTTATTATTTGGAAATATTTTTCTTTTAAAATTCTCAATTTAAAATCATTTTCAAATAATTTAAAAATATTTCATTTTTTAAATTTAAAAGATTTGGAAAAAATTTCTATTTAAAATTCTTATATTTTAAATCCTTGATATAAAATTCATTTTCAAATTATTTTTTATTATTTGAAAAGATTTTTCTTTTTAACTTCTCAATTTAAAATTATTTCCAAATAATTAAAACTTTTTAACCCAATTAAATCTTCCAATTTAACTCTACCTTATTAGAAAAACTAACTTCTTTTTAGTTAACCCTTTTTAGACTTACCTATAACTTTTTGGTTGAGCAAACAATAACCTTGAATCTTCAATAAAGAGTAAGTCACTATCTAAAAAGTTTTCTAAGCCAAAAAATAATTGAAATAAAATTGTCAACATACAATGTAGACATATTGTCCTAATAATCTCTCTATTTTGCAATTTTATGAGAAAACATCACCACATAAATCCCCCCAAACTCTCATAATGGAGTTTACATAACACTCAAGTACACTCATCTAAAAATGATTTGATGGAAGGCAATGCATCAACTTGTAGTGCGTATCTCCTAATCCTGTATCTTGCACACATAGAAACAATTATACCAAAGGTAAAGCATTGTGAGGGATAAAATGTAATCAAGGAAGCAAAACAAGATAGTGAGCTACACTTAATGCACTGAACATTGTTGAGGAAGCAAGATAGTACCATAAGGAAAAAAAAGAAAAAATAATCCTCCTAAGATGAAAAATCTTTTCCTAACAATGCAATCCTAAAAATCTTCCCCTAAGATGAAAAGTCTCACCCCTTTTAAAGTTATTAATTATCTTCCCTTTTTTGTCACAAAAATAGCAAAGTATGCATAATTGGAAATATAAAATATAAGAGAGAATATGGAATAACAAGCACAATCCAAACCAAACAAAATAAATAAAAGACAGAAAAAGTAAACTAAGCATTTGATGCAATAGGTAGAGGAGGAGGAAAAGAGCTCGAGGCAGCACTAGATACAACTTAGAGCACTTGAGTGCTAGAAGAAAGCGCTTGAGTGCTGGTGACAACACTTGAGCACTTTAACTAGAACTAAAACTTCCAAATTGAAATAGAGAGCTTAAAATAGGAAATTTGAAACAAAATAAAATAGGGTATAAATAAGAAAGAACTAAGGAACAAATGAGCAAACATCCCAGGGCACAATCATAATGGAAAAACTCGTTAAATTAGATTGAAAAATAATAAGCCAAGTAGAATCCCCAAATAGTATAAGTCAATCAAACAACAATGAAGGTTCAACTCCAAAGAACAAAGTTAATCCCAATTTTAGTTTAGAAACTCAATACTTAACTATCAATGTATAAGATGATCAACAAAGAAATATAAATATTGATGTTCAAGGGAATATGACTTACTGTCTAGTTTTATATTTCAAAATTGATCTCTTAGAAGAAATCAAGTCATGCCTTTGGTCAAATTAAGAACACATCTAGTCAATTTGTCCTAAGATTGTCGATTTTTTGTTTAATACAACCTTGTTGATTTACATACAACATAACTTAACTCCCCTTAAATTGATATCATTTTTTTCTTTTTCTTTTGAAAGTGGAGGCATTGTACACCATGTATCATTTGATTTTTCTTTATTTTTAATCATGGTTGCCTTTGTATCCACTTAAGGGGTGTTTCCAAATGTTGTAAGTGAGAGCAACAAATATTTGAACATTAAATCTTGTAAAGTATATGAGAGTTGATTCTTAGCTAAGGATTCAAAGTTTGCACTGACTCACTTTGGGAAACAATAGTAATGATCTTAGTCAAACAAGGTATGTAGATAATAAGATGTAGGCATGACAATTGATTAATGAAGTCAAAATCTACTTTATTAGTTAAACTTAAGAAGTCCCCTTTTGATCAAACACAAAGTGCGACGAATATTGATTTTCTACTATACAAACATGTTTATTTATCTTGAATTTTATACCTTAAAAGAGATTAACAAATATCTTAGGAAAATCGACATCAAATCTTGTAGATTTAATATATTTATCTAGACCAAACACTTGAGATATTATAAATCATTCTAGTAAGGCAAGTAAAAAGGGTATCCAAAATTACCTTGAGAAGAATTGGGTTAGGCCAAGGAGTAGAAAGAAAAAAAAAAAAAAAAAAGTAAAACAAGCATGAATCCTCAGGCTGACACCCAATGACTTTTAAGCAAAAGATACTAGAACTCCCCCTATGATAAACACTCCCCCTAAAAAAGAAACCTACTCTCAAGCTCACAAAAAATATTAAAAAATGATAAAAGGAGAAAGGACTTCTAAACAAAACATAGCTTTAGGACAAAATATAAAACAATAAAAAAAAAGTATTAGGCTATGGAGTAATGAGCTAAGTAGAGGTAGAGACTCCTAAAAATTTCCTAAGATTCGAATTCCTAAGAGGTTTTAAAGGAACATCTTCAAACATAATTAAGCCCTTATTTTGGAGAGAGAGAGGTCTTCTTTTTTTACCCAAATTTGCTTCAGTCTCAGACGTGTGTTAAGGATGTTTTTTTTATTCTTAGGCTTAGTGTTTATTGTTCTTCATTTTCCAATGTTTAGAATATTGTTTTTTAGAGAATTGAAATAATTCACAAGCCTATTTAGTTGAGACTCATATCTCTCAATAAATCTAATGTGACACCTATTTTGAGCATGTCTAGACTTCTTACAATATGTGCAATAAGATTGAGTACAAGAAGATGTTGCTTGGCTAGGGCTTCTTTACCTTTTACAAACATAGTGTCTCCACTAGTAGGTATTTCAATTTTATTAATACACCCCAATCCTCTTTTATCACCATGGGTTTTGCATTTGTCAAGTATTTCATTAAGCACTTTAGTTCTAGGAGAAAATTTTCATTAACTGAAGAAGAGGATTAAAATTTTTCAATCTCTTGAGTGAGAACACTTTCTTTCAAGAAGAGAATGATGTTTAGACTCAAGAAACTAAATTTTCTCAAGGTATTTAGTCCTTTCTTCATTAAGAGATTCTATTTTTAGCCTTGTGAACATTAAGAATATCATGATTTTTTAAATATTTTTTAATAAAATTCTCATACTCAATAGCAAGATTGTTCAAAAAAACAACATTTTGTTCATCAGTGTATTCACATTCATATCACTATCATGCACTGGAATGCAACAAAAGTTAAAAAGTCATTTTGATTATACCTAGCATCTTTAGAAGTCGTGGAATCACTTTCATCAAAATCTGTCACTCCGAGTGGCCTGCATGGAATTTTTAATGTCCTTGGGACTAGGACAGTCAATAGCAAAATGTCCCAAACCTCCATAATTAAAACATTTTATACTTTTACCTTTGGAGATTCCCTTATCCTTTTCTCTAGAGGAATTAGTAATTTGTTTTCCTTTTATCAAGTCTTGGTTTTTATTAGATCTTGTTTTAAGTATCATGGCTTGTTTAATTTGTTTAGCCATATGAGCAAGTTTGACCCTAGTTAAATCTTTAAGGTTTTTAGTTTTTTTTTCCTCATTCTTGGAAACCCTAAAAGCAATCTCTTTAGGCCTTTGAGACTTAAGAAGAGTCATTTCATAGGTCTAAATAAATTCAACAAGTTCATTAACTCTCATCGAGTCAATGTCCTTGCTTTCCTTTATAACAGTGATCTTAGGCCTAAATCTCTCTAGTAGGGATCTTAAGATTTTTCTTACCACTTTAGAATTAGGAATTTGTTCTCCTAAGTTAAAAGAAGAGTTCACAATGTCACTCAATTCTGAATAAAAAATAGAGAAATTCTTATTCTCTTATATTATAATACTTTCAAATTTAGAAGTGATCATTTAAAACTCTGACACTTTTATAGCATAAGTGTCTTCATGAGTCACTTGGAGAATATCCCATGCTTCCTTAGCATGAGTACAATTAGCTATCTTACGAACTCATTAGGACTAACACCATTGAATATACTAAAAAGAGCCTTAGCATTGACTTTACTTCCATCATTATCAAGTTTATCCTTTGGGTTTTAACTCACTAGTTTATTTCCTATTCATATCAAGCTTCAATGGGGCTCCCCATTCATACTCCACTAAATTCCATACCCATTCATCTTGCATTTTAATAAAATATTTCATTTGGACTTTCCAATGGGGATAGTTACTCCTATTAAAATAAGGTGGGCTATTTAGGGAAGCCCTAGATCTTGATTGTTCCATATTGGACTTATAAAATCAATAAAAATTTAATTTTTATCCTGCTCTAATACCAATTGAAACATTGTTATCTAGTACGGTAATACCTAAAGGGGATGAATGGGTGTATTTAAAAATTATAATATAAGGAATGAAATTTATTAACCAAATTTTAAACCGATGAGATATTAGGGATAACCGACATAATCTAAATATTCAAATGATCAAACAGGTATGCAAGGGACACAAGAATTTTTTACATGGAAACCCTACACTAATTGTAAAGATAAAAAACCACAGGGTTTAGGACCTCAAATCTAGATCTACTAAATAATATCAAGTCACATAAATTTACTTGGCTAAGTTACTCTAAAGACTTGTTTTCTAGAACCTACAACTTGATTAATGTCCGCAACACAACAATCTCCAATTGCTCCAGTGAATACACCTCAACCTCACTGAAAGGATGCAAGTCTTCAAACAATCCAAAATTCAACACTTTGAATCCTTCTTGAGAGATTGGGAATGGTAGAGCAAGTTAGATCGAGTCTCTACTAATGTGTTAAAAAAAAAAATCACATTTAGGTAGGGTATATATAGAAAAAAAAAAAACAAGTGAAATTAGAATCAATTTATAAATCATATTTTAATAAAAACAATTTAGAAACTTAGAGTTTTAAAAAGATTTGGAAATATTTCATATTAAAAAAAAAAAATTGGAAAATTTTTTCTATTTAAAATTCTTAATTTTAAATCCTTAATTTAAAATTCATTTTCAAATTATTTTTATTATTTGGAAAGATTTTTCTTTTTAAATTTCTCCATTTAAAATTATTTTCAAATGATTAAAAAAGATTTTATATTTTAAATTAAAATGATTTGAAAAAAATTTCTATTTAAAATTCTTATATTTTAAATCCTCAATTTAAATTTCTTTCCAAATTATTTTTATTATTTGAAAAGATTTTTCATTTTAATTTCTCAATTTAAAATTCTTTCCAAATAATTTAAACATGTTAACTCAATTAAAACTTTCAATTCAACCTTACCTTATAAAAAATAAAAAAAAACAAAAAAAACTAACTAGCCTTTAGACTTCCCTATGACTTTTCGATTGAGCAAATAACAACCTTGAATATTCAATGAAGGTTAAGTCACTATCTAAAAGTTTCCTAAGCCAAAAACCTAACAATTTTCAATCCAATTTTTGTTAAAAGAAAGTAATTACAAATTCTATTTCCAATCTAATTGTTATTAAAAAAAAAAAATCACAACTTCCATTTATAAAATTATTTCCAATTTGAATTTTTATTAAGAAAAGAATATTGATAAATTATTAAAAAAAAAAAAAAAAAAACTTGCAAACTCATTTGCAAAGGATGTTTCAATCCAACTTTTGTTTAGGAAAAAGAATGATTTTTAATGAAAAACAAAGCACTTTACAAAATTATATATCAAAATACTTCATTCCTTGTCAAAAGTTATTTTTCATTCAATTTTATAAAAATATTTTATTTTTATTTATTTACCAAAAATTGTTTTTTTTTCCTTGTATTCAGTAAAAAAAATAATAAAAATTAGGTTGTTTTTTTTTTTTTAATAAAAAGATTTCCTAAACTATTTTGTTTAATAAAAATGATTTTCTGATTCTTTTATTGAGTGAAAAAAAAAATCTAGACTATTTTTTTTATTATAAAAATGATTTTTTTGGGCCTATTTTTTATTTTAAAAAAATATTTTCTGGGTTATTTTATTTAAAATAAATTCTGGTCATGTATTATTTATAAGGAAGTTTTTTGTAACCTTCCTTTCATTTAATGAAAAAAAATTGTGCATATTTCATTGAAAAGAAAATTCTCTAAACCCTTTTTTATTTAATAAAAAAATGGATATATCTTAATGAAGGAAAATTGATTTTGATTTATATATATATATAAAAATAGCTTAAAAATATATTTTAGATTTTTTGCTTTACAAAAAAAAAAAAAAGGTTTTAGAATTATTAAAGAAAAAAAACTCACCTTTTTTAAGGCAACTACGAAATGAAAAACTGGTTGGTGGTAGCATGATAGGGTAACTGTAACTGGTAGTGGCGCCATGATGTGGAGAGAGAGAAAGAAAAACAGAAAAAAAAAAAAAAAAAAATGGTATGAGTATGGCATAAAAAGAGAGAAAAATGTGAGGTGGAGATGAAGATAAAGGGAGGGTGTGTAAGAGGTGCATGGGAGGGGCAATGGCTGATGTCATGACTGGTCGATGCTGTGGCCAACGTCGATGGCTAGTAATGGTCCGATGAGGAAGGATGGCATGGAGGTTAGAGAGAGAAAATTAGAGAGAGGGAGATATGAAGAGAGATGAGGATAGAAGGGGTAGAAAGAAAAGGATGAAGGAAGAAAGTGGTTAGAAAGAGGGGAAAGTGGGAAATGAGAGATGGGAGAGAGACGGTGGGGTTGAGAGAGAGAAAAGAGAAAAGTTAAGGAGTGGGAAGAAGGTATAAAAAGTGGGTATGGGTTAGGTTTTATTTTCTTTTTGTTTCTTTATTTTTATTTTTACTTACTTTTGGAGGTCTCCAAATATGGCTTCAAATATGCCATTTTTCGGTAGAATTCACTGTAAGGAATGTGAATGTTGGAGTAAAACAAAAGCATGAACAATGAGTGGAACGAAATAAACTATACTGAAGAGCATGAAAAACCACCAAAAACATCCTAGTAGAACTGGGCTCGCTTGAAGCAAAAAAAGAACAAATGAGCCTAAAACCCTAAGAAAATGATAAAGAACAAGTCAAGCAAGGAATGGGGACTCCTTTGGTGCCTTTAAAATTACATTTTGGATCCAAGACACCTTTTGAAAGGTTTCCAAAAGTAGCTCAAAAATTGATATCAAAGTCGAGTAGCAGGCAGACTACCAAAGAGTAAAAGAACAAACACGTATAGAGGGAAATTTACATGTGTATTATACAAGGACACCAAGGAGAAAGATGAGATATTTGTGTGAGACTTAGGGTGGACTCTACTCGAGAAGAAACTAGAATGATATCTATAAGGAACTCCAAAGACTTTACTACCAAGAAAGGAAATAAATGAGTTAACAGAAGAGAGAATAAAGAAAGAAAGGAAATTTGTGACTAAGAGAAGAATTTACCTAAAATATATAGAATGATGGGATGCAACTTGAGGTTTGAGATCACCTAAAACATAACAAGAAATGTAGGATAAGAAGACCTAGGTTACAACCACCATGACTGGAACCACCTAAAACTTACTCAAAAGAAAGGGATGAGGTCAATGTTTGAAATAACGCAAAACACACTAGGAAGAAAGAGGCAAGATCAATGACTGAAATAATATAAAAATAGAGGGATGTGGTTATGATGATAGAAATCACCTAAAAAATGATGGACACAGTCATGATAATCAGAATTGCCTAAAAACAGAGGGACTCGGTCACGATAATTGAAATCAACAAAAAATAAAGGGATGTGATTGCAATGATTGAAATTGCTTAAAAATAAAGGGATGAAGTTGTGATGACCGAAATCACCTAAAAAAAAGGATGTGGCCATGATGATCGGAATTGTCTAAAAACATAGAGAAGCGATCATGATGACCAAAATCTCCTAAAAACAAAGGAAAGAGATCGTGATGACCAAAATTTTCTAAGAACATATGAATGTAGTAGTAATGATCGAATTTGCCTAAAAATAAAGGGACACGATCGCGATGACCAAAATCGCCTAAAAATGAAGTGATGGGGTTTTGATAACTGAAATCATCTAGAAAATGAAGGGCATAGTTGTGATGAACGGAAACGCCTAAAGACGAAGGGATGTGGTCACGATGACCTAAATATCCTAAAAATAGGGAGACGCGGTCTTGATGACCGACATCACCTAAAAGTATAGGGACACTGTCGTGATGATCGAAATCACCTAAAAATATAGGGATACAGTTGTAATGATTGAAATTGCCTAAAAAAATAGGGACGTGAATATAGTGACTGAAATCACTTAAAAACATAGGGATGTAGTCGAGATGACTGAAATCACCTAAAAACATAGGGACGATTGTGGACCTCGCATTTCCACTCATGCACTCCCACTCGATGACGAACTCGCTTTTTATTTGAAAATGATTTACTTTTTAGAAAATGACTTGGAGTCGCCACTTATTTTTTGTTTTATTTTTAAAGGATAAACAAAATAAGAAAGAAACCCTAAGTGTGACTCCTGAAGGAAAAAGAGGTCTGTGAAAAACCGAGTCTGGGCTCGGGGATCAAGTTACTTATCGGGAAAGTACGATAAAAACCGTAGCACCCCTCTAAGCCCCTAAAATGGGTCTCTACTAATAGAATGAAGCACGTGTGACAATTGATTGATTAAACACGGATACCCGAATGAATATCAATCAAAACAAAATAGTCAAATGAACAAGAGAAGCAAAGAGTGTACCTGAGTGATGAGCTAATTTGCTTCATGTCAACAAAGGTTAGTAAACAAAGACAGAATAATCACATGCATGTCGTAGAGTGGAATAAGTCAATTGCGTATAGCAATCAATAAAAGATGGAAATTGAAAAATAAATAAATATGAAAAATTGGAAATTAAATTTAGAAATTGAAATTTTGAATAATTATTTAAAGATGGAATTTTAAAAATAAATAAATGAATAAATAAATAAAATAATAATAATAACGAGAATAATAATGATTAAATAAGTAAATGCGAAAATTGGGAATTAAATTTGGAAATCGAAATTTTGAAGAATTAATTAAAGACGGAGTTTAAAAAATAAGTAAATAAATAGAATAATAATAATAACGAAAAATAGAAATGATTGGATAAACAGTTGCGAAAATTGGAATTTTGGAATTTGAAAATTGAATTTAGAGATTGGAAATTTGAAGAATTATTTAGAGATGAAATTTTAAATAAATGAATAAATAAAATAATAATAATAATGAAAATAATAATGATTGAATAAATAAATGAATGGAATAATAATAATAACAAAAAATAGAAATAATTGGATAAATAGTTGCGAAAATTGGAATTTTGGAATTTGGAAATTGAATTTAGAAATTAAAAATTTGAAGAATTATTTAAAGAAAGAATTTGGAAAAATAAAATTTGAAAATAATTAAAATTTTGGAAAGTCAAAGTTTAATTTTTAAAAAATGGGAGTTTTTGAAAAATTAAATTAAAATTAGAATTTTGAGAAATTAAATTAAAACTGGAGTCTTAAAAAATTATCTTAAAATTAAAATTTTGAAAATGAAATCTTTAGCATCAAAAGTTGGAGAAAATTAAGGAAATAATGATAATAATAATAAACATGGCCAAACGTGTACAACAAGTCCTTTTAAGGAATAAACAAATGAAAAGAAAGACACCACAAACCCATATTTTACATGAAAAACAAACACCATGCTGCCACTTCATCACCTAACCCCCATTCTCACCACCATGCATATTAAACACTTCCATTTTTGTTTCAATCTTCTCTCACACCCTCCATATTTCCGCATCTTTATTCTTGTGAACATGAGTAAGACATGGGTATATAAAGAAAAATAAAGACATGGGTGGTGACGAGCATGAGTGGGTATGAAAGATATGGATATCCTTGGTGGAATGGGTAGTGAGAGGCGGCAAGGGAAGTGGGTTTAATGGAGGATGGAAATACGGCGGTGAGGGGAAATGGGTATGGTGGTTAGAGAGAGAAACAGGTACGAAGGGTCCCATGCATAACGAGGATGAGTGGGAAATGGGTATGGTGGTGAAACAGTGTGCATGAAGGATATGTGGTGTAGAGGAAATGGGTTCGATGGGCCGAAGGTGTGTTCAGCGAAAACAGCGTTTCACGCATGCAGGGTATGGTCCAACTCTGGAAAATGATCCATGTTGTTGGGAAGCCACTCCGGAATCAGCCCTGGACATATTCAGTGAACCAACTGGTTGCTGAGATGCAGATGGTGATGATAACTCAGGCCACTCTTTCAAGCCTTCCTTGGATAGATGACCTTCAACCCACCAAATAGACAAGAGGGCAATGTCTCCCAAAGACTCTAATGCTGATCTCTCTCAGAAACACTCCAAAAAAAAATGCCAGAAACAAAAGGTAAAATGAAGAAAAACAGAGCATGTACATGAGAAAGGAATGATGTTGCATTTAGTTCCATTTCATGATGATCAATGAACTGGATACAGGTGGAAAAAATCTCACAAAGCAAGAGCAAGATTTCTACTCATTAAATTCAGGGAAAGATTAATACATCAAGTATTTTCCAGAGAGAAACAAAGACATCAAAACATGAGGCCCTAACAGAGCACGCACATAAAAAACAGGTATAGCAGAGCAAACAAATGGCCTTTGACGTCCACACCAATCAACAAATGAACCCGAAAATCATCAGGAAACAGGATAAAACAGTCGAAAATGAGAAAATGCAAAAGAATGCTGAGATCGTACCTGGATCCAAACTGACAAGTTTCTCCCCTGTTTCTTTTTCAGTTTCTCTCCAAGGACCCTCTCGGTTCTCTCTCCAGCTCTACCAAAAATCCTTTTCTCTCCTACAGTCCCCCAAAAGCTCAAATCTCCTTCCCCTGCTAGCTTCTTCTCTTCCAGAAAATGAAAAAAATTCCCCTGTTTCTGTCTTCCCTCTTAAGGTGTCTTGCTCTCCAAGCTCCAGAACCAGCCTAGAAAAATGCCCCCCCCCCCCCCCCCCCTCAGTAAACGAAAATATCTCCTCCTATATCCCCCCTCCTCTCGTTCTTGCTTGCTTCCCAAGTTAACCTCCAAAATATCTCCCTGCCACCGCACACCAAAAAAGTCTCATGTAGCCCATGTAGCCCCCTTTTCTGTTCAGTTCTGTCTCCTCTGTTTTTTCTTTGGGCTGCCCAAGAACGGCTTCTTCATTAGCAGCTTTCTTTCACTTCCAATCCCCCCCTTTTGCTGCCCAAGAACGACTCCTCCTCGGGGTGGCCAGGAAAGATAATAAAAATAAAAATAAAAACCAATCCCATCTGAGGGGGGTCTACAACGATCATGATGATCGACATCACCTAAAAATAGAGGGATGCGATTTCAATGACTAGAATTGCTTAAAAATAGAGGGACGCAGTCACGATGATTGAAATCACCTAAAAACAGGAATAAGAAAAGGAATGTAGTTTGCAACTGACATCACTTAAGATAAAAATAAGAATGAGTAAAGGAATGTGATATGCAATCAAAATCACTTAAAACCATATGAGAATGGGAGAAAGGAAGTGGTTTGCAAATGAAATCAGCTAAAACCAAAATAGGAATGAGTGAAAGGACGCAATCTATAACCAAAATCACCTAAAACCAAAATAAGAATGAGAGAAGGGACGTGGCCTATAACTAGAATCATCTAAGACAAATAGGAATGAGTGAAGGAGTGTGATCTACAACCAGAATCACTTAAAACAAAATAGCAATAAGTAAGGGATGCAGTCTGCAGCCGGAGTCACTAAAAACTAAAATATGTATGAGAGAAGAGACATGATCTGCAATTGGAATCACCTAAAATAAACTAAGGGACATGATTTATAACTGAAATCACTTGAAAAAAACTAAAAAATGAAAAGATGAGATGAATTTAAACAGATCCTAGGATGACATCGCAATGACAAGAATCCAAAGGAACTATGGAAAACTAAGATAAATGATGTTAACAAACTTGATGAAAATGGGGTATACCCCAGTATTATAGCTCCCAAGAATCAACAACCAAGTTGAGCAAAGGTGAAGTCTACTGAAGATAAGACAATCTCAAAGCATGGGGCATGCCTTAATAAGCAATGATGATCAACATGAGGTGTAGAATGTTGAAACATGAGACGCTATAGGATATACTTAACAATAATGTAATGAGAAAAGTCCAGTCTCTATAAAAAAAAATGCAAAATAGGACCATACATCATTGAAACCATGCTAATAAAATTAATTTAAATGATGGATATAAATAAATCTAACTAAAGGCTTTGAGTCTAAATGGAAGCAAGTTAAGACAAAATGTGTCAACTATCAAAATTAAAAGATCATCATAAGTACATTGATAATCTAATAGACCTTATCATAATGGAAAAGTACAAAAGGCACAAGAAAGCTCGACTAGGAAATAGGAGAACGGATTCACATCCTCCTCTAATCAAGAAAGTGGTATAAGGTCATGTGTAATGATGAAATGGGATAGGTGGACTGAAAACAAGATTTAGTGTTTGGGTATCCCAAACAAAGGTAAGTGGTATCCCAATCAGATTAAGTCGCCAAGAAGATTGAACCCAAAGCATCGTCAATATCCATAATCCATTGAAAATCTCATAGGCAATTTGTTATATCTCAATCCTAATGAATTGCATGAGGCAACTAAACCCGGTATAAAATAATACTCTCTAAAATGACAATGCCCTAGTATGAAAGAATGTCAACATGAAATAGCTCAAGGATCCTTATATCATTGGTCAGATACTCCAGTGTAGAGAACAAATTTGATCATTCCTAAAAGATGGTTATGCCTAGTATGAGGAAGTGAAAGAGTAACAATGAGCTAGTGAAAATGCCGTCTGACATGGCTATGCCTTATTATAGGGTGATGCCTCCAAATCAAGGGCTATACTTTGTATGCAATCATCAAACCAATATTAATCTCAACTCCAAATGCTAAAAATGGATATATCTCAACATAATCCTAAGGACTCCTACTCCATCATGCTTCATAAGAAAGAATAATCTTACTAGGTCTATCATACAAGCTCTCTGAAAAATTTGTATCTCAAAGTAAAATATCATCTTAAAAATCAACCATCAATGAGAGAGGTATGCCCAATGTAAAGCTCTTTGAGGTGGTCATCCATTAATGTAAACCATCATCTCGAAGAACCAATCATTAATGAAAGAGGTATGCCTTAGTGTAAGTCATCACCTCATAAGTCCTGATCCATCATAATCTAAGTGATCTTCAATCAATCTCAATTATCGCCTATGTGTGAGCTGTCAAACACAATGCATGGTGTTATAGCCTCAAGGTGGTCTCAAGACTCGGGACCTAACGTAAGATAGGGTAATAGGGTCAATGAAATGAAAGAAAATTAGGCTCAATAATCCCAATGATAAAATCCCCCACGCCTCTAGCATACACATCGCAATAGATAAAGAAATTTCCAAGGTCATGGACTTCACAGATACTCTATGATACAAATGATTGATTACATAAGAAGATCAATATCATTGAATCACAGATCATGAACCAATAGAAGTACTACACAAGTATATAATCATCCAAATAACTGAATCAACTAAACCAAAATGATAAGAATGAGACTCTAAAATAGGCTTATAGAAACTAGAGGAACAATACAAAGGCTACAGGTAAAATAGACAATGTCGATGGATGATAACTTGATGCACGAGGAAAAACCAAGGATATGACCAAGGTAAACAAAGGCAAACTCTAAATGAGAACTGTAATAAAGTATATGAGACGCAAAAAAAAAAAAAAAAAAGTCACAAATAGGGATCAAACCTATAGCTCAAAAAAAGCGGATGTACAAGTAGAAGTGGAGATATATAATGGGAGGGCCAAAATTATCACACAAGATGTCTACAAAGACAATGATCATGTCTTTTTTATTTTATTTAATAATCAAATCATTGAATCTAGGGAACATATACAACGAACCCCAACATAGCCTAATAATAAGCACGATATATACATACAAAAAGGTAAACTCATATTTACAAATAAGAACCCATGATAATGGAATTATGAACATTGACTCGAATAGAAATAACAAATATCGAGGGAAGATATAAATGAAAGAATAAGAAGGAATAAGAAGAACACAATAAATACAAAAGATAGATGACCTATGAAGTCCATGATCAAGGCGATCTCATCCATGAACAAAGTGTGTTAAGAGGCCCCTACTCAAGGATTGAGAGAAGAAAGTAAGTAAGATAGAGATGAAAAAGCTAGTGTGTACATGGCTCAATTGGCTAGCAAGGGGTAACTCTATATGTAAGGGTGATCGGACAAATAGGCTCATGAAACAATGGTCACCCATCATTTGACCACAACCCTTATCATTGTGCTCTTAAGATCTCACATGGTCAACAAAAAAGTGATAAGTCATGTGTAAGGCCTCACTCCAGATGCTTCTTATAAACCTCAAAGATGATCCTCTCAACAACAAAATAGTCAACATCTCATCATGTAATTAAACCACTTTCTCATCATAGTCAACCTCATCATTAAGATCTTCCTCGGCTCTAATCCTCTCAAACCTTACCTAACTAGATCAAAAAAGGGATGTGAAAAGCTAGAATAAGTAAGGATGGAAAGGTCATGCAATTGTGTTAGGGGGTAATGTCATACAAAGCTCAGAGTAGGTAGGTCCATAAGGTCAAGGTGTGGAAGGTGTGAGATACTACTATGATCATAAGACAAATGGGTCACAGTCCCGAACTCCCTAGGTGAATCCTTTGGTTCTAGGCCAATAAACTTAATATCCTCCATTATTGATCAGACTTAATGATCATGATGTGCAAGTGAATAAATACCTTAGATCAAAAGTACAATACATACAAACACAAAAAACAAACATATACTCATAAAAAAATAATAATAATGTCACTAATGAATTGATAAGCACATCATGTGAAATAAAAGATAACAAGAATAGAACTTGACATAGATTACATACTCTAAATATTAAAACTAAAACAAGACTCAAAAACAAAAGGACTCAAGTGATCCACTAAAACTATAGTCCCAAGGTATATCAATAAAGTTTATAAGATCAAGGCGTCACATGAACATCAATGTCCTCAAGTGTTCAAAACATAATGATATAAACCCGAAAGAAGAGGAACTGCATGTGTGGAATAGGTTGGAAGAGGATTGGTGGTTGTATATGGGCTAGACAAGTTGACAATGTCCTGATCCATCAAGTCCTGAATGACATTGTGAAATGTCGAACAATAATTAGTAGTATGTTCTTGAGTTTGATGAAACAAGTAATGCTCATGAAAATGTTGTGGGAGAGGCTCTGGTAAAGGTCCTGGTACTAATAGAGTAAAATCCCAACATCTCAAAGCTTTTAGAAAGCTTGAGTCAATGTCATGCCAAGTGGAGTATACTGTCTCTTAGACCTTTGAATATATGGTCTCCATAGCTGGGGAGCAATAACTCTTAGTTATGTTGACTATGGTCTCATACCAATTTGAGCAATCATAGGCTGATAAACAAATGAATGATGAATGAAAGGCTACTGGTATTGGTGATGTGGATGAGAAAAGAGAGGTCTCATTGTCTGGGGTTATGTGAAAGTAGGTTATTTTCTCTTAGAACTAATGGTGTTAACCTCTCCTAATCCCTCTGAAGTCTCAACAACTTTTTTCCTCTTAGTATCAGAAGAGGAAAAAGTAGAATCTGGTCATAAACTTTTGGATATGCCCTCTTCTACACTAAACAAAGCCTAAACCAATGATCTAAAATCTACAAAAAGGATATTTATAAGATGTTAGGGAAATTTAGGCTGCAAGCTCCTCAAAATCATATCTATTTGATCTCTCTCTATAGGTTGCTCGACCATCTCTATAACTTTCTACCTCTAATAAGAGATGAAAGAAGTAATAGGCTCATTCAATCTCTATATTAGGAACTCAAGCTCTTTAGGATAATGTTCACATCACTGTTGAACGAGTACTATCTTAGAAACTCCTACACCAAGTCTTCCCAAGTCCTCCAACAAGATGACTCTAATGAAGCATACCATCGCTTTGCAACACGACTCAATGATAATGGAATCAAAGTAATCAATTATATCTCATCTAAACCAAGAGCTCTCATAACTATGCTATAAAGTTTAAGATGAATATGGGAAAACCCAATACTAGTGTACCACTCAATGTCAAGCATCTTGAACTTTGCTAGCAAAGTGGCCACTAGCATACCATCGAAATGATCCCATGATATAGTCCTCTCATAGACTCTCATATGCCTCATCCTCTATTCAAAACGATCCATACGGGAATAAGGATCCTTAGTGACAATAGCTGGTAGAACAATGGGAGTAAAAACAATAGTATGATCATGTAAACTAAATAGTGTGGCATGTGAAATTGTTATCAAAATAGGTGAAGGTAGTAGTAGTGGCATTGAATCAAATGGTTTGCTCTGTTGCCTGCCAATCCTCTAGCCTAAACTGGCCAATGCCTCTTAAATCGAAGCCATAATAGTCGTAAACTAATCAACCAAAACTGATTGTGGATCCATCTAAAGTAGCTTTGAGATACTATATAACCTTTCTCTAACTCAAATCCAAGGAATTGGACCAATACTAGGAATATAAATGGACTCTTACAAAGATATAAAACAAAATGACTAAAGCACAACGCACATGTTGACACATGATGCTAAAAATGATGTAATGCAAAGTAACACACAATGTATGAACTCGAGAAAACAAACGAAAACTAGATACACAATAAAAACTCTAGAGTTAAAAAGGAATGAATGTTGGACTTTACAAACTAAAGAAGCTAACACTACCTCGAAGAGTAGTTCGATTGATATTTTAACCCATAATAAACATTGAGCGCACCAAAAAGGAAACCACTGGAAAAGGTGTGGGATCCATACTAGGACTAAGTGGCACCAAAGGTTCAAATACACCTATGTTTAGGAAGGAATCCTAGTCAAAGGTTCTAAAGCTTGTCCTACAAGGTCAATGCTACTTTTTGTCTTTTTTTAAAAAAAAAATGTTAAAAATGATCCTTAGTAAATGCGATTGTTTCCTCTGGTGCTTCCATGCAAGGTAGTCATCACCTCTACACATGCACTACCTCAACATCCTAGGGGTTTTCCTAATAATGAAGTTTATTTTCTAGTTACCATGCCTCATAACTCTCAACACTCAACTAAAATGATCTAAAGTGCATAGTGGGTGGTGTAGGTGCATCTGAAAAACCTACCAAACTACATTGAAAAAGTAAACATATTGGTCACACATTTATTATAAATCTATTCATAGGCTATATAAGTCTTTAATGATCAAAATCTTGGTAATGATGGCTTGGCGATCTCCTCTAATGTGATGTTGATGATGTGGCGATGCTTGTTAAGGCATCATGTTGATGTAATAAGGTAAAATTTGACAAGATAGGATGATGTAGCAGAGTAAGATGAAGACAAGGATAAGATGACAAGATAAGATGATGATAGGGTGGAAATAAGGTGGTGAGAGTGATGATGTGGTAAAGAGAGATAATGGAAAGATAAGAAAGACATGGAAAAGGTGAAAATGTGATAAACTACTCCAAGACGACAATCTCATGATGCTGATGAAGTTAGAACAACGCTCCAAATGCTTCCCAAACATAGATGTAGTCAAGACCCTACTCTTAATCACTAGCTTGATCGGAAAAAATAAGCAAAGTATCATCTCATATCAAATACAAGATTAAGGGAAAATAGGTCAACAAATACTACGGAGTTGGAGATAAGAGAATAAATGTGTGTCCCACAAAGACAAACAAACATGTATCATCCAGAAGAAGAGTAGTCATACAACAGTCAGTCATGTAAAACAAATATATACAAACATGAACAAATATATACAAGTACACATGAGCAGATATATACACGAAAACATGAGGAGATATATATAGGTACACATGAGCAAATATATACAAGTATGAGTAGATATATACAAGTGCACAAGAATCAATATACAACAAGGCACAAACGATATAGATATAGAATAATCAACATGTCAAACTCTCACATTCCTTAAAACAAGTTACAACAAAGGCACAATAAAAGCATATCCATTAATCAACTAATCAAACACCATATGTCCATCAACTTGAATTCAAGCCAAACCCCCTAAACATCCCCAACAAAGTCACCGTTTTGTGGACCTACATTTTTCACATGCATCCTTACTCAATGGCGAGACTTGCTTTTTATTAGTGAAAAACTAATTTTTAAAAAAAACATTAAAGTTGCACTTATTTTAGTTTATTTTTAAAAGGGAAAAGAAAACAATAAAGAAAACAGGTGACTCCTTATTTGGAAAAAAGACAAGTCTACAAACAAAAAACAAATTTAGGAATCAAGTTACCTATCAGGAAGGTATAGTGATAAGCTGTGACATCCCTCTAAACTCACATATCTACCGTCTCTATTAAATAAATTGAGAAATTATGACAATTAATTAATTAATCATGGAATACCACAAAAGAATAATAAAACAAGTGTGCATGCTATAATGAAATAGTGAAAGCAAATCACAAGAATTTACAAATTTGATGCATGAGAAATAGGCAAATTGATTTATTAGAAGAAATGCTTATTGTTTCTAATACCACAATGCAATTTCAAGGAATTTACCAAGAATTTATTTACATTAGAAAACAAATTTCAAATTATTGATTTCAATTTATTTATTCAAAAAGTTTCAATTTATTTACAAAAGATTTGATTTTTTTTTTCAAATTCAAATTTACTCCCAAAATGATTTTTCTTGTTTTCATTAAGAGAGATTATTAAATGTCAATTGATCATACAATAAGTGAGATTTGTAACTCAAGGATTTGAAAGGTAATCTTGATAGGTACATTCTTTATCACAATGAAACTTATTTGGGAACATATAGATTATTGGGAACTTTAGATTACTTTGTTCCCATACCCTGGATTTGGTAGGGTGCATGCATATATTCTTAGGGATCTCTAAATCTAACACGGTGGAAAATAATGGATTGAAAACCATTTTAGAATAAAGATTTAGAGATTTGAAACTCACGTCTAGATCTAGATGTTCCCAAATCAAAATACATTCGATGAAGATAAAGCCTAAAGAGTTCAAAGGTCTTATACATTGAAGGTCTTTTGCTCGATGACTCAAACCACATGCTTGAAGTGTGAACTTTGGAAGTGAGGAATCCAAGTGTGAGTTTCAAATCTCTAGATCTTTATTCTAAAATAGTTTTGAAGCCATTATTTTTCATTGTGTTAGATCTAGAGATTCCTAGGGATATATGCATACATTCCATGAAATCCAAGAAATGGGAATAAAGTAATCTGAGATTCCCAACAATCTTATTAAAGGAAAATTGGTTTTGATTTATATATATATAAATCATTTTAGATTTTTTACTTTACCTAAAAAAAAAAAAGACAAGGTTTCAAAATTATTAAAAAAAAAAAAAAAAACAATCTATTAGAATTTTTTTTCAGGAGTTAAATAAATAAATCAATCAATAAATAAATAAATATCCAATTACATATCAAGAAAAACAAATAATAATGCAAAAAAAAAAAAATTACAAATCAAATAATAGAACAAATAATTTGAGGATACTCATTTTCCATTTGCTAATAAAACAAGTCAACTAATATAATATAGAAACAATAATGTATTTACATAATGAAACAAATAGCAACAATATGTATCAGAAAATATAGCACAAAAAAAAGTTTATGACAAAACAACACATAAAAGCATATTTACAATGAATAAACAAAAATAAATGAGAAGGGAATTGTACATTGTATAATGCAACTCACACCAATAATGGCAACTCTTAGCTTTCCACAAATGAGACTAGAATAATACAACCAAATATAATCATTCTTTCACAAAAATACACAAAACAAACTAAGAGAAAAATCTAAAGAGAATCCAAAATGTCATCTACCACCATTGCCTCTACCTAGGTCGTGTTCCCTATTTATAGCCTTCTATGAAATCTTACCCTCTACATGTCATCATCCACAGCTTAACCAATAAGTCCAAGGAATGGGCCCAACTAGAAAAGAAAGCCTAAGTCAATAAATATGTAAATCCAAAAATCCAAAAATCCAAAGCCTAATTAAAATAAAATAAATAAACTAGGCCCAAATCATACAACTCAATAATCCAAAGCCCAAAAACAAAATCCACAATACTTGCACAACTAGTGAAGATCAAAGAAGAAAAACTCACCTGTGTTAGTGCAACTATGGGATGAAAAACTAGATAGTGGTAGCAAGATGGGGTGACAAGCAGTGGTGCCATGATATGGAGAGAAAAAAATAAATAGAAAAAAAAAGAAGGTATGAGTATGGCATGAAAAGAGAGGGGAAAATGTGAGGTGGATATGAGGACAAAGTGAGAGTTTGTGAAAGGCAAATTAGAGTGGCACATGGCCAACGTCATGATCGGCTAGTGTTGTGGCCACGTTGATGACAAGCAATGGTTCGATAAGGAAAGATGGCATAGAGGTTATAGAGAGAAAAATAGAGAAGGGGAATATAAAGAGAGATAATAATAGAGGGAAAAAAGAACGAAAGATAAATGAAAAAATGGTTAGAAAAAAAGGAAGGGAAAAGTGAGAAATGAGACATGAGAGAAGGACAGTGGGGTTGAGAGAGAAATAAGAAAAGTGGAGACGAGGAGGAGGTAAAGAAAGTAGGTATGGGTTAGGTTTCATTTTCTCTCTATTTTTTATTTTACTTTTACTTACTTTTGGAGGTCTCTAGTTGCATTAAGTATAAATAATTTTTAAACACAATGGCTATGTTTGATTGGCGAGATAAGATAGAATAGGATATGTATATCCTAGGATATCATATCCAATTGGATAGGAAATGTATATCCTAAGATATGATTTCCAATGAGATATAATATTCTTGAATAATATATATATATATATATATATATATATATATATATATATAGATATATATTAAAATTGAATAATACATATATTAATATTTTTTTATAATATATTTTCTAAATATCTTTTTAGTTTTTAAAATCATAAATTTTATTTTATGAGATAAGTAATATAAAAAATAAAAAAATGATAAAAAAAATTATAATACATGGGATATGCATATCTCACATCTTATCACAAAATTAACATATCTTATGTAAAAAGGATATTAAAAAAAAGGGTGTATAATATATCTCATCACTTATCCTATCTCATATTTGCTTTAACATAAGATATAATAAGTGATTGGATAACTTATCATATCATATGACTAGCCAAATATGAGATAAGATATAATATCTCCTGTCATATCCTATCTCATGCTATATCCAACCAACCAAACATGACCAATAGGAAGTTAATGTCATAACATTATATGTCTATAAATTGTTGCAATTAGATAATGCTACTACTCAAAATAGGTGATAGAATCAAACCTCTAAACTAGTTTTATACTTCACTAGTTTCAATAGATTTACCAACTATATTTTTAGATTCAACAACCATTTCAAGAAGTAGACTTTAGAGCTTCTTAGATGGATTAAAAATGGAAAAAGAAAATTACATTTTTAGGCCCAATTTTGAAATAAATTAGCAGCCCAAATTTTCAACATTCTAAACTATGAGTCTAAGACCCAAAATAAAAACTCCTCCCCTAATAGTCCAAGAAAAATGCTATCCAATTTATTATTTTTTTCCCTTTAGTTAGAGATGGGTAAGAAATGGAAGTATAGGTGCAAGATTTTCTTTGTTAGTCAAAAAATGTGGGAATTCTTCACAATCTTAAAATGCATTGTAGAATTACATTCCCATGTCCTATGTAACTAAGAGCTTATTTGGTCATATAACTTAAAAATAATTTTCTAATTTTAAAAATAGTAAACGATTTTTTAAAACTTTTAATTGTGTTTGATCACTATTCTCTAGAACAATTTTTAAAAACTTGATTGAAAAAAAAAACAATTTCCAAGAAACAACCTCAAGTTGTTTTCTATTGTTTTTAAAACCAATAGAAAAATAAGGAGTAGTTGTTTTCTACTGTGTCCAAAACCCAAGAGAAAACAAATGACAAAATTGAAAAGGACTTCTCTTTGATGTGAGATTCTTCAACAGAGTCCAAGAAAGAAATAACAGGAAAAAAGACCTCTATTGGGTAAGGGTTCTTTTTATCACGTTTTCCTTCATTTTCACCTCATTGGAGCCAAAATCTAAGTGTAAAGGTGTTAAGAGTTTGGTTGAAACTTCAAGTATAGTGGAACCCTCAGTCAGGAGCTTGAGGAGAGTGGACATAGGCAAGGGGTGCCGAAACACTATAAAATCTGAGTTTGTTTTCTAACCTTATCTCTTTATATTTGTGCTTTTTTTGCTTGAATTTATTGTGTTTGTGTTTGAAAATGAATTTTTAAAACCCAATTCCCCCCCCCCCCCCCCCCCCCCCCCCCCCGCCCCCCCTTCTCTTGGGTGTTTTCCCTATTAAGATTAACTTTTATTTTCTCATATTTGATTTTATCATGTTGTTTGAGCTCATCTATAATGTCTTCAAAAAAGTCAAATGCAAGATACTCTAAGGTTTCACCATTTTTTTTTTTTTCAAGGAAATCAACCTACATTCAGTAATTTGGCTTTGTAATTTTATGTTGATATTTTTTATAATCTGAATATGCTTCAATTGCACCAACCTTACAACTTAATCGACATTCTAAAATTTTAGTCTTCTTTATCCACTCTTACTTTACTTAATTTTCTCTTGTTCCATAAAGCCCAGAGACTAGAAGCTAATGCTTGTCAGCTTTTAGCATAAAAGATGTAGTCACATCAAATGGAATGAAGTGAGTTATCCATGTTTTCTAGTGTGGCATCCTCATCCATGATATGCATATAGTCACAAGTTTCATATTGAGTAGATGGTTTTCTCATTATAACAAGTTGAGGTTTGTTCATGTGAGAAATTTGGGTTATTTAAATAAGGACTTGTTATGTAGACAACTTCAAAGATATATATACCAAAAACATAAGCAAGGTAGTGGGAAGGAATTAGTATAAAGAGGTATGTAGCTAAAATAGGGTTAAAATTGTTGAGGAAAGTAGTAAAAAGTTACATCAAGGAAAAAAGGGGTGAGTTTCTAGGAAATTTTAAGATCGTTATTTGATGAGTTTACAAAAAGGTATTGGAAATGGTTCTCAATAGTATAATTAACAAATATTGCTGAAATATCTTTATTTGGGTTGGTTAGAGTTAAAGGAATGTGGTATAGGGTAATAGAGTTGAAGGAAATGTGAACAACCTATTGAAGTCATTTAGTGTTACATTTTTTGGTGGCCTCAAACCTAATGGTCCTTATTGGAAATGTTTTCTAAGACTATGAAGGAGTTACCATTAGGTTAGTTTTGCAGGATGGTGGTTGAGAGCTAGTTGAAAGCAGTATGGAGGACAGTTCTAGTCTAGCATTTAGGAAGAAATGGGGCAAAGGTGGAGCATTGTTCCTTAATTAGTTATTTTTTCCAACCAAACAAATTGCTATAGGATAAAAGATATTTACATGATTTTTTTTTCTCATCAAACAAACTAATACCAAATCAAGCTGGAAAGAGATATAATGATTGGGTACCAAATCAAGTTTTATGATGAGGGGGTTATGATAAAGTTAGGTTACCCCACTATCATGAGACCTATTATCTAAAAATCCTTTTGTTTTCATGTTGCCTCAAAGAAATATTTAATGACAAGACACCTAATCAAAATTCCCTCTAACTGTTAAAGAATTGATGAAGATACAAATTGAGTTGCAAAATGATTATCTTCAAGTTTCTAGTCAAGTAGTTAGATTTTCACTTGATTTTGTATCCTTTCTATTGTTTGGGTATGGGACCTAGCTCTTAGTCTCCTAATTTCTAAAATGAATTGATTATATAATATGTCTAACAAAAGAGACAAAAGAAAATTGAATAACCTCACCTATTCAAGATATGGGAAGATAAAGGTTCTATAAAAGGTTATCAAGCTACAAACAAAGTTTGTGCTTTTAGTGTGTGAATGATGAGATGACAGCTTTAGTTCTACCACTACAATTGTTGTTAAGAACTAATGTAACAAAGAATATTTAAGGTAAAAATGAATGGAGAACACAAGTCTTATAGGTTCTCGAGATTATTAGGACGATGAGTCTTCATTGTATGTTGGCAATTTTGTTCTATTTTTTTTTTTTTTTTGGCTTAGGAACTTTTTAGATAGTGACTTACACTCTATTGAAGATTTAAGGTTGTTTATCACTCAACCGAAAGGTCATAGGTATGTATAAAAAGGTTTCGCTAATGACAAGTTAGGTGTTTAAAGTGGATCAATATTTTTTATTGATTTAAAAAGCTTATTTTGGTATTTTAAAAAGTTGCCAAGCCGCTTGAGTAGTGGCAATAATGCTCAATCACCGGAGGTGCTCAAGCGATTGTTAAGTGCACTCAAGCACTTATGTGGAATCTACCAAAATATACTAGAATATTTTCAAATATTTCACATAAATTGAATTTGGAAACCTTGGGATATTGATCCCCTAGGGTTTTTTTGCCTATATAAACCTTGTTATAACCCTTCTAGGTAAGACACTTTTTACAAGATTAAACCTACCTTGCCATACCACTCCCAATCTCTCGAGAAAGATTCAAAAATTAAATCTTCGTTTGTTTAAAGACATGCATTCCTTTAGCAGGGTTGAAGTGTATTCACTAAAGCAATTGGAAATGGTTGTGTTATGGACATGGGTCAAGTTGTAAGTACTAGAGAGTAAGTCTTTAGGGTAAGCAGTCAGGTAAATCTATATAACTTGATCTCGAATAGTAGATTTAGATTCAAGCTCTTAAACTCTGTAATTTTTTATCTCAATAGTTGGTGTGGGTGTTTTCCACGTAAAAATCCTATGTCCATTGTATATTCTTTTGATTATTTTGATTATCTCGATTATCCCTGATGCCTCGTAAGTTTAATTTGGGTTAAAAACTTAACTTCCTATGTTAGAAAATTTTAAAATACACTCATTCACCTCTCTCTAGGTGTTACCTTACTAGACTTAGGTTTTCCAATTTGTAATTTAAATGATGGATTAGTGTATGGAAATATCAGTTTAAATTTTCTACTAGCTAGCTAGTTAACCATTGGTTGTGTTTTCTTTGTTCTCATTGTCTTTTTATATAATATGGATAAGATCATTACCAGAGAAGTTAGTAACTTTTGTAGGACTGCTTCCTTTTCATCCCCATATCTTAAAAAAATAAATTTAGAAACATCAACGAGCAATAATTTAGAAAGATTGAATTGCCTTTATTTCAACCATGACTATTGCTAGTATAAGCATACAATCATAAGCAGCATTACAAAACATTGGTTCAAATGAAAGTTCTATCTTAGTTATTTTAAGGGTGATGCACAAGGTCAAGTCCTCTAGGACTTAGTCACCCAGGTTGGTCGTTTTGAGTTTTCATTGTATTCCTCCATTCATTTTTACCTCAATTGCTTCTCTGGAAACTTTAATGGAGGCTTGAAATAATGGGCTTAAGTTTGTGTTCTCTACATGCGCATTGAGATGGTGAGGCTAGGTCATTGCAAATGAAAGTAAGACCAAGATACCACACCTGGACAACTTCAAAATAACCATTCTTCTCCCAATACAACACAACACAACACAAAGCCCCATTTTAGTGAATCTATAGTCTAACTATACATTGATTGTCCTTTCATGAAGGTTTTTTTTCCCATTTTTTGATATTTGAATAGATATTACATCATATAAATTTGATTTTATGTAATTATCTTTTCTATTCTTTATTTTATACCCTAATTATTGACATGAGGGAATTACAATGGTGCCTCAAAGATAAAAACATTAAAGGGAGGGCTTTTTTACTTTAACTAAATTCATCAAGATACTTTACAATCAATTAGGAATTCTTATTGAAAAAAAAGTGTTCTTAAGGATAGAAAATAGTTTTTTATTTAAAAACACCTTAAGTAAATTTTTTATTAAAAAAAATAGTTTTTGGACAATTTATTTTGAAAAGTAGTTGCATTTTAGAATAAATTTAAGGTATTTTCAATTTTATTTTACAAAATTTTGTAAAAAATAATTAAAAATATTTCCTTCTCTCTTTTAATTTTTATATTACTTTTATGTTTTTTAATATAAGAAAAATAACCTTGTAGAGATTTGCAAACTAGTACAAAGGGATTTTTACTAGATTGGGATTATCATAAGAGAAAAAACAAGTCCTACTCTTTTCAAGGTGGGACCATTTCATATTTACCTTATGAATAATGAATGTGATTAATAGTGGAGTAGCCATGCTATTTTGCAGTATGATATTTCATTGCACAAGGAATATAATGTCAATATTGACAATGTTATTTTGTAATAGAAATGACAAATATTTTTTAAGATAGAGAAAACCATAATAATATCAAAATGCATGCTTGTTAACTCAATCCAAGGTTGAACCCTTAGAAGTTTCCCAACTAAAAAAATAAAAATAAAAATTTTCCTTACAACCATTTACATATTTCATTTGGAAAAGTTCCATGCTTATCAAACTAATGTGGTGAATTATTTATGAGTGCCAATGATGGTCACGTAGGTGAACTCCTTTTGTGTCACCCCATCCACTTGTTTTTAATATAACTTTGTTTCTTGTGATGTTTTTCATAAGTGGGTGAACTGGTCGTACTGAGGTCCGAGGCCACATTTATTACCGATACATTAGTGTTAGGATGCAATAACAACCATAATATTGGCTTGAGCATCAAACACATAATTGCACACCTTTTCTATTCTAGGTTATACATAGAGAAAATTAATTGAATACATAACCTTTAATTTTTCTTTTGGGTTTGATATAATTCAAGCTCATTAGGTATAAATTGATAAAAGTTTTGTGCTCTAGGCAACTACTTTTTATTGTATATATCTGCATTTCTAGACAATAGTTATGTATACATAATTTCAACATTTATGAGTCATTGTCATTGACTATAGTTTTTGATCATGAATCTATTCATCACTACATATAACATGGCTACAATTAAATCATTGTGAACTTTTTCTATTATACCATATCAAGGCTATTCATTACTATATATGGCATGGTTACAATAATGTTTATTTTCCAATTGCTTTGAAGATGCAATTAGAGTTCTTACATAATTATGCATGAATTGTACTTATATGCATCATTGGTTTTCTTTCTTATGCAACAACATCTAATGGCTCAATCTATATTAGCAACATCTAGTGAATTAATGGAAGTAAACAATGTAAGAACTCAAAAAAATATGGTAGAGGAAGTAAACAATGGAAACATGGGAGATCGAATATTTACACAAAAAAATATGGACTAAAATTCATGAAGATCTAAAAAGAAAAAACGATCAAAACTAATCTATGAAACAAGTTAAGCATAAATTCAATAGGTTTCACACCAAGCATTGTGAGTTTAGTGAGCTATTAAAACAAGTAGGATTTGATTGGGATGTTGAAACAAATATTGTGAATGCAACAGAGGAAATGTGGGAAAACTATTTAAGGGTAAACATTCTAAAACTTTGAATACATATACACACATAATGTACCTTGATTTATTATATTATGTATTCATATATATATACACATCCAAAGGCTTCATGATTTCAAAAGAAAGGGTGTGAGCATTACAAGTTACTAGGACTTATATTTAATAAGTCTATTGCCACTACAATGCTTCACCATGCATTTACTCCAAACCCACCTGATATGAATGACAACATCAAATTGGAAAATCAATTTTTTTTCATTTAGACACCTATGTGGATTTGGATGTTGATAGCAATAGCTGTAGTGATCATAGAAAGTGAACTGCAACAACAAGTGCAAAGTATAGAATTAGATAAGAGAATAGATCACAGTAGTTTGAAGATGCACTTCAAGCATGGGCTGAGGTAGCAAAGACAAAAACAGAAGTCTCTTTAGCCAAAGCAAAAAGATACAAAAAATATCAAGAGTTTGAAGGAAGACAATTTTATTGCCAACTTAGATTTCTTCCTCACTAGATGTGTGTGCGTCCTTGAAGAGATTGAGCAAGTTGATGATGATACTTATATGAAAGCTGTGGAAAAGTTTAAGAATCGAGACTAGATAGAGATTTTTGTTAATATGTTCTTGGATAAAAAGAAAGCTTGGTTAGATAGACTTTAGTATTTCACATGCTTAACTATAATATGTCATATTTAGTATTTTTTTATTTTTAGTTTTTTTTTTCTTTTTTGGTTTGATTGAACATAGTTGAACTTTATTTGGTTGTTTTAAAGTATTAGAATTTTAAGTGGTTGAATGGACTTACTTAGTATGATATATTTGATAATTTTATTGGTTGGATGCACTTTGATTTTAACTTAATAGGTTTCGTATTGATAATTGATTATTATGTTGTTGTTGATAATACGTTTAATAATATATATTATATCCAAGATATAAAAAATAATTTTATAGATGGAGGATATCTCACATTAATTGTGTTATCAATTTGTCTTACTCATCATCTTCATATAGTGATGACTTTGAAGATGTTATGATGTTACTTCACGTATGTGGATATGCTAAGATATTTTTGGACAAGATGCCTCAAAGGACATCTAGTTTTAGAGGTGAAGATTTTGTGATGGAATTATTCAATGGTCATGAAAGGATATGTTATGAATTGTTTCAAATGGATAAAACCACATTTCTTCTCCTTTGAGTTTCTTTAAAAGAAAAAGGTATTAAAAACTTATTTAAAAGAAATTAGAAAAGTCATGATTGAAAAAACACTTGCTATGTTTCTTATAATTATTGGTCATAATGTGAGAAAGAGAGTTATAATAGGTTGTTTTCAACATTTTCTTAAGATCGTGGATAAACATTTGACTTTAACTTTGAGGGCAATATGTAAACTTGCAAAGGATTTGATCTTTAATACTAAGTCTACATTACCTTCGCATATTATTAACAACTCAAAATCTTATCCATGGTTCCAAGTAAGACAATGTAAATAATATAATTTTTGAATATTTTAATTATATTATATTGCACTTTTAAAACTAAAGTCACTGTGTTTCGTTGTTAATAGAAATGCATTGGTACAACTTATGGTATATATACAAGTGCATTTGCTCCTATTGAAAAACAGGTTTTACCTACAAAGGGAGAAAGGTTGTAGTAACTCAAAATGTTTTATGTGTATACAATTTTGATATGATGTTCACATTTGTTTATGCGAGTTGAGAAGACATTACAAATTATTCAAGAGTTTTTTTCAAAATGCAATACAAGACCGGAAAATAAATTTCCATAGCCAAAAAGAAGTAAATGACAAACTCATTTAAATTACTATTTTATTACTTACATAAGCATATGATTATTATTTTGTTTTTGTTATGTTATATTAACAAGTGAATACTATGTTGTTGATTTTGGATACCCTTGTACTATGGGTTTTCTCCCTTCATATCAAGGTGAAAGGTATCATTTGCAAGATTATTGTGGTAGAGGTTGTCAACCAAATATTTATAAAGAATTATTCAATTATAGGCATTCCTCATTTAGAAATATAATTGAGCTTTGTTTTGGTGTGTTGAAAGCACGTTTTCTAATTTTAAGAATGATATAATCTTACAAACCAAGTAAACAACCATTAATAGTTATAACTTATAGTACTCTTCATAATATTATTCATAAGTGGACTCAAAATGATATTATGTTTAAACAATGGGAAGAAGAAAAGCTTGAATTTTTTTAAAATAAGGACGATGCTACAACTAAAACAAGTCATGGAATGAATTTATCAAATGAAGCATTAGTAACTATGACATCTTATCAAGATCATATTTAACAATAGATGTGGAATGTTTCTCTTAATAGTTTGTAAACATTAGTCGTTAAATGATTGTATTAATATATGGAGCAAAGACATGAAGTATGAAAATTGTTTAATTATTATAATTGACTTGAAGTACTTTGTGTGTACTTGGTTTGCAATTATTTTAATTTGCTAGGTATTTTTTTTTTCCTATTAAAAAAAATCAATTCATCTACTTGTTTTATTCTCATTAAAAAATAAATATTACAATTATTTTTAATTTATAGTAATTTTTGTTTCGTTAGAATAAAAAATATGTTTAATAATTAAAACATTTATTTATCTTTAATTTAAAATTTATTTATTTATTTTTAGTGAGATTTAACTTGAATGTGATTTATATTAATGTAAATTAAATTTTATAAAATAAAATTAGAAAAATTGTTTTTCAAAACAAAGTCAATTCTTTTATTGATACAAGTTTTTTATTTATTTATTTATTTTTTTTTTGTAAAAACAATTGGGCGAACACTCTTGTTTTTTTTTAAAAAAAAAAAAGGTAAAAAATTGGTTTTTGTTATGTATCTAAAAATCAATTTTTAAAAATGAGTTTTCAAAAACATGGTCAAATGGACCCTATGAACCTGTTTGGTGTTATATTAAAAAATAATTTTAACACTGCTTGGTTTTTGTCATCTGTTTCCAGTTTTTAAAAACAAAGTAAAATAAAGAACACTTTTAGAAAACAAATAGAAGTTATTCTCACTAGTTTTTAAAAACAAAAGAAAAACACACACACACACACACACACATATATATAGTCTAAAATGACTATCATTTCTCTTTTACATAAAATTATTATTGTTTGATTTTTTTTTACTAGGTAAATGAATTCCAAATTAAATAAGACTTAATATATTGAATTTATTAAAAAAAAAAATTAGTAATTTTAAAAAATAACTTAGAACTCAAATAGTGACTCAGTTAATACAAAAAATTTATGAACAAAATTTGGTCTAGACTAACTGTATTATTTCTCTTCTACATAAAATCATTATCTTTTGATTTTTTTTTACTAAACAAATTAACTCTAAATTAACCAAGACTTAATATGTTGGATTCCATTCTTTTAGGCTATGTTTGGTTTCTGGAAATGAGAAAGAAAGAAAATTGGGAGGAAAGAAAAAGCTAAGGAAAGGAATATAAATTTTTTCACCTGTTTGGTTATCCATGGAAAATTCAAGGGAAAAAAAAATTCATTTTCTTTTGTTTGGTTAACCACGAAAAAAAGTCAAGTAAAAATGGAAGGAAAACAAAATCAAAAATTTGTCTTAGATAGTTATCAATTTGTTGAATAATAAAATAAATTTTGTGCTCTTATTTTCTAAAAATCAGTTTTACAAAACCTTTTGGCAACTTCCAGGTAAGGATGATCGAGGGTGTGAGAAATTGTTTTCCCTTTTAAGTATTCATAAACGATAATTGGAAGTTAACTTAGGATCTAAATATTTATAATTATCAATATATTTATAAGAAAGTAAATCGAACATTAGATTGTTTAAATAAGACAAATATTTGTAACATAGAATCTATTTATTTGGAAGTCAAATATTCCTAGTCATGTTATAAAATTTGGATTTGAAAATTATCACAAAATGAGATAGAAACCAATTTGCTTTCAATCTTACATTCAGCCAATTTGCATATAAGTTCATGAACTTGCAGTTTTGCAATGGCCTGAATAAGATATCCCACATCCTAAAGGTGTGACTAGATCATAAAAACTACTCAGAACAACAAAATGAGATACCCCTCATATATGTTGTTTGAAACAACATATATAACATTTGTTTGAACAACATAATCTAGTTCAACATATATAACAAGAATAACCTTTCCACCATTTAAAAGAAAATGTGGCAGCGACCAAGTTCAACATATATAACATAATCTGTTAATGCAGCATCCTAGGGGAAAAGGAAAAGGAGTAGAAAATCAGACACCATATGCTTCCAAGTCATGTTGAACATGTTGATCAAAGTAACCGTATCCTTGGAATTTGATAGCAAATGAAATGATCATCAACAAAACTCAAATGTAGAAGTTGCAACCCTAATACGCAATTACAATCAAGAAAAACAAGTAGAAGAAACTTGGGCATAAGTTGCTTTTAGCTAACATCAAACATGTGAGTAATAGGCACTATTTCTAGGATTTGTGAAAGAATTACAATGTTCCAAGTTCCAACAAATAACAAGGGAAAGAACTGCCATTAAACACTCAAAACTACAAGTTGTAAGCCAAATATATAATACAATTGATCAAAATGCATGTTCAGAAGTACATTGTCCTAAATAATGACATGTCAAAGGTCTACCATTAGAAACTCCAAACTACAAGTTGCAAGCCTAATATACAATGACAACAACTCAAAATGCTTATAAAACACATGAATGATAGCTACTAGCAAAGGAATATCGTCCCCACAAAACAACATGTGAAAGAAGTGTCAAGAAAACCTTAGGCTACAAGTTGCAAGCCTAATGTACAGCCAAATCAACCTACAATGCAAAAGCAGGTAGGTTTTGTTATTCCAGAACCCATCAACCATTCACCCTACAAATTTTTGCTTTCATAGGTAATCAGATAATATATTAAGCAGCACCTAACAAAAAGAAGTGCATTGTATGTACACTCAACCAACCCTACAAATGATCTACAAGCTATAATCCAATACCTCTCATGATAAAAATAGAGAGGAGGATAGATCACAAAGGAATATACATTTATTATGCCCTCATTGTTGCATTAATCCACAAGATGCCATTAATCCAATCACAAACTACACTAATCCAATGGCAAAATGAGTGAGAAAAATCTACACCACTCACCCTAGAAAGATAATTGAATAACATGCTGAAAAGATAGATGAATACAAAAGGTTTCCATAACAAGAATAAAAAGAAGTCTCCATAACAAACAAATAAAAAGAAGCCCTTATAGCAAATGAATAAAAGAAGTCTTCATAAGTCTAAAAATATAATAGATCAATTTCTAATAGTCAACTATCATCCATGAGTTTTGATATCAAAACTTCACGTATAGCCCCAAAACAAAAGCAAAACTAAAAATAAAAATAATCTTCAACTCAAATTAGGCATTAAAAAAAGCAGGTCCAAATTTAACTAACAACCAAAGCTTACGCCTATCAATTGGACAAGCAAGGAAGGCTCGAGCTGCACTCACATCACCGATAAGAGCTTGATATGCTTTCATATGAGATACATCACTCATGCCTCCAATCTTAGCAATCTCTTCAAACAATTTTAGCTTTAAGAAGACATCATCTAAAGATATTATAGCTCTAAGAACTTGATGAAAGTGATGACTAACAATTTCACTAGAATGCATGAAATAAAATTTCATAGTTCTATTCCTTAAATTATGACCAACAATGTGAAGGAATTTGGCAACTTGTTCTTTTACATTACTATGTGCACTATTTCTAAGACGACCTGTTCCCCGAAGAATGTTTACTAGTCTTGTGAATGCATCCTTTCCCATACGTAGTTGATTATAACAATCTTCATTATCCATTAGTGTAAGTCTTTCCATCAAAGCATGTCATTCATAATCTCCTTCATTAGAGATTGATCTCTTCAAATAGTTTGAGCGATGATAAACTGAAACAAGAATTGTCGCATATGTAGCATACATAGCTACACAAGTTGCAGCCCATCTTCTAAGTCTTTGCCACTCTTCATTATAAGTCTACATGATAGCAAAGTAAGAGGAATGATTTAGTAAAGTCATTAGGAAAAGTTGTTTTGAAACAGGTGTCTGGATTTGGGAACAATGCATTTGGGTGATTGATGCAAAAGAACAAAGAAAGTGAATATCAATGATGCAATGTATCACAAAAACACCCAATGTGTTCTAGGAACTAGCATTGGCTTCACCAGACAGACCAATTTTATTAAAAGGGCATTTATTCTGTAAAGGTTTTATGTTTGAGATGTCAACTACAGTGTGGTTGCTCCATAAAAGAAACCTTAGGAGCAAATTCAATTTTTGAAACACCAAGGACAACCAATCAAATCAAACAATGCATCAATTCATTGATGTACAAGGAAGGGAATAAGTCCATGTCAATGCATATTGTAGAAATAAGTTTTATTTTATTACTACCTTGATTCCATTACTTATGCTATTATCCAATGTAGAAACAAGTTTTATTTTATTCATTAGCAACAACAAGCTATTGAGAAAACCAAACATACATCATACCACAAAAATATAAAACAACAAAAATCTAACTAATCAAGGCGATAAACAGCATACTTTGTCCAACATAATAACCAAGCACTCAGAGGCAGCAACAACATACATATATGCAATACACAATTGCAGACCCATTCCTCCAACCAAGTCATGCATATATGCAGATACTGTTTCTTAGAGACAATTCTTCAAACATGTAATATCCCCATTTTTTCAATCAAGTCTTGCAGTACCAAACAAAACCTTAAAATTCTTGTTCTAAAATCAAATGGAAGCATAGAGATGATACCAAATGTTTGATATAGCTAACTCCAATTTGGGTGATGCAAGGATATGTGATAGATAATATGTTCAAGTTTCTGGAATGAAAAGGGGTGGAACTTTAACCCTACTTACAAATATTAGAAGACAAACAATAATCCTTACTAAAAATGCCAAAAACCCAGAACACAAATTATGAAAAAACCATCGGCCAGTAAACAATAGCAAAACATCACCGACAATTAGGGTAAAAATCATACCAAATCCAGAAAGAAACAAGCCAGGAAAGTTTAGAAAAATTTTGGCAAAATTTAAGAAATAGGAAAGGCAAAAGCAACCTAGAAACCCAAACAAAGAACCCAAGAGAGAGAGCGATTACCTTGGGTTTCGAGTTTTCATAGGATGATTGAAGTTTAATTCATACCTGATCTAGATACATTCACTAGATTTGAAGAATTCATTTCATCCATGGGAACTTAATTTGAAGAACGCACTTCATCCATGGGAACTCGGGTGCCTGAAAAGGGTAGGCTTTTAGAGGCACTAGAAGGTGGTCGAAGTGATAGTGGTGGTCGTTGAAAGGGTCGACGACGGTGAGAAGGCATAGTGACCGGTGAAGAGGAAGTTAGAGGTGAACAAGAGACTTGGTGAACAAGAGCCCAATAAAATTTCCCCCAACTTTTCCCTTCTCTTTTTCTCTCATTTTCCTCATTATTTTTTAAGGAAAATAGTAGGAAAAATATTATGATATTTTCTTTAATATTTTCCTTTATATTTTTTCCCATCATATTTTCCATGTCACCCAAACTAAAGAAAATAATTTTTCACATGATTTTTTTTCCTTTTCTTAGCATTTTCCGGGAACCTAACATACCCTTAATTTTTAAAAATAATTTAAAACTCAAATAATAAACTCATTAATGCTAAAAATTTATGAACAAAAATTGGTTTACAAAAACTCTATTATTTCTCTTCTACATCAAATCATTATTTCTCAATTTTTTTTCATTAGACAAATAAATTCTAAATTAAATAAGACTTAATGTGTTGGATTTACTAACAAGTTTAATAATTTTTAAAAATAATTTAAAATTTAAATAATAAATTCATTAATATTGTAAATTTATAGATAAAAATTAATTTACAATTACTATTATTTATTTCTTTTTTACATAGTTAATTTTTTATAAATTTTTCTACTAAAAAAATAAACTTCAAATCATATGTCACTTTTTATCGTAAATTTTTAGACTTTCCAAATCCAAGGAGATATTCTCGGCTTTCACAACCCACACGCTATCATAAGCCACGTATCAGTCATCCCATCTTTCTTCTCCTTCTTTTTCTCACAACCCACACGCTATCATCCCATCTTTCTTCTCCTTCTTTTTCTCACAACCCACACGCTATCATAAGCCACGTATCAGTCATCCCATCTTTCTTCTCCTTCTTTTTCTCTTTTCCGTCTTTTATTTTTTTGTTCCTCTTCTTTTTATTTCTTACTTCCTTCTTTTCTCTTTTCCTTCTTTTTATATCTTTTCCCCATCAAACCCATATTCCCCACTTCCACCGCAACCGCACCCCCACTCGCCTCTTCTCTTCTTCTCCCATTTTTTTCCTGTTTTTATTTACTTATTTTCTTTTTTTCCACGCTAATACCCATGGATTGTGAGACCCATGTCACCATCTCTCCCCCTCCCCGTTGCTGCTTTTGTTTTTTCATTTTTATTTTCCAATTTTATTGCTAAAATTTAAACTTTCGTATTATTGTCGAAAACTCCATATTTGTTATTTTGAGATTTTAATTTTTTAGCCATTAATCCCCATCATCAGATTCGGGAGAAAGAGAAAAGTCTATATCTTAGTCTGATTTCTTGTTGTGTTGGTGATCGTGGGCGTCTTTTCTTTTGGCAGTCGCCGACCTTGCTTGCTCCTCTGCAATAATCAACCAACCATCGGAATTCATCCTGCAATTTGGAGCTCCTCAGGCACATATGTCAGGACAGATGTCTGGGCAGGTACCTAATCAAGCTGGAAGTCAGTTGCCGGGATTGCCACAGCAAAATGGAAGTTCTCTCCCTTCCCAGATTCAAAATCTAGATGCACATCGTAATACAGGCAATATGGATCCCGACACTGTGAGATCACGGAAACGTGTGCAAGTCAAAATCTATGAATATATTACACAGCGACAGTCATCTCCCCACGATCTTCAACCGAAGAGGGTGGCAGATATTGTTAGACGCTTGGATGATGTTTTATTCAGGAGTGCTGCCACAAAGGAGGACTATGCTAATCTGGATACCTTGGAGAGCCGTTTACATGGTTTGATTAAAGGCCCGCCTCTGAGGAGTCACAACCAACAATTTCCACAAGCAGTTAATTCTTCCTCAGTTGGCATACACAGCGGTTCTTTCAATTCATCTGATGGATCCCTGTGTCATGCATATCAGCGATCAACATCCAGTTTTTCCGTTGGCTCTGGCGGAAACAGCATCATGTCTTCAATGAGTGGGCTAAGAATCACAAGCCAAATGATTCCTACGCCTGAATTTAATAGTAATAATAATCAGTCTCACTTGAATTCAGAATCTTCCGATGACCGGCATGGGCAGAAAGCTGGTGGAACTTGATTTGGGATAAAAGTAGGGATTGCAGCAAGGAAAATGGGGGACGGATCTCAGAGATCTTCAGATTTCTCTTTCTATTTTATTTTCTTCAAAGTTCTCTCTGTATTTTCCTTTTTTCCTTTCATTTTACTAGGAGATTACATTGAGAGCTCTTCTTGTATTTTTTTTTCTTAATTAAAATAGATGAAGTAGATTTTAATTAAAAGATATTGAAGCCTTTGTCATAATATAGATTTTCTTTTTTTTTTAATTAAATTCCTTTCAGTAAAACCAAATAAGTATCTTTTAATGGAAATTGAATTGAAATGTCTTTTTAAATAAATTATATATATAAAAAAAATCTTTTTAATAAAAACTATTTGGAATATGTGAATAGATTAAAAGAAAATGTTTTGCAAAATAAACCTATATTCCTTGTAAATAAATTTATAAAATTCAATTTTCTAAATAAAAGCTATAATTTTTTAAAATAAATAAAAGTTGTTAAAAATTTTGTTGAATTGGATTAATTTTATAAATAAAATTCTAAAAATCTATCTTTATTAAGAGTAAATCAAAACTCAACACATAAACTCATAATTTTATTTTTATTATTATTATTATTAAATTTTTTTAAAGAAAAGTTTTATTTTTATTATTATTAAATTTTAAAAAAAAAACTTTTTTAAGTTAGGTAAAATCCTTTTTTAGATAAAATTATTTTTTTTTTTAAAAGACAAAATTCTTTTTTTAAAAGTAAAGTTAGATAATTCATTTTTAATAAAAGTCCAACAAAATCACCTTTTTCTTGAAGAAAATTGTGTAAGATTTCCTTTTAACGTAAATTCTTTTTCTAAATAAATTGTCTTTCCCTCTTATAACCTCACTTTTTTCTTCTTAACCAAACATAACATTATCAAAACCCAATCCAAAACAAAAAACAATTCAAACCAACAATTTACTAAGAATTCAATCTCATCAATCAACACACTCACATTTAAAACAAACAATTCAGTAAAAAAAAAAAACATCAATCCACACCATCATGACCTTGAATCAAGAAAATTCCACAACTTGAATTGACAAATCCAACGTCTTCAAATTAGGGTTTTCATAGAGAAAATAGAGAGATGAGAGATGTGAATACAATGGAGAGAGAAAAACCCTGCATTAGTTTTCTTGGGATTCTAAGGCTTCGAGTTAGGGATTTTACAACAGTAATGGGGAGAAATCATTGATGGGGAAGAAGAAGGGCTAGAGTTTAGGGTTTTAAAATGATAATGACCCTTTTACCCTTACTTAAAAAGAAAATGACCATTTTGCCCTTGGTCATGCAAAGATGATATGCATTTCCATCCAAAAAAATAACATTATCTCTCAAAAAATGCACATTGCATGCAATTATAAAGGATAGATGGTACATTACTCGATTTTGAACTTGAAGGGATAATGTGCAAAACACGTTATAGGTTGAGGGGTAAGGTGTAATAAACTCTTTATTTTTTAATAAGGCTTAACTTACATTTGATTTCATATTATTATAAATTTAATTTATAAAATAAAAAAAAAGATAATATTTTTTTTTTTATAAAAAAAATATAAATTCTTTCATCCAAACAAGATTTTTATTTTTTTGTTTTAAAAAACTATTTTTTAAAACATCTTACCAAATATTCTTGTTTTTAAAAAATTCTAAAAAAATTATTTTTTTTCTCCATTTAAAAATTAATTTTTAAAAACAAGTTTTAAAAAACACCGACAAACTAGGTCAAAACTTAAAAGTTTTTGGTGCACATTGGACATCTTGTTTATAATAATACTTCACATTTAAAAAAAATAATAATTGTTAAATAAGGTATATATATATATATAAAAGATGGAATGTGGGTAGTTTTGTTGTGATTGTCTTTTACCCATATTTTCATTAAAGATTTACCTGATTGTTTTTGTAGTGCGCCTCCTTTTTTGCCCACATCACTTACAGACTTTTTTTTTTTTTTTCAAAATATATATTAAATAACTAATCACTACATTTGAATAATTTCATCAAACTAATCACTACTTTGGTTAAAATCCTTTTGACTTAAAAAGGAAGGTTAGGTTAAATTGTAGACCATATGAAGTCAAAGCAGAAACCTAATGGATGAATGCTTTTTTATGCTTTTTTTCCACTACATCATAAAAGACAAGCTTGGTCCTCCCCTAAGCCCACATAATCATTTTGTTTCCCTTGTCATTTTATGAACCAAAATACCTCTTTTTTTTTTTTTTTTTTTCTTTCTTTTTTGTTAGGACTCGAATGATCTCTCTTCACATTTTAAAGCTCTCTCACAACTTCTTCTATCTTCTTTAAATTAGTTTTTTTTTTTAATCTAATTGACCTTATTATCCTAAATAAATTTTAAATAAATTTAAACAAAATTGAGGATATATATATATAATTCAAGTTTGACCTATTTATCAATTAAAGGTAATACTTAAAATAGTCAAAGATAAGTACATAAAATACTTATTATTTTTAGATAATTGAAATTTATATTTTATAAATTTTGATTTTTATTTTATAGTCTTTTTTATATAAGTGTATGAAAGCATTAGACGATAAAAATTCAAAATTTTAAAATATTAAATTGAAAAAAATAATTAAAAACAAAAATTAATTGGAAAAATAAATGGAATACACATATTAGAAGTTTGCTTTAGATTAAAAAAAATGTCTCAAAGAATTACATATGTAATCTCGTCAAATTTGTATTATAATTCTCTCTATTTTATTTTATTTTTTAAATATTAATTATTGAGAGTGCACCACGTTTACTAAATTTTGATTTAATGAGGTTTTATTATTTAATGTGAAAGATTTTTCCTTAAATATTAAAATGAATGTTATTAAACGTGGTTTTTCTATAAATAAATATATATATATATATATATATATATATATATATATATATTATTTTCATTTGTACTCATAATAAAAAAAAAACGATGAAATATAAAGAATCAGGATGTTAATTTGTTCTATTTTTTTTTAAATCAACAAAGTAAAAATTTGAATGTACACATTTATTTATTAAGTAAACTTTAAAATAAGAAAAAAAAAAACAACAAAATTCTTTTAAATAAAATTTAAAATAAAAAATGTTTACTATTTTCTTAAAACTTAATCCTTTAAGTTATTAAGAAAAATTTGTTACTAAAAAAAATAGAGCATGTTTAATAATTGTTTTAAAAAACAATCTCGTAAAAAATAGTTTTTAAAAATAATTTTTGAAAACTATTTTTAAAAATTTTATAAAATAAAAGTTTATTTGAAAACTTAAAATATTTTTAATATTTTTAAAATAATTTTTTATATCTAGTATTTTATTTTTGATTATTTTATATATTAATATACTTATTTTTAAAAATAATCCTAAAACCAAAAACAAATAAAAATAATTAAAAAATATTATTTAAAAACACTTTCTAATTATAAAATATGTCATTTTTTTTAATCGTGGATATAAGAAAACTATTTTAAAAAATAGTTTTCAAATACAACCATAATTTTTTTAGTCCATATGAAATTTATATAAAATAATATTTATTGATATACTAAAATTTATGTTTTTATTTGTTAATTAAATTGTAAATAGTAAAAAAAAAAGAAAAAAGCATATCTTTAATACTTCAATGCATGGGAATGGATCACAGCCCATCTTGCTCTCCTCTTTCTATCTCATTCACCCAAATGAGAGAGGGAGACTTCACCTACGGACTAAATAAAATTAGGAATATATCTCATAAATAAAAAATAAATTACTTAAATTAATAAAATTAAGAATATTGAAATATTTGAAATATGAAATCAAAATATAAGATGGGGGTGGTGTAAAAAAGCGAGTTCATTAAAGAGGGTGGAGGCTCCAACAGAGAGGCTTTCAACTAAGATCTAAATTTTTTTTCAGAGAAAGTAAAACTGGACGCCATCGCTTTTCAAAAAAATTTGGGGAACAGCGTCACGGAGGTAAAACAATCCCGACGCGAACCCACCAACCAAGACCCGACGCGTGGCCTCCCCTTTCTTCCTTTCTTAGGTGGCGTCTTTCCATTGGGGGCGTCACAGTCGCTCCGCCAATTCGCAGTCGCTCCATCTCCGCTGCCGCCGGTATAGGTTGCCGTCATTGCAAAAGATGATCTCTCACTAAAAAACACCTTGTTTTTCTCTCAAGAATTTAGCGCGCTTGACTCCCTGTGTTTTTTCTAGAGTGTGTTTGGGTTCGAAGAAATTTTGGCTTTAACTTTGCGCAGAATTTCCCACAACTTGACTTGTTATCTATATTTTTATTTTGAGAGAGGTGTTTCAAATTGAATTGGTTTTGGTGTGTAGTATGAGAAGGTGAGGGAGTGATTGTTGAATTTGTGGAGATCAGGAGATGGTGGCATCGAAGGTGGTGTACGAGGGATGGATGGTGCGGTGCGGACGGAGGAAGATCGGCAGATCCTACATCCATATGCGGTATTTCGTGTTGGAGTCGCGTCTGCTTGCTTACTATAAGAGAAAGCCTCAGCATAATGTGGTACTGTCTCAAAATTTTTTCAGTTCTTTTTAGTAGAAGCAAAGTGGAAAGCAGCATATTCGGTTTGGGAAAAGGCGGAATTGGAATTAGGATTGAAAATTGTGGTTGAAACCGTAGAGAATATTTTTTATCTTTTTAAGCATCTATGTCAAAATTATTTGTGCTGATGCCGGGCTAGGATTTGATTTTGTGTGTTTTTTCCTTTTGATTAGGTTCCGATCAAGACGCTTCTAATTGATGGGAATTGTAGGGTGGAAGACAGAGGGTTGAAGACTCACCATGGATATGTGAGATGCTGTCATTTCTTTTGTTGTTGTTTCCCCCCCTTTTTTTTATATGTTCATTCGATGGCAAATTGAACTAAATAACACTATTTCTTGGTGCATTCTTCCAATTCGCTTCCAGATTCTGTTGATTTTTTGAAAAACGGCCTGGGCAGTATATTTTTCAATGTAATCACTGAGATTTCAGAAAATTATAGTGGTGGACTATACTTCTGAAAATCACAACTTGGTTCTCAATTTTTTCGATCTAGAATGTTTCAATTCTTTTCTCACATTTAAGGAACAGAACCAAAAGTATGGCCCTGGGGGTTGAACTAGCAAATAGTGAGTTCTCTCTGATTAGGAGCATGTCCTGGTTTTATTTTTCTGGAATATGATGCATGCTTGAGTTTCATGGACTTTGGAACAATTGAAGTTGTATTAGCTGTTTGGTTGATTTGACCTGATTGGATTCTTGTGATCCTGGTGGAGGCCTTGTTTGCTTTGGGAACTTTTGGTCCTTTCAATAGTTGGTATGAGGCAGTTTTTTTTTTTTTTGTTCTGATGGATGTATGAAGTGTTTGAAGCACTTGTGTGCTTGCATTTGCCCTTGGTTATAGTGGTTTATTTTCTATGTGCAAGCCATTTGTTTTAGTATTTGCATACTGGTGAAGCAACCAAAGCCATCCAAGTACACATTTTAGACATGAGAAGAAGATAGTTCCATTGTTATATTATGGTTAGTTTGTTGATGCTTCCCATAATCTTCAAGAGTATTTATTTCCAAGAATGGAGAAGCATATTTGAGAATCGGTCTCCTAGAAATTTTTTGGAGAGCTAGAAATTCCACCATTAGGCTTTGAATGGAGAATACCTATTTGTATGGATGGTTCTATAGGATCTAAAATTTGAACTAGCTATAGACTCATGTTCACAGTGCAGATAACACTTTCACAAAGTACAATTCCTATATCTGGAGGGAAAAGTGCTTAGGCATGGCTAATCACTCTAGAATGAAAATAATAATCATGGATTAGATGAGAGGGACAATTTGAAGTACAATCAATATGGTAGATTAAGGGTTGTGTTTCTTGTTGATTAGCTCACATTGAAATTGGATAAATAGTAAGAAAAAGTTAGGAGAAAGTGACTGGACTGTTTGAGAGGTTGGATTATGTGCTATCAATTATATATATATATTGATGTGCAGTGTCTTCTGGAGTTAAAAGAATATCCAAACTGCAAGAGAGTAAGACTCTAATGTCCAACTCTCTGCCTCAAGCTGGTGCAAAAAAGTTGTGCAAGGCCATCTTGTCCAAAATATCATGGAACTTCTTAAATTGCACCTTGTTAGTGAATATCAGCCAGCTGCTCTCCTCTTTTTACAATAGAGAATGCAAATAAGATCCTTATTTATCTTCTTCTTAATGAATTGTTGGCCCACCGGTTCTATCACACTGTACTGAAGTATGTTATGTTCATAGTTCCTTTGTCATTGTAATACATTTCTGTGGGTTCCTTGCAAGTGACTCTAAACTCTATTTTTGTGACATTTAACCATGAAAGCTTGCAAATCCCATGCGCCATTAGTTCAGATCCATCCTTTGCACAGGATGACATTTAACCATAGAAGCTTGCAAATCTCATATGCCATTAGTTCAGATCCATCCTTTGCACAGGATATATTAATGATGATATTATCTTCAATTCCTCCAAGTCCCTGGATTTTTGCAAAGAGAAGTACAATAAACTGAAGTTCTCATATCAGCATAAGACTCTTCTCTCAAATGGCCTTGTTACTGAAGGGAAAATCTTTCCTTGGAGTAGACTTTAGGTGTTGAAGGATACCAAAGACCAAGTTCTAATTAAGGGGATCTAGGAGCCTGCATGAATTGTAATAGCGGCATGAATATCCAACAAATTTAGTTTAGTATTTTTCTGTCTTCCTGATCATCATCATTATCTGCTCCCTACCTTTGATTAGGTTCAATTGGTGTTTCAACAGGTATACATCAAACAGATGTTTTGACTTACAATATCAAACATGCACTTCGTTTGAGGAATCCCTTTTTAGGTCCTGACTAGTAATGAACTCAATTTGAAGCAAGTGCTTTCAGGTGCTTCCCTCTGGGATCATCAGAAAAGGAGGTATTTTTACGGTCCAAGAAGTCCGTTATTTTGATGAATCTCTGATTCAGATTACCATGAAGTTCAACCAAATGGAAGCTAGTAGATCCCCTGAACTTTTAGAACCCATCTCTCTACCCACTGTAGAAAAGGGTCCATTGCTTTGTGAATTGGAAATGTCGATCCTCTAGGAAACCCAATGACATTGGTGTGACATACCTCCTCTCTGTTACTGAAAGCCAAGCGCCTCCATACCTCCTTGTTGAATACTTCTCCATTGTGAAAACCTCCTCTCCAGTTCTCTAAATTTTACTTAGCACAGAACTCTTCTTTAGTATTTTGCTTTCTATGTAACACTTTGATTTTTCATTTTTGTTCTTCATATATATATATACACATTGAATTTTTTTTTTCTTTTTTCATGACAGGCCTTATGATCAGGCCAAACAGTTGAGCCATTTGATCCATGGGCTGTTGATGAGCCTAAAGAGACTTTAGCTTGTCATGCTCCCAGGGTGGTTTATACTCATTGTAATGTCACTGAAATAGCCTAGGCTGTTGATCCACTTTGATCAGGCACTCTGATGCTAAATGAGAGAGAGAGGAGATCTGTCTCTCGTTATATTTATATCAATGTCCAATACCTTTATAAAATTCATTTTTTCCCTCTCATTTACAAAATTATTATTTGTTTCTTTTTTCCATTCTATCTCACACTATATTTATATCAGCGTTAAATACCTTTACAAAATTCATTTTTTTCTATCCTTATCTATTCTTAAATGATGCATCATAAAAATATTATGGTACAAGAAAGCATTCCCTTGCCTTGCTGAATTTATATGTTTTTGTTTCCTCATTTTACCTTATCTTATCTTTGTTTGGCAGATGGTTTATGTTTTGTCTATTTACAACAAGAAGGAGAAGTACCATCGAATCACGGTGTGTGGTTTTTCCATACCTTTTCTGTTAAAGTAGTAAAGATATTATCTCTAATGTCTTTCTTTGCTCTTTACAGATTTTTGGTTAGTGAAGTGAGATTAAGTGGTTTACATTATTCACATGCTATTATTTCTCTATTTTACTGTACATTTTTAATGAAGCATCCATATCATGTTTTTGTTCTAAGAAAATTTGATTATTTTAGTAGTGCTGAAATTTTTGGGATATATTTTTCTTTACACACATATTTATGTAATTTTTTCCCCTTTTTCCTTCTTCTCCTATCATGGTATGCATATCCTCTATCCATGGCTAGCTTATTTTTTGATCTTTTGGGTAGCAATCTACCAACATTGATCTCCCAAAGTTTGAAGCTATCAACTCTCTTTGTCAAGTCTCAAAATATCTTCTTGTGTATCATTCTGCTAACATTGGTTTAAACTGTGAATCTCCCTCTGAAATATACATACAGAGAAGAATTCCAACAGTATTTTGTCATTTTTGTTGTTGTTTCCCACTGCTGTTGGCTGTTTTATTCAAGTTTTTGCCCTTTCTCACACTTGACAAGGTTTTATCCGTTTTTCACATCTGAAATATATTTTTGTTTCTCCTCTAGAAACTAGGATGAAACAACTCAACAGTGAAGTACTTCACATAATTAAGCATGGAGTCCACATAGAAATATTTTTACTGCAAATCAGCATGTCCAATTTTAAGTGGGGAATTGGCCTCTGCAATTTCTGAAGTGAGATTTGTTTGTCAGAAAATTATATGGCTTATTTTCTTGTCTCCTATATTATCATGTTTTGTTCTTATGTCATTATGTTTGCATATTGAAAGCTGAAATTTAATGGACTATGAATCTTTGATGAAGGAAAATTATTGAAGCCATGTTCTTTGTTCCAGATGGCAGCATTCAATATCCAAGAGGCATTAGTCTGGAAAGAAAAAATTGAGTCTGTAATTGATCAGGTCCGTTTCCTTCAAACTTCATGATGCTAGAATCCTTTCTCACTCATTCCCCTCTCTATCCATCTCTCTCTCTATCTCTCTCCCCCTCTCTTGTTTAATAAAGGACACAAACAAATGAGTGATATTGAGTTGTCACTGTAGTGGATGTCTTTCTCAAAATTGTTGCTTTCCATTCATTACTTGGGTCAAAACAAAATTGTTGCTTCCCATCCATTACTTTGGTCAAAACAAAATTGTTTTTGGTTACCTATATAATTGCCATTAGATCCACAAATATATTGATCTACAGCATAGTTACAGGTCTTGTTTGACATTTTATATACATCTGTAACATTCTGTAAATTAGACCGGCAACTGTATTCAGGACTGATTATGTATTGATGGTGTTCAGCATCAGGACTTACAAGTTGCTAATGGAAATAAATATGTTTCATTTGAATATAAATCTGGGATGGATAATGGAAGGGCTGCTTCCTCATCAGACCATGAAAGTCAGTAAGTACCAAGTTTAACTTTATTTATTATCTGCTTGTGGTTATAAGTGTGTGGATGCTAGTGAAAAATGCTGTTATGTTCTGAACCATATCCACAGTATATTTTCATTTCTTTCCCTTATGCTGCAAAGTTTGGAATCTCTCCACAGGTAAACATTTTCCAATCCTGATAATTTTTTAAAACTTCAATATCACATGATAGTCTTGGCTATTTGTTGATTATCTTGTAGGTGCTGTATGATTAATATGGAGCTATCTGTAAAGAATAACAAGTTCACCATAGAAGCTAGCTTGACAAATGGACTCTAACTGGCCATTTAAGATATTGAGTAAGCTGTTAGAACCAGAGAATCTAGCTCTGAAAAAATGGCGTCTAAGTTACCAAGATTAATACTCTTAGAAGTGGTAAGAAAAAAATTGTTCATGCTAAAGAAGCTGTCCCCTTCACAGGAATACCTTCTAGGCTATGCTTACATGTTGATATTTTCATAGGAAAGGCCATTGCAATAAGATGTGTCACATAGGAATTTCTGAGAATTTTTGCAATCGAAGTAAATAGATTAGTTCATGTGTTCAATATGTTGAAGAAACAGTCTTCTAAACCGGGTCATGTCAAGAACTCATAAATGGGTTTCTAAAGCTTTGCTCAAACTAGGACACACTGTAGAGCTTGGAGGAATACTAGGATGCTTGATTCACTCAAGGCACATTTATGTACTTCTCAATCCAATAAGGTAGAAATTGAATCCACTCAGTGAATGGTATGTGTGCCTTTCATTCACTGCCTAAGACCATTCTTATCTTCACATACTTTTCCCTAGAGCTATATTGATCCTTAGGTTAGATTATTTCTTTTGTTTTTGTATTTTTAGGATTTCCCTAGTTTTTTTCTTTTCATATTTCTTAAGGTTTGTATATTTTTCTTGTTTTTCTTGGTTTTTAGCTTTTTAGTGAAAAAGATAAAAATTAGTAAAATAAGGTTGTATGCTTTATTGCTTCATTTTGGTTAAGAAGATTCTACAACTTTTCTCCCATTTTTCAAAATACTTTGAAATATTTGATTTCCTGTTATGGAATTTTGCACAAATGATGAAGAAGCAAAGTCACACTAAATCTTAATCATTCATACCTTTTGCCCTTTTTTTTTCTTTTTTTTTTTTTTTCAATTTGAAATAAAAGTTCCTTAACACCGAGTTAGAAGTACATTAGAAGGATGAGAAATCTTCCCAAATGTATAAACTTTGATAAAAAGATTTGATGTATAAGATGTGTCATCTTATATACCATACACAACTATACAAAAGAAGTGAGGTTCTATTCTCCTTGTAAAACAATCCATCTACAAAGGAGGTTGAAGCTTTGCTCCATTATTTTTTGTTTTAAACCTTTATTTATATGCCAAGTTCCAATTGAGTCGAACACTAAGCGGATTGAGTGCCCTTGAAATCTAAAGTTAATGAGGCCTAAAACGAGGAATTGAAGTAAATTTAGTCCAATATCAACTCTATACTTCTCCACTTATCCTTTAAAATCTTGTATTTCTCTCTTGCCATGCTATCTAAATCAAATTGAGACCAACAATTTTCCAAAGAGTTTTGCCTTTACTTGTACTCCCTAATCGATGTTCTTTTGTTGTGAGTTGAATAGGGGGAAAATGATTTTTGGGTTTAATTGGAGAAAATTTTGATGATTTGGATGATTCAATCAAGGCAACTCAGAATCTCGATCGACTTAGAATCTTGATCAAGTTAATTGTGTTTAACCGATTCTTGGTCAAATCTGTGCTTAAGGTGGTATCAGATATTGGACTTGGTATGGAAAGGTCTAAGATGGATACGACTCAACCAAGTTGTATTGGACTCGGTTGATACTTTGAACCTTGGGTAGATTAGCTAGGACTAAAAGGAAGGATTTTATTGAAACTATCAATACTAGAAATATCCTTATTAGTATTACTAGCATTGATGCTATTGAGTGGGAGGGGAATCCATCCCCTCAACTTTTAGTGCTAGGGGCCTTGAGAAAGGCGAAGCTAGAGGAGTTGTTGTTAAGGGAAGAAGTGTATTGGAGGCAAAAAGGCAAGGTGAGGTGGGTAAAAGAAGGAAATGTAATTTGAAGTTTTTCCATAGGGTGGCTAATGGTAAGCGTAATAGGAAGTACATCAAGGTCTTGGAGAGTAAAGAAGGAGCACTTTTGGATAACATAAATATTTTAGAGGAGATATTGCATTTTTTTTTTGAAAGCTATACACAAGTGTCCCTGGAGAGCCTTGGAGGTTAGAAGGTTTAGATTGGTCACTTATCTCAATAGAGAGTGTTACTTGGTTGGACTGCCCCTTTATTGAAGAAGAGATTCTTAAAGCTATTTTTCAATTAGATAAGGACTAGGCTTTTGGGCTTGATGGTTTCACCATTGTTGTGTTTCAAGAGTGTTGAGATGTGATTAAGGAGGCTTTATTAAGGGTGTTCTAGGAATTCCATAATAGTGAGGTAATAAACCAAAGTACTAATGCCACCTTCATTGCTCTAGTGCCAAACTAGGGTTTAGACCCAAAAGATGTTAGACTTTAGATGTATTAGCTTGATCACCTGTTTGTATAAGATCATAGCCAAAGTCTTATAAGAGCATATATGAGGTGTTCTTCATGAAACTATTCATGTTTCACAAGGAGCTTTTGTTCAAGGGAGACAAATCTTGAATGCAATGTTGATTGCCAATGACATAGTGATGAGGAAAGATGCTCCAAAGATGAGGGGGTAGTTTTCAAAGTTGGTTTTGAAAAGGCTTATGATCATGTGGATTAAGGTTTTCTAAACCATGTACTTGAAAGGAAGTGGTTTAGTTCTAGGTGGAGGACTTGGATAAGAGGTTCTTTGTTTATAAAAAATTTTGCAATCTTAGTGAATGAAAATGCCAAAAGTTGAGTTAAAGCAACTAGAGGTCTAAGACAAGGAGATCCATTGTCCCTTTTCCTCTTCACCATTGTAGTTGATGTGTTAAGTAAGATGTTGTTGAGAGCAGAGGAGAGTTGGTTATTGGAAGGTTTCCTTGTGGGCAAGAGTAAGATTAGCATGTTCCATTTGCAATTTGCAGATGATGCCATTTTTTATCTAGAGCTTGTTCGGAAGATTTACAAAATCTTAAGCTAATTTTGTTTGTTTTTAGGCATATATTTGAACTTAAAATCAATCTTGACAAGGGTACTCTCTCTAGCATCAACATGGGTGAGGATCAAATTACTATGTTGGTCTTGTTGCTTGAATGCAAGCTCTTTGATTGACCTCTCCCCTATTTGGTTCTCCCATTAGAGGTAAGGAAAAGGGGGTGTGGGGGAACCCAAAGGCATGCATTTTTTGGGATTTGATGATTGAGAGAATTTCATAAAGATTAGGTCAATGGAAAAAAATCTTTTTAACATTAGGGGGAAGGATAACTCTTATCGAATCATTCTTGTCTCATATCCTTAACTATTTCCTCTCCCTTTTTAAGATATGTTCTTTAGTTGCCTTAAGATCAAAAAAATGTAAAGGGATTTTCTTTGGTCAAGGGCTAGGGAGCACCAGAGAGACCATCTCATTAGTTGAGACCTAGTGTGCAAGTTTAAGGTGGAAGGGGGTTTGGGAAGATTTCTCCAAGAAATTATGCTTTTTTTAGGGAAATGACTATGGAGGTTTCCTAGGGAGAGTTATGCTCTTTGGTATTAGGCTATTTTGAGCCTCTATAGAACACATTCTAATGGGTAGGATGCCGACATTATAGTTAGGTGGTCACATTGTTGTACCTAGAAGGTCATTGCACTTGTTTTTCAGGATTTTTCCAAACATACTCATTTTACAACGGGTGATGGGGTGAGAATTTGTTTTTGGGAAGATTTGTGGTGGGGGGATCAACCTTTGTGCTCACAATTCCTAAATCTAATAAGAATTTTCACAGTTAAAAACCTTTGTATCACATCAATTCTTGGCTTCACTTACCCTTGCTTTTCAAACTTTGATTTCCATTATAACCTTTTTGACTTAGAGATTGAAGATCTTGAAAAACTCATGTCCTCTTTCACTAGTTTGTGTTTATCTCCATCCCAGATGCAAGAGCTTGATCTTTATCTTCATGAGGATTATTTGTAGTGAAGTTGTTCTTTTTAGTCTTGTCTAACCAATTTAATCTAATTCCATTCTATCCATCTAAATTTGTATGGAAATCTAAATTCCCATCTAAGCTCAAGACCTTTTCTTGGCTAATGGCACACAAGAAAGTGCGCACAAATGACATGCTACAATTGAGGAAATCCTACAAAGCCCTCAGTTCTAATGTTGTTTATTGTGTATGGAGAGTGGAGAAATGATGAATCATCTTTTCTTACTTTGTTCATTGACTTTGGGGCTATGACATATAGACTTTTTAGATTAGCTAACTTGGACTAGGTTTCTCCTAGGAGTATTTGTGACATGATGATCATCTCATATAAAGGATTGGAAAGCTCCATTAGAGGCAAAGTTCTTTGGCAAACCGCTTGTCTCATGTTGATTTGGGTTGTTTTGTAGGAAAAAAATGGTAGGATTTTTTAAGGCAAGGTGAGGACTTCAAAGGCTCTTTGGGATGTCATTCATTTCTTTTCTTCTTTTAGGCCTCTTACAACATAGAATTTGAGGGCATTCCACTTATTGTGGTCTAGCTCCACTAGTTTTTGGTGTGTAGTCGAAAGGTTTGGGTTAGCAAGGAGATGTTGCTTGGAAGGAAATCATTCTAATATTGGAGTTATGAATTGTTTTTTGTGTATTCCCATTTGGTGCTTTATTGTTGTATAGGTTTATTTAGTACTTTGGAGGCTTTAAACATGCTTTTTGATTAGTTTATTATTATTTTTGGGAGGATTCCTCATCCTTCTTCTATATTTCTTTATCTTTAATTTAATACATTTATTGTTTCTCATAAAAAAAGGGGTAAAGATTAAACTCTCTTGTCAAGGACAGACCAAATCAAGTGCACATGAGAGAGAAGACATTAGTCTTTCTAAATCCTCTACTCCACATTAGTGAGATTATGATGAAAGACAAGGTTCCAAGAAAAGGAAAGAAGGTTCCAAGAACAAATGAGATAAAGGAGTTTCAAATCATTAGAACTCTGAAAAAATTTGGAAATTGAGAATATAGAGATTGATCCCCCTACAACAAATCTTTCCATAAGCCAATTCTTACCCCATTGTCCACCACAAAAATTGGTATAACCAAAGAAATCCTAGAAAACCTAAGCAATGGCCTTCCAAGGGTATCAATGTGATCACCTATGTAGGATGTTGGCATCCCAAACATTTGAATGAGTTCCATGGATCTACAAAACTTGCCTAATGCCAAAGACCATCACTTTCCTTAGGAAACCTGCAAAGCCATTTCCCTAAAGATGTTCTATTCCATAAGTAAATCTTTCCAAATCCCTCTACATCTTGGGCTTGCACACTATGTCTCAACTATTGAGATGATTTTTTTTACTCCCCTATCCATGACCATAGAAAATCCCTATTCATTTTTTCAATCTTTGTTGCTACTTTTTCACAATGAAAGGAAATAATTAGGAATGTGAGTCAAGCAAGACTAGATCACGGTAATTCTTCCACCTAAAGACAGAAAAACTTTTTCCCTACCATCTAGTCTTTGCTAAATTTTGTCTACTAGATCCTAAAAGACACTAGCCTTTAGATTCTCCTCTAGAGGGAGACCCAAATAGGTTATTTAGCCATTCATAAACCTTACATTTGAGCATCGAAGTTAGCCTAGAAATGTTATTCTAACTCATGTTGGAAATTATGTTTCTTATAAACTTAATCTACTTCATCTGCACTTATGCCAATCATTGATATGTGTTTATAAAACTGTTTGTGATGGATATTTTTGTAAGGCTTTGGTGATTTGGGACAAAACCAGAACAATTTAGTTGTTTTGAGGATTCATAAATCTCCTCCCTTAAAAGAAAAAGAAAGACGTTCTTAGAGTTGTGGAAAGGACTACTTTGGGAAGGAAGTTATTGATGATCAAAAAGTGTGGTTATTGTTATTGTACTAGAAGTGTGTAAAGCCATCACTTCTCATAGAAAGGCTAACATGAGAAAAAGGAAAAAGAAGAAAAATAAAAAGAAAAGACTTAATATATTTTGTTTTATGATGCCATGTTTTATTTAGACAAGGAAAAGGCACCCAAGTCTAATAGATTCACCATTACAATGTTTCAGGGGTGTTGGGATGTGATTAAGGATGATTTTTTTTCCATATACTTCTTAAAGTTTTTCTAATTGTATTGCTGTTAATTCTACAATTTGGTTTGATACTTTTTTTCTAGGATTCATTGATATTACTTACATTGAACATATTATTTAGATAACTTGGCCTTTTGCTCAAAACTTCTTAGAATGGGAATATTCCTTATCCATTTGAAATTTCTGTATAGGTTTAGTGCACAGGATGATGAAGAAGATACTCATCGTGATTTGGTTCGGAGAAAAACAATTGGAAATGGTTGTCTTTGATTTCCTTTATTTCTTGATTCATAACCGGTTTAGTATAATTCCTGTTTGAGTCTCATCATCTTCCTTTAACTGGCAGGTATTCCTGACTCAGTGTTTGACTGGACTCGAGAAATAGATTCAGAATTGTCAAACCAGAATATCAACAATCAAGCTTTTTCCAGAAAGCATTGGCGTCTTCTCCAGTGCCAAAATGGTAAATCATTTTTGCAGCCATTTGCATTATTTTTTCTGTTTAACACAGAGATGATAATCATGGAATCAAGATAATCTATTCAGGGAGGGAAATCAGATAATTGGGTAACTGGCTATCCCATAATTAAATCAATAAATTATTATTTACATTTTGTTTGGATAATTGCAGGACTTCGAATTTTTGAAGAGCTTCTTGAAGTTGATTACCTTGTAGGGCATTGCTTCTTTATTTCATTCTACAGCCATCTCATGATTTTGCTTTTGCAGTAGGCTATTTCTCAATATAACATGTACCTTTCTTTTTGCAGCCAAGGAGCTGTAGTAGAGCAATGAAAGCTGTAGGGGTTGTGGAGGCAACCTGTGAAGAAATATTTGAGCTTGTAATGAGCATGGATGGAAAACGGTTTGAGTAAGTTCTTTCTATTTCAAGTAATGATTTTTATGAATTAATTCTGAATGGTCATTATTATGGTCTTTTGAAGAATTTATTCTGTATATATCATCCTGCAGGTCTGCTTCAAAGCTCATATAAGTTACTTTCTTTTAGAAACTTTTCTTATGTTCTTTCTTTATAGCATACATAAAAGTGGTCATGCCCCTATGCAAGTCAAAGTTACAGTGATGGGAATTACTGCTCATGAAATTTGCCTCATCTTTTACTATTTTTTTGGACCATTTATTAATTTTTTGATAGGATTTTCTTGACACCTTATGAAAAGCATATATTCAGTGACACAATTACTCAGTTTAAAGTTCATAATATGAGCATTCATACATAACATATAACATGTCAAACTGAATATATTTGCTGCGTTACATGCATTAGTTAGTTTTTATGCTTTATGGTTAAAATATCCAAAACTTATGAAAATAAGTTAAATAATTTTTATTTATGGAAATCATTAAGGTGAAATTAATTCCCTCCTGTAATGTAATGAAAGCAATTTGAAGATTTTTTTGTCCCATAGTTGCAGCAAATGATTGTCCTTCCCTTTTTAGCAATATAAATAAGATTTATTATGTATTAATTTAAAGGTCCTCTTCAATATATTTTTTGCTTTACCATGCCCTTGGGCATTTAATGGTTCAAAATTATGAATTTTGATTAAGAAAAGTTTTGTATTTTGAATGGTGTATGAATATTGAGAATAGTTGGGAATCAAGAAGGATGATTTGAAACTTATATAGAAGCCTTTTTGCATGTGGGATTGTTTGTTGTGTTCACACTGATGTCACTATTTTTAGTGCTTTGGTCCCTAATATTAGAAGATCTATTCTTCTCAGTGACTGTCAACCAATAAACCTTGTAGGAAGTTCATGCAAAGTGATCACCAGAGCTTTGTTAACAATAAATAAATAAATGAGCACTTTGAAGTTTGTTGTGATATGATATGTTATTCACTGAGGGGGCCTTTGTGAAGGTGGACAATTATATATTCAAATTTGTGAGGACAGTGTTGGAAATTGTGGGAAGCAGGATCGTGGGAATTGGTTGTGAAGTTGGAGCTTCTTGGATTATGTGAGACAGATTTTGGGATCCAGTGATGGAAGTTAATAAGGGGTTCAATGCTCTTTTGGGGCTTCAATAGGTTGGTTCAATGCTATGAGCTAACAGATGTCTTAAGTAGATCTACATCCATAGTGGAATAGAAAATCTCTTTCTGGGTTCCCATTAAAAAGAAATTGCCAGTCTCCTATATAGCATCTATGGTTTGTTAATGATGTGATCATTTTCGTATAAATGTGGAAAATGTAAAATTTTTGAATTTTACTGCCTTTTGTTTTGAGATAGTTTCTGGCTTTAAAATTTAAGGGCATGGCCGTGAGCATTACTTTGTCATCATCTGAAGAACTATGTTATGTGGACACTTCAAAATACACTTGGTCTGATGACACATGATTAGGATTTAAGGGTGTGGATATGGTTCTCTCTCTCTCTTCCACATCCATATTCCCAATGTGAATGTCTAATTAGAGGAACAGAGGACCAGCATTCTAGTTTTCTAGAAGTTCCTTTACCTCCTTGATTCCTTCCTTTCAATTATGGGTACTTCAAATGAATCAAGTACTTGGGTACAATACGCCATTGTACATGGACAGTTCATTTCAGCTGAAGGTAGACCTGTAGAAAATTACATTGATAATGTGACTATGTTTCCAAGTCCTAAGGTTTGGATGTTAGAGAAGACACTATTTGACAGCTAATCCACATATTTGCATGCAAAAGTTGCAAGGTATTGGAGCAAAATTGACAGTGTTGAATAAGATCACTTTTAGAGATATAGGAGAGGAAGGATTCCATCGATATTGCCATGGTAGATTCTCTTGAGCCATCCTTAAGGGCTACCAAGAAAGTAGAGTTGGAAGAAATGTTCTTAAGGACAACGAGGCATCGGAGGCAAAGCACTAGAGTAAAGTGGGCCAAAGAGGTTTCCAGATATTTTCATAGGATTGCTAATGGAAGAAGGAAAAAGAAGTTCATTAAATCTTTAGTGAGTGAGAATGGAACAATTTTAGATGACCAAGTTAGCATTTTAAAGGAAATCTTGATATTCTTTGATAAAATATATAGCAAGTCAAATGAAGTTTTGTGGAGAGTAGAAGGATTAGAGTGGGCTCCTATCCACATTTTTAATTTCTTTTTTACTATTTTAGCATATCTTTTGAGTAGATTGATGTTCAGATAGGAGTTTGGTATTTTTTTAGGGCTTCTTAGTGGGTAGAAGTAGGACAATGGTGCTTCATTAATGGTTTGCTGATGACACCATACTCTTTTCAATAGCTAGTTTAAATGATTACAAAGTCTTAACTAATTTTGTTGGTGTTCGATCACATTTCAAGTTTGAAGATAAATCTAGACAATGGTATTCTGTTGGGTATTAATGTGAGTTTAGACCTAGCTTTGAATTGGCCTCTTTAGAATGTAAGGTTTTGATTAACCTATATCTTTTTTGGGTCTTCTTTTGGGGGTGAACCTTACAGCCATATCTTTTTGGGATTTGGTTTTGGATAGGAGTTGTCAATGGTGAGATGGTTGGAAAAAGGCTTACTTGTCTCCATGTGGAAGAATAACTCTAGTGCAGTCTTGCTTTTCCCATGTCCCGCTCTTATTATTATTATTATTATTATTATTTTATTCTTAAACCTCCAATTAAAGTGGGTTATACAATTGAGAGATTACAGAGGCACTTTCTATAGTTAGGCATTGGGGAATGGAAGAGAGATCATTTTAGGGTTCAATGTCTAAGCTAAAGAGAGAAGGGGCCTTGGAGATTAGAAGAATGACTTTGAGGAATAGTCTTTTCTAGGAAGTGGTTGTGGAGGTTTCTTAAGGAAAGCACTACTTTATGGTACAAGATCATTTTTTAAAATTTATGGGCCACATTCTTATTGATGCAATGCTAATGTTGTTGTTATGTGATCTCATCAATGTCCTTGGAAGGTCATTGCACAAGTGTTCTCTAGTTTCTGTCATATTACTCTATGTTTAGTGGATAATGGTACAACATTCGCTTTTGGGAGGATATTTGGTGGAGTGCCCTTTTGCATTTGGCTCCCAAACCTATATAGAGTAGTAAGGGCAAGAAATTCATGTGGTTCTTCAATTTCCATTCTATTCTCCTCTTCATTATGGAATTTTAATTGTCTGCACAATCTTACTAATGATGAAATTAAGGAACTCAATAATGTTGACTTTAGTCCATGTGTATTTATTGCTCACATTGTTCGATATGAGAGTTTGGTCTTTGACATCCTATGGTCTATTCTCAGCCAGTTTATTCTTTAGAGCCCTCTTTGGTTCCACCAATTTAAGATCCTTTCTTTTGGAAATTTTCTTTTAGAAATCTAAATCTCTACCAAAAGTCAAGGCCTTTGCATGGCTTGTGGCAAGTAGGAAGATTAATATCCTTGATTTGCTGCAGAAAAGGGGATCTTTCAAAGCTTTTACCCTTGAATGGTGTGGCCATTTTTATTTTTATTTTTTGTATTTTCCAGTAGCATTAATATTATTACATAAATTGTTTGGACCATAAGATTGATTGGGTTCCACCTAAGAGTGGAGATGCTGGCAATTTCCTAAAGGTTTTGGATGTCTTCCTAAAGGAAACTCATGGTGTATTGTTAGTTTCACATTAATTTGGAATATATAGCAGGAGAGGAATGCGAAGATTTGAAGGATAGATGAAGAATTTTAGAGGCATTGTAGAATTCAATCTATTTCTTCTCTTCCATTTGGCATTAAGTAGTACATCATTTCTGGGCACTCTTTTGAGTGTTATATTGATACATGGGACCTAGTATCTAGTTTGACTAGGTTGGCTAAGAAGATGCTCTCTAAATGGACTCCTCCAGTGGGTTGTGTCAAGTTGAATTTTGATGGTTGCTCATTAGGAAATTCATAGCAATTAGGAGTTGGAGGAATGCTTATGGATCATCATGTAACACTAAAGAGAATATTTTCTAAACATATTAGAATAGGTCTAGAAATTGTGGTGGAGATTCTAACCAACCTATTTCTGGAGTGAGATTTTGTAGTAGTCCTTGGTTGAGTAAGAAAGAAAGAGGCTAATGGAAATTTGATGGGTGGCTTCGTTAAAGTTTTTATTTTGCTTGAAGGATGGGATGCTTCTATTATTGGATTCCTCATTCATCTATATATTAACAAAGCAGGGAGCCAAACTTCTGATCTCTTTTATAGGGGATATTTTGGAATATGTTAGCAAAACATTGAGCCAAACATTTGATCTCTTTTGTAGGGGATTCTCTACCTCTCTGAATATTGATTTTGTGATTGTATCCACTTTTCGATGTGCAATGACCTATGGTTTCTAGAGTAGATAGTTTTTTTTTTTTCTTTTTTTTTTTTTCCTGCTTTTGATTAGAGTAGTGGATGTTTTTATAGAGGAAGGGTTTACCATACTTCTTTGTACTTAGTTCATAGTAATGAAGTGTTTTCTTCTGATTAAAAAAAAAATTGACACATACTTGAACCATGCAAGATAACCTACAGTACATGAAACAATATAATGATCTATTAGGGTAATTCTTTTCCTAGAACTCCCAAGTCTTTCAAAAAGTGGTATAAAAATATAAAATGGGAACTTTACAAAATAGGAAGTTTAAATATGTAGGAACTCCATATCATAAGAAACTTCCATGAAAGTATAACTTTTCAATTCTAAGTAAGACTTAAATAGGAACTTGTAAAAAGGAGTAAGTTCAGAAAGTAGGAAGTTTAAAGTGTACAAGTTTCTGAAAACAAAAATAACAAGAAGACTTGCCCAGCTCTAAATAAGACTAAAAAAACCAACTACTACTAATTATGACTCCAAATAATTAAAATGTGTAAAATTAGACGAATGCCCTTGGACAAATCAATTTAGGATTTATTTGCTTCTTTTCTTCCTTTGCTAGTAGACCTTGAAAGATTAGTCCCATCACCAAGGCTATATGTTTTTGTTTTGTTTTTTTTTTTTGGATCTTCCTTTTTGTTTTCTTCTTCTGAGGTGACTATATTACATCCAATTATCTTATCTTGATGTTGGTAGATGGTTGCCATTTCCTGTATTTACCAACTTTTAATTTGTTCCAATAGTGAGGAAGTAGTGGAAAGGATCTTTTCAATTTTCTGATAAAGGTTTATTTTTCTGATTCCTTTCCATGATCCTCCTATGTGGGTGCTCAAGTGTGGTGGCACCTTCTCCTTCTCTTTTTCCATATCTTGTGATTTGTTGATCTCCCAACCAACAGCCCTGTAGAGTTTATCTGCAAACTGGAAGTCCCTCATAAAGGTTAAGCTTTTGCATGGGCTATAGCTTTGTACAGTTTGACCATATTGTATATCTTTTGTTACATCTCAAGAAGTTACAAAATTGTGGGTGAGCTTTAGGTCCCATACTCTTTTCATGTCATAGTTGTTGCTGTCTGTCACAGTGTAGGAGGTTTATAACTGATCCTAAACCATTTAACAGTCTGTTTGTGGGAATCAGTATTTGAATGGCACTTTTTTCTGATATTATCTAATGCTGATATAGATGTCTCATTTTGTTTTTGAAAAATAAGCTTTCATATGAAAGGGTCATAAAGATGGAAAGTGCATCATTTTATTGGCAGTGTATCACAATATGTGGTAGTTGGACTCTTATCCTTAAAAATATAGCTGTCCTTAAGATGAAGTGGCAATTAGAGTCTGGTAGTATGTCCAGACCTTTGAACTCCTATCCAATGTTTTAGCTGGAATGCATGTAAGATTTAGTTCATGCCCATCTCTAGAACACCCAGTATTTGGGGGTCAATAAAATTAACATGGTTAGTAGTACTATTATTTTGTTCAATTTAAGAACTGTATCACATGTAGAATAATATATTGTTATGTTTCAAATTTGTTTTTGCTTCCCTGGACAGGTGTTTTCTTCATCAGCAATAAAATGTGAAAGCGTTTAGCTCCTTTTTGCAAATTTTGTTCTTTCTTTTATTAGTGTGTGAAAAATAAATGATATGTCAATGGTGATGCATACCTGATATGCCACTTTCTCCTATATATTTTAGACACATTGCTCTTAGTGCCTTGACTAGAGTCCATGACTCCATGTCATATGATTTTCCACCTCCAAAAAATCAAGCCATTGTAAGGAAGAGCCTCTTAGTCACTTGAACATTACTGTTGGAATCTAACACCTCCAAAATGTTTGTGATTAGCTAAAACCTATGATTTCTTTTGTTTGTGTGTTTTGTTTTTTTAATTATTAACACACTTAAATAAAAAAAAAAACACACTTACCTTTTTCATGTCATTAACTTTTCATGTTGTGAGTAGGTGGGATTGCAGTTTCCAAGATGGCAGCTTAGTGGAGGAGGTAGATGGACATACGGCTATTCTCTATCATAGGCTTCAGCTGGATTGGTTCCCTATGTAATATTCTTGCAAGTTAAATCACTGTATTTATGCTTTATAATGTTACAGAATCTAGTGATCATATGAATGCATACAAAATTTCGTTGTTTTTTCAGTATCAACATTATTAAAACATGGCAATTTTGTGCAAATTCAGATTAAAGTTTTTACTTTGTCTCTCTCTCTCTCATGTTCTCCCCCTTTCCTCCTCTTCCCTAGTTTGCATGTAATTGTGCTTTAGATTCATAATCTTAGTCTTTTGATTTATCTTATAGTCCTCGTATGTTATCAACTTCAATTATAATTGATTGCCACAGTTGGGCATCTCAGCTTGTAGTCATGTATGGAGGCCATATACACACTAAATTTGGATTTGGACTATTACAGTAGTTGGGCCCTACCGGTCCAACAATGCAGTTCAGAAAGCCAAGTCTTGACTTTCTCATGGCCAGGTATGATGCAACTTGGCATGGATACTTATCCCTCAGGTCGATTCTGAACACTACCTCTGATGCCAACTACATTGGAAGTCTATTATTGTGGTGGCCTGGGGAGATCTCCTGATAAATCCTCCTCAAAGTTGCTCTGAGGCATGGAGGTCTGAGGATTCAACTCCTTCCTGGTATGGCAATAAGGCCTGGGGTTTTACACAAACCTCTTGCACCTTAGTGTTGGACCTAGCCCCTTCGGTTGAGGGATAATTTGGAGGGATAGTGGGTTTTTAAATCATGGTTAGAGGTTCATTGAGGAGTTGCAGCTGTACATGGCTGGAACCTTGGGAGCTTTTAACCTCACCACTTCACTCATTTTCATACCCTATTACTTGATATGTTGCTTGCCAAGTTTGCATCATGAGCTCCTCTATCACAAGATCTGCACATGGCATGGCTACCATTCACTGGCTTTACGTAATGTGGACTGACCCCTTGAAACTAGTTCAGTTATAGGAGCTTCTGGGTGGGGGATTAGATATGTATGCAATGGATGTGTACAACAAAGGGGGAAAAAAGAACAAATTCCTCCTTCATTGTCAGTAACCTTGGGCTCATGTTAGATATTCTTAGTTACATACAATTTTAGCAAAAGGGACAAAGTAGGAAGAAAATGAAAATTAGGTTATCTTGCCCAATTTCTGGGGATTAAAAGAATCTGATATAAACACAGGTCAATACCCAACACTTGTACTCAAGTTCATGTTGAAACAGATTGACACCTGTGGACTGGGAGTATCTCTGGGACAGATTGGCACCTGTAGACCGGGAATATCTCCACATGTCCAAGCCTTCTGATTGGTTTGTTCATGAAACTTTTAAACCAAATCTCAGCAGAGATGAGAGGAAAATTTTTTCCTTTTAGGTAAGATGCTTAAACAACTTATACAAGTGACCCACGAAGTAGAAAAAGAGATGATTATTGACTAGAAACTGTTCTTGAATCACAAAATTCAAACTAGAAAAGAACAAAATCTTTATGTATTCTTTGTTTGAATGGGCTGGAAGATCCTTAGGAGGTGGAGGTGTTTTTCGATATATCTAATTGATGTTTTTAATTGTACCTTCTTCTTTTGGCCTTTTGGTCTTTGTATACATCCCCTATACATGGGTTGCACCCTACCTTTTGGCACTTACTGTATAAAATTTTACTTGTCAAGGGGGAAAAAAGAATCTCAACCAGGGCTTGCATATAATGCATTTTCTAACTAGAAAACACTTAATACTGTGAGTCTTGACCAGATAGTAGTTGAAAGAACAATTGCACAGATGGACAGTAGATCTTAACCAGATTTGGTTGCACTTTGTTGGAGGTATGGGCTGACCAGATTGGTGAAAAACGCAGGTTGGGGTCTTGTGAGCTGGTTAACTGTACTGTGTTGGGCTTTGGTTTTGGATGAGAATCAGGCTGGTTTGGGAAATGATCAGGCCAAATATGGATCCTTAGTGGCATAGTGGTAGTGGTGGTGGATCAAAGGTGGTGGTAGTAGCAGTGAGATAGCTGTCCCCTCCCACATATTCAACTATGAGGTTTTGAGAATAACACCATTCACATGTTTTGAAACCCAAGACAGTAGGATTTAAATCCCACCCCCTGCAAAATGTTCCAAACAAGGCAATTTTGTTTTTCCTAAGATAAAGGACTTCTCAAATTCCATTTTAACAGGAGATGTTCCTCCGACTTTATAATCCAAGTGCACTTGAAGGGTCAAATCACTTGTTATTGATTTTCACCTTATTAGAAGAGCATTTGTAATCTTTAGAAGGGATCTTTCTTTTGTTACTGTTTGGAACATTATTGTAGATAACAAGAGAAAGAAGCATCAGAAAGGTGTCTTGCATGTTGGTTTTGGTGCATTTGGGAGGAAGGGAAACACCAAAATTTGAAGAATGTGGAGCTACCCATTTTTAACTTGAAAAGTTAACCATCCAAATAGTCTTTCATTTGGAGGTTCTGTGAGGAAGTATAGCCTTCTCAATAATTCTTTTGAGTTCTTAAATGAGATAAGATGTTGGACTTTTCCTCCTTATTTTTCTTGTTTGCTCATGTATGTGCTACATTAATTTGTCTTGTATTTTTTTTATTAATGAAATTCTCTTGTTTACAAATAGGAAAAAAAGAAGAGAGAAAAGATGGCCTTTACAAAAAAAAGAATATGCTGTTGTTTTTCTACTAATGCTTACTGTTGCAGGTTTGTGTGGCCTCGTGACCTTTGCTATGTGCGTTATTGGCGTCGAAATGATGATGGAAGTTATGGTAAATGGTTTGCTTGTCCAGTTGTTTATTTTCCCTGGTTTTTGTCATTCTCTTTTTCATTTGGAAACATCCAAGTTATTTTTGTTATTGTGCAGTTGTGTTATTTCGTTCTAGGGAGCATGAGAACTGTGGTCCACAACCAGGATTTGTGCGTGCCCATCTTGAAAGTAAAGGCTAAATCTTTTTTGTTTTACACTGAGAATTCAAGGGATTAACACTGATTAAGATCGGTAGTTTGTTTAATTCATGCTAGGCCATCTCACCAACACTAAGTGATCTGTTTTCTCAGGTGGGGGATTCAACATTTCCCCTCTAAAACCTCGAAATGGGAGGCCCAGAACACAGGTTCAGCATCTTCTGCAAATTGATCTGAAAGGATGGGGTGCTGGTTATATTTCATCTTTTCAGCAACATTGTCTCCTTCAGGTGTTAAATAGTGTTGCTGGTAATTTTTTTTCTACTTTCTTTTTCTCTCAAACTTCTAATTTTACACTTGGTAGAATTTGGAGGGCAATGTTGTAGATTTGTATTAGTTTGAGAATCTGACGGCCTTTGTGCTTTGAGACCACTCTTTTGCCTCGATTTCTTTAAACAAGAAAATTTGATAAGGGTATTATTGGAACAATATAAGTATACAAAGAAGTGCTCTTGGCTTCATATTATTGTATATATACTTTCACAAGGATATTTTACAGAAAGAATTCTTCATGCTTAGGTGAAAATAACTCAAAATGTTTGAACAACTTCAAATGGTAATATTATGTCCTTTTTCTTTATCCAATAAAATTTGGAAAGGTTATTATTAGAAGAGACATAAGCATATCTAGAGGTTCTCTTGGCTCTGTACAACAAATATATATTTCCATGAAGAGCTAGAGAACAAATGGAGATCCATGGAGGTTATTTAGGATTTGGTTCACTTTTCCTCCCTCTATCTTTATTATTGATTGTTTTCCGGGTACTCTTTAGAACCTTTTACTGCTAGCTAGATTGGAAATATATTTGGTACTCCAAGATATCGCATGTAAGGACTATACTTGATTGGTCACATCCTCCAGTAGGTTTGATAAAGTTCAATTTTGATGGGTATTCGTTGGGTAATCTTGATAAATTAGGTATAGGAGGCGTGATAATAGATCATTTGGGTACTGTACTTTGGACTTACCCTAAACCTATTGGGATAGGTTCAGCTATTGAGGCAAAGATATTAGTGTTACTAGAGGGCTGGTTACAAGTTAAAGCTTGGCGGTTTATGTAACCTAAATTTGCAGGGAGATTCTTCTGTTGAGGCTCTTGGAAGTTTGATACTTGGCTTATGAAATTTAAATATTTCTAGTGATGTGGCATACTTCTTTTAGGTTCTTTGTTGAGCTATTCAAACTGTACTCTAGTTAGGTAACCAAGGAGTAAAACATTTAGTATCTTGTTGGAGACATTTTTTCTCCTCAAGTATATAGAGCATTTTGTAGAGTGTACATTACTTTTCATGCCTGTAATTTGTGTTTTTGGCTCAGCTATTTTTTCTACTTTCTGCTCAGCAATTGCACATCTTGGAAGGAATTATCATCCTTCTTTGTGTGTTTTTTGTTTGTTTGTGTGTGTGTGTGCACATTGCATCTTGGAAGGATTTTCCATCCTTCTTTGCATTTACCATTCAACGCAATGGATATTGCTTTGTGTGTGTGTGTGTGTGTTTCATGAAAATATTCTACTATAAAGGGAAAAGAGTGCTTATGCTTGGTGCAAAGATGCTAAAATCTTGCAAACAACTTTGGAAGGCAGTATCTGTACCCATTTTGTAGAGTGTACATTACTTTTCATGTCTGTAATTTGTGTTTTTTTGCTCAGCTATTTTTTCTACTTTGTGTTCAGCAATTGTACATCTTGGAAGGAATTATCATCCTTCTTTATGTGTTTTTTGTTTGTTTGTGTGTGTGTGTGTGCACATTGCATCTTGGAAGGATTTTTCATCCTTGTTTGCATTTATCGTTCAACACAATGAATATTGCTTTTTGTGTGTGTGTGTTTCATGAAGATATTCTACTTTAAAGGGAAAAGAGTCCTTATGCTTGGTGCAAAGATGCTAAAATCTTGCAAACAACTTTGGAAGGCAGTATCTGTACCCATTTTTCTGTCATGTTATTTGATATTTTCTTTTGAAATTTTATGATCTTTTTCTAGGATCTTTTATCCAGTCTGCTTTATAGATTTAGACTTCGATAAAATAGAATTTATGTCAATAGAGTTAACAGCAAGAAGAGAAGAAATATAAGAGCTTGTTACTTTCTTCTTTATTTTCAAAAAGAATTTCATTCCAGCTTTATTTTTGTTTTATTCTGAAGGAACTCTTTCAATTTATCTGCTTCATTGAATCCTTGTTTATACTTTATGATAGGACTGCGTGAGTGGTTTTCTCAGACGGATGAAAGGAATGCTCAACCGAGAATTCCTGTTATGGTCAATATGGCCTCGGCTTCTGTTACTTCAAAGAAGAATCAGAAGCCACAGGAGTCTTCTGATCAATCAAATGCTACAGGTAGGAACTCAATGATGATGGATGAAGATTCTGATGAAGATGAAGAATTTCAAGTACCTGAGACAGAACAAGAGGTTTGTACTACACACCTGCTCTTATGTTTTATGCACATACCTTCTCTAAACATGAATTTTGCACATTATTCAGGCATACTCAATGAGTCTTCAGAATGAATTCAAAGGAACAGGTACTGCCTTGTATCTATGTTTTTCTTATGACATTTGGTCCTGGATCCTTATGTCTGATATATCAAATGGAACTTTACAATCATTATGTTCTTCATGAATTGAAGCCATGGAAGAAGAACCCCAAGATAAAATTGATGTCTCATGTTTTTCGGGTAATCTACGACGTGATGACCGTGATAAGGGTCGTGACTGCTGGACGATATCTGATGGGAACAACTTCAGAGTTCGTAGCAAGCATTTTTGTTATGACAAAACGAAGGTTCTCTGGTCCTCTGCTTGTTTCGTTTTGTTAGTATTTTTTGAATTTTCTTGATCAACATCTTATGACCTTATTAGGCCTGCTTTAATGACAATCTTCCAACATGTATTTGAAGATTCCTGCAGGGAAACATCTTATGGATCTTGTTGCTGTTGATTGGTTCAAAGACTCAAAACGGATTGACCATGTTGCTAGGCGACAAGGCTGTGCAGCACAAGTACTATATTCTATTCTTGTCCGACTTATATGTACTTATTTTATTGATAGTGAATCAAAGTCAATTACTTATTTCTATAATACTTTTCTCTCTAAACCTCTAAAACCCTTTGTTAAGATTGCAGCATCTGTGGTATTAGAAAAATATGAAAATCCTCTTCCTCCTTGCCCATGCTACCTTTTCCATCTACTAGGTGATACCTTTTATCCCATTTACCACACAGCTGGAAAATTCAGTGAATTTATTTTTTACTACATGGCATGAGATCCTAAAGCCCAGTTTGTTGGTACTGCTCTGGTTTGTCAGATTGCTGTTTAGTATTTGGTTATTAATTAATATACCATCATTTAGAAAAGCAAGCATAATACCATTTTAGAACTTCTCTTTCCTGTCCTAATGATTAGCATGCACACTGTCCACAATATAATCATTAACACCTTAGTCTTCTTCAGCATCATCGTGACTGTCATCATCACCCTTATAGCATCTAGAGGTACTTATTCTACATGCATTTGCTCATTGTGTTACCGTCTGTGGTTCCATAGTTCCTTATCTAGTTTCTTGTTCATTGTTGGTTTTGAGTTTTGAAATTGAGTGGACATAGAAGATTATAAGCAAAGAATAGTTGCTTTATTTGATTCCTTGGGTTTTCTTCACATCTGAAATTTTGAATAGATGAAGAAAAATATAGAATAAGTTTCTCATGTATACCACTTTGTGCAAAGGTTAATCATTATGAACTATGTCCAATGTTTAAAAAATTGGGAAATATCATGGATATTTCCTGGAAATTTTGTGCTTAGGTCATCGCTGACATGACAAATGGAGAGAAAACACTGACATACTGTCTTTCGTTCATTTTTCAATATTTTTTTCCCTTCTTTTTGGCTAATTTTGGTATTTTTCGAGTTTTTTTGCTGATACTTTCAACATTATCCGAATTGTTTCCAATTTTCTGCCAATAATATCCTGCATTGCACTCCCAATAATTTTGTGCATCCCTCAATCAATGCGATGCTTCTTCTCCCAAGCTTAGTCAATGGGGGCTCCTTCTCTCTCCTTAAGTCTTGCCAACTCCTCAAATTTAAAAAGGTTTAAAGTTGGTTTTGAACCCAAGATGGCAAGGATGAAATGAGCCTTGCCTAGCCACTGGATCATGTATATTGTTTGTAATAAAGGTGCACAAATATATGTACATATAGATATCCATGGCAAAAACAAAATGTTAAAATGAAATTTTGATAAATTAATTAATTTTAATTACTTTCTAATTGATTGTTAAAACATAGAAATTATCATGATAATTTCTTAACAAGCCTTTCTATATATCTTTTAAGTATTAATTAAATATAAGAGAAATATAAATATTCTAAAAAAAAAAAATCATACATTTATCATTATTTCTTTTATATGTTTGAATACATTTAAATTAAATAGATTATTATGTTAGTATTAAATATGTTTTCAAGTTCGATATATTATTATCAAATATTAAAATTTTTATTGTACATATATTACTTTCTTCAATAAAACAACTTTAATATGCATATTATAACTTATTTGATCAATTTTTAATTTTTTTTAATATCTCTATGATTTTTGATTGATTTCCATCCCACCAATTTTATTTTTTTTTTTTTGTGAAAATGTACTTAGATATTTCTTGATATATTCCGAAATATCCATAAAATCCAATTATTGATATTCCATAAAAAATGATATTTTTATCCTTGTTGTGAAGGGCATATATTTGCTTCTATTGATGGTAGGTTTGATATGCAGTTCTTTATTTCGAAAATTGATTGCTTTTGTAATGGCAATAGTTCTACTAATATTTTTTTTTCCTTCTTAACATGAGAGTCTGCATATAATTATCCTTAATATACAAAAATTTCTTATATGTTCAGAGGCTTGTTGAACATGAATTCTACAAAAAGGATTGTTCTAAGTACTTTCTATTGTTGACATCCAATTTCATACTAGCAATGGACCTATGACCATAAACACTGTGACTATCGTGATATGCATGATTAATGATATGCGGAACTTGTTTCATTATTAGCACCACCCTTATGGTAGTGTCGTCCATTACTGATGTTGCAAGGAGGTAATTACTGCTGACTTACTGCTGGAAATATTCCTCACTGCTGTCAAGGGCCAACACCATTCCTACTGCTCTTACAATGCAGAGAGGACACCTACTATCTAGTACCCATATTAGGATAGAAGCCTTCACATCATGTGGTCAATGGGGGGGTTATCCTGAGTACCCTCACATGCTAAGGTGGGTCACCAGAGGTCACTTCCCTTCGTCCCCTTGTTGGCTTTGAACCCTTTGCACTCTATCAAGAGGATATCTGCAGTAACTAACTTCATAAAACTCTATAAATAGCCCCAAGGGGTAACCAATTGGAAGGATCAGAAATTTGATCTCTAAATTAGTTCTTTACATGTCAAAAGTCCACCCCCTTTGCTTTCCTTATTGAGACCCTTCAAAGGGTTACTGCCATTCTTCCCAACCACATCTTGCCACTCATTTGGCTCCAATCTACTCCTATAACTAAGATCGCTCTATAAGTATCCATTTCTTAGACTTTTGGTGTTTAATGACTCTTTCCCTTCTTTCCCTCTCAATTTCCTATTCAACTTTTAATTCGTTATGGTCTTTTTATATATTGCATTGCTAAAAAGGGAAATAAACGTGCACATTTGGAGTTTGTTCAGTTTAATAGTTTAGGACACAAAAATGCCAAATTTAGCATTGTGATACATACAATGATCACTAGGGTATTACATTTATTGTGAGCTTAGGGAAAATAAGCTTATCTTATGTTACTATTAACATGCCAAGCTTGGAATTCTTTAGCTTTGGTGAATTTGAATTTTGATGGTTTTCCTTGGAATTTGGATAAATAGGAAGCAGAAGTATCTGCAGAGATGACCTCGGGGAACATAGAATTCATATGAAATAAACTAGTGCTCTAGATTTTACATGTTTTATTTCAGGCACTTTCATTAATGTTATATTCCCAATTTACCAATTCACAAAAATAAATAAATAAATAAATAAAATAATGCCACACAATGTGTATTACTAATGAACATTTTTATTTTTTATTTTTTACTTTTTCTTTTGAGCATCTGTCATGCTTATTTTGAGGGTGTGATTGCTTAGGAAACTGTGTGATTGCTAAAATGTGTTGGTGTGATTACTAATGATTTTCTTCTCTTTTCTTTTCTCCTCCAAGTAAGATTGCCTGGGAAGCTGTGGTGTGATTGCCATTTATTATCTTTTCTTTTCTTTTCCCTTTCATTTGTCTTTTCTTTCCTTTTCTTTTTCAGTTGTCTTCTTTGATATCTTACATCTTTTTACAACAAAGAAAAAACTTTAATAGTACTAGAACTTTTATGGTCCTGCATCAAATTTGGTTTCCAAAAATAGCACTATGATAAATAGAAGATATTTTAGGGGAAAGCTGACAAAACAACAATATTGTTATTTTCTTTTATATGACTATGGAAGCCTACATTCAAGAAATACAAGATATTATTTCTTATGCTATTGAGTATTCAACCACCAACATTTTCAATCCAGCAACTATTGGCTCTTAGGACAAAGGAGCGCATATTAGTGAGGATGTGAAGCATGGGGTAGGCCCAAATTTGCCTCCTAGGACTAATCCTAGGGAACATGTCACCTTGAAAGGCCTCAAACTACTCTCTTGAATATGGTGAATGATGTCATTGAGTTAAATTGACATGAAAGGCATGATCAACATGGCATGACTGGTGATATTAAAAACAAGTATATGACGTACCAGATTTTGCTGGAAAAATTAATCTCCAGGCCTTTTTAGATAGTTGGCTACCTTGAAGAGGTACTTTGATTAGTATAATATGTTGGAGGAAAGATGGGTATGGTTTGCTATTGTGGACAAGTGTGGAAAACAGTCTTAGAATTTCAGAACAATTGCCAATTGTTCATTGGGACAAGATGAAACAAATGTTAAAGTGAAGATGCCTTCCTCGTGATTGCCAAGATGATCTTTATGATCAATTAACCACTCTTAAGTAAGGAAGCAGGATGATGATTATGTAAAAAAGTTTGAGGACCTAAAAATTTGGTGTACAGGAGTTGAAGATTCATGACAAACTTCAATTTAAAACTGGATTGAGGATTGCAATTCACAGACAGATGGTAATAGATTGTCTGTATGATGTTGAGAAAGCATAGTAGAAAAGAATCTGAAATAGCCCCTAAACAAAAGATTTTCTTCCCAACTGAGGAGTCAACTACATGAAAATATGATGAAAGCAGAGAGTATTACGAAAAACCATAAGGCTGGCTGGTTTTAGCTTTGGGTTCAAAAAACAAAGCTCTTGTGTGTAATGATCAACATATAGACACACCTATAAAAAAAATGATCAACAGATAGACACAAAAGCTATTATTTTTATTACAGAGAAAGGGGGGCATATGGCATAGGAAATTTACTCATTGATGCCGAGAGGGAAGAGATGACAACAATGAATAATGATGAAGGCCCCTAAATATTGATTATTTTCATTCTTCTTTTCTTTTGTTTCTTAGGCATATTTTTGCTACACTAAAGCAAGAAATGGAAGATTGAAAATGTGCTTCTATATTTCAAACCACAGTGCCTTGTGGGAATGACACATGTAAACTGATTATTCATGAAGGCAGCCACATGAATGTAGTGTTTAAGGCAACCCTTGCAAGGTTAAAGTTGCCAATGGAGTCCCTGCCTGCACCATACAAGGTGTTATGGAGCAATAATACTTCTATTCCAGTAACAAAACAATGTTTAGTTTCTATTCATTGTAGTCATTACAGAGATTCCATATGGTGTGATGTTATCAGAGAGTAATTTGAACATGCTCCATACAAGGTAGCCTGAAGCAACTGTCTTGCTCATGTCATTATCCATTATCTCTATTCTCTTCATGGGAAGTAAAGTGGTGCTTCTAGCTAGCTTTGCCTTCCAAGTGCTTTCTCTCTCTCTACATTTAATCAATGATCCCTCCTGCAATTGGTTGTAAATAAGCTTCAGTTTCTCATTTTCATGCCCTCTAGTCCCTTTGTTCTTGTACTCTCCTCTTCTTGATCTCTCTCATTTGATACCCCTTCAGGATCCATATTGCTCTTTTATGAGTGGGGTATTCCTTGAAATATATGACACTCTTCATGACCTGTTTAGAATATTGTTGTATCAGTTGACCTCTGTTATAGTTGAGTATTGAATGTGAAATAGAAAACTCTAAAATTAGCAAATGATGGTAATTTCACAAGCCTATGGTTATCATTAACAGGTTGTATAATGTTTCACCTAATATCCCATCCTTTTGTGCTAGGGTTTAAATTAAACCTAAAATTATAGATCCAAATGCATTATCTATTTGATTTTTTGTTGCACATTTTGAACAATTTTGGCTGCAACTCTGCAACAATTCCTCAATATACATATGGGAAAAGAGCGGAGAACAAAGTTGAGACTTGTTAATTCTTACTGATGAGGTTTTCCGGAGTTAGCTACTTACATGGATGTAAAATTAGCAACCTGGCACTGCTGAGAGTAATGTAACTTATAGCAATGAAAACTATTATGTGTAACCTAGAATATTAAATGATAGAGAATCTAAACATTGTATGATCTGTTGATAATAAAGAATGGTGCTTGACTTCAGGTAAGAAGCAAAGGAACAAGATATATGAAACATGAGGCAGTAGTTGCACATGCACAATGTGACTATCCCTTCAAGGGTGTTGCACAATTTTGGCACTTAGCAGGGGTAGTGATAGTGCTCCTTCTCTGATTAATCTCCATGCCAGAAGCATCCCATAGAAGTGCCACAATATAAGTAGCACCATACAAGAACTGTATATGAGTAACATATACAGTGTCTTTTGTTGTCATTGGTTATTGTTAGACATCAATTGCTTTGACTAGCCCTTGCTACAAAATACCATGTGCATTCAAATGTCCCTCAACTGTTGGCATGCCCAGAACCCAACAGTTGATAGGAAGCCCTTTTAGCTTGTCAATTTGAACAAAAGATAGTGGTTGACATGAAGCCTTTAACTTCCAGCGTGTCTATTGTACAATGTATGAGAGGAAAACCTTCCACTTTTGAAGTGTTTCATAGTGTAGTGTGTGATAGGTAGACCTTTAATTATCGGCATTCTCCAATTTCGTGATATGAGAATATGTCAACCACTTTTAACATCTTATAGAAAGTAGCCATGCTTTTAAGACCTTCATTGGAGGTGGTTGCAGTATGGTTTTGTTGACCTATGAGACTTATGAAATATCTCCAGGGGTGCAAAGACAGGTATAATCAAAGTTAAAGGAAGGTACATGGAACCAAGTGGCCAAGAGAAGCAGCATCAAGGTTCAAGTGATGTATCCTTGATAAGGGCAACCTGGGGACTGGACATCCTATGCAGTTGCCCTAAGGACCACTCTGATTTTTTTTTTTTCCTGAAAAAAAAAAAAAAAAATCTATCTTCTCATGCACATATTGCTATCCTTCGGAATTGTCAATTCCATGATCTATTGTGATAAAATCTTGGGTCCAGGGTTTGGCCAAGAAGGAGATGAGATAGGGAAATACTAAAGAGGAGAGAATATGGAGCTTCTATTTTTTATTTTTTTGGCTGGGGATGCTTGTGATATTTGATGGTATGATCAAGTCTTGTCCAGGAACATTTTTCATTTTGTTGACAAATTCTTTATATTTTAAGGTTCTGGTCTTGTATTGAACTTTCTGATACTACACATACTTTATCAGTGTGTATTTCAAACTTTGCATGGACATAAAACAGGAGGAAAATTTTCAGGTCACTAAAGCTTATGGATTCGTAGTCAGGGGGGAGCTAGAAATTTAATTCAGAGGCACCCTTTTGAGAATATACGAACGGAAAAAAGAAAGAATTAATAATAATACAAAAGATTGATTATGCTAATACTCAATAACTTATCATTAATGGGATTTAATTATTTATTTATCTTCATTCAGATACCTAATTAATTTTAAAAATATATTAAATTTTTTGAAATCTTATAATAAAAATTTAAAGAATATAAATGATTTCTTTTATTAAAAAAGAGATAAATAGCATCCACATTAAGTCAATATAGAATTGCACTCTTTGTTGGGAACTATTCTCATCTTCTATTTTTTTTTTTTTTTTAATTTTTTGTAAGTTTTTTCAAATATTGGAATGGATAGCATTAATGTGAGATTCATCTAAGTAATATAATTACTTATATTAATCAAATAGCATGTGTCCTAGCTTAGTGGTAGAGCATTTTATATGGATACACAATTAAACCCCAGTTTCCATCAAATTTTTTCTGCTTGTCCTAGCTTAGTGCATTTTTGCTTCCAGGTAGTGTAGGAAAGGATGAAATTTTTTTGGCATTTATTGGGCTAGTACTAGATGAATTGAAGGTTTCTGTGCAAATTACTGGTAATATGTTTAAATGCTTTAGAATTGTGTGAAGAAGTATTGTAGGTGTTTGTAATCACTACAATCCAGTTTATATGACCATTGGACCTTTGATGGATTAAGTTCTGCTGACCCAAGCATGTTAAACTTTAATATTAGTTTTCCTTCTAAATTCCACACCATCTATATGAGTCACTTGTGCATGGACCTAGTAAGCTCTGCTACCATTTATTACTCATTTTGGTGTTGTTATTATTTTCCTTTCTGATCAGAAGCCTTCTGGGCTGTCTTAGGGCTGATGACCTCCTGTTTATTCTTGTATTTTGGTGTTCTTGAATGTCAGTAGCTACACCTTCTCAATATCACTATTGGATTTATTGTTTTTATCAATTCCTTCCTTCCTTCATGCCCTATTCTTTGTGCCTGCAAGTTAAGCAAATTACTATGCTGTTGTTGCTTCTCCTAAAGGCCCTTGATCAGTAACAAAGCATGATATAGAAACTACATGTGAAACTTGGTCCAAATTATGACTGAAAAGAAAATGTGTAGGAAGAGTAAGAAGAAACTGATTTTTTCCCCTTTTTTTCCCCTTTTTTTCCTTTTTTTTTTTTTTTTTTTAAGGATAGGCAAGAGTAATACGAAACTGATATTGGAACACAATACACATTCTTTCAATCAATTAAATAATCAAATCTATAAGCACATTTATTATGTAGGATCTCAGTGAATGAGTTCTGGTTTTAAATCCTACTGATCACAATGCTAAGTTATAAGTTTTTTTTTTTTTTTCTTTTTTTCTTTTTCTTTTTCTTTTTAACATAGTAAGCACAAAGAAGGATGAGAAATTCTTCATTACACAATCCTCTATACAAAGTTTGATCAAGAAGGTGGATTAGTGTATACCAGTTCAATAAGTCAAATTTAGCTAAAATTCATGAGGTATAAAATCTCCTGCAAAAGAAAGCATATGTCTAGCTCCATGGTTTGCTAATGTATTTGCTGCATGATTGCCTAAGTGAGGAACCTGAGGGGTACATCTTAACTCTGAAAAAATATCAATAATTTGGCATAACCACCCATCAAACTTCCAAAATCTTCTTCCTTGCCATGGTATGACAATAGTAGAATCACCTTTTGTAAGGGCTAGAATATTTGCCTTAATGGCTGAATCTCGACCTGCATGTTTAGAGATACTCTTAACACTCTGCAAAAGTGATCCCTAAGCAACCTTTTTGTTCCTAACTACCTTGGGTTGCCCAAAGAACATCTATCAATATGAAACGGAGCAAAACCCATTGAAGATGGTAGTCATTCAAAGGTGTCTCCTCAGTCAACCTCGTGGTTCTGCAAACTAGGTTCCAATCTAGCAGAATAAAGCTTAAAAAACCTTCATTGGTGGAAGCCCACAAGGAAGAAGAGAAGTAAAATAAGTCCTAAATTGTTTCTCGAGACCTCTACCTATCCTTAGAAATTCTTGCACTCCTTTCCTGCCAAGTAGTCCAAATCAAAGTGAGGTTAGCAACGCACCAAAGATTCCTGCCTCGAGGAAGTCCTCCAAAACCTCTAAAGAATATAATCAACATTGCCTCCTCCTGTCCAGGTGGAACCCAATCAATTCCTACAAGTCAAAATATTCTACATCTTAATGTCAATGCTATGGGGCAATGTAATAGAAAAATGATCTATAGACTCCCTGCTCATACACACCATTCCAAGCTAAGTGCTCTGTATGGTCTTCTCCATTGGAGCAAGTCATTAGTATTGGCCTTTTTGCCACAAGTCATGCAAACATGAAGACTTTTGGTGAGACTTTGGATTTCCAAATGAAATTTGTAGGAATAAAAGAGGCCACATTGATAAAAATGGACATAACATTAAAGAGGGAACTAACTGAGAACTATCCTAAAGATGTCAAAGACCAAACTTTCCAATTAGGAAAAGTGGGTGACAAATAGACATGGGCTAAAGAAAATGTTAGACGAGCTCAATTTCTTGTGAATGTCTTTGTTTTCCGCTACTTTTAGCCCAGGATAATTTGACCAGTTGGATTTGTAGGTTATCTACTAAATAGAACCTACAAATTTAATCCTAGTGCTTCTTATGAGAATTATGTTACAGGGGAAGATCCTGTAAAATATTTTGGTTGCACTTTTTTCTGCAAAGTAGAATCCTTGGAAAAGAAGTTCTTGTTAGCACAAGTTCAGTTGTCCAAGCCTGTGCTTGTTTGTTGTAAGCCTGATGTCACAAAATGCTTCAAATGAGCCTCCCCATGGGCTTATATAGAGCCCAGGAAGCTTCTGGAGACTCCTACACTTAGCCATTAGTGGGAAGAGTGTGGAAGGTTCTAGAAAAGTCTAGAGAAGTCCACACACTTCTAGACTATGGTAGAAGGCATGAGAAGGGTCCAGGGCTTTCTAGAGAATTCTAGAAGTCTCTTGTACATAAGCTTGTACATAGAATAATCTAGGGAGTTCTAGAATGTTCTTGAATTGTAAGGAACCCTCCAAGGTTCCAGAAAGTTCCAATGGTGCTTATAAATAGATAAGGGCCTCATTTGGCCAAGGCACCAAGCAAGCAAGCTCTCAAAGCACTTGTAAAAGCTTCCTTGAGTAATAAAAGCTTCCATTCTTTAAAGAGTTGCCTACCACGCCTTCTAAGCTTCTGAGTCGTCAACGTCTTAGCCTAGTAAGCTAAGGATTGCGAGTCAGGCTGACTTAGCAAGATCAAGTGTCTTGACTTGTCTAAGTGCCGCACGAGCTTAGGAAAAGACTAAGTCCGTGACAAGTGGTATCAGAGCGCGGCTACGAAGCGGGCATAGTAAAGGAAGCATGTCGGGCTCTAACATGGATGAGACTAGCGAGCAAACCCGTGGAAGGGAGATGGAGCATACTGCACGGGGCCGAGGTAGGAAGGATAAGTCTCGTGACGCCTTAGCCAACATGGAGGCAAGGCTAGCCAAGGTAGAGCTAGCCATGGCGGACACCCGGGAAGGGGTGGACTTGATCGAGCAAGGCATGGAGAAGGGATTAGAGGATCTAAGGGAGCAGATCCAAGACCTTCGCGAGGGGGTGCTAGGCTCACAAGTTCAGCCGGTGTCACACGAGGAGTTCATGTCCTTCCAAGACAAGGTCATGACCATGTTCGCTAGTGTGGAGTCAAGGATGGAGGCCTTGGCTACGCGCATGGAGACCCGAGACCAAGAGATTCGTCAAGAGTTGGCCATCTACAAGACTGCGGTGTCAGCACGAGTCATGGCCACTCATGAGGCACCAAGAGTGGAGGTGCCCAAGCCACACACGTTCAGTGGCAAGCGGGATGCCAAGGAGCTGGATAATTTCTTGTGGCACATGGAGCGTTACTTTGAGGCCATTGCATTGGCGGACGAAGCCACTAAGGTACGCACCGCGACCCTTTACCTCACCGATAATGCTACTCTATGGTGGCGTCGACGGTTTGCCGACATAGAGAGAGGGACGTGCACCATAGACACATGGGACGCCTTTAAGAGAGAAATCAAAAGGCAATTCTATCCCGAAGATGTGGCTTACCTAGCAAGGAAGAGTTTGAAGCGTCTCAAGCACACGGGCTCGATTCGTGAGTATGTCAAGGAATTCTCTACGCTTATGCTTGAGATACCCAACATGGCTGAGGAGGAGCTACTATTTAACTTCATGGACAACTTGCAAAGCTGGGCCGAGCAAGAGTTGAGGAGACGTGGTGTCCAAGACCTAGCCACGGCCATGGCGGTAGCAGAATCCTTGGTAGATTATAGAAGGGGAGACTCCTCCAAGCCCAAGCCACCATCCAAGGGTAACCAAGCCAAAGGTGGGGGAGACAAGAGGTCGCAAGGCCACACTTCTAAGGAAGGATCGAGTAAGGGCCCTAGTGGCAAGGATGGCAAAGGCAAGGACAAGAGGAAGGAGTTCACGCCCAGGACCAACTGCTTCCTGTGTGATGGTCCGCACTAGGCACGGGACTACCCTAAGAGGAAGGCTCTAAATGCTATGATTGAGGAAAAGGAGCAGGAAGGCGATGCTAAAGTGGGATCGTTGCAACTCCTAAATGCCCTTAAGGCCAAGCCGATGCCTAAGGCGCCTCAAGGCAAAGGGCTGATGTATGTGGAGGCCCTTGTGAATGGGAAGGCCACCAAGGCCCTGGTGGACACTGGTGCCACTCACAACTTTGTCTCGGAGGATGAGGCAAAGAGGCTAGAGCTCCAAGCATCCAAGGAAGGAGGTTGGCTCAAGGCAGTCAATTCAGCTGCTAAGCCATCACACGGGGTGGCTCGCGGGGTGACTATGCACATCGGCTCGTGGAAAGGAAGGGTCGACTTCACAGTGGCACCCATGGATGACTTCAAGATGGTGCTAGGGATGGACTTCCTGCAGAAGGTCAAGGCTATGCCACTACCTTTCCTACGCTCAATGGCTATCCTAGAGGAGGAGAAGCCGTGCATGGTCCCTACGGTCACTGAAGGTACGCTCAAGACCCCTATGCTATCCGCTATGCAAGTAAAGAAGGGGTTAAAGAGGAAAGAGGTGACCTACCTCGCCACCCTAAAGGAAGAAAGGGATGATGGGTCGAGAGAACCCGTGCCTAAAGAAATTGAGGGGGTCCTTGATGAGTTCAAGGACGTGATGCCGCCCGAGTTGCCTAAGAGACTTCCTCCTAGGAGAGAGGAAGATCACAAGATTGAGTTAGAACCGGGAGCCAAGCCCCCTGCTATGGGGCCATATAGGATGGCACCGCCTGAGTTGGAGGAGCTAAGGAGACAACTTAAGGAGTTGTTAGACGCGGGGTTCATCCAACCCTCCAAGGCTCCCTATGGCGCGCCGGTCCTATTTCAGAAGAAGCATGATGGGTCCTTACGGATGTGCATAGACTACCGGGCACTCAACAAGGTGACGGTAAAGAACAAGTATCCTATTCCGCTCATCGCTGACCTGTTCGATCAACTTGGAAGGGCGAGATACTTTACAAAGTTAGACTTAAGGTCAGGCTACTACCAAGTCAGGATTGCGGAGGGGGACGAGCCGAAGACCACATGTGTGACCAGGTATGGCTCATATGAATTCTTAGTGATGCCTTTCGGACTCACCAACGCCCCAGCAACGTTCTGCACCCTCATGAACAAGATCTTCCACCCCTACTTAGACAAGTTCGTGGTGGTATACTTGGATGACATAGTCATCTATAGTAACACCCTAAAGGAGCACATAGAGCACTTGAGGAAGGTCTTCAAAATCTTGAGGCAGAACGAGCTGTACGTTAAGAGGGAGAAGTGCTCATTTGCTAAGGAGGAAGTGAGCTTCCTAGGGCATCGCATCAGAGATGGCAAGTTGATGATGGATGATAGCAAGGTAAAAGCCATCCAAGAATGGGATCCACCAACCAAGGTACCTCAACTCAGATCTTTCCTTGGTTTAGTTAATTACTACCGGCGGTTCATAAAGGGTTATTCGGCAAGGGCCGCTCCACTCACTGATCTTCTCAAGAAGAATAAGGCATGGGAATGGGACGAAAGGTGCCAACAAGCCTTTGAGGATCTAAAGAAGGCTGTGACTGAGGAGCCAGTGTTGGCACTACCCGACCACACCAAGGTCTTTGAGATACACACAGATGCCTCGGACTTTGCTATTGGTGGAGTCCTTATGCAAGAAAGGCACCCGATCGCATTTGAGAGTCGCAAGCTAAACGACGCGGAGAGGCGTTACACGGTGCAAGAAAAGGAGATGACCGCTATCGTCCACTGCTTGCGCACCTGGAGGCACTATCTGCTGGGGTCTCACTTCATAGTGAAGACCGACAATGTGGCCACTAGCTACTTCCAGACACAGAAGAAGCTAAGTCCTAAACAAGCTAGGTGGCAAGACTTCCTGGCCGAGTTCGACTATACGCTGGAGTATAAGCCAGGAAGTGCTAATCATGTGGCCGACGCCCTAAGCCGCAAAGCCGAGCTAGCGTCCATGACGAGTCAGCCCCAAGGAGACATAATGGATCTTCTAAGGGAGGGACTGCAACATGATCCAGTGGCTAAGAGTCTCATCGCCCTGGCTCATGAAGGAAAGACTAAGCGGTTCTGGGTGGAGGACGGCCTACTCTACACTAAGGGGAGACGACTCTACGTGCCTAAGTGGGGGAACATAAGGCGGAACCTGATAAAAGAGTGCCATGACACCAAGTGGGCTGGGCACCCTGGGCAACGACGCACGAGGGCACTACTCGAGTCGGCTTACTACTGGCCTCAGATACGGGATGAGGTTGAGACCTATGTGAGGACTTGTCTTGTGTGCCAACAAGACAAGGTGGAGCAACGACAACCTAGAGGCCTGCTGGAGCCACTACCTGTAGCCAAACGCCCATGGGACAGCGTCACCATGGACTTCATCATCGGACTACCCAAGTCGGAGGACAGCGGCTCCATCATAGTGGTAGTGGACAGGTTCTCTAAGTATGCAACCTTCATAGCAGCCCCGACTGACTGCACTGCGGAAGAGACGGCGAGGTTGTTCCTAAAGCACGTAGTCAAGTATTGGGGGTTGCCTAAGTTCATCATCAGTGATCGCGACCCGCGTTTCACTGGGAAGTTTTGGACGGAGCTCTTCAAACTTATGGGTTCGGAGCTTCACTTCTCCACAAGCTTTCACCCACAGACGGATGGGCAAACTGAGAGGGTGAACGCCTTACTGGAGCTATACTTGAGGCACTTCGTGAGTGCCAACCAGAAGGATTGGGCTAAATTGCTGGATATAGCCCAATTCTCATACAACTTGCAAAGGAGTGAGGCAACCAACAAGAGCCCGTTCGAGCTAGCCACAGGGCAGCAACCCTTAACTCCTCACACACTAACAATAGGCTATACGGGGAGAAGTCCGGCGGCTTTCAAGTTCGCAAAGGGGTGGCACGAGCAAGCTGACATAGCACGCTCATACTTGGACAAAGCCGCTAAGAAAATGAAGAAGTGGGCTGACAAGAAGCGACGTCACACGGAGTACAAGGTCGGAGACATGGTACTTGTCAAGCTCCTTCCTCAACAATTCAAATCCCTAAGGCCGGTGCATAAGGGCCTTGTGAGGAGGTATGAAGGACCCTTCCCCATACTTGGGAAGGTCGGCAAGGTGTCCTATAAGGTCGAGTTACCACCAAGGTTGAAGATTCATCTCGTCTTCCACGTAAGCTACTTGAAACCATATCACGAAGACAAGGATGATCCAAGCCGAGGGTTTTCTAAGAGGGCACCTACAGCGGTTGTGACCTCCTATGACAAGGAGGTGGAACACATCATTGCAGACCGAGTCATCAGGAGACGAGGTGTGCCTCCTGCAACGGAGTACCTGGTGAAATGGAAGGGACTACCAGAGAGCGAGGCTAGCTGGGAGCCAGCAGCTGCACTATGGCAGTTCCAGGAAAAGATTGAGCGGTTCCGGGCAGAAGGCGCGACGAGGACGTCTGCGGCATAGGTGGGGGAGAGTGTCACAAAATGCTTCAAATGAGCCTCCCCATGGGCTTATATAGAGCCCAGGAAGCTTCTGGAGACTCCTACACTTAGCCATTAGTGGGAAGAGTGTGGAAGGTTCTAGAAAAGTCTAGAGAAGTCCACACACTTCTAGACTATGGTAGAAGGCATGAGAAGGGTCCAGGGCTTTCTAGAGAATTCTAGAAGTCTCTTGTACATAAGCTTGTACATAGAATAATCTAGGGAGTTCTAGAATGTTCTTGAATTGTAAGGAACCCTCCAAGGTTCCAGAAAGTTCCAATGGTGCTTATAAATAGATAAGGGCCTCATTTGGCCAAGGCACCAAGCAAGCAAGCTCTCAAAGCACTTGTAAAAGCTTCCTTGAGTAATAAAAGCTTCCATTCTTTAAAGAGTTGCCTACCACGCCTTCTAAGCTTCTGAGTCGTCAACGTCTTAGCCTAGTAAGCTAAGGATTGCGAGTCAGGCTGACTTAGCAAGATCAAGTGTCTTGACTTGTCTAAGTGCCGCACGAGCTTAGGAAAAGACTAAGTCCGTGACACTGAGCTATCATTTTCAATGTTTCAATTGATTACAATATAAAAATTTCCTTCAAAGGTTTGCTAGTCCAATAGACTACGCATGTTTAATGGTGTAGTCTCACTTATCTTGGGAATATTTATTTTTAAGATAAGTTATTGCTATGTGTATTTGAGTTCATAATAATGGATGTACAGTCAATGCATGGTAAATGATGACCAGTTGTATCCATGGATAAATATCAGTGCGTCTGTAGTAATGATGACAATCAATAACCTAGTTGGGGGGCTGTCTCTTTGATGAGGATGAATCTTTAAGATAAACATCAAGAAAATGAATTAGTATTAGTTGCAATTAAAGTAGGATTAATATTAGTTGTAATTAAATTAGGATTAACATTTGCTAGAGTTAAATTAGGAGTAGCTAATTACATTATTGGACAATTAGAATTAGGTCTTATATATGACATTATTAGAATCTTAGTAGACTTGGATTTCTTAGAGAAGCCTATAAATAAGGCTAATCGATGTTAATCAAAGTAATGTATTGATGATTAATAATACCATGTTTTTTTGCATACTTTGCAATTTTCAATGGTGGGACTCCGTTAATTTTCTTCTAGGTATGACTCCTAGAAGGTCTTAGTGAGACTTCTAAGGTTTCTATCCCTTCTTCTTCTTCTTATCTTCTTTCTCTATATTTTTTGTTTTATCTTTCTTTACCATAAATTTTATCCCTTGTTCCTCTCCTTAAACCCTAAAAAATTAAAAACTAGCCCACCTATTTGATTGCAGGTAAGCATCCTAGTGTTGTCCTACATCACTCTTCCCCCCACCCCCCACCTTTTTTTTTCGTCTGTGTGTGGTGGGTGTATCGTTGAGGAATGTTTTCTTTCTACAGCCTAAGGAGAAGCTTTTCAAATCTGGATTATCTGTCCTGGATTTTCCTCTTAGGAAGCTAGGCTCATATTGGCCTAATCATAAAAATTTTTACTTGACCAAACTGAATAAGCTGGTTCTCCATTGAATCATACACAACTTGTTAATAGGATCAGGGTTCTATCATCTGTTTATTATCTTAGAATTTATACCACTTAATCCAATATAAATATACTGAAAAATATTTATTCTAGGTATTTTTTATTACTTTGTGTGCTAGAATATAACTGTGTTCTTGTTTATAAATGTCTATGTAGGTTGCATCAGAGAAAGGACTTTTCTCTATCGTCATAAACCTGCAAGTAAGTTGCTTTTCTCCATGACATTTTAATTTTTAACTAGGTGTTTCTGCATGCTGGAAGAGAAGTAAAAGTTGTAATCTTGCAGGTACCCGGTTCAACACACTATAGTATGGTATTTTATTTTGTATGTAAGGAATTAGTAACCGGATCCCTGTTGCAACGATTTGTTGATGGTGATGATGAATTCCGAAATAGCAGGCTGAAACTCATCCCATCAGTTCCCAAGGTACTTTCTACGTTTTCCAGTTTTTGAAGGATGCTCAAATAGAATGTCAGTGACTGTTGCAAGCAGTCCTCACTCCCGCTTGCGTTGCTTAATAATTCATGTCACAGAAGTCTGTCTATTACCTCTGAAGCGATCACCCCTGTTATGTCCACCTGTATGGCTCAATAATTTATATTTAGATGATCATGCTGATTACTTCTTAGCAGATCTTTTATGCTCCAAAAGTATAGTATAGCATTAAGATAGGATGCCACACATGCGCATTTGCACTTCTTTCATAATGTGGTTTGGGTGGATAATAAATTGTTAGCAAGCATGTAAAGTCATGCTTGAAGTTGCAGTGGTAATCAGGTTTTATCATATTAATTTACTTCTTAATTATTACTATTATTTTTGTTCAACTGGATCCATGCACACTTCAATCGATTAAATGCTTAATTGCTTCTACAAGTTGCTTCCATAAATTACTTAAATAACTAACTGCAGGTTGTTAAGTCTAATTTACACTCTCCTTGTGGACCCATGCATATGTGCCATATGTTCTGATTTGATACATTGGATTCTCATTGAACTGTGCCAAGTGTCTTACATTACATGACCATATCCAAATTTTGTATTAGTATGTGACAATTTGCTTCATGTGCTAAGATGCAAGTGACACTTAACAGGAGTACTGATCCATTGGTTAGATGCTATTATTGATTACTTGAAATTGGTTCAAGGATCTTGATTTGGTGTATAGAGTTGGACACTCCTCGAGAGTAATGGATTATGCATGAATTATACCCATTCCAACTGAATTAAGAAAGGGGATCACCATGTCCAAGGGGCATGTCACCATTTATGTTTGAGGCACTGTATTAGAGGTTGACCTGTTCCTGTGACAGGCCTAGTCGTGGCCCTTGATCAATATGCCCAGGAGATCTTTGATTGGTTGTGCATGTTCTTGTGGTTAGCATGGGCCTCCCAAGTCAATAACTATCAAAGACCTCTCATTGGTTAAGTCTATGACTATAGGCTCTTAAATAATGATATATATCATGTGCTCAAATCTTACAATTTTAAACTTTTAGGATAATTGGTTCACCAACATTATATCAAAGCCTCATTTGGTGGGAGGTCATGTCTCCAAACATCATGACATCTTTATTTCCTCAATTTATTAAAGCCCAAATGAAGCTACTTTATTTCCTCTGTTTATTAAGCTCACATATAAGCCCTAATTGGAAGCCTAACGAAGGCTACATGTAAAGGAGGGTGTTAGAGTGCATGATATACATTGTGGGCCTACTACAAACTTATGCTTTTAGGATAATCGGTTGTTCAACATAAAGGGTTGTAGAGGGCTCATTGAAGGATTTTTTTTTTTTTTTTATCTAATTAGTGCTCTTCATCCATCTTGAGTTGTTGAGATTTCCTGTGATGGCTTAAGCCATCCTTTGGGCACTATCATCTCTCTCCATCTGCTCTCTTTTTAGCTCTTTTTGGTCTCCCCTCAAACCTTTTATAACTCACCATTCCCATGGTTACTTAGGACCTATCATAATAATGCAATATATTTATTTTGGTTAAACTAACTTTGCTTCCTCAAGCATTTCTTGGTTTTGCTTGGGTGGGTTAGTAAATATTTGAACCCAGCCCAAATTCACCATCTCGACCTTAAACATTCCCAAGTTTCAGTACAAACTATTAAGTCGTTGAACTGAACCTGTCCTATTTATGGATTTTCATGTTGGCTCAACATAGTTCGCAGCCTTAGGATGCATTAGTGGCTGGTATCCAATGTGTTTCTTGATGGCCCTTAAAAACATGCCATCTCATTTTCATGAAACATTATATTGATGTGGGCAGTTTTTCCTCTTCATCCTCGCTAGGGTATTATTCCAATTCTGTTTTCTGGTTCTTTGTGCTCTTTGACATCCATATCTTCTGAGTTTGTTCTTTCAATCCTGTACCATGCAGGGTTCATGGATTGTGCGCCAGAGTGTTGGAAGCACCCCTTGTTTATTAGGAAAAGCAGTTGATTGCAATTATATCCGTGGTCCAAAGTACTTGGAGGTAAAGGCCCTTCTAAATTCTATAGTATATGATTCTACCTTCAGAAAAATTCTGAAACTGATTCAGGAATACTGTAGTTTAACATCACTCAATTTTCTGCAGATTGATGTTGACATTGGTTCTTCAACTGTTGCCAATGGAGTTTTGGGCCTTGTATGTGGTGTAATTACAACATTGGTTGTTGACATGGCTTTCCTTGTACAGGTATGTTCTCTTTATTAATCTGGACCATCTTAACTGAGTATTGATCAGGACTTCCTACATAAGTTGTTGATTACATTCAATGACATAAGCAAGGATTCACTTACAGGAGAGCTCATCATGTACTGACTGTCTAATTAGAGATGACAAAGTTTAAACCTGCCAAGTTGTTGCACCAGCCCTGGAACCTGCTTATATTATTTTAAACCAATAACTATATATATATTTTATCTGATTCAAGAAACTTTTTAATTTGAATGACTTACAGCAATGTCAGTTTTTTTATATTACTAAAATCATCACTTATATACCAACTTGGTGAGTTGCAGAGAAACTTTAATGGGAAGGGATGGGGAGGCAAGAAAGACCCACTTGGTTAAATGTGAGGTGGTCTGTCTGTTGAAAGTGGAGGGATGAGTAGAACATTGTTAGGAAATAGCTTTGAAGATTTGTGGAAGAAAAAGTTAGTGGATGAAATTAGTGTTAAGGAAATTTGAGGGAAGGAGTTTTGTGTTCACGAGAGGTAGGGGATTTGTTGGGATACAGTTGTGGAAGGTGTGAGAAAGGGGTTTGTGCGGTTTTGCTCAGTTGTTGTTATGGCACGATGATGGGTCAGGGAAGACACTGTTGAAAAGAGTGATCTCCTAATCTGTTCAGAGTTACAGTTAAGTAGAGAAGGGAGAGAGTACTGGATTGTTAGGTTGGAGAGAAGAGTGGGAGAAACTTCAGTCCAAGCTTTACCAGGGTTCTTCACAATTGGGAAATATTGAAGTGATCTGTTGTATAGTGGGGTGGAAAACTAGGGCTGAGGCGATGCAATTGAGTGGAACCTGACTTCGAATATAATTTTTTTTTTTTTGGTAAATCACTTTTTGTTGCGATAGGGAATAGGTGATGTTGGCTATCCAGGAGATTTGGGTTTTTTTGGCACATGCGACAGTGGCACTTCATGATTACAGCAATTTGGGAAATGAAGTTTACCATGCCTGCTGGTGAGCAGGGGAAGAATCATTGCTAATCAGTGTTGTATGTTAAGAAGGATGGCAAAGTGTATTCATCTCTTTCTGTGGTACAGAGGCTTGAGACTTGTGATCTGCAATCTTGATCCTTTTTGGAAGTTTCAGGTGCTCCCCACCACCTATGAGCAAGGAGCATCTGTCCAGTGGGCATTATGAGTTTGTAGAGAGGATAGGAGGAAAGGTGGAAGACTTAACATTATAGTTGGCTTACTGCTTATGGAAGGAGCATTGTGAAAGGACTTGTAAAGGCATTGAAACTCCAGTCTAGAAGTTGTAGGATATTATTCTTGGATGTTTATTTCTTGGAGAAAATACTTTTGATTTCCTTAGCTTTTGTGCATGAATATGGGTGGAAGAAACCTTTTGGTGCTTTAATGTAGTTTGTGCTGCACATATATTTCAGGTTACACCCCCAGAATGCCCCACTTTTACCTCTAGTCATTAAAAAGAAGATGTTCTCTTTCTACCCAAAAATTTGGACGCAGTCTTGAAACCCACTTGACTTCTTACCAGTACTACATCTAATAATCTCCTTTTAAAAACCTATAACCCTCTCAAGCCTTGTAATGCCCTGGAGCATTTGCTAATTCCTACCAGCCATAGGGAAAACCCCAAGGAAAATACTCAAAAGTTTGGGCCTCCGGGAGATTCTATTCTGTCCCGATAAAATTACAGAAGAAAGGCAAGCATAATGGTCCTCTCTTTGGTGGATTATGGATTCTTCCAGTACTTTCAAATAACTCTATGCATAAAACCGGCACCTAATCCCCCCACCAAAATTCTTATCCCTTCCGATTTTTCAACCTATTTACTTGTCTTATAGATTCTTTGATGAGTAAAGAGTGGGCTTTGGTTGGATACATTTTTTGTTTTTTGTTTTTAAAATTAGAAACTTCTATATAAGTAGTAAAAACTCTTGTACAAAAATAATTGGACTCACCCTATATCCTTAAAAATTACTTCAAAAACTTTTTAAATTTGAGTCAGTAAAATTTTTTTTAATATCTCAAAATTTTTAATTAGTTTTTAAAAATCACTGTATTTTCAATATAAGTGTCCAAGAGTTTTTATATTTTATATAGAACTTGCTATCATTTTATATTCTTAAAAATAGAAAACAAAAAGTGTATTTAAACCGACACTTTGTGATCTAGTGAACAAGCATAAAGATCAGTTGATTTTTATAAGTGGATCAAGTCAGTTCTCTGAAGCATATTTCTTATTGTTTTTCAGGGTTGGTTGTTTTGTTGTCACATTCGTATCACATTTTCACTGGCGTGTCCATCCATGTTCATGCTACATATCCCCTGACATGTTTAGTATAGGCAAACATTGTGTTGAAATAGCAGGAACAATGATAATAAGATGATTCTTCTGAGATTATGGTTCGTTGAAGCTTTGTTCATACCAGAGTTGTTGTGCTAAGGTCCATCATGTGTCCTAGTAGTTGGTGTCTTATATGAAAATTTTTCTGATGTTGTCGTCTTTGATTCTCAGGCAAACACGGTGGATGAGTTGCCAGAGAGGTTGATGGGCGCTGTCCGGGTTTCCCACGTAGAGCTTTCATCAGCTATAGTCCCAAAATTGGACCCAGATACATAAGCTTGAGTTGAAACATTGAATTTTATACAAAATCTTTTGTTTGTTCAGGTATGCACACATATGTATATCAATATTGACTTCCCAATTCAATACATTACATCTCCCATTTACTATAGTCTTGCTCTTTTCTTTCTCTTTCTTCCCTTGGATTTCTTAGTTTCCTCAATGGCAAACACTACACTTCATTCCTTTTTCCTTTTTCTTTTTTGTTTTTTTTCCTCTTTTTGTGGGAAAGTTCCTTAGTATATATTTCCAAGGTCTTAGATTCATGAAAAGTTAGAAAATCAATTTTAATCATTGAAATCCTGCTACACTGTTGGATAATTACGATGATACTGGTATTAGCTTTTCTATTTAGTAACATAACACGGTTATATTTGGCCATTGGGCTGTCTAACATGCATAATCTTTTTATTTTATAATTTTTAAAAAATAAAAATAAAGAGGAAGAAAAAGAAAAAGAATGAATTAGTTAGCGCATGTTTAGATGTGTTTTCATTTTTTTTTTTTTTTTTCTTTGGATTGTAAGGTAAATTTCTATTTATTTTTTATATAAGGGTTTTTATATTTTGTAGAAATTGAGAACCAATTGAAAATGTGGTTTCATCAGGGTTAGTAGAAGCCCGCCATGTGGTGGTAGTGGGGTGGCGGGGGTGGAGCAGTGGAGGAGGGCGGTGGGGGAGGTGGGGAGACGTGGGCGAGTTGGAAGTGGGGAGAAATGGGGAGAGGTGGGAGGTGGGAGGTGGGAGGTGGAGATGAGGGTAATATGATCATGGGAAGAGGTGGCCTTGCCCAGTTTTTGGTCAGCCTCGAATAAAATCTATTTTTATTTCCAAGCGGGACCCACTAAAATGAAAGTATAGACATGATCAGCATCTTATTATTAACATTAATTATTAAAGATTAATTAAATTTTCGTCTCAATTATATTGTCAGTTACAAATATTAATAAAAAGTAACATGTAATTATCAAAATGGATATCACAATTTTAAATTTTAATAATTTCTTTATTTCACCCTACAAACCAATCTTTAATTAAATAAATTACTGTCTTATTTAAAACCTAATTTTTAGTGGGTGTTTGATAAATTAATTTAATAACTTAAAGTGATTTAAATCATTAAGTAAATTAAATATATTTAGTAAAATAAATTAATGGTATAATTTAAAGTTAAAAATAATTTTAAGTAATAAGTAAAAATAATTAACTTATTCATTTTTCATTTTTACTTTCATCTACTCTAATTATCTCCACAATCTCTTTTACTATTTCATGACTTCCATTATTACTTGATCTCCTTTGCTTCAATTATAATTCATAAAGATAAATATATAAATTAATGATTTAGAATAAATTTTAAGTAATTTTATCAAACAACCTTAATACTTTAGGAATTAAGTAATAAATTTTAAATCAATAACTTAATTATAATTTAACTTAAAATCAATTTAAGTTATTAAGTTTTACCAAATATAAACTTAATAGTTTCCTTTATATTTTTTTTAAAAAACATAATATTTATATTTTGATATTTTAACTAAATTCAAGTAAACAGGATATGTAATGTATTCAACTCGCATTTTTCTGTAGGGTTGGTGAGGGGATAAACATTAAACACCCACCTGCTCATGAGCCGCAGCTTGTTCGACGTCCATTCTCATCCGGTTGTTGATCCATGTATGCTGATTATGTTCGGAAATTCATCCATAGAACTCAGCTTCTCCAATATCAACCTCTCTTGCTTGGCATCTATGTTGTAATGTAGTAAAGTCGTTGAAATAAAATCAAAGTAAGCCATGCATATGAACATCATATCAACATTAACAATCTAGCTTAACTATGGACACACAGACTGAGGATACATTCTTGATCGGGATTCCCTGTAAAACTGGAGTGCAGGGCATTCCCGACAGTGTCCACAATGGCCGAGGTGGTCATGGATGATTCAATGCAGAGAATGGCTGTGATGGCATCTAGTCTGGTGGCCTCATTTCTGAACATCAGTCTTGCGTGTGCTACAACATTACCAGAGTTGAAATCCAGAGCATTGTATAAGTACGAAGGTCATGTAGGAAAGTCCATGGAGGGCGACATACCTTGGGCTAATCGTATCAAGCTTCCTAGCATGCGCACGGTTCTTGCCGCATTACTTGAATGAGTAAAATGGGTGATTTAAGTAAAGGAAAAAAGAAAAAAAAAACAATATGATAACATAGAACAAATCAAATGAGGTTGTTAGGTGAAACCTGCATTATGTGTTTGTTGCAGATCTTTGGAGTTGATAATAACTTGAAATTACTTTCTCAGCTACCTTTGTCAGAACCGGTTTGAAGTATCCTTTTACAAAGTGAATATACCTGCAACCCACCCTCAGAATTAATTAATCGTGGTTGAAATTTTTGCTTTGGATTGGGCAAGCTCTAGAAGAAGATGAAGAATTTTGTTTGTATTGTATACATTGTCCACGGTACTAGGGTCAATTTCTTGGTTGCATCCGTAAGTTATAATTTACTATTTTAAGAGATTATTGCTATTTAAATCAGAGAAAAACTACACATAAGAAAATTTGAATTAGATAAACCCAAGGTGGGTTTGAGTAGACTAAAGGATTGGTCAAAGGAAGAATCCCTTGAAAGTTTGAGTCCTATAATATAATCTCTTTCTTGTACAACTGCAAATTAGTTAGGAATTTTTCTCCTTTTAGTATTTTTTTGTACAACTATAAATTAATTAGGACTTTTTCACCTTTTGTACAGTTGTAAATTAGTTATTAGAAATTTTGAATTGATTTGAATTACCGTGTGTATAAAAAATTATCCTTTCCTAGAATAGGGGAGGCTATATATATATATATATTTGATGTATCTCTTGATTTTTAATGAATAAGAATTATTCAGAATTTCAGATGGTATTAGAGCCACCTCCAGGTTCTTTGTATGCTTGGTGAAAACTTTGAGTGCCACATGTCCTTGTTTGATTATTTGTGTGGTGTTTTGATTCCTTAGCCTTCATTGCCACGTTTGATTCCTTACCTTCATTAGCAATTTCTTTTTTATTCGTTCTATTTGTGTTCATCACTCTTATTATGTCAGAAATGTCAAATCATACTCCTACCACCAATTTTGCTGAGGTGACAGTTAAAGCATTGCTAAGCCAAACCACGAGAGAACTATAGAACCTCCAAGCTGCTTACCTACTTTACTGAGAAGAATTATCTTCAATAGTCTCAATGGATGTGAACCTTCCTAAAGGGCAAAGGAAAACTGTGTCATTTAATTAGCACAAGACCAAAGCCTAAAGATCCAAAATTTCAAAGTTGGGATGAAGAGGATTCCATGATCATGTTTTGGTTATGGAATTCAATGACCCCTTAAATTTGCAAAACATGTATGCTTTTAACAACGGCTAAGGAAACTTGTGAAGCCATCTGACAAATCTATTCAAATGTATGAGATTTTGCTCAAATGTTTTAAATCAAGGTGAAGATTTCAGACACAAAACAAAGAACCAAATCTATAACCAAATATTCCAATATCATGAAGAATTTATGGTTGGAAATTGACTACTAACAGAACATTCAAATGAAATGTAGTAAAGATGCAATAATGTTAAAAAAAATTTGTGGAAAAAGAACAAATTTTTGAATTTCTTACCAGACTCAATGTGGAGTTTGATCAAGTGTGAGTCCAAGTTCTAGGGAGAAAAAAACATTTTCATCCATGAATGTTGTCATCTCCATCATTCGTGTTGAAGAAAGTCGAAAAGATGTGATGCTCGAACCATCTTCTATTGATGGTTCTACCATGGTTGCTGTGGAGCCAAATAGATTCAACCTAAATCTTTTTAGAAAAACTAGGCATTCTAATGGGTCAATGAATCTCAACCGTGAAGAAGTTTGGTGTACCTATTGTAAAAAGCCCTAACACACCAACAATGAAGAAGAAGAATTTGGAGAACTAAACAAGGAAGAGATAAAAAGGCTGAGAAAATTTTTACATACTCTTAGTAAACACTCGGGTATGTGTTCTTTAGCACAAACAGGTAAGTCTTCCATTTCTCATGCTTTAAGGGCCTCGAATTTGTCCTTCATTGACTCTTAGGTCATTGACTCAGGATCCATAGACCACATGATCCACTCTTCTCATTATTTCTCTTAATATAGTCCTTACCCTAAAAATAAAAAGATTTCTATTGTTAATGGTTCCTTTACCACAGTTGTTGGTCAAGAAAAAATTATTCTCACCCAGTCTATTATTTTACAAGATGTGTTACATGTACCTAAACTTCCAATTAACCGTATATCAATCAATAATTAACCAAAGATCTAAAATATTGTATAACCTTTTTCCAATATTGTGTTTTAGAACCGAGCTGCAAGAAGAGAATTGGACTTCCTAGGGCAAATGATAGGCTTTACTACCTTTAAAAAAACTAGTGGGTGTGTTAGCAAAACAAACTAGTCTTCTCTATGCTTCTTAACCGAAACTACACCTTCCAATAAAAGGCAATTTGATTCCATCACCTTCATCTTGGGCGTCCCTCATTTAGAATTCTTCAAACTATGTTTCCTATATTATTTAAATAAGTGGATGTAAACACTTTTCATTGTAACATCTATGAATTCGCCAAGCATCAATGTGTTTTGTTTCCCTTGAGTAATACAAGAACTTCCTTTCCATTTACTTTGGTGCATAGTAATATTTAAGGATTGCCTCAAGTTCTGAATGTTTCTAGTACTTGTGTCATTCATTACTGATTGTATAAGAGTAACATGGATTTTCTTGTTAAAATGAAAGTTTAAAGTGAGCAATATATTTTCCATTTTTCATTCCATGATTAAAAATCAATTCGGGATTTGTATAAAAAGGGTTAGAACTGATAATGAAAGGGATTACTTCAATCAAGTCTTGTCCCTATACTTCAAAAAAGAGGGGATAACTCATGAGTCTTTGTATCTTGATATACTTTAACAAAATGAGATTATTGAAAGGAAAAATAATCATCTTCTTAGTGTTACTCCAACATTATTGTTCGAAAAACAAGTATCAAAATCTTATTGGGAGGAAGTTATTCTAACCGTTGCCTATTTGACAAATTGAGTGTCATTTAGAGTGTTTGGATTCAAAAGTCCCATGAAAGTGTTTACCTTCTTTCCTAATTGTCATACCTCCTATAATTGAGTCCAAAGGTTTTAAGGTGTGTGTCATTTGTTCACATTCATGCACATAATTGTGATAAGTTAGATCTAAGAGCAGTGAGATGTGTCTTTGTGGGGTATTTAACTTTAATAAAGGGTAACAAGTGTTATCACCCTTCTTCTAGAAAGTTTTGTATACCTATGGATGTAACCTTTGCAAAAAAAAAAGAAAATTATTTCTCGAGGTCTTATCTTTAAGGGAAGACATTACCTTTGGAAGATAAAGATCTCTCATCTCCATTACTTAAACCCTTCATGTGTTGCCCATGAATTTTGTCCCTTCGAATCCTAAACAGGCCCTTCTTGTCACTACCAAGTTTGCTAACACTAGATCCAAAATCTATTACTATAAAACCATTGCAAGTTTACTTAAGGAGAAGCACAACTGCCATTAAACCCGTGCATACTCAAAAGTCTAAATCGAGGCCAAGTAATAGCTCTATCTCTCCTAGTACTTCAAATGTTGACAATGATCTTAATTTCACAATTGCCATTAGGAAAGGTACAAGTCAATACACTCAACATCCATTGTCATTTGATAACTTCTCCTAATCCCACAAAAGTTTTCTTGCTCATTTGACACCATAACCACTCTACAAAACCTTGTTGAGACACTTAACAATGAGAATTAAAGACAAGTCATGAGGGTTGAGATGGAGGCATGGGAGCAAAATGGAACATGGGAAATAGTGGAGTTGCCTACGAGGAAGAAACTGGTTGGGTATAAATGGGCATATACGATCAAGCGCAAAGTTGATGAATCCCTAGAAAGATATAAGATTAGGTTGGTAGCTAAAGACTACACACAAACCTACTAGGTTGTGATGAGGATGAATCTCTAAGATGCACATCAAGAAAGGGTATTACTATTAGTTACAATTAAAGTGGGATTATTATTGCTGAAATTAAATTAGAATTAGTATTTGTTGGAGTTAAATTAGGATTAGCTAATTAGTTTGCAAGGCAATTAGAATTAGACTCCTAACAAATTATTAGAATCCTAGTAAACTTTATATTTCGTAGAGAAGCCTATAAATAAGGTTAATTAATATAAATCGAAGTAATGAATTGATTGATGTTAATTATATTATGGATTTTTTATTGAAAGTGTTGCAATCCTTAGTGGTGAAACTCCATTGATTTTCTTCTAAGGGAAACTCTTACAAGGGCCTTAGTGAGACTCTAAAGTTTCAATCTCTTCTTCGTCGTATCTTCTTTCTCTCTATTTTATTTTATTTTATCTTTCTTTACCATAAACTTTATTCTTTTTTCATTTTCTTATACCCTAAAAAAATAAAAACCCTAAGTGATGTTAGCAATGAAATACAAACAAAGTCAAAGTAATCACACTTTGTTTAATAAGCATTTGAATTCAGGGGGAGTGTAGCTTTGTTAGTGGGTGTGGATGATACCATTGTTATTTGTAATGATTGTAGAGAAAATGAGGCTCTTTGATAGTGTTTAGTAAGATAATTTGAGATTAAAGAGTTAGGAGATTGAAATATTTCTTAAGAATCAAAGTGGCTCATTCCAAGGAAGGTATCTTTGTTTCACAACATAAATATGTGATTCATCTTCTCAAAGAAACTGGGAACCAAATCACAAATTAAGATAAGCCTTGGATGATGGGACTGTAGATTGTGGCATAAACCAACGATTAGTGAGTAAACCCATTTACCTAGCACATAATAGATTGGACATTGTATATGTTGTGAGTATTGTCAATCAATTTATGCATAATCCTGAAGACTCATCTTCAAGCTATCCATCGGATCATACATTACCTTAAAGCAACTTCCAGTAAAGGGTGATTATTCAAATAAGATACAAAGTTACAATTGGAAGCCTACACGAATGCACATGATGCCAGATCAGTTTTAGATAAAAGATAAACCTCACAGCGCCATACTTTTCCTATAGGAAATTTAGTTACTTTACCAAGTCAAAACAACTAGCAATCACAAGATCAAGTGACAAGGTAGAGTTCTAAGCAATGACGCATGGAATTTATGAATTGTTATGGCTTAAGATTATTTTAGATTATCTTAAAATCAAGTGGACATGCCTCATGAGACTTTATTATGAAAATAAGTTTGAAATCAACATCATTCCTAATACGGTACAATATGATCGAACCAAGCATGTGAAGGTAGATCAAAATTTTATAAAGATTGATAGTGGTCTTATTTGCATTCCATATATTAGGATAGGTGGCTAACTTGCAGATGTTCTAGCTAAAGGGTTAGCTAATACCATGTTTTAAGGAATTATAGGTAAGTTAGGAATAAAGAATCTCTATTCATTAGCTTAAGGGGCAATGTTGAAAGTTTGAATCCTATAATATAAGATTTTTCTTCTTTTAGGAATCTTCTTGTACAACTGTAAATCGGTTAGGATTTTTTCTCCTTTTAGGATTCTTCTTGTACAACTATAACAACTATATCTATCAAGAACTATCATTTCCTAGAATAAGAGAGGCTAATATGATACACACACACACACACACACACACACATATATATATATATATATAGTTTAGTGTATATCTTGATTTTTGGTGAGTAAGAATAATTCAAAATTTCAAAAAAGCTAATATCAAAGATATCAAATCCAAACAAAAGGGTCTAATATGATGAAATAAAACAAAATATCATAATATTAATAAGAGTCTCAATATAGACAAACATACTAAAATGTGTTCTTACATAGCCATGTTTATCAGTTATCTTCACTGATAGATTTGGATAACTTGGCACAACTTTGCATTATTTTAGATCACAAATTTTCTTATTCTCTTTCAAAAGTGATATGATTTGTTCTTGAACATTCATAAGTGGAGACCTAGGAAGAGATTGAAAGAAATTTGGACTTTCTACAATTCAGATTCTCATCAACTTTAATAGTTAACCTCAAACAAAGGCAATAAAATGTTGCCAGTTTGAGAAGGGGGAATGGAAGAATTGAAGGCTCCATGTAGCAATTTCTAGCTATTTCTTGCTACACTTGAGAGCTTTAACTTGGGCATCATTGTTGTTGATACAATTGGTACTAGAAAATTTAAGGCAGTTTGAAAGCATCAAAGGTTTGCATGGAAAATGTTTGTTATTTAATTAGAAGTCTAAAGGTCAGTTTTTGTTATTAAAGGTTACTAATTGTGTCTTGGAAACCTTCATAAAGTAGTTGAGGGTTGTCATTATAAAAGAGAAGAACTTGCTTATTATAAGAACTTTTGATGATTATCCAGAAAAAAATATTAGAAGTGATTAACTGGAAGCTCTTGGTTTCAACTTTTGCAAAGGGTTTTTCCTATATTTTTCCTTAAGAAATCTTGGCTTTGATAGTGTTTAGAGTAACTTGGTTGTAGTTTACTTGGATAATAACTCTAATAGCTTTTCAATTTTCATCAATTGGTATCAAAGCCTTTGCATCACAACTGGTAGGTAGCAACCCAACTAGAAAAGAGTTTGCAAACTTGTAGTAGCACCTTAACTAATTATGTGCCAGAGTGGAGCAAGTTGGTATTTTTGGTGCTCCAAATTCCACCATTAGAGGCCCACTATGGAGGACTTCTAAGAAACTATAGAGGAATTTTTAGATAAAGAAGGTGGAGTTTTACCTTTGGAGAGGCAACCACATCGTAACACAAATCATGATCAAAATTTAAATATTAAGGTGGATATTCCACACTTTACTAGAAAAGAGCAACCAAAGGAGGTCTTAGATTGGTTGAATGAAGTTGAAAGGGTTTTTGAGTTTCTAAATATTCCATAAAATAAAAAAGTAAAGCTAGTGGCTATAAAATTGAAGGGGTATGCTTCCTCTTGGTGGCAACAAGTGCAAATGACAAGAGTCCAATTTGAAAAGGAGAAAACCTAGAGCTACACTAAAATGTAGCAACAAATCCAAAGTCAATTCCTTCCATTAAATTATGAAGGAATTCTTTTTCAGCAATACCAAGCACTTTAACAAGGTTAATGGTTTGTGCGAGAATACACTGATGAGTTTTACAAAATATGGACTAGAGTACAACTAACTGAAACGGAAGTGCAAGTCGTTCATCATTATTTGATGGGATTAAGGCTAAATGTTAGAAATTTGGTGGAGCTATAGCCTTGTTGAATGCTATTTGGTGTTGTTTAGTTGGCAATGAAGGTTGAAAATCAACAAAAATGGTCCAACAACCACCCGATTAGAAGTGCAAGGGGGCCTAATCAATTAGAGGATAATAGGCGGCAGGGAGATGTTAAGTAGAAATCAGTGGCAACAGCCGATGATTTGCATAATTCTAGATCAAATACTCACTTCTAAGCTCGCAACCAAAGTGATTCGTCCCCAATTGGTGTTCTGATTGATTCAGATCAATCAATTGATGTACCTTTGATTCAATCCTCAGACGGGAGTTATCAACAAAATTTATAAACCTATATCACCATATACTAGGGTAGCATAGCTAGCATAGCATAGTGGCTCTAGGATCGTCCACAGGGATGGGTTTTCATTTCACACCTGATATTAGTTTAAAGCACTGAAATGGTGATTTTTCTTTAAAAGGTTAGCTTTAAAAGAAAAACATAATTTTCGGATGAAAAAAATAAAATTTGATTTTAAAGTAAACCAAAAATATTAACTGAGATTAATTACAAGGAAAATGGTTTCTTGGATTTTCAGGTCACTAGGTTCAGGCTCCTTATACAAAAGAGAAGATTCCGGATCTTTTCCTCGTATTGGGGATTTAACCTATAGTTATCTTCCCAACCGGTGTGTTACAGTTGCTTCCCATTAATGGTTTCAACGCTAAATCCCTCTCACTAATACACCTTGCAATGGCTCATACCTCTCACCTAGTATTTACCATTCAAGGAGATCTTAACCTTGGATTACCCTTCAAAAGCTCGCAGGAGATAACTAATGGATGTCTCCAGGGAGTCCAAAAGCTTACCAAGTGTTGGCTATTCTAGGCAAACCTACCTTTAAACCACCTCCCAGAGGCTCGCAAGAGATAACAATTGGATCTCTATGGACTGAGTCCAAAAGCTTACCAAGTGTTGGCCCAGGTGATTATAAGGGATTTTAAGTTAACTAAAAAGATAAAAACCATTAACGGGTCACAACCTTCTCTTCATTAAAAATTGAAACAAGGAAAACTCCTACCTTCGTATTCGGGTCCCTTACCTAGCTTCCTTCAATCCAAGAAACAAAAAGCCTAGCCACTCATCCTCTGAGGCCTCAGAGGATGTTTGGCTAGAAAGAAAATGAAAATGAAAATAAAATTGAAGAACAAAAGCAGAGCAAGGCTCTGTATAATATATATTGATCGATTCTGTCTCTGATCCTCGATTACATTTACAAAAGGTTCAAAAGAATATATAGAGGAGTTTTTCCCATCTTCCTAACTAAACAATCTTGTCATTGGCCGATTACAAGGAGAAAATAGGCAATTACACAAAATATCTTTGAGCTAAAAATCTAACGGAGTCGGCGAAAAAATATCTGAAAATATCGGAAAATATCCCAGGAGGATTTCGCAAGAGGGAAAGGTGGCTACGAAAATTTTCGCAAGTGAAAAAGGTGTTGCGAAAATTTCGCAAGTGAAAAAGTGTCTTGCAAAAATTTCGCAAGAGGAAAATGTTGATGCGAAAATTTCGCAAGTGGGATAGCTGTTGCGAAAATTTTCGCAAGTGGAAAAGCTCTTGCAAAAATTTCACAAGTGGGAAGGCTGATGCGAAAATTTTCGCAAGAGGGAAGGCTGCTGCGAAAATTTTCGCAAGTGAGAAAGTCACTTGCGAAAATTTCGCAAGTGAAAAGTGCTGTTGCGAAATTTTCGCAACACCTGGTGCAGTCAGCTTCAAACGGCTATAACTTCTTCATTTCAGCTCCGATTTGCACACCGTTTGAAGCGTTGGATTCTTGACTTCCCGAGCTTCGAAATGATATATAGTATGCATAAAATGGACTTCGGGAAGTGATTAAAATTTGCAAAATAAGACTGCAGCTACTCCCATCTTGAACTTCAGCATGCTGAATTTCGCATAGCCATGCGAAATTGCTTCCTGTTAGATTTCTCTCTCTGATTTTCTTCCTTGAATCTCTTGATTGGCTTGGAAACCAATTGACAAGGGTTGCACAAAAATTCTCCCTCATTCTTGGCTTGCTTTAATGATCAAAAAACTACTAAAAACACCAAAATTAGCCAAAAATTGATTAGTAACACTTGCAAGGGTCCTTAATGTGCCAATTGAGTTAAAAGGTATTAATTACTACTCAAAAGTGTTTAAAAGAGTTTATAACAAGCTATAAAAGAGCACTTTTTGAGTAGTAATCACTCCCCCCAACCGACATATTGCTAGTCCCTTAGCAATGAAGGAGAGAAAAATAAAAATAAACAATAAAATAATTTACAAAATCATGCTGATCACTCCAAAAAATGTTTAAGTGGCATGATGTAGCACATACTCTCTCATGGGACATCAAAGAAACAAAACCCAACCTTCAACAAGAGTCATCAAATATCTTGCCTAATCACAATTTATAAAGAGCAGGCATTATGTAAATTTAAGCATTAAAAGAATTTCCACTCCCAAAGGGCCAAACCCTTACTCTTCCACAAAAATCTAAGTGTTATTTATTAGTTTCCGAATATAGTATGTCGAACTATTCTCTCCCCTCAACCTAGTTTTTTCAAATCTTAGCAAACTGATCAACCTCCAATAGGCTAAGAACGCACCTTCTTTATTTCGCAAATTTTTTTTTCTTGTAGGTGTGCAATGCTTAAGGTATTATTTTCTAAAGTGTCCATGTAACGGGGGTCCATCGATGACTCCCAACCAATCAAGGTTTAGGGCATCAAGCTTTAAGGATCTTTCGACCACTAGCTCCTCAGATTTCACCCCGGACTTTTGAAATTGAAGCTTTTAATACCCAAGCACCTACAATATGTTAAACTCCACCTATTCACCCTTGTAACGAGCATTGAGGTCGGTGGCTCCCAACCAATGAAGGCTTAGGGCACCAGGCTTTAAAGATTTTCACCATATACCCCTCGGACCTTGCTCGGGTTTCAAAGCAAGTATAACACTTTTTTTTTTTTTTTTTTTTTTTTTTTTTGAAGGCTCATTGGCCTTAGATAAGGTGTCCCAACACTATTAATGAGGTCAAAGGTACCAAGTCTAAATTTTCCTAAGTCAAGAGGGAAAATTGTTTTTCATCTTATAATCGAAACCTAAAGTGCACAGTGTGTGATAAGCTTAAAGTGGAAGAAATAAGGTTGAAATCAATAGGAGTTTCAATAATTCATCAACCTCAATAAGCATAATACAAACTCTAATATTCAAGTAAAAAGACAAAAATTCAATTTCTCCTATTTCATTTGAGAATTTTTCCTTAAATACCATGGAGAATAGAGTAAAAACTTTTAAGAAAAAATTTTAAAAATAAGCAAAAAGCAACTAAATTACCAAAATGACCTAGCATTTATAACAAAACTTCCTTCCTCAAACTCTCCCCCCAACCAAGCTGAACATTGTCCTCAATGTTTCAAGAGCGATTAAAAATAAAGGGAGGAAGTGGTACCTCCTGAGTGACATGGAGTCTGAGTCGTATAGGAGAAACCACATGATTCAAAAAAACAAAAGAGTAATGAGTAGAGGAAATAGAGAAATGCCAAGTATAACAAAAAATGATGCCAATATAGTAATCTGAGAAAGTAAAATATGAGATATCATCAGGTAATACATCCAATCCCAGAATATAAAGCATCAAAACAGGGAATTATGTCTACTAATATAATAAGTAAATACAAAATAAAGAAATGATCAAGGAACGGGGCTCTGTGGTGGAGATGATGGCTCTGTGGCTGCCTCCTGAGTGGCCTGGGGTGGGACATCGGCTCTGATGATCTCCTCAGCTGGAGCTAGGGGCTCTGATGGTCCTGGAATGTCAATCTGAGGTGGTGGTGGAAGTCCCAGATGCTGTTGAATCTGACGTAGGATAGCAGTATGCTGGTCTAGAATAACAGTGTGTTGGTCCTAGTGAGCACGTATGTCTCTCATTTGCTGAAGTAGAGCACTGTGCATAGCAGTTAGTGTCTTGAACAGTTGTATCATAGCACGAAACTCTGTGGCAGATATGGTAATAGGAGTCTCTGATGTATGAGGTGCAGTTGGTGGAACAGGTAGTGTAGCAGCAGGATCAGTAGAGGTGGCCTGAGGCATAGATGGTGCAGTAGGGGCGGGTGGAATAGAATCTGTGGGATGCTCGTCCTGCTGTGCCTGGGCAGCCTGTGCTGGCTCTAGAGATGTTGGCCTAGGTAGGTTCTTACCAAATAGCTATGTCCATTGGTCAAGAGTGAAATGCTCTCGACAGTGGTGGCGGCGCTCAAGATGGGGCTCAGTAGGATAGCCCATATGCTCCAATATATGGTAAAGTAGCCTCGGAAACAGCAATGGGATCGTGTCAGCTCGCTTTAGCTTCTTCCTATGAACTTTCTCCTCGAAGTATAGGAGAGCGGCCATAATCAGGTGATGTGGCCCAAAATAGAAGCCTTCAGATATCCTGAACAACGCATCCAGGATGGGTCCTTGCCTCTACACTAGATGCTGAAGAGGGAAAATGTTGGACCGCAATAATACGTCTATTAGGAGCATCCCAGATGGAAGCTCCTTTCGTCGAATGGAAGACTCTCCAGATGTCCCTCTTGATAGAATGCAGACCATATCTCGCTGAGATATAGGGGACCACTGTCTGAACTGTGCTGGATCCTCTGGATGAAATGGAATGTGGAGAGCCTCAGCAATGTGCCTAGCCTCTAAGATACCCTGACGCCCGTCTATGGTGAAATAAATGGCTGTGGGACTCTGGGCGCCCTGAGTGGTCATGGACTGATAGAAATCCATCGCCACTCTAGGGTAGAAAAACTCCCTGGGGGTCATCAAGTGCTCGAGATGGTACCTCTGAAGCAATCCAAATGAATCTCGCAGGTCAAGCTGCTGTCTCATAGCCTCGACATCAAAATAAATCTCAGAGTGAAAAGGCCTGGCTCGACAATCTGAATTGCCCTCAATGGGCGGCATGGAAATCATAGGCCTCTTGATGCGGACTTCTGGAGCAATGCCGAAATGATGTTGAGTATCAGTTGGGCCCTGAGAATTAGGCTGCGCATGCCTAGATGTCTCTCCAGGGCCTGAGGTTCTGGCTTTCTTTGGTGAATTGCGGTGTACTGATGGCTCTGGGGGCAGAGAATTTAGCTGTCTCCGTGTCAAGTATCGGTGCTAACGAGGATTAGAGGGCACCCCACCCTCGGAAGATGGAACAGTCGGGGCCTGAGAGGCCTGAGATGAATCTTGAGAGTGGAGGCGCTTGGCCTATCTTTGTGAGATGTGAACGGGTCTGTATGGCCCCTCTGATGCGCGCCATGGCTGAAATGGGAAAGAGGTGGAAGTCTCTTCTTCTTCTTGATGGCCACAGGGCGTGGAATAGCGAGGAAATTGTGTCACAAGGTGGCCGTGAGCTTTTCGAAACAGAGGATGGGTCGTGCGAAGTAAACAGAGGCTATGGAAGTCTTTAAATAGGAATTTTGAATGACTTTTGGTTTCCCTCCTGACTGTTGGTATTTCGCAAGACAAAAACGAGTTTGGAAATCGTTGGTAGGTGTTGCGAAAATTTTCGCAAGTGATTTGTGCCGTTGCGAAATTTTCGCAAGTGAATTTGGTAATGCGAAAATTTTCGCAAGTGATTGTGGGTGTTGCGAAATTTTCGCAACTGACTTTTGGTGATGCGAAAATTTTTCGCAAGTGCCGTTGGTGTTGCGAAATTTTCGCAAGTGCATTTTGTGTTGCGAAAAATTTCGCAAGTGCATTTGGATGTTGCGAAGTACTCTGTTTTTCCTCTGTTTTGGAATTCCCCTGCATTTGATCATAAAAAAAAAACTAAATTAATTCAAAACAAATTAAATTAAAGCAAGAAATTAAAATTAAGACAAGTAAATAAAAGAAATCAAACTTAAAGATATGAACTAGCTAGTCTTTAGAAAGACTAAGTCCATAAAAAAAAATGTGCCCCTGTTTCAGCTTGTTTTCTACCCGGTATGCATATTTCATCTTTGGAGGTAGCAGGTAAAGAATAAGCTTTGGGGGCTCCTCCTTAGCATGTCTCTGTATCTCCACCGCATTGAGTAAGGGCTGCATTTCTTTTCTTCTCGTCCAAGGGGACAAAGTAGCAAGCAAATCTGAGGGTTCAGGTAACCCTTCATCATGCTTTGACTCGTTTATATCTTCATTTAACCCTTTCTTAATCTTTCAAAATCTAAAGTGATTCAATTTGCATCATTTTCTTCTCTTGAACCTGAGATAAATCTCCAAAATATAAGTTAAACTCATGGCTAGGGCCTTAGCATTGATTTAGGTCAAGTTAGGTCAAGGAGCTTTGTACAGTTGTGCAAATTAAAGTTGAAATGAAAAAGTTATGACCATTTGAAGACAACTGTACAAAGCTGAAGGGTCATTTCGAAACGATTTCGAAATTCAACTTATGAATTTGAAATCCAATTGGAAATGACCCTAATTTCGAATTCACCCACTGCCACTTTGATGTTTCGCCTCATCGACTTCACGAATTGCATCTAGAGCACTCCATTCGCCTTAAGTGGGCCCCACACAAACTAGAAATCATCATTTTATTATTTTTTAGTCATTTTTAGGTAATTATTGTGTAATAAGTGGCTAGTGAGAGTGTGCCATATGTTAGGTAATTGATGATATTATACAAACTCTCTTAGTTCTAGGGTTTAGAAATCTTGGATCTTTTTCTGGAGAGTTTGACATTGAAGGTGGCATAAGATAAGAACTTTTGTTTGTCTTCTTTTTCTTTCTTTATTAAATATATTGTTTTTAGTTTCTTTTTATTCAAATTATGGATTTTTACCCTATTATGGATTGTGAATGTGACATCACCCCCATGAGAGGCTACGAAGCAAATTTGGGGCTTGAAGCATGAAAACCTAAGGGCTAGGAAACCTATAGAAACAATGGGTAAATGGGTAAATTATTATAACAATTAGATTTATTATTGGTTGGGTGGAAATTTATCAATTTTTTTATCCTATCCTTATGAATTAGTTTAGGGAATGATACAATAGGTTATTAGCCGTTACTAGTGATCGTTGAAAATTCTTGATCATTAGTTATCCTCATCTTTCCTATCATTATTTGCCTCAAAACAAAATTATAAGAAGTAGGAAGGGTTAAAAAGCCAAATCTTAAACTGGTAATCATTCTCATTCATTTGATGGTTTTAAGAATTCGTTTTAAAAAAGAAAAATTAGGTTTCAGATGAAATTTTGAGTTATGGAACTCAAGTTGATAGCGAGCAACCAAGGATCCCAAAACCTTAAGATCACTTTACTTAAGAAATTCTTGTTCTCTTTATTTCTATACCTTAAGTTGGATTATGGAAAGCCCCAAACTTGAATCGATTGAATTAAAAATCAATTTTCGTTTTGTTATTAATTTAGTTTCATTCACTCAATTTCATTTCATAAAAGATAATTCAAAAATTGTTTTTCACTTTAGGATTTAAACAAAAGCAAGTCATTTATTCTAGTATTGACAATTTCTATAAGTCAGTCCCTAAAGACGATACCTAGAGTACTACAAAAGTCATAGTGACTTTTTCTCTAGTTTTTCTTAACCAAAGTTGCTACGTAAAAAGGCTACGTAAAAAGGCTAAGTATTTTGGTACAACAGAGAAGTTCAATCAAGAAATTAGTGTCGTTGCCAAGGATTGGCAACTATCATAACTAGGATATAGTGCATTGCTTTGTTTTAGTTCTTCTAATTTTATTTTTCTTTATATATATTTTTTATTCTATTTTATGTTTGGTTGGGAAAGAGATCTTTCAAGTGGACTTCAAAGAACACTTGAGGAATCTCAACTAAATATGGAGGACACTGAAGAGTCCAACAACAACAACAACAGCTCATGACCACCTATGCAAGACCAAAAAACTATGAGAGAGTTTCCAAATCCTCCTAGATTGAGCACACCATCGTGTTTTATGCTACCTCCAAGTCACGATCATGTTACCATTCGGCCTCAAATGGTATCTCAACTACCTATTTTTATAGGGATAGAAAATGAAAACTCATACTCTCACATCAAGGAATTTGAGGACATCGTTTCAATTTTTCAAGAAGCCAACACTCCTTTGGAGATCTTCTGCATGAAGCTATTCCCCTTGTCATTTAATGATAAAGCTAAGACTTGGTTAAATAGTCTTAGACCATATAGTATCAGAAATTGGGGTGATCTACTATCAATGTTTCTACAAAAATTCTTTCCAACACATAGGACTAGTGCATTGAAAAAGGAGATCTCAAATTTCAAGTCTATGGAAGATGGGAAATTTTTTGCATGTTCGGAAAGATTCAGGGAGATAGTTGCAGGATGCTCCCATCACAAATTTGACAATTGGATGCTAGTATCGTATTTCTATGAAGGTATGCCACCACCAATGAAACAACTTCTCAAGACTATGTGTGGAGGAGATTTCATGAATAAAAACCCTGATAAAGCATTTCAATTCCTTGATTATGTTGCTGAGGTATCTAAAAGTTGGGAAGAATCAATTGTCAAAGAACCACCTAGAGTCATAACAGCGAACAGGGCAAGAGCTAGTGGAGTGTTTACCTTACCAAAGGGTTTAGATGTCCAAGCAAAGTTTGCGACCATTATGAGGAGATTAGAAGCAAAGGGAGTTCAAGAGGTACAAATAGTCAATAAGGGAATAGCTCAACCGTGATTGATATGTAAGTCCACCGAACATGGTGTGCAATCTTGTCTTAGGGACATACAAGCAATATTCTAGCAATTTTCCATATTCCAACACTTCTAATTTGGGTTGGAGGAATAATCCAAATCTATCATGGAGGGGACGTAACAATGGCCAGTTTCAGCAGCAAGGAAACTGATTTCAAGGTAATCAAACTAATAGGTAGCAAGGTTTTCAACCACAAGGTATGTCGTCTCAAAATTTTCAACAACAACCCCAAACCTCATTGTCTAACTCAAGCCTAGAAGATATGATGACACAGTTCATATAGAAGCAAGACAAGCGTTATGAGAATCAAAATAGGATAAATGCTCAAACATCTCTAAAACTAGCAAATATTCAAACCACTTTGAGCCAACTTGCTGCAGGCTTATCTCAAGAGAAAGGAAAGTTTCCAGCTCAGCCACAGAAAAATCCAAGAAGAGTAAATGAAGTTCCTAAAGTGAAAAAAGAAGATTGTAGTGTAGTTATCACACTTAGAAATGGGAAAGAATATGAAGGGCCCAAGTTACTAGTAAGTAAAGATATTCTTGCTATAAATGAACCAACTATGGAGAAAAATGCTAGGAACTAGAAAGAAACTGAAAAATATGAGGAAACCATAGTGAGCAAAGATAAAGGAAGTGTTTCCAACCATTTGCCTTTCCCTTTAGCTATACGGAGACACAAAGTGAGGGATAAGAATTTGGAAAATTTAGAAGTTTTGAAGAAAGTGAAGATCAACATTTCACTCCTTGACATGATCAAGTAAGTGCCCACTTATGCAAAGTTCCTTAAGGACTTATGCACTATGAAGAGAAGGATTAAATTAAGCAAGAAAGCATTCCTCACCAAGCAAGTCAATGCCATCATTAAGAATAAGGCAATGGTGAAGTACAAGGATCTAGGTTGTCCTACTATCTCAGTCCAGATTAGAGACTCATTTGTGGAAAGGGCTTTGTTAGATTTAGGAGCTAGTGTAAATTTGCTTCCATATTCAATCTATAAGCAATTAGGATTGGGAGGGCTTAAGGCTACTACCATTACACTCTCCTTAGCAGACCATTCGATTAAAGTCACCAAAGGAGTAGTCGAAGATGTCTTGGTGCAAGTTCAAAAGTTCTACTACCTAGTGAACTTTGTGGTGTTAGATATAGAACCATTGAAAAAGGTTTTGAATTATGTTCCAATTATTCTTGGGAGACCCTTCCTTGCTACAACCAATGCTCTCATTAATTGTCAGAATGCATTGATGTAGTAATCTTTTGGGAACGTGACATTGGAAATGAATGTCTTCAATTTATGCAAGCAACCAATGGACTATGATGATGTGGAGGATGAGAAAGCATGCCTTATAGAGGCCTTGGTGTAAGAACACGTAGGAAAGTTAATGAAGGAAAATATAGATGAATTTTTCTCTACAATCGTTAAGAAATAACATGTTGAAGTTGCTACAAAGTGGAAACAAAATTGTAACATTTAGACTTTGAACAATGTTATGAATGATGAAAAAAAAAAAAAAAAGAGGTTGAGATCAACAAAACAAAGTTAAAGCCCCTACCACATGGTTTAAAGTGTGTTTATTTAAAGGAAAATGAAGAAAAACCTATGGTCATTTCAGCTACATTAACTAAAGAGCAAGAGATCAAACTTTTGAAGGTGCTTAAAGAGAATAAAAGAGCATTTGGTTGGTCCATTTTAGATTTGAAAGGAAAAAACCCCTTGATTTGCACGCATCATAATTATTCGGAAGATAATGCAAAACCAATAAGGCAACCACAAAGAAGGCTAAATCCCTTATGCAAGATGTAGTCAGAAATGAGGTATTGAAGCTTTTAGATGCAGGTATTATTTATCCTATCTCTAACAGTAGTTGGGTGAGCCCTACTAAAGTGGTACCTAAGAAAATTGGGATAACTGTGGTGAAGAATGATCAAGGTGAGCTCATTCCTACAAGGTTGACTACAGGTTGGCGAGTAAGCATTGATTTTAGGAAGTTGAATGCAATCACCAAGAAAGATCATTTTCCATTACCTTTCTTAGACTAGGTTTTAGAGAGGGTAGTTGGTCATGACTATTATTGCTTCTTGAATGGCTATTCAGATTACTTTCAAACTGTCATTACATTGGAGGATTAGGAGAAAACTACATTCACATGCCCATTTGACACTTATGCATATAGGTGTATGCCTTTTGGTCTTTGTAACGTGCCCACCACATTTCAAAGGTGTATGCTCAGTATCTTCAGTGACATGGTAGAGAGAATCAAGGAGGTTTTCATGGATGATTTGACAATTTATGGGAAGACCTTTGATGAGTGCCTCCTAAATTTGAAGAAAGTTATGAAAATGTGCATTAAGAGGACTTGGTCTTAAATTGGGAGAAATGTCACTTCATGGCGACCTTAGGGGTAGTACTTGGTCATATCATCTCTAGAGAGGAAATTTAGGTAGATCTAGCAAAGATTGAGCTCATCTCAAAGCTACCTTCGCCTACTACTATTAAAGAGGTGAGACAATTTTTGGAACATGTGGGTTTTTATAGAAGGTTCATACAGAACTTCTCAAAAATCTCTTAGCTTCTTTGTGCTTTATTGCTTAAGGATGCAGAATTATATGGACTAAAGCATGCCAAGAAGCTTTTGAGATGCTAAAGTCACTCCTCACTACTACATCAATTGTAAGACCTCCTAATTGGTCTCTTCCATTTGAGTTGATATGTGATGACAATGATTATGTAGTGGGAGTTGTACTAGGTCAAAGAGAGAATGGAAAACCATATGTGGTGTACTATGCTAGTAAGACCCTCAATGATGCTTAAAGGAACTACACAACTACCGAGAAGGAGCTCCTTGTAATGGTGTTTGCACTTGATAAATTCAGAAACTACCTTTTGGGAACTTTAATAATAATTTTTACTGATCATTCGACCTTGAAATATCTACTAAAAAAAAGGATGCCAAAGCAAGACTTATCAGATGAATCTTTCTTCTTCAAGAATTTGAAATTCAAATTAAGGATAAGCAAGGGGTAGAGAATGTGGTTGTTGATCATCTCTCCCAAGTTAGAATAGCGTCACATTTCAAGGAAGCACAGATTAATGATGAATTTCCTGAAGATGAACTTTGTGCAGTGGAGAAGTTGCCTTGGTTCGCAAATATAGTCAACTACTTGGCAACTAGAGAGTTTCTCTCAAAATGAAACATGGAGACGAAGAAGTATTTTCTTTCGTGAGCAAAACACTATACTTGGGATGATCCATATTTGTATAAGTTTTGCCCATATCAAATTATTTGAAGATGTGTTCCCGAGGATGAACAATAAGACATATTACGAATGTGCCATGATGGAGCTTGTGGAGGTCATTTTGCTCCAAGGAAGACTTCAGCAAAAATTCTACAGAGTGGATTCTATTGGCCAACTATGTTCAAGGATTGTAACACTCACTGCAAAAGTTGCCCACAATGTCAACAGTTGAAGAAAATCAATACAAGGTATTACATGCCACAGAATCATATTTGTGTTGTTGAGGTCTTTGATTGTTAGGGCCTTGACTTTATGGGACCATTCTTTCATTCTTTTGGTAATCTCTATAATTAGTGGGAGTGGATTATGTCTCTAAGTGGATAGAAGCAATAGCATGCAAAAGCAATGATCACAAAGTGGTGCTCGAATTTTTGAAGGAGAATATTTTCTCTAGGTTTGGCATTCTGAGAGCAATCATTAGTGATGGAGGTTCACACTTTTGTAACAACCCCTTTTCCACTCTTTTGTAGAAATATGGAGTGAGGCATAAAGTGTCCACCCCATATCACCCTCAAATGAATGGGCAAGCTGAGCTAGCAAATCGAGAGATTAAGAGAATTCTTACCAAAGTGGTCAATACTACAAGAAAAGATTGGTCTACCAAGTTGAGTGATGCATTTTGGGCATATAGGGCAGCATATAAGATTGTCCTTGGCATGTCACCATATCAGACTATTTATGGTAAAACATGTCATATGCCTGTAGAGCTTGAACACCATGTATATTGGGCTATAAAGAAGATGAACTTTGATTCAAACCAAATTGGAGCTAAAAGGAAATATGATCTGAATGAACTTGAGGCATATCGAAATAAGAGTTATGAATGCTTACGTAATGTAAGGCAAAAACACAAATTCTACCATAACAAGCTTATTTTATGGAGGGATTTCAAGCAAGGTGAAAATGTGTTGTTGTATGACTCCAAGCTTCACATTTTTCCAAAAAAACTTAAGTAAAGGTAGAATGACCCTTATGTGGTCAAAGAAGTCTTCCCTTATGGCATAGTGGCAATTAAAAATCCGAACATTGGTAGTGAATTTAAAGTCAATGGTCAATATTTAAAGCATTTCATCGAAAGATTTGAGACACAAGAGGAGAATCTCCATTTTCTTGTTGGGGATGTTCAAAAGTGAAGTATTTTCCTAAAATCCAGTATGTAGAATTAGATTTAGGTAACTATTTTTATTTATTTATTTTCTTCTTTTTATTTATTATTTATTTTATTTTTATTTTTATTTTTCTTTGTTTAGTTTTACATTATTGATTAGTCATTAGCTATATGGTTACATTTTTTTAGTTGTTTTTAACTTACTAATGAGTTTATGAGTTGCAACAACTTAGCTTGAAAACATTCAAGTGATATATGTAAATGAAAACTTCAAGGGAGTAAAAATGTAAGCCTCACATATGTTCAAGGTGACAAAGCTCCTATAGGCACGTTGATCTATATTTAAGACTATAGACCCCCCTTAAAATTTACTTGTGAGGATTATTGGTGAACTTTGAATACAAAGGATGAAATACAACACTAAGTAGCCCTTGGGATAGAAATCCTAAATTTTTACGATGAAGGCTTAAAGGTATAGTGGATGAATTCAAAATTCCTTTTTTTTTTAATTTGAAATCTTAAATGGAGATGACACTTTTGGAAACCAGTAATGAGTGATTTCGATATTATGATTCTTTTGAATTCAAAATTTTTTGTCTTGGAATTGCAATTTTAAACCTACAAAGAGTAAATTTAAATTAAGATTGATTTTGAAATCAATTATAAATTTTGAAATGGGTAGTTTGAACTCACAAATAGTGAGTTCGAAATACAAGGAATTTTGAGATGGATTTTGAATTTCGTAATGAGCAATTTTTATGTTTTAAAATGGACTTCACACACTCATAGTGAGTTATTTTGAAATGAAGACAAATTCGAAATCAAAAATTGTAATTTTGAAATGGAAGTTGGAATCAATAGTGAGTCATTTCAAAATGGGGCTATTTTCGAAATCAGTAGTGAAATTTCAAAGTGAGCTTTTTATACTGCATTGAGGCTACAGTTAGCAAATTTGAAATGTTGGATTTTTCGAATTCAAAATTTTTTATCTTTAGAAATGAGATTTTTGAACTTCAGAAAGTGAATCGAAATTTGCCTTATTTAGAACTGATTTTTTTTTTTTTTCATTTTGAAATGAGATGTCTAAAATACTTTGGTTTATAGTCTACCATCTAAGAATAAGATAGCTTTTGAAGTCAATGATTACATTTCAAAAAGGGCATTTTTAACCACCAGTTAACTAATTTGAAATAGGGTTACTTTCGAATTCAGTAGTTAAATTTTGAAATGACTCTTTTGGTTTATAAACTGTCATTTCCACTTCAAGAACACTTCATCTTCTCTCCCCTTTTGCTTCCCATTCCCATGTTCGTATTCCTAGCTTCCATTGAAGGTGATTTTTAGGATTTCGTTGTGGGTTTGTCTCATTTCAAGTACGCACTACACTCATACTCATTTCCTGTTTATTTTTCATAGATTTTTCTTAATCTTCATGGTTTCATTGTGCGGTGTTACTCCATAAAAAATGTTGTGTTACCCAACTCTCATCAACATTGTTTAGGGTTTCTATTTTTTCGATTCGATAGATAAATCAAAAACAATAAATGCAATGAAAAAAAAAAAATTCTTAGGGGGCGATGCCCTCGACCCCCCCACCCCCCATAAGTTGATCGGGCAGCTCGACCCCCACAAGCTCAGTGGGGAGCTCAACCCCCGAAACCCTGAGTGTAGCGCAAAAAGATTGATTTTGGTTTCACACAGTTCATTTGCTTTGCTTGGAAATTTTAGGTTTCCTTGAAAATTCAAGGTGTTAGAATTTTTGGCTTATACTTGGAGAAAATTCTTGGAATTTTTTCTACATGATTCCTTAGGCCTTCATGAACATCTTAGAATACTTTGAGAGCAAAGTTCTTATTTTTCCATGAGTTTTGCATAAGTGTTGCCTAATATATGTTTAATATACTCTAGAACATTTTAAACTCTCTAGTAGATTTTTCTATTTGTTCTACACATTCTCTTAAGCTAACCAATCACTTTGATTTCCTTGTCACATGATATTTGAACTTATGTATTGTTTGGATTATTCCCAAGGCTTTAAAGACTCCTGTTTTCATCATTGTTGGGCACCTTGAATGTTTTCTCGCATTTTAGGAATGGTCTACCGCCGTTTCACATGAATCCATAAATTTCATGAGCATCCAATTTTTCTCCACATAGGATTTCTTTGTTTTATTTTATTTTTGTTCATACTTTTATTTTAGATTGTTTTCTTAACCCTTATAATTTTTTATTTTTTTTATTTTCCTTCTTTAAGTTTAATTTGTTTTTTGACATTTATTTCAAATGGCTCGAGATAAAAGGAAAGATGTTGTTCAAAGTGATAATGCGACTAGGCATTCCCCAAGGCAAAAGTGTGTCCAACCTCTTATCCAAAGTCGAAGTCGTGTAGTGATTAATGAGCCTACCGAGAGGCATTTCACTTGTCAAGCCAAGCATGTAGAGGCTAGGATGAAGGCTTGTTTTGATCGCCTAACCACTGAGAGGATTGAAGCCATGCATATAGAGGTCAAGATGAAGGCCTATTTTCATCGTTCAATCATTCCTGAGACCACCAGGCCTACTACCACTCCTCCACATCCACAGGCAGCTTCCCCTACTCTGAGCCCAGCATGTCCTCCATCTCTAGGAGTTTGTGATGATGCCCTTAGGGTGGACCTATCTCGCCGGGAGTTTGGTCAAGAGTTCTCTTATGACATAAAGGCATTTAGTACTTATGACCCCACTGCACAATCCATGCGTCTCCTCGACCGATATTATTTTCTCGCATTGATGGATCCTCCCCCATATTTTTATGTTGTTGGTGTACAAGAGTTCTTCTCTACTCTCAATGATTGGAGAGGGGAGTATCGAGAGCTTCATTTTTCTATCAAAGGACGAGTTGATATTATTTCCATTGAGACCATTGTCGCAGCCTTTGGTTTACCAGCATCTGTTCCTCTTGAAGCCCGATTTGCACTTTAGTCACAACCAGCTTTTCCGAGGATTGCACGTATACTAGCACCTCGAGGTACTCGTTGTCATTCAGCCATCACTCACCTTGAGATGCCACAGATCTTATGGTTTGTGGATCAGGTCATTAAGACCAACATTTTTCCATTTGGACACTCTATGAATCACTCTAGTTTAGTCTTATGGGAGTTATATCACATGTAAATAGGCGAGTGATGGAGTCCAGCTCAACTCATCATGGATACCATCATTTATTTTTTTAAGAAGGTGAAGGAGAAGTAGTTAGCTTCAGCTCAAAGCTTTCTCATTCCTGTACCCCGGTTGCTCTCATACAACTTTTTTCGCTGTGAACACCAATTACCTAAGTCTGATCACCACATGGCTTTTCACACTTATGTTATCGATCAGTGGGCTCGAGTGATTCATTCAAGGTCACAGTTGACCACCCATGGCACTAGTTGAAAAAGAGCTCTACATGCTACTCCACTTCCATCTACTACAGAGAGCCCACTTTCGTTCACTCCTACTTTTGAAACGAGATTACCAATGCTTCTTGTTCCTCTTCCACCACCTATTTTGAGTGCCCCAGAGCCTGCTGTTCTTATTTCTACACCAGCAGTACCAATCTCTGATATCCTTAGACCTTCGTAGCCTCAGGTTGCCAATGCTACCCTAAGTACCTTATCAATCATGGCCCATTTAGACACACTTCAAGAGTTATTTGTGTCTATGGACTCCCACATTGATGTTCACTTAAGTAGAATGGAGACTCAGATGGATGACCTCTTTTTTTTTGTACAACAGCTCACTTTCTTAGTTATTCCAACTAGACAGAGGGGAAATTTTGTTGTACCAACTGATACCAACTTAGATGTTGATGGTGGCACAAAGGTGATTGATTCTAGCTCTGACACTAAAGCACCAATAGTAGCCTATGAGACCATGCCTATTCTACACACATTGGTGATGTTGCAGCTAAGTTTTTTACCTCAACTATCGATATTCCTAATTCCGCAGGACAGGTTGATGGTCAGATCTTAATTCGTGCTATTGACACTAGTGTGGACATCATCATCAAGGATGACCTCCCTATGGTGCAAGATGATAGCGAGGCTGTTACATCTATCGTGGAGATCACTAATCAGGCTACTACACCTATGTTGGAGGACATTGACTAGGTAGCCATTCCTGTGTTAGAAGAGATAGATGGAGTTGTCGATTCTATCATTGGCACTTGATTTTCATTTCTATATATACCTTATTCAATATAGTTGCATACACTATGGTATTTTTGGAGCATACTGATACTCTTATACTCTCTTTTAGATTCTCACCATTTATATTTTTCTTTATGCATACTTTTGCTACTAATCTTGTTGCTTTTGTGCAAGACTAGTTTATATGAAGTCCTCATAACAAACTTCTCACTCGATGATCTTTAGGTAACATTTTCCATTTTCCTTCATTTTGACCCATTATCCTACACATTGAGGACAATGTGTAATTTAGGTTGAGGGGAGAAGGTATATTAGCCCTAATTTTATTTTTTTTCAGAAGTTTGCATGCTATCTTTGGTTAGTTAATGTGATTCTTGAATTGTCTCAATAACTCATGGTTTATTTTGCATGAGAATGCTTTAAGTAGTAGTATTTCTTTAGAATTTGAGAAGAGATACAATTAGAGGAAGAATATTAGTTCACTTACCTTATCTTTCTATACCTTTAAGTGCAAAAATAGTTAAGCTGAATCCTTGGAACACCTGCAATTTTTCTTTAATGGTTATTTTCTATTTAAGACTCAAGGCACACACAAAGCACATGTACCCTTATGGTATCTTGATTAAGTCAATTTCTTTAGCTTGAAAAAGAGTTGTTCTTAAGCAGCAAGAGGAGGAAATGAAAAAAAAAATTGAAAATGACTAATTTAAGCTTGAACAATTATCCAATGGCGTAATGGCCTTGTGTCTTCAAGCCTTGGTGCCCAAAACCAACTGGTTAGGAGTTGTCGATATCTTACTCATTACACAAGCTAAACTCAGTTTTGAAAAAATAAAAAAAATAAAAAATAAATAAATATAAATAAATATTGCTTGGGAAATTCGACCTTGTTCTACCTTGAGCTAGGGTGATACCTAAAGGGTAAGTGGCCTATAAAGGTCCTCAATACCTGGTACCTTGGGTGAAAACTTATGAGTTGCCGGTAGATCCCTATTGATCCATATAGAAGGAGATTTCCTAAACTAAGAAAGAAAAATCAAAATAAATTTTCTTCCATCTTTAACTTAAAGAATGATGAAATTTGTGTTTAAGAAAAAATCTTAAGAAGAATACCATAAGGGGACACCAAAATTAAGCACATGAGGTTTGGGTGGAAAGAACCAATCAAAGGAATATCAAGAGACACTAAGGGAAATGCTAAACATGGATGCATATTTATGTATATGAATATAAGGCGAGAAAACTAAGAATTGCATATCTTGTGTCATCGTACTCAATTCTAGGAAATTTGACTACTTAGGTATCTTGTGTGTGAAACATGTTATGTTGAGTCACTATGGTTTCATGAATCTCATTACATATTTTTCATTCCTTTTTTTTTTTTTTTTTTACTCTTTTCATTTGCTAAGGACTAGCAAAGTTTAGGTTGAGGAGGATGATTGAATAAAAAATATGTGCTCTAATGACACATATTCGATGATTTGTGCACCAAAGGACACTCTAATCACCCAACTTGACATTAATCAATGCTAAGGCCCTAGCCATGAGTTTAACTTGTATTTTGGAGATTTATCTCAAACTCAAGAAAAGAAAATGATGTAAATTGAATCACTTTAGATTTTGAAAGATCAAGAAAGGGTTAAATGAAGAAACAAGTGAGTCAAGACTCATGGACCATGAGGAAAGGCAAGACAACGATATCATAAGTTTGGAAGATGAGAAATGACCATTATGGAGTAAGAAAGAAGGCAAGAAAACATGAGAAATGAGGCATGAAGCAAGATTCAGTTGCATGGAAATTTAGAACTCAAAATCTAATGGCAACATATACTCTGAATTTGAGGATAAATCTGGAGTAATTCTAGCAGTCCATTTTATACATACTATATATTGTTTTGAAGCTTGGGAAGTCAGGAGTCCAATTCTTTAAATAGTGCGCAAATTGGATTTGAAAAGAAGAATTTTTTGTCATTTGAAGGCAATTGCGCAAAGTTGAAGGGTCATTTCGAAATGATTTCGAAATTCAAATTACTAGTTCAGAATCCAATTCGAAATGACCACAATTTCGAACTCACCCACTACCACTTTGATGTTTCGCCTCCTCTACCTCGAGAATTGCATTTCGAGCACTCCATCCGCCCGAAGTAGGCCCCATATGACTAGAAATCACCATTTTATTATTTTTTTTAATCATTTTTAGGTAATTATTTTGTAATAAGTGGCCAATGAGAGTGTGCCACATGTTAGGTAATTAATGATATTAGATAAACTCTCTTAGTTCTAGGGTTTAGAAATCTTGGATTTTTTTTCCGGGGAGTTTGGCATTGAAGGTGGAAGAAGACAAGAACTTTGGTTTGTTTTTTTCTTTTTTTTTCTTTATTAAATATATTGTTTTTAGTTTCTTTTTATTCAAATTATGGATTTTTACCCTATTATGGATTGTGAATGTGACATCACCCCCATGAGAGGCTAAGAAGCCAACTTGGGGCTTGAAGTATGAAAACCTAAGAGCTAGGAAACCTATAGGGACAATGGGTAAATTATTATAATAATGAGATTTATTATTAGTTGGGTGACAATTTATCAAATTTTTTATCATATCCTTATGAGTTAGTTTAGGGAATGATACAGTAGGTTATTACCCAATACTATTGATTCTTGGAAATTCTTGATCATTAGTTATTCTATTCTTCTCTATCATTATTTGCCCCAAAACAAAGTTATAAGGAGTAGGAAGGGTTAAAAATTCAAATCTTAAACTGGTAATCAATCTCATTCATTTCATGGTTTTAGGAATCTGTTTTAAAAAGGAAAAATTAGGTTCCGAATGCAATTTTGAGCTATAGAACTCAAGTTGACCACAAGCGGCCAAGGATCCCAAAACCCTAAGATCACTTTACTTAAAGAAATCCTTGTTCTCTTTTTTTCTATACCTTAAGTTGGATTGTGGAAATCCCCAAACTTGAATCGATTGAATTAAAAATCAATATTCATTTTTTTATTAATTTAGTTTCATTCACTCAATCTCATTTCATAAAAGATAATTCACAAATTGTTTTTCACTTTAGGATTTAAACAAAAGCAATTCATTTATTCTAGTATTGACAATTTTCATAAGCCAGTCCTAAAGGACAATACCCAGAGTATTACAAAAGCCGTAGTGACCCTTTCTCTAGTTTTTCTCAACTAGAGTTGTTACATAAAAAGGCTAAGTATTTTGGTACAATAGAGAAGTCCGGTCATGAAGCAAAGGCATTGATGGAAAATTTTTCAGAGGTATTTCCTATAGAGTTGTCAAGTGGATTGCCTCTAAAAAGAACCATCCAACACCATATTGATCTAGCACTAAAGGCCAACCTACCAAACCTACCACATTATAGAATGCCTCCAAAAAAACATGAAGAACTTCAAAGACAAGTGGAAGAGTTGCTTGCAAAAAGAATACATAAGGGAATCAATGAATCCGTGTGCAGTTCCAACACTATTAACTCCAAAGAAAGATGGTACTTGGAGAATGTGCATCGATAGTCAGGCAATAAATCAGATAATGATAAAGTATCAATACTCAATCCCAAGACTAAATGATATGTTGGATATGTTGCATAGAGCAAATGTAGTTTTTTAAAATTGATCTTAAAAGTGGCTATAACCAAATTAAGATTCAAGAAGGTGATGAGTGGAAAACAACCTTCAAAACTAAACATGGGCTTTATGAATAGATTGTGATGCCTTTTGGTTTTTCAAATGCACCTAACACATTTATGCATTTAATGAATCAAATTTTGAATCCATTCATTGGAAAGTGATTCGTGCCCGATTGGTGTATCAATTGATTCAACTCAATTGATGTGTCTTGATCTCAATTCTCAGGCGGGAGTAATCAACAAAATTTATAAACCTAAATCACCATATACCAGGGTAGCATTTAGCTAGCATAGTATAGTGGCTCTAGGATCGTCCACAGGGATGGGTTTTCACTTTCCAAATGATATCAGTTCAAGAGCTAAATGGGTGCTTTTTCATTTCAAGGTTAGCTTTTAAAAGAAAAACAAAGGTTTGAATGGGAACAAAAGACTTTAAGCTAACCAAACATACAAATTATCTGAAATTAGTTATAAAGAAAGGAGTTCCTCGGGACTTCAGGTTGCTAGGCTCGGATACCAAATGCAAAAGAGGAGAATCCGGTCACTTGAGTCTTTTCCTCGCATTCGGGATTTAACCTATAGTTATTTCCCGAACCGGTGTGGTACAGATGTTCACCATTAATGATGTCAACTCTAAAATCCTCTCACTGACACACCTTGCAATGGCTCGTACCTCTCACCTAGTATTTGCCATCCAAGGTGGTCTTTAACATCGGATCATCCTTCACAAGCGAACAAGAGATAACAATTAGACCTCCATGGAGCAAGATTGCAAGCAATAAGAATCCATGGAATCCGAAAGCTTACCAAGTATTGGCTATTCACGGTAATCCTAGTTAACTAAAAATATAAACAACATCAACGGGTCACACTTTCTCTTCATTAAAAATAGAAACAACAAAAACTCACTCTTTGCATCCGGCACCTTACCTAGCTTCCTTCACCCGTGGAACAACAAGTTTAGCCAACCATCCTCTGAGAAAACATCTCAGAGGTTGATTTGCTAGAAAACATAATTATAAGTAAAGATAAAAGTGAGAAGGTAAGGTAGAGCAAAGCTCTATGTATTGCTTTCAAAACTATACAAAAATTGTTCTCTGGAAAAAAACTCCCGAGTCCTCTTTTCAGTGATTACAAGAGATCATTTATAGGAAGGTTATTTACCCTTCCTTCATTCCTTGCTAGCTAAGGAATTACATGAGTGGTCAATTACAAGGAGAAAAACGAGATTTAAACACAAAATATCTGAAGAAAAATATCTAAAAGAGTCGGTGCGCAAGTTTTCCAATTCGCATGAAGATTTCGCACGCTGCATGGTGACTTGCGAAAATCTCGCAAGTTGGTTTCGCAACTTGAGTTCCCTTTTCGCACGTTGGATGTCACTTTCGCAAGTTGGAAAACCATTTTCGCAAGTTGGCACTCTCTGTGACTGTGTGTTTGCGCTCCAATCCCATCGCGCAAGGTAAGCTTCAGGTTTCGCACGCTGGAGTTCCAAATTCGCATGGTGCGAATTTGTGCTTCAGCTGGACGCAGTTATCTTCCGAAGGCCATAACTTCCTCATTTCTGATCCAAATTTTCGCACCTTAGATTTTCAAAGCTGCTTTCCCCTGTTTTGCTCCTCTGTTTTGCTCCTCAAGCATCTCCTTCAAATTTTCTTGATTTTCCCTGAAATTGATCATCAAAAACTAGTTAAATTACATTAAAATAACCTTAATTAAAGGTGAAACTAAAATCAAAAGAAATCAAAATCAAAAACTTTCACACAAAATATGGACTTTAATAGTCTGTGATAGACCAAGTCCATAATACCCTGTTCTTTCATGGCTTCTGAGGTTCAAGGAGGCTGATTTCCTCCTTGTTTTGATTGAAAGGCTCCATGTATGGCTTGAGACGATGGCCATTAACTTTGAAGGTTTCCTTTCCATTGGTATGGAGTAGCTCCACCACTCCATTGGAATGCACTTGATGAACAAGAAAAGGGCCTGTCCACCTTGATTTGAGCTTCCCTGGAAAAATGTGGAGTCTTGAATCATATAGCAAGACTCTTTGCCCTTTTTGAAATTCCTTCTTCAAAATCAACTGATCATTCCACCTCTTCATCCTCTGTTTTGCTATCTTGGAATTGATATATGCATCATTTCTCAATTCCTCCATCTCATTAAGGTCTAGAAATCTCTTCATGCCAGCTTGAGTCAAGTCCATATTTATCTTCTTGATTGCCCACCAGGCCTTGTACTCAACTTCCACAGGCAGATGACATGCTTTACCAAAGATAAGACGATAGGGGGACATACCCAGAATGGTTTTGTAAGCTGTCCTGTAAGCCCATAGTGAGTCATGAAGCTTCACAGACCAATCTCTTCTGCTTGTACTCACCACCTTCATCAATATATTTTTGATTTCCCTATTGGCTAACTCCACTTGTCCGGATGTTTGGGGGTGGTAAGGTGTAGATACCTTGTGTTTCACCCCATACTTGGCTAGAAGGGCCTCAAAAGGCTTGTTGCAAAAATGTGTACCTCCATCACTGATTATGGCCTTGGGCACCCCAAATCTAGAGAAGATGTTCTCTTTGAGAAACTTGAGAACCACTCTATGATCATTGTGTTTACAGGGGATTGCCTCAACCCATTTGGAAACATAATCTACCCCCACCAATATATAAGAATTACCAAAGGACATAGGGAAGGGTCCCATGAAGTCAATGCCCCATACATCAAAAATATCAACTATTAAAATGGGGCTCATTGGCATTTGGTTCCTTCGAGTCAACTTTCCAAGTCTTTGGCATTTGTCACAACTCCTACACATGGTATGAGCATCCTTGAATAGTGATGGCCAGCTAAAACCTGATTGCAATACCTTCATAGCTGTTTTCTGAGAGGCAAAATGACCTCCACAGGCACTTCCATGGCAATGACTAAGGATCCCTTGTTGCTCTTGCTCAGGGACACACTTCCTTATTATTTGATCTGCGCAATATTTGAAAAGAAAAGGTTCTTCCCAATAATAGGCATGAATTTTGGCAAAGAAATGCCTCCTGTCCTGTGCTCTCCATTCCCTTGGGACTTCACCAGTAACCAAGTAGTTGGCAATATGAGCATACCAAGGGGCATCTTCTATCAACATTAGGGACTCCTCTGGAAAATCATCATTGATTGGTAACCCATGAGAGTTGTGTGCTATAACCAACCTTGAAAGGTGGTCTGCTACCACATTTTCAACTCCTTTCTTGTTCTTGATCTGGAGATTGAACTCCTGGAGTAGAAGAATCCATCTAATCAGCCTTGCTTTTGCATCTTGCTTTGTCAATAAGTACTTCAAAGCTGAGTGGTCAGTAAAAACCACTATGGAAGACCCCACCAAGTAAGCTCGAAATTTGTCTAAAGCAAAAACTACAGCTAGTAATTCTTTCTCAGTGGTTGTGTAGTTTCTTTGTGCTTCATTCAAAGATTTGCTTGCATAATAAATCACATAAGGCTTCCCATCTTCCCGTTGACCAAGAACAGCTCCTATAGCAAAATCACTGGCATCACACATTATCTCGAAAGGTAGTTGCCAATTAGGAGCTTTCACTATTGGAGTGGTTGTCAAATGTAGCTTCAATTGATCAAAACTCTTTTGACATCTTTCATCCCACTCGAATTTAGCATCCTTCACCAATAGTTCACAAAGGGGTCTTGAGAGTTTAGAGAAATCTTTGATGAATCTTCTGTAAAACCCAGCATGACCAAGGAATTGCCTTACCCCTTTGACAGTCGTTGGTGATGGTAACTTGCCAATTATTTCCACCTTTGCTTTGTCAACTTCAATGCCCTTGTTGGAGATTACATGGCCAAGGACAATACCTTGGCGTACCATAAAATGACATTTCTCCCAATTAAGCACCAAATCTTTTTCAATGCATCGGTTTAGAACAACTTCCAAGTTAGATAAACATTCCTCAAATGTGCTTCCATAAATGGTGATGTCGTCCATGAAAACTTCCATGATGCGCTCCACCATATCACTGAAAATACTCAACATACACCTTTGGAATGTTGCAGGTGCATTGCATAACCCGAAAGGCATTCTTCTATAGGCATAGGTTCCAAATGGACATGTGAATGTTGTCTTCTCTTGATCTTCAGCAGCTATTTCGATTTGAAAATAACCAGAGTAACCATCCAAGAAACAATAAAAGGGATGGCCTGAGATTCTTTCAAGCACTTGATCAATGAATGGTAATGGAAAATGATCCTTCCTTGTCACAGCATTCAATCTTCTATAATCAATACACACCCTCCAACCTGAAGTGAGGCGTGTGGATACTTCCTCTCCTTTATCATTTTGCACCACTGTGATCCCGGATTTCTTTGGCACTACTTGAGTGGGGCTCACCCATGGGCTATCTGATATGGGGTAGATTATACCGGCTTGAAGTAGCTTTAAAACTTCAGTTCGCACCACCTCTTGCATATGGGGATTCAGTCTCCTTTGAGGCTGACGAACAGGTTTAGCTTCCTCTTCCATGTATATGTGATGTGTACAGACTAAAGGACTAATACCTTTCAAATCTGAAATTTGCCATCCTATTGCTTTATCACATCTCCTGAGTACTTCAAGTAAAGATTCCTCCTGATCATTGGTAAGAGATGAGGATATTACAACAGGGCATTTGTCATCTTCTTCTAAATATGCATATTTCAACTCCACAGGAAGTGGCTTCAGTGTAAGCTTTGGGGGTCCTTCTTCAACAGCTCCAGGTGTCTCCTCCTTGTTGAATAAAGGTGGAATATCTTCTGTCTTCCTCCAAGATGGTGGAGTAGCAAGCGTCTCTAAAGGCTCAGCTGACCCTTCATCAAGATCCCCTAGATTTTCATTCAATTTATCTTGTAGGTTCTGATCACAAAGCTCCTCCACTAGTGTGTCAATTATGCACACTTCTTCAGGACCTTCATCTTCCGGACTGAAGTTCCTTTTGCATAAGTTGAAAATGTTGAGCTCCAGAGTCATATTACCAAAAGTAAGTTGCATGAGGCCATTCCTACAATTGATAATTGCATTTGAAGTCGCTAGGAATGGTCGTCCAAGAATTATAGGAACGCTATTAGTCCCTTTTGCACTTGGATCTGTATCAAGGACAACAAAATCCACGGGATAGTAGAAATTATCAACTTGAATTAGGACATCCTCAATGATGCCTCTTGGAGTCTTGATTGATCTATCAGCTAAGGATAGAGTGATCGATGTTTGTTTCAATTCACCAAGTCCCAATTGCTTGTAGACAGAGTATGGCAGCAAATTCACACTTGCTCCCAAGTCTAGCAAAGCTTTTTCCACTTGCGTGCCTCCAATCATCACCGAAATGGTAGGACAGCCCGGATCTTTATACTTCACAGGTGACTTGCATTGTATAATGGCACTTACTTGCTCAGTCAAGAAAGCCTTCTTATTCACATTCAACCCCCTTTTTATAGTGCACAAGTCTTTTAGGAATTTAGCATACGTCGGAACTTGCTTGATCATATCTAACAATGGAATATTGACCTTTACTTGCCTCAAGACTTCGAGAATTTCGGATGCATTGTTGATTGCCTTCTTCCCATGTAAAGCTTGAGGAAATGGTGGAGGCATATGTTTCCCCATCATATCTTCCTTGATTAGGATCTTCTTCTCCGACTCTTCATTGACAAAGGATTTATGATCCTCTGTTTCTTTCCTTTTTGCTGTGGTCTCCTCCTTCTTTTGTTTCTTCTTCTCATCTTCCAATTCTCCATGCTTAGTCTCGGTCGTTGGTAGCTCAACCTCTTTACCACTCCTCAGAGTGATCATTGCCTTGACATCTCTTACTTGGGAAGATTCTCCCTCCTGAGTCTCCAATTCATGGATACTCTTCGGATTTTGGTGGGGTTGAGAAGGAAACCTTCCCTTCTCTTGTACTGTGTTGAGGTTTGTGAGTCTTGAAATTGAGTATTGAAGGTTATCCATCTTTTGAGATAGGTCATTCTGCACTCCTTCCATCTTTTTGTTCAGTGCATTCTCCACACTGTCAATTCGCTGACTGAGTTGAGTGTTGATGGATTTTTGGTCTCCCACGAAATCTCCCACAACCTTGCTCAAATTAACTATTGCTTGCTCGAGATTTGAAGCTGGTTGAGGTGCTTGACTTGGTTGTGCATACTGAGGTGCTCTTGGTTTCCAAGAAAAATTCGGATGATTCCTCCAATTTGAGTTGTATGTGTTCCCGTACGAGGCATTATTATTGGGCTTGAATTGTCCAATAACATTAGCTTGGTCTCCAAACATCTCTCTGACAGCTGGGAGTGTAGGACACTCCTCCACCAGGTGTTCACATGATTGACAAATGGAACATGGCAGAGCTTGCATTGGTGTGTCTGAAACGGATTGCACTTCACGTACCTTTTTCAGCTCTAGCTCCTCTAATCTTCTTGTCATGGCTGCAACTTTTGCTTTTATATCGGTATCCTCATCCACGGTGTACATCCCCGCCTTAGCATTAGGAGTATTAGATTGAGGCTTCATTCTCGCAACTTCTCCTCTGTTTGGTTCATCCCACCCCCTTGAAACTTCAGCTATATAACTCAAGAAATCCATGGCCTCCTCGGGGTTCTTACTCATGAAGTCTCCTCCACACATAGTCTCTAAGAGCTGCTTCATTGAGGAAGACATACCGTCATAAAAATAGCTCACCAATAGCCAAGTATCAAAGCCATGATGAGGACAAGCATTGATAGCTTCCATGTATCTCTCCCAACACTCATAGAATTTCTCATTCTCCTTAGCCGAGAAGTTTGAGATTTGCCTTTTCAAGCCATTGGTTCTATGAGTGGGGAAGAATTTCTTGAGGAATTCAGCTTGCAAGTCAGTCCAAGTTCGGATACTCCTTGGCCTTAAGGAATTCAGCCAAATTTTTGCTTTGTCCTTTAGAGTGAAAGGAAATAGCTTCAGCCGCATTTTATCAATAGAAGACCCTCCTTCCTGGAATGTGTTGCATACTTCTTTCATTCTTAAATTGCTTTGGTGAGCAAAAAGCTATCAAAAACACCAAAGCTTGACACAATTCGGTTAGAAACAAATGCAAAGGCCCTTAATATGTTAATTGGGTTAAAAGGTGATAATTACTACTCAAGAGAGTTCAAAAGAGTTAATTACAAGCTATGAAATAGCACTTTTTGAGTAGTAATCAGAAAGTTTGTGGTTGTGTATTTTGATGATATACTTATTATAGCCCATCCAAGGAGTTTCATTTGCAACACCTGAAAGAAGTATTGGAAGTTTACAAAAGAGAAAAACTTTATGCCAATATGAAGAAGTGCAGATTTTTCACTAATTCTTTGTTGTTTCTAGGATATATAGTTAGTGCTGAAATGATAAAAGTTGGTGATAGTAAGATTGAAGTAATTAGAAACAGGCCAATGCCAAAAATAATGAAGAAGTGCGTAGTTTTCATGGTCTAGGCTTATTTTATAGATGCTTAATCAATAATTTCAACACTATGTTGCTACTATAACTGGTTGCATGAAGAAATGGAGGTTTCATTGGTAAAAATAAGCTAAAGAAAGTTTTCAAAAGATTAAAGAGATGCTCAGCTCATGCGTGGTACTAGTGCTGCCAGACTTTTAAAGGGTCTTTGAAATAAAGTGTGATTCTTCCAAAATTGGGATTGAATTTGTTTTAAGTCAAGAAGGCAGACTTGTGTCATTTTACAACGAATAATTGAATGACATAATAAAGAGATACAACACTTAAGATACAAAATTTATGCCATCATTCATGCTCTTAAGCATTGGGAGCATGACTTGATTCATCAAGAATTTATTTTGCATATAGATCATGAAGCTTTAAAGCATCTCAACAGAAAAAAAAAAAAGTTACGCAAGAGGCATGCCCATTGGGTTTCTTACTTGCAATGATTCACATTTGTGATAAAGCATAAGTCCGGAGTAAGTAACAAAGTGGCAGATTGATTGAAGCCAAAATATGTGCTCTAATGGAAAATATTCGATATGATTTGTGCACCAAAGGACATTCAAATCACCCAACCTGACCTAAATCAATGCTAAGGCCCTAGCCATGAGTTTAATTTGTAATTTGGAGAGTTATCTCAGGTTTCGGGGAAGAAAATGGTGCAAGTTGAACCACTTTAGATTTTGAAAGATCAAGAAATGGCTAAATGAGGAAATAAGTGAGTCAAGACTCATGGACCATAAGGAAAGGCAAGATGAGGATATCATGAGTTTGAAAGATGAGAAATGACCATTATGGAGTAAGAAAGAAGGCAAGAAAACATGAAAAAGAGGCACGAAGCAAGATTCAGCTGGATGGAAATTTAGAACTCAAAAATCTGATGGTAATATATACTCTGATTTTGAGTACAAATTTGGAGCACTTAACGGAGTCCATTTTATACAAACTATATATTTTTTCGAAGCTTGTGAAGTCAGAGTCCAACGCTTCAAACAATGTGCAAATCGGAACTGAAATGAATAAGTTATGGCCATTTGAAGACAACTGCACCAAGCTGAAGGGTCATTTCAAAATGATTTTGAAATTCGACTTATGAATTTGAAATCCAACTTATGAATTCGAAATCTACTTCGAAATGACACCAATTTTAAACTCACCTACTGCCACTTTGATGTTTTGCTTCCTCTATCTCAGAAATTGCATCTAGAGCACTCCATCAGCCCTAAGTCTCAGTTTTAGGTATCTTGGATCTTTTTCTAAAGAGTTTGACATTGAAGGTGGAAAAAGACGAGAACTTTGGTCTGTTTTCTTTTTCTTCTTTATTAAATATATTGTTTTTAATTTCTTTCGATTCAAATTATGGATTTTTACCCTATTATGGATTGTGAATGTGACATCACCCCTATGAGAGGCTAAGAGCCAACTTGGGGCTTGAAGCATGAAAACCTAGGGGCTAGGAAACCTATAAGGACAATGGGTAGATTATTATAACAATGACATTAATTATTGGTTGGGTGACAATTTATCAATATTTTTTGTCCTATTCTTGTGAGTTAGTTTAGGGAATGATACGGTAGGTTATTACCCGATACTAATGATTCTTGGTAAATCTTGATCATTAGTTATCCTCATCTTCCCTATTGTTATTTGCCTCAAAACAAAGCTATAAGAGGTAGGAAGGGTTAAAAAGCCAAATCTTAAACTAGTAATCAATCTCATTAATTTGATGGTTTTAGGTATCTGTTTTAAAAAGGAAAAATTAGGTTTCGGACGCAATTTTGAGTTATAGAACTCAACTTGACCGCAAGCGACCCAATATCCCAAAACCCTAATATCATATTACTTAAAAGACCTTTGTTTTCTCTAATTTCTATACCCTAGGTTGGATTGTGGAAAACCCCAAACTTGAATCAATTGAATTTAAAATCAATATTCATTTTGTTATTAATTTAATTTCTTTTACCTAGTTTCGCATTATTCACATATTGTTTTTCACTTTAGGATTTAAACAAAAGCAATTCATTTATTCTAGTATTGGCAATTTTCATAAGTCAATCCTTGAGGACGATACCCCGAGTACTACAAAAGCCGTAGTGACTCTTTCTCTAGTTTTTCTTGACCAGAGTTGCTATGTAAAAAAGCTAAGTATTTTGGTACAATAGAAAAGTTCGGTCAAGAAATTGGCGTTGTTGTCAAGGAATTGGCAATCGTCATAACTAAGATATAGTGCATTACTTTGTTTTAGTTCATTTATTTTTTATCTTTATATATATTTTTCTTCTATTTTATGCTTAGTTCAGAAAGAGATCTTTCAGGTAGACTTCAAAGAACAACTGAGGAATCTCAACCAAATATGGAGGACACTAAAGAATCCAATAATAATAACAATAGTCCACGACCACCTATGCAAGACCAAAGAACTATGAGAGTGTTTCTAAATCCTTCCAGGTTAAGCACACCATTGTGTTTTATGCTACCTCCAAATCACGATCATATTACCATTTGGCCTTAAGTGGTATCTCAGCTACCTATTTTTAGAGGGATGGACAATGAAAACCAATACTCTCATATCAAGGAATTTGAGGACATCGTTTCAATTTTTCGACAAGCCAACACTCCTTTGGAGATCTTCCGCAGAAAGCAATTCCCCTTGTCATTGAAGGATAAAGTTAAGACTTGGTTAAATAGTCTTAGACCTTATAGTATCAGAAATCGGGGTGATCTACAATTAGTGTTTTTACAAAAATTCATTCCAACACATAGGACTAGTGCATTGAAAAATGAGATCTCAAATTTCAAGGCTATGGAGGATGAGAAATTTTTAGCATGTTGGGAAAGATTCAGGGAGATGGTTGCAGCATGCCCCCATCACAGATTTGACAACTAGATGCTAGTATCGTATTTCTATGAAGGCATGTCACCACCAATGAAACAACTTCTCGAAACTATGTGTGGAGGAGATTTCATGAATAAAAACCCCAATGAAGCCATTCAATTCCTTGATTATGTTGTCAAGGTATCTAGAAGTTGGGAAGAACCAATCGTCAAGAGAACACCTAAAGATAGAACAATGAACAGGGCAAGAGCTAGTGGAGTGTAAACCTTACCAGAGGATTTAGATGTCCAAGCAAAGTTTGCAACCATTATGAGAAGGTTGGATGATTTGGAAGCCAAGGGAGTTCAAGAGGTACAAATAGTCAATGAGGGAGTAACTCAACTATGCTTGATATGTAAGTCTATGGAACATGGTGTGCAATCTTGTCCCACTCTACCTGCAGTGCAAGACATGTTTTCAAAGCAAGCCAATGCCTTAGGGACATACAAGCAATATTCTAGAAATTCTCCATATTCCAACACTTATAATCCGGGTTGGAGGAATCATCCAAATCTATCATGGAGATGAGGTAATAATGACCAGTTTCAATAATAAGGAAACCGATTTCAGGGTAATCAAACTAATAGGTAGTAAGGTTTTCAACCATAAGGTATGCCATCTCAAAATTTTCAATAGCAACCTCAGACCTCATCATCTAACTCAAGCTTGGAAAATTTGATGAGAGAGTTTATACAAAAGTAAGACAAACATAATGAGGATCAAAATAGGATAAATGCTCAAACATCTCAAGAACTAGCAGATATTCGAACCACTTTGAGCCAACTTGCTGTAGGCTTATCTCAAGAAAAAGGAAAGTTCCCAACTCAACCATAGAAAAATCTGAGATGAGTAAATGAAGTTTCTGAAGATCAAAAAGAAGATTGCAATCCAATTATCACACTCAGAAATGGGAAAGAATATGAAGAGCCCAAGTTATCGATAATTGAAGATATTTTTGCTTGAAATGAACCAATTATGGAGAAAAATGTTAGAAATGTGAAAGAGTATGAAAAAATATGAGAAAGTCATTGTGAGCAAAGATAAAAGGAGTGTTTCCAATCATTTGTCTTTCCCTTCAACTATGCAAAAACAAAAAGTGGGGGATAAGACTTTGGAGATTTTGGAAGTTTTGAAGCAAGTGAAGATCAACATTCCACTCCTTGATATGATCAAGTAAGTGCCTGCTTATGCAAAGTTCCTCAAAGACTTATGCACTATGAAGATAAGGATTAAATTAAGCAAAAAGCATTCCTCACCGAGCAAGTCAATGCCATCATTGAGAATAAGGCAATGGTGAAGTACAAAGATCTAGGTTGTCCTACCATCTGAATCCAGATTGGAGACTCATTCGTGGAAAGGGCTTTGTTAGATTTGGGAGCTAGTGTAAATTTGCTTCCATATTCAATCTATAAGCAATTGGGATTAGGAGAGCTTAAGGCTACTACCATTACACTCTCTTTAGCAGACCATTTGATTAGGTACCCAAAGGAGTAGTCGAAGATGTCTTGGTGCAAGTTGAAAAGTTCTACTACTTAGTGGACTTTGTGGCGTTAGATACAAAACCGTTGAAAAATGGTGTGAATTTTGTTCCAATTATTATTGGGAGACCCTTCTTTGCTATAGCCAATGCTCTTATTAACTGTTGAAATGGATTGATGCAGTTATATTTTGGGAACATGATAGTGGAAATGCATGTCTTTAATTTATGCAAGCAATCAATGAACCATGATGATGTGGAGGATAAGGAAGCATGCCTTATAGAGGCCTTGGTGCAAGAACACACAGAAAAGTTAATGGAAGAAAATATAGATGAATTTTTCTCTATAATCATTAAGGAAGAACGTGTTGAAGTTGCTACAAAGTGGAAAAAAAAATGTACCATTCAGTCTTTGAATAGTGTTGAGAATGATGAAGAAAGCAAAAGGAGGGAGGTTGAGATCAGCAAACCAGAGTTAAAGCCCCTACCACATGGTTTAAAGCATGTTTATTCAGAGAAAAATGAAGGAAAACCTTGGTCATTTCAGCTACATTAACTGAAAAGCAAGAAATCAAACTTTTGAAGGTGCTTAAAGAGAATGAAAGAGCAAGGTTGGTCCATTTCAAATTTGAAATGGATAAATCCCTTGATTTGCATGCATCATATTTATTTGGAAGTGAATGCAAAACTAGTAAGGCAACCACAAAGAAGGCTAAATCCCCTTATGCAAGATGTAGTCAGAAATGAGGTATTGAAGTTTTTAGATGCAAGTATTATTTATCCTATCTTTTACAGCAGTTGGGTTAGCCCCACTCAAGTAATACCTAAGAAAAGCAAGATAACTATAGTGAAAAATGATGAAGGAGAGCTCATTCCTACAAGGTTGACTACAGGTTGGTGAGTATGCATTGATTTTAGGAAGTTGAATGCAGTCACTAGGAAAGATCATTTTCCATTACCTTTCTTAGATCAGGTTTTGGAGAGGGTAGCTGGTCATGACTATTAATGCTTCTTAGATGGCTATTTAGGCTATTTTCAACTTACCATTACATTGGAGGATCAGGAGAAAATCACATTCACATGCCCATTTGGCACCTATGCTTATAAGCGCATGTCTTTTGGTCTTTGTAATGCGTCGGCCACATTTCAAAGGTGTATGCTCAGTATCTTTAGTGACATGGTAGAGAGAATCATGGAAGTTTTCACGGATGATTTGATAGTTTATGAGAAAACCTTTGATGATTGTCTCTAAAATTTGAAAAAAGTTTTGAAAAGGTGCATTGAGAAGGACTTGGTCCTAAATTGGGAGAAGTGTCACTTCATGGCAACCTCAGGCGTAGTACTTGGTCATATCATTTCTAGAGAAGGCATTCAGGTAGATCCAGCAAAATTTGAACTCATCTCAAAGCTACCTTCGCCTACTATTGTTAAAGAGGTGAGACAATTTTTGGGGCTTGCAGGTTTTTATAGGAGGTTCATACAAGACTTCTCAAAAATCTCTCAACCTATTTGTGTTTTATTGCTTAAGGATGTAGAATTCATATGGACTAAAGCATGCCAAGAAGCTTTTGAGAGGCTAAAGTCACTTCTCACTACTACGCTAATAGTGAGACCTCCTAATTGATCTTTTCCATTTGAGTTGATGTGTGATGCCAGTGACTATGCAGTAGGAGTCATACTAGGTCAAAGGGAGGATGGAAAACCATATGTGGTGTACTATGCTAGTAAGACCCTCAATGATGCTTAGAAGAACTACACAACTACTGAAAATGAGTTCCTTGCAATGGTGTTCACACTTGATAAATTCAGGAACTACCTTTTGGGGACTTCAATAGTAATTTTTACTGATCATTCGGCCTTGAAATATCTACTCAACAAAAAGGATGCCAAAACAAGACTTATCAAATGGATCCTTCTTCTTCAAGAATTTAACATTCAAATCAAGGATAAGCAAGGGGTAGAGAATGTGGTTGTTGATTATCTCTCCCGAGTTAAAGTAGAGTCACATTTCGAGGAAGCATAGATTAATGATGAGTTTCCTGATGATGTACTTTGTGCAATGGAGAAGTTGCCTCGGTTCACAAATATAGTCAACTACTTAGCAACTGGAGAGCTTCTCTCAGAATGGAACATGGAGACGAAGAAGTATTTTCTTTCGCGGGCAAATCACTATGCTTGGGATCATCCATATTTGCATAAGTTTTGCCCAGATCAAATTATTCGAAGATGTGTTCTAGAGGATGAACAACAAAACATATTACGAATGTGCCACGAAGGATCTTGTGGAAGTCATTTGCTTCGAGGAAGACATCTGCAAAAATTCTACAGAGTGGATTCTATTGGCCAACTATGTTCAAGGATTGTAACACTCACTGTAAAAGTTGTTAACAATGTCAAGAACTAGGAAAAATACACACAAAGTATCAAATGCCACAAAATTATATTTGTGTTGTTGAGGTCTTTGATTGTTGGGGCCTTGATTTTATGGGACCATTCCCTCCTTTTTGTAATCTATATATTTTGGTGGGAGTGGATTATGTCTCTAAATGGGTAGAAGCAGTGGCATGCAAGAGCAATGATCACAAAGTGGTGCTTAAATTTTTAAAGGAGAATATTTTCTCTAGGTTTGGCATTCCGAGAGCAATTATTAATGATAGAGGTTCACACTTTTGTAACAAGCCTTTTTCCACTCTTTTGCATAAATATGGAGTGAGGCATAAAGTGTCCACCCCATATCACCCTCGAAGAAACAGGCAAGTTGAGCTAGCAAATCGGGAGATAAAGAGAATCCTCACCAAAGTAGTCAATACTATAAGAAAAGATTGGTCTACCAAGTTGAGTGATGCACTTTAGGCATATAGGATAGCCTATAAGACCATCCTTGGCATGTCAACGTATCGGACTGTTTATGGTAAAGCATGTCATTTGCCTGTAGAACTCGAACATCGTTCATATTGGGCTATAAAGAAGATGGACTTTGATTTGGATCAAGTTGGAGCTAAAAGGAAATATGATCTGAATGAACTTAAAGCATATTGAAATGAGAGTTATGAATGCTTACGTAATGTAAGGGAAAAACATAAAGTCTACCATGACAAGCTTATTTTACGAAGTGAGTTCAAGCAAGGTGAAAATGTGTTGTTGTACGATTCCAAGCTTCACATTTTTCCAAGAAAGCTTAGGTCAAGATGGAATGGCACTTATGTAGTAAAGGAAGTCTTCCCTTATGGCACCGTGACCATTTGAAATCCGATGATTGGTAATGAATACAAAGTTAATGGTCAGCACTTAAAGCATTTTATTGAAAGATTTGAGACACAAGAAGAGAATCTCCATTTTCTTGATGGGGATGTTCAAAAGGGTTGAAGTATTTTCTGAAAATCCAACAGGGAAAAATTAAATTTAGGTAAAACTTTTATTTATTTAATTTCTCTTTTATTTTATTTTATTTTTTATTTTTTTATTTTTCTTTGTTTAGTTTTACATTTTCAATTAGTCTTTAGCAAGTTCGCATTTTTTTTAGTTGTTTTTAACTTACTAATGAGTTTATGAGTTGTAGCAACTTAGCTTGCAAACATCCGAGTGATATAGGTAAATGAAAACTTCAAGGGGGTGAAAAGGTAAGCCCCACATGTGTTCAAGATGACAAAGCTCCTACAAGTACGTTGATCTATATTTAAGACCATAGGCCCCCCAAAAATTTCCTTGTGGGGATCATTGGTAAACTTTGAAAACAAATGATGAAATACAAAACTGAGTAGCCCTTGAGAGAGAAATCCTAATTTTTTATGAAGAAGCATTAAAGGTATAGTGGATGAATTCAAAATTCCTTTGTTTTTGAATTTGAAATCTCAAATGGAAATGACACTTTTGGAGACTAGTAATGGGTGATTTCAATATTATGATCCTTTTGAATTCAAAATTTTTGTCTTAGAATTACAATTTTAAATCTACAGAAAGTGAATACGAATTAAGATTGATTTCAAAATCACTAGTAAATGTCAAAACAAGTGTTTTGAACTCACAGACAATGAGTTCGAAATAAAATGAATTTTGAGATGGATTTTGAATTTCGAAATGAGCAATTTTGATGCTTTAAGATGGACTTCAGCACTCATAGTGGGTTATTTCGAAATGAAGGCAAATTCAAAATCAAACAAATTGCTATTTCAAAATAGAAGTTGGAATCAACAGTGAGTCATTTTGAAATGGAGCTATTTTCAAAATCATTAGTGAAATTTCGAAATGTTTTTTTTTTTTTGCACTGCATTGAGGCTACAGTTAGCAAATTCAAAACGGTAGGGTTTTCGAAATCAAAACTTTTGCTTTAGAATTGGGATTTTTGAACTTTAGAAAGTGAATTCGAAATTTGTCTAATTTAGAAATGATTTGTTTTCATTTTGAAATGAAGTGTTTGAAATGTTTTTGTATACAGTGAGACATTTCAAAATAAGTTTCTTTTTTGAATCTAATGATTACATTTTAAAATAGGCATTTTTTTTACCATCGATTAATGAATTCGAAATTAGGTTATTTTCGAATTCAATAGTTAAATTTCGAAATGACTCCTCTTAACCAAAATCCAATTCAAAATACCTAATTTCTATTTTGAGCTCATTCTGAAATCACCCAAACTCCTTTACAAACGATCGTTTCCATTTCCATACCACTTCATCTCTTCTCCCTTTTGTTTTTTCTTCCCTTGTTCGTCGTCCTAGCTTCCATTGTAGGCGATTTTAGGGTTTTGTCATGGGTTTGTCACATTCCAGGTAGGCATTACACTCATACTCGTTTCTTGTTTTTTTTTTTTTTGTTCTTTATGGTTTCATTGTGTGGTGTTGCTCCATATAAAATGCGGTGTTACCCAACTCTCATTAACATTGTTTAGGGTTGCTATTTTTTTGGTTAGATAGATAAATAAAAAATAATATATGATTCTTAGCGCAACAAGATTGATTTTAGTTTCACACAGTTCGTTTGCTTTGCTTGGAAATTTAGGGTGTTAGAATTTTTGGTTTATACTTGGAGAAAATTTTTGAAACTTTTTATACATGATTGTTAGGGCTTGTTGAATATCTTAGAATACTTTGAGAGCAAAGTTCTTATTTTTCCATGAGTTTTGCATAATTGTTGCCTAATCCATGTTTTATATGCTCTGGAACATTTTTAACTCTCTAGTAGATTTTTCTACTTGTTCTACACATTCTCCTAAGCTAACCAATCACTTTTATTTACTTGTCACATGATATTTGAACTTAGGTATTGTTTGGATTATATCTAAGGCTTCAAAGACTGATGTTTTCATCATTATTGGACATCTTGAACGTTTTCCCGCATTTTAGGAATGGTCTACCACCGTTTCACATGAATCCATAAATTTCATGAGCATCCAATTTGTTTTTTTTTTAGATTTTTTTCTTAACCCTTATGAGTTTTTGTTTTAATTTTTATTTATTTATTTCCCTTCTTTAAGTTTAAGTTTAGTTTGTTTTTTTTTTTTACATTTATTTTAGATGGCTCGAGGTAAAAGGAAAGTTGTTCAAAGTGACAATAAGACTAGGCATTCCCCAAGGCAAAAGTGTTCCCAACCTCTTGCCCAAAGTCGAAGTCGTGTAGTGAGTAGTGAGCCTATCGAGAGGCATGCCACTTGTCAAGCCAAGCATGTAGAGGCTAGGATGAAGGCTCGTTTTGATCACCTAACCATTAAGAGGACTGAAGCCATGCATGTAGAGGCCAAGATGCAAGCCTGTTTTCATCATTCAACCATTCCTAAGACCACTAGGCCTACTACCACTCCTCCACATCCACAGGCAGCTTCCCCTACTCCAAGTCCAGCATGTCCTCCACCTCTAGGAGTTTGTGATGATGCCCCTAGGGTGGAACTATCTCACTAGGAGTTTGGTCAAGAGTTCTCTTATGACATATAGGCATTTAGTACTTATGACCCCACTGCACAATCCATGCGTCTCCTCGATTGATATTATTTTCTCGCATTAGTCGATCCTCCCCTATATTTTTATGTCACTAGTGTATGAGATTTCTTCTCTACTCTCAAGGATTGGAGAAAGGGGTATCGACAGCTTCATTTTTCTATCAAAGGACGAGCTGATATTATTTCCACTGAGACCATTGCTACAGCCTTTGGATTACTAGCATCTGCTCCTCTTGAAGCCCGATTTGCACCTCAGTCATGACCAACTTTTTTAAGGATTGCACGTATACTAGCACCTTAAGGTACTCGTTGTCGTTCAGCCATCACTCGCCTTTAGATGCCACAGATCTTATGGTTTGTGGATTGGGTCATTAAGACCAACATTTTTCCATTTGGACACTCTATAGAGCGCTCTAGTTTAGTCTTTTGGGGATTATATCACATGTACACAAGCGAGTCATAGAGTCCAGCTCAACTCATCATGGATACCATCATTTATTTTTTTCAGAAGGTCAAGGAGAAACAATTAGCTTCAGCTTAAAGCTATCTCATTCCTTTGCCTCGGCTGCTCTCATACTACTTGCTATGTCGTGGACACCAGTTACCTAAGTCTGATCGTCGTATGGCTTCTCACACTTATGTTATCGATCAATGGGCTCGAACAATTCATTCAGGGTCACAGTTGACTATCCATGGCATTAGGCGAAAGAGAGCTTTGCATGTTATTCCACTTCCATCTATTATAAAGAGCCTATTCCTGTCCACTCCTACTTTTAACACGAGCTTACCAGTGATTCTTATTCCTCTTCCACCACCTCTTTCGAGTGCCTCAGAGCCTGTTGTTCCTATTTCTACACCAGCAATACTAGTCTCCGATCTTCCTAGACCTTCACAGTCTCCGATTGTCAATGCCACCTCGAGTACCTTATCGATCATGGATCATATAGACACACTTCAAGAGTTATTTGTGTCCATGGACTCCTGCATTGATGCTCACCTAAGTAAGATGGAGACTCGGATGGATGACCTCACTTTTTCTATACAGCAGCTCACTTCCTTGGTTATTCCATCTAGATAGAGGGGAGATTTTATTACACCAACTGATACCGACTTAGAGGTTGATGGCGGCACAGAGGTGATTGGTTCTAGATTTGACACTAGAGCACAGACAATAGCCCATGCGACCATGCCTATTTTATAGACGTCAGGTGATGTCATAGCTAAGATTTTTACCTCGACTATTGATATTCTGAATTTTGCATGACAGGTCGATGGTGAGATCTTCATTCGTGGTACTAACACTGGTGTGGACATCATTATTAGGGATGACCCCCCTATGGTACAGGATGTTGGCGAGGCCGTTACACCTATTGTGGAGATCACTTATCAAGCTGCTACACTTATGTTAGAGGATATTGCCCAAGTAAGCACCCCTGTGTTGGAGGAGATAGATGGAGTTGTCGATCCTATCATTGGCGATTGACATTCATTTCTATATATACCTTATTCGATATGGTTGTATACGCTATGGTATTTTTGGAGCATACTGATACTCTTATACTCTCTTTTAGATTCTCATCACTTATATTTTTCTCTATGCATACTTTTGCTACTAATCTTGTTGCTTTTGTGCAAGACTAGTTTATATGAAGTTCTTATACAAACTTCTCACTCGATTATGTTGAGGTAACATCTTTCTTTTTCCTTTATTTTAACCCATTATCCTACACATTGGGGACAATGTGTAATTTAGGTTAAGGGGGGAAAGTCTATTAGCCCTAATTTTTTTCAAAAGTTTGCATGTTATCTTTGGTTAGTTAATGAGATTCTTAATTTGCCTTGGTAATTCATGGTTTATTTTGCATATGAATGCTTTAAGTGGTATTATTTCTTTAGAATTTGAGAAAAAATATAGTTAAAGCAAGAATATTAGTTCACTTACCTTATCTTTTTATACCTTTAAGTGCAAAAATAGTTAGGTTGAATCTTTGGAATACCTTCAATTTTTCTTTGATGGTTATTTTCTATTTAAGAATCAAAGCACACACAAAGCACGTGTACCCTTAGGGTATCTTGATTAAGACAATTTTTTTAGCTTGAAAAGAGTTGTTCTTAAGCAATAAGAGGAGGAAATGAAAAAAAAATAAAATTGAAAATGTCTGATTTAAGCTTGAGCAATTATCTGAGGAGGTAATGGCCTTGTGTCTTCAAGCCCTGGTGCTCAAAACCAATTAGTTAGGAGTCATAGGTATCTTGCTCATTACACAAGCTAAACTCAGTTATGAAAAAAAAAAAAAAGAATAAATGTTTGGGAAATTCAACCTTGTTCTATGTTGATCTAAGGTGATACCTAAGGGGTAAGTGGCCTATAAAGGTCCTCAATACCTAGTACCTTGGGTGAAAACTCGGGAGTTGCCGGTGGATCTCTATTAGGCCATATAGAAGGAGATTTCCTAAACTAAGAAAGAAAAATCAAAATAAATTTTCCTCCCTCTTTAACTTAAAGAATGATGAAATTTGAGTTTAAGAAAAGTCTTAAGAAAAATACTATGAGGGGAAACCAAAGCTAAGCACATGAGGTTTAGGTGGAAAGAACCAATCAAGGGAAAATCAAGAGACGCTAAGGGGAATGCTAAACATGGATGCACATTTACGTATATGAAGATAAGGTGAGAAAACTAAGAAATTGCACATCTTGTGTCATCTTGCTCAATTATAAGAAATTTGACTACTTAGGTATTTTGTGTGTGAAACATGTTATATTAAGTCAATATGGTTTCATGAATCTCAGTGCACATTTTTTATTTTTTTTTTACTCTTTTCATTTGCTAGGGACTAGCAAAGTTTAAGTTGAGAGAGATGATTGGAGCCAAAATATGTGCTCTAATGACACATCTTCGATATGATTTGTGCACCAAAGGACATTCAAATCATTCAACTTGACCTGAATTGATGCTAAGGCCCTAGCCATGAGTTTAATTTTTACTTTGGAGACTTATCTCAGGTTCAAGGGAAGAAAAGGGTGCAAGTTGAACCACTTTAGATTTTGAAAGATCAAGAAAGATCAAGAAATGGCTAAATGAGGAAATAAGTGAGCCAAGACTCATGGATCATAATGAAAGGCAAAATGAGGATATCATGAGTTTGGAAGATGAGAAATGACCATTATGGAGTAAGAAAGAAAGGCAAGAAAATATGGGAAATGAGGCATGAAGCAAGATTCAGCTAGATGGAAATTTAGAACTCAAAAATCTAATGACAATATATACTTTGATTTTGATTACAAATTTGGAGCACTTCATGGAGTCCTTTTTATACATACTATATATTTTTTCGAAGCTCGTGAAGTTATGAGTCCAATGCTTCAAACGGTGTGCAAATCGAAACTGAAATGAAGAAGTTATGGCCATTTGAAGACAACTACACCAAACTAAATGGTCATTTCGAAATGATTTTGAAATTCAACTTATGAATTTGAAATCCACTTCAAAATGACACCAATTTCGAACTCACCCACTGCCACTTTGATGTTTCACCTCCTCTATCTCGAGAATTGCATCTAGAACACTCCATCAGCCCTAAGTGGACCCCACACGACTAGAAATCACCATTTTATTATTTTTTTAATCATTTTTAGGAAATTATTTTGTAATAAGTGGCCAATGAGAGTGTGCCACATGTTAGGTAATTGATGATATTATATAAACTCTTTTAATTCTAGGTTTTAGGGATCTTAGATCTTTTTCCAAAGAGTTTGACATTGAAGGTGGAAGAAGACGAGAACTTTGGTTTGTTTTCTTTTTCTTCTTTATTAAATATATTGTTTTTAGTTTCTTTCAATTCAAATTATGGATTTTTACCCTATTATGGATTGTGAATGTGACATCACCCCCATGAGAGGCTAAGAGCCAACTTGGGGCTTGAAGCATGAAAACCTAGGGGCTAGGAAACCTATAAGGACAATGGGTAAATTATTATAACAATGAGATTAATTATTGGTTGGGTGACAATTTATTAATATTTTTTATCCTATTCTTGTGAGTTAGTTTAGGGAATGATACGGTAGGTTATTACCCGATACTAATGATTCTTGGTAAATCTTGATCATTAGTTATCCTCATCTTCCCTATCGTTATTTGCCCCAAAACAAAGCTATAAGAGGTAGGAAGGGTTAAAAAGCCAAACTTAAACTAGTAATCAATCTCATTCATTTGATGGTTTTAGGAATCTGTTTTAAAAAGGAAAAATTAGGTTTCGAATGCAATTTTGAGTTATAGAACTCAACTTGATCGTGAGTGGCCCAATATCCCAAAACCCTAAGATCATATTACTTAAAAGACCGTTGTTTTCTCTAATTTCTATACCCTAAGTTGGGTTGTGGAAAACCCCAAACTTGAATCAATTGATTTTAAATCAATATTCATTTTGTTATTAATTCAATTTCTTTTACTTAGTTTCGCATTATTCACATATTGTTTTTCACTTTAGGATTTAAACAAAAGCAATTCATTTATTCTAGTATTGACAATTTTCATAAGTTAATCCTTGAGGACGATACCCCGAGTACAACAAAAGCCATAGTGACTCTTTCTCTAGTTTTTCTTGACCAGAGTTGCTATGTAAAAAAGCTAAGTATTTTGGTACAATAGAGAAGTTTGGTCACAGATGTACTTAGTTGAAGAAGTTTATTGTTGACTAGTATGACTGTTACTGTTAAGGGTTTCGATTCTTTTAAGGATCTTTATCTTAATGACCCTTTTTTTAGTTCAATTTAGAAGGATTGTACTAATGGGCAGCCGGGAAAGTATTTGTTGCATGATGGCTTCCTATTAAAAGGGAATAAACTTTGTATTCCTGATTGCTCTTTAAAGGAAAAGATAATTCAAGACATGTATGGTGACGGCTTAGGAGGACATTTTGGGCAAGATAAAACATATTCTATGATTGAACAGAATTTTTTTTGTTAAAAATGAGGAAGGATGTTTACAATTTTGTTAAATGGTGTTAAACATGCTAGGAATCAAAAGGAAAAGTTCAAAATACAGATTTGTACACTCCGCTGCCAATTCCTACAACTCCTTAGGAAGATGTAAGTATGGACTATGTGGTGGGATTGCCTAGAAGTCAATAGGAAAAGGATTCGATCTTTGGTGGTTGACAGATTTTCAAAAATGACTCAATTTATTTGTTCCAAAAGGCTATGGATGCATCAAATATAGCAAATCTCTACTTTAGAGAGGTTGTGTGATTGCATGGAATTCCAAAATCAATCACCTTAGATCGAGACTCCAAATTTTTCTCTCATTTTTGGAGAACTTTATGGAAGAAGTTTGGAACTAGGCTGCAGTATAGTACTTCCTATCATCCTCAAACGAATGGACAAACTTTGGTTGTCAATAAAAGTTTGGGTGATTTATTGAGTTGTCTGGTTGGAGAAAATTCTAAGCAATGGGAAGTTGTTGTTGCGCAAGTAGAATTTGCCTATAACTATTTCAAGAATCAAACTACAGGCAAGTCCTTTCGGAGTTGTTTATGGGAAGCAACCAATGCATCTTTATGATTTAGCTCATTTACCATAAATGGGAAGAAATAGTTTGAAGGGTGAAAACATGGTTGACTTAATGAAAAACTTACATGTAGAAATCAGATTGAAGATTGAGAAGTCGAATGCAAAATATAAGAAATATGCAGATTAGAAGAGGTGCAACCAAAGCTTTCAAGAAGGCAACATGGTGATGGTATACCTACATAAGGAAAGATTTCAAACTGGCTCTTATTCCAAGCTAAGTAAAAGAAATATAGGACCCTACACAAAATCATCAAGAAGATTAGGGAGAATGCTTATGTGGTAGATCTGCTGAAACATATGGGAATAGATTCAACATTCAACATTTCAGATTTATACTCTTACACTGGTGAAAATGTAAAAGATATTTCTAGCAACACCAAACTCAAGGACAAGCTTCTTCTAAGAAGGGGAGAATGATGCAATCAATATTAGACAATTTATGGCAATTTGAAAACATAAAAGGTTTGCATGGGAAAGGTTTGTTATTAAATAAGAAATCCAAAAGTAAGTTTTTTTATTATTATTATTATTAAAGGCTACTAATTATGTTTTGGAAACCTTCGTAAAGTAGTTGAAGGTTGTCCTTATAAAAAAGAAGAACTTGCTTATTGTAAGACCTTTTGATGATTATCCAAAATATATATATATGAAGTGATTAACCAAGTGGCTTGAGAGTCTGTGACAAACTAAGTAACAGGTGGACCATTATGGAGTGCTATGAACCGCTAAGTAAAAGGGGGATCTTACATGAGTACTACATGAAAATGCAAGGTGAAAGAAATTAAATATGATGAATAATATGTGCTAAAGGACAAAATGGAGGATCTATAATTATACTTGCTCACAATTTTGCCCTCATGTATTCACGTGTAATATGTCCAAGGTTTTGGTACTAATAATGGTTGATTCGTTCCCAATTGGTGTATCAGCTGATTCATGTCCTCTCAATGGTCCCCAACAATGGTGCCATTTGATTCGTGCCCAGCTGGTGCCTTGATTTTGGTCCTCAAACGGAAGCAATCAACAAAATTTATAACCTATTACACCATGTACTAGGATAGCCTTAGCTAGCATAGCATAGTGGCTCTAGGGTCGTTCACTGGGATGGGTTTTCACTCCACAATTGATATTAATTCAAAGATGAATTGGTGTTTTTCCTTTCCAAGGTTAGCTTTAAAAGAAAACATGAGTTTGCATGAAAACGGATGGTTTTAAGCTAACCAAACATAAAGTAACTAAAAGTAATTAGAAAGAAAGATGTTTCTTGGGATCTCAGGTTACTAGGATTAGGTGCCTTAAACAAAAAGGGAGATTCCGGTCACTTGTTTCTTTTCCTCGCGTTGGGGATTTAACATATAATTATTTCCCGAACCGGTGTGGTACAGATGCTTACCATTAATGGTTTCAACACTAAATCCCTCTCACTGATCCATCTTGCAATGGCTCGTGCCTCTCACCTAGCATTTGCCATTCAAGGGGATCTTTAACCTTGGATTATCCTTCAAAAGCTCGTAAGAGATAACTAATGGATGTCTCCTTGGAGTCCAAAAGCTTACCAAGTGTTGGCTAGTCTAGAAAATCCTACCTTTGAATCACCTCCCAAAGGCTCGCAAGAGATAAACTAGTGAAACTCAATGGACGGAGTCCACTTGCCTTACCAAGTGTTGGCCCAGGTGATTCTAAGGCGTTTTAAGTTAACTAAAAACATAGAAATTATTAACGGGTCACACTTTCTTTTCATTAAAAATGGAAACAATAAAAACTCACACTTATGTAGCCGGCACCTTACCTGGCTTCCTTCACCCAAGAAACAAAAAGTCTACCCTCTCATCCTCTGAGGCCTCAAAGGATGTTTGGTTAGAAAGAAAATAAAAGAGAAAACAAAAAGAAAAGGAAAAAGCAGAGCAAGTGCTCTGTATAATATATTGATTGATTCTATATATCTACATGATTTTTACAACGGATGCAAGGGAACATATATAGGGAAGTTTTTCCAACCTTCCTAGCTAAGTAATCCTATGATTCGTGGATTACAGGGAGAAAATAGGGATTTTAGACATCAAATATCTAAAGCAAAAAAATCTCAAAATGTCGGTCGCAAATATCGGGAAGCTTCAGGAGAATTTCGTAACTGTGCAAGAGGGCTGCGAAGTTTCGCAGCAAAAAGGACACCATTTCGCAACCGTGCAAAATTTGCCTTCAACTTGGAGTGATTGGCTTCCAATGGCTGTAACTCCTTCATTTCAACTCCGAATCACACAACGTTTAAAGCATTGGATTCTTGACTTCCTGAGCTTTGAAATGGTATATAGTATGTAGAAAATAGACTCCGGGAAGTGCTCCAAAAGTGCAAAAGAAGACTGCAGCTGTTGTCCTCTGTTTTTCTTCAAGACAGATTTCTCTTTGCTTCCCCTCCTTGCATTCCGGATTTGCTTATGGCAAAGGACTTTAAAGCTTCAAGGCTTTGGTTCTTCATGTTTCTGAGCTTTCCAAAAGCTTTGCCATGGATTCCAAAGAACTCTCCTCAATCTTGGATTGCTTTGGTGATCAAATTACTAACAAAAACACCAAAACTTACACACTTTGATTAGAATTGATTGCAAGGGTCCTTAATATGTTAATTGGGTTAAAAGGTAATAACTACTACTCAAAAGTGTTTAAAAGAGTTAATTACAAGCTTACAAAATAGCACTTTTTGAGTAGTAATCAATGGTGGAGCAGAAGTAGATTCGATGAGATCATAAATGACAGATTTAGTTGGTACAGGGCTAGTTGTTTTAAATGGTAGGATTGGCATCGACAAAGGGCTGTTTTCAAGTAGCTAAGGTTCACATTTTTGTGGTTGGATTGTCACAAGTGAGTTGGGCACATGAGTTGCAATGGTATTCTATAAATGATCTTCATTTAAAATCTTCATGTGAAGATTATTACCAAAAATATGGAAAATGACATCAAGGGACACAAAATATTTTTTCAATTTGGGGGAATAACATCTATACTCTTTCTTTGTTATAGAATAACCTATAAACACACACACTTAAGAGTAGGGGGGTCAAGTTTATATCTGATAACATCATGAACATGAATGAAGGCAATGCAACAAAAAATCTTTGTAGGCAAAGAAAAAAAGACTCGATGATGAGGGTAAATTTGAATGAGAATATTCAAAGGGGTTTTAAAATTCAAAGATCGGGATGACTTTTGATTTATGAAATAGGATAGTGTTAAAATAACATCTCCCTAATATAGTTTAGGTTTTTTCATGGTGAACATAAGGGACCTTGCTACTTCTAGAAGATGTTTATTTTTTCATTTGACAATCTCATTGTATTGAGAAGTGTTTACACAAGAACTTTGGTGAATAATTCCTTTTTCATAAAACAATTTCCCTAAAAGTGTATTTCAATATTCTCGCCCATTATCTGATCTGAAAATTTTAATGGTGGTTTGGAATTGATTTTCCGTTATGAAAAAAAATAAATAAATAAATAAAGTGGTCTCAGCTTCACTTTTTTCTTTCAAAAGGTATACCTAACAAACCCTAGAATGATCATCAATAAAAGTAATAAATCATTTTATTCTAGTCAAATTTATCACCTTTGATGGCCCCAAATATCGTTGTGGATCATAAGAAAAGGTTTAGATGTTTTATAAGGATATATAGGAAACACAAAATGATGATGTTTTGCAAACTAGCAAATTTCACATTAAAAATAGCTAACATCTTTATTTTTTAATAATGAAGGAAACAAATGCTTAAGATATAGTAAGCTAGGATGACTTAATCTACAATGCCAAACCATCATTTCGCCATCTTTATTATAAAAAATAACTTCTTTTTTTATGAACGTGTCCACACACCTTGACTTCATCATTAAACAAGTAAAGCTCTTCATATTCTCTAGCATTGTCAATTGTCTTTCTTGAAAGTAGATCCTAAAATTAACAAGAAGAAAATGTGAATTTGATAACATACTTTAGATCATGGATCAATTTATTGATAGACAACAAATTGTGTGATAGATTAGGCACATGAAAAATTGAATTTAAAGTCAAATTTTGTGAGATAGGCACAAAGTCCTTTCTTGAAACAATAGACAAAGAACCATCATCTTTTTTAATTTTGAAAGAGCCCGGGCATGGAACACAAGTGTTGAAAAAATGAGCACTACCAATCATATGATTAATGGCTCTTGAATCTATGATACAGGGACCATGAACATTGAATTTAGTGATGAGAGCACTTATAAAGTTACTTTTTTGGGCTATAGAACAAAAGGGATTAGAATTAGTAATGGATTGAGATTGACTAAACAATTTTTAAAGGTGTTTGAATTACTTTTTATTAGATGGTGTCTTAGCTGTGCCATTTTCAGTTTTTGGTTGAATTTCAATCACTATAGCAGTGGGATTTATTTTGAATAAATTTTTATTAAAAGTTCGATTATTACACTAGTTTGTTGGACATCCATGTAGCTTCCATCACGATTCTTTGGTGTGGATCGAGGCGATGACAGTAGTTGCAGTAGAGTTTCCCATCTCTCTTTATTTGCTTATCATTTTGAGAGTCAAAATTTATGGAAACCAAAAAAGAATTCTCGACAGTAGTAGAAATAAGTGGCAGTTGCAGTCAAGTGGTCCATCTGATCAGGGGAATATATTCCTTTATTTTTTATAAAAGGAAATAAGAAAAAGATAAGACTCTTGCACATGTCTGATAGACCTTGGGAGGTCATAGGCCATAGTCTTTTTCTCTTTACTTAAAGGTTAAGGCTCAAATTGCTGAGGACGTCAACAACATCACTACAGTTGGCATCAGATTCTTAAGGAGATTTGTTATTGGGCAAACTACAATTGGATTTATATCTCTATAATACTATACGAGCTTTTGGAAGTAGGTACCGTGGTAGTAAGGGACCTTTGCAATGGGGATTCGAGAGTGGATTTTCCATTCTTTATCTGAATAAATGATGTGTTCACTCATAGTAGGAGATAATTCTATATTAAAAGCAATTTCACAACTCCTCCAATGCCTTATTTACTTTTGCACAAAATTTATATAGGGCCATGTGGTTTCGCATGATATGATGCCAAGATTTATTGAATGGTTGTTGATAAGGATCCTATGTTGAGAGTGGCATATGTGTCTTTCATAGCCTGGATCGCTTCTAAACTTAGGAGCTTTACTTTTGATAAGAACTTCGATAAAGGGCTTTGTAGACATAACTTCCTAAGTAGACATGATACTCCATGATAAAGCATAGTCGAATTCATCAGTTTGGTTTGGGAAGGAGAAAATGACTTCCATTAATACTGATGTTGTTAGTATAATTTTTGTGTCATCTTGAACAATCGTAGGAGGATTCTTGAAATCACTAAGTATAATATGTTGGAATTTTTATGTGTGGACTTACATAATCAATTTAATAATGTCATAAATCAGTGTTAATTTAATTTTTGCATTGTGGTCCATAATGGGGTTGGACACATTATTGCTTGATTTCTATGGGCTCACCCTAATTCACTTGACTGGCCCATTAAGTCAAGTGGTCCAAACTGTGTGATATATAAATATATATATATATATATATATAAGGGAAAAATGCAGGTGTGGCTATCCTATTCTTGTTCTGTTTTCTCTAGGGGTTGAGAAGAGAACGCACAAACAAATTCTTCAGAGGACACACAGATTGTTTTGGGTGTAAAAAGGGAAAAGCCAATTGAACCTAGGGTTTCTCTCCTTCACGAATTAAGCGCATCCTTAAACACCAGACGAGCACAGGAATGGCTTTCTATGGAATCAAGGTCAGCTTTTTCTTAATCCTTAATTTCTTTTACTGTATGCTTTAATGTCTTTCATGAGTTCCTGTTTGGCATTTAAATTTTTCAACAAGTGGTATCAGAGCAACCATGAATGACAATTAAGCTGCAAATTTTGGATTATTTAGGGTTTCCGTTTTTCTATTGGAAGCCAATTTTGGGGCTTTTTTTATTTGGTGTTAATTCTCCATTGTGAAACCCAATTGATGTTGGAAAATTGTAGAAAACGTTGTTTGGAGAAAAACCCATCTTTTTTTTGGTTTTTGGAACCCGTTTGATGGGATTTTGAAATTTAGGGTTTGTTGTGGTTCTTCATTCTATGCGTTTTTGTGCAATTTTTGGCATTGGATTGATAGATTAACGTTTGAGGATGGAAAATTGACTGTTCTTCATCAAAAATACGCATTTTTTTGGCCAAATTTTTTTTTTCTTCCCCAAGAACAACCAAGTTTGTTCAGCCAAACCAGGCCTGCTGATCCCGTGGAGAAGATGATGACGTCATCATCATAAAAAAAAAAATTTAATTTTTTTTTTTTTTGTTTGTCTTGGAATTCTTGGAATGATAATGCATATGTTGAAATTATTATGCATTTGTTAAGTTTGGCTTTTTAGGACAATTATTACTATTATTGTTCTTTTGGGTATAATTTTTGTTTTATACCAATAATATTGTCTTAGGCCATTTTGTTAAATATTTCAATTTATTGTGACATTAAAGAACACTTGTGTGATTACCTATCGCAATTCCAAGTGTGTCGAGTTGTACAAATTGAGATATTTTGAATTTATCATGACAATAGTGAACATATATGTGGTTGCCTATTGTGATCCTATATGTGTCAAATTGTCTTTGTTAAGATATTTTATCTCCCACTGTTGATTATTTTATTATTGAGATTACTAAGGTCCATACGGGTATTGTAATTGTCCTATCGATAATTATAATACTTGGTAGGATGCTTAGATTGGTGAAGGAAATTAATTATATATTATGAACCATATTAATTTTCTTTGCCCTTTCGGTAATAAAATTAGTGCATCTTGGTTGTAATATTTAATTAGTTGTCCTTACCACTGTGGAATTTTCAAAATTCCAAGCTATTGGTAAATTTAGTAATTCTGGAAACTAGCAAATAGCATGATTTTGTAATAACATGCATATTGTTTAATTTTGCTATTTTCCAGTTACTAGCAATCCTGATATTACTCTGCAATTGTTTGCCATCAAGCCTCTTACAGGAAATAATTTTGAGGAATGGTTTGAGTATTTCAACATGCATATGATTTTGCACAATCTGGACTTGGCATTGAGAGTTAATGAGCCAAGTAAGCCCACTGATATGAGCTCTGCAGATGAAAGATCCTTCTATAAGAAATGGGAGCACTCCAATAGGAGTTGTTTGATGGTGATGAAATACATTATGGATAAGTCTATTAAAGAATGTGTGCCAAAGACCGAAAGTGCCAAAGAATTTTAGAACATGTGAAGGCCAATTATACCAAGACTGATGAGGTTGATTTGAATGCAAACATGATTGAGACTAATATTATTGATGTTCATGCCAATTCTTGGTGGTTAAATACTGGTGCCACTATTCATGTTACTAATTCTTTGCAGGAGATGACAAAGAAAATGAGGTCGTCAAAGCATGAAGAATTTGTTTATATGGGTGATGCAAGCAAAGTCAAAATAGACTTTTTTGGCATGATAAAACTAAGATTGGCCATTGAAAGCCTTTTATTGTTACACGATGTTGCTTACATACCCTCACTCAGGAGGAATTTGATTTTTGTATCTGCTTTGGATAGACAAGGTTATTCTTTCCACTTTGGAGGTGGAAAAGTGGATATTTTTAGCAACTCAGTTTTAATTGGCAATGGTGTTTTGTTTGGCAATCTTTATAGTCTCAGTTTGCATCATGGTCCTTTGTGTGATTCATCTTTTGTTAATTCTGTTGTTGGTTGTAAGCGTGCTAGAATGAATTTGAGTTCTTCCATGTTGTGGCACAAACGCCTAGGTCATATTTCTAGGCAAAGATTAGAGAGATTGGCTAGAGATGGTGTGCTTTCTAATCTTGATTTCTTATATTTCGAGACTTGTGTTGTTTGCTTAAAGGGGAAGATGACAGCTAAAACCAAAAAGAAGAAGATTGATAGATGTGAAAGCACTTTAGACTTGATCCACACAAATATATGTGGTCCTTTGACACCAACTGTTTAAGGAGGTTATAAATATTTCATCACTTTTATTGATGATTTCTCTAGATATGGTTATGTTGAACTAATCCATGAGAAATCTGACTCCCTAAATGTGTTTAAGGCCTTTAAGGCTAAAGTGGAGTTACAGTTGGGAAAGCCCATTAAAGCTGTGAAGTCTGATAGAGGTGGTGAGTATTATGGGAGATATGATGAGACTAGACGAAATCTTGGACCATTCGCTAAGTTCCTATTGGAATGCGGCATTGATGCTAGATATACAATGCCAGGCATTCCTCAACAGAATGGGGTTGCAGAAATGAGGAATCGCACATTGTTGGATATGGTGAGGTGCATGTTGTCTAATTCCTCCTTACTAGAATTTTTGTGGGGTAAAGCCTTAAGGACTGCGACATATATTTTGAATCAAGTGCCCAGTAAGTCTGTGCCTAAAACACCTTATGAACTATGGTCAGGAAAGAAACCGAGTCTTCATCATTTCTATGTTTGGGGATGTAAGGCTAAGGTTAGGCCATATAACCAAAGAAACTTGACCCTAAAACCATCAGTGGTTTCTTTGTTGGTTATTGCATTGGATCAAGGGGTTCTAGATTTTATTGTCCATCTCATACCACCAGGATCATTGAGTCAGACAGGGCTGTATACTTTGAGGATGAAGTTAATGTTGATCCCAATTTTGTGCCTCATGAGATACCTTTTGGAGGAGAGCATGTTCTGATTCCTTTTCCTACATCTTATGTTCCAAATGTGGATATTCCTATTGTCCAATAGCCAGACACTAATCAAGGAGAGCATGGTGATCAAGTGGAACCTGACATTCCTGTTGATGATACTGTTATTGATGAGATTGCTTTGAGAAGATCATAGAGGGTTCATAAGTCGGCTATGTCTGATGACTACATGATTTATTTGCAGGAGCATGAGTATGATGGTTATGATGCTTCTAATCCAGTCACTTATCAAGAAGCAATTCATTGTCCTCAATTCACTTCTTGGAAAGAAACCATGGATGATGAAATGAACTCTATGTATATGAATGATGTTTGAGATTTGGTTGAATTGCCACAAGGTTGTAAACCAGTTGGGTGCAAGTTGGTCTTTAAGACCAAACGTGATTCTAGTGGGCAAATAGAGAGATATAAGGCCAGGCTTGTGGTTAAAGGTTATAGTCAAAGAGAAATGATTGATTTTAAAGAAACCTTTTCACCTGTGTCGACCAAGGACTCTTTTAGAGTGATTATGGCCATAGTAGCTCATTTTGATTTGGAGCTACATCAAATGGATGTCAAGACTGCTTTCTTGAATGGTGATCTGGATGAGAATGTGTATATGGAGTAGCCTACTGGTTTTACAGAAGTTGGAAAGGAAGACTTAGTCTGCAAGCTCAATAAGTCAATTTATGGTCTTAAACAAGCTTCGAGGCAGTGGTATCTGAAGTTTGATAGGATTATCACCCAAAATAGTTTTAAAGAGAATACGATTGGCAGATGCATATATTTGAGGGTCAGTGGGAGTAGTTACATATTTCTTGTTTTATATGTTGATGATATACTACTCGCATCAAATGACTCTGACTTGTTGATTGAGACAAAGCACATGTTGTCAACCCATTTTGACATGAAGGATCTTGGTGAGGCTTCTTATGTTTTGGGCATAAAGATTCTCCATGATAGAGCTAATGGGGTGCTTAAATTGTCTCAAAGAACCTATATTGAGAAAATATTAAAGAAGTTCAATATGCACAACTGTAATTCTACTAGAGCACCAATTGTGAAGGGTGATAAGTTTTCAAAGGCTCAGTGTCCTCAAAATGATGATGAGAGAGAGGAAATGAGAACCATTCCTTATTCATCTGTGGTTGGCAGCCTTATGTATGCTCAAGTATGTACACGCCCTGATATTGCTTTTGTTGTGGGCGTGTTGGGAAGGTACTTGAGCAATCCTAGGAGTCAACATTGGAAAGCTGCCAAGAAGGTCCTTAGGTATTTGCAAGGAACTAAGGACTTTATGTTGACATATTGGCGCACCAACATACTTGATGTAGTTGGATTTTGTGATATTAATTTTGCTGGCTACATAGATGATAAGAAATCCACTACGGGCTATATTTTTATGATGGCAGGAGGAGCTATATCTTAGAAAAGTGTCAAGCAGACACTTACAGCATCCTCAACTATGAAGGCAAGGTATGTGGCATGTTATGAGACTTGTTGTCATGCTATATGGATGAGGAATTTTATTTCAGCTTTGGGAGTTGTTGACTCCATTTCTAGACCGCTAAAATTATTTTGTGACAATTACGCAGCTGTTGCTTTCTCTAAGAACACTAGGAGTATTTCTCGCTCCAAACATATTGATGTAAAGTTCTATTTTGTTAAGGAGAAAGTGGCAGAGTCTCTTATTGATATTGAGCACATGTCCACAAAAAGTATGTTGGCGGATCCACTAACAAAAGGCTTACCGATAGTTGTGTTTCAGGAACATGTATCTCAAATGGGATTATTGGAAGCCTAGGTTGCATTAAGTTAGTGGGAGCTACTTTTGGTATTGTAATATTAAGCTATTGTTGGAAGGATTGCTATTATTATATATTTCCCTGTGAATCAAGCAATGAAGCATATATGATTGCTTTTTGATTATTTGTTTTAATGAGATTCTATGGGACATTGATTTATGATTATGTGTATGTTGTGATGTTTGATTATGTAGTCCAAGTGGGAGAATTGTTGGAATTTTTATGTGTGGACTTACATAATCAATTTAATAATGTCATAAATCAGTGTTAATTTAATTTTTGCATTGTGGTCCATAATGGGGTTGGACACATTATTGCTTGATTTCTATGGGCTCACCCTAATTCACTTGACTGGCCCATTAAGTCAAGTGGTCCAAACAGTGTGATATATACATATATATATATATAAGGGAAAAATGCAAGTGTGGCTATCCTATTCTTGTTCTGTTTTCTTTAGGGGTTGAGAAGAGAACGCACAAACAAACTCTTCAGAGGACACACAAATCGTTTTGGGTGTAGAAAGGGAAGAGCCAATTGAACCTGTGGTTTCTCTCCTTCACGAATTAAGCGCATCCTTGAACACTAGACGAGCACAGGAATGGCTTTCCATGGAATCAATCAAGGTCAACTTTTTCTTAATCCCTAATTTCTTTTATTGTATGCTTTAATGTCTTTCATGAGTTTCTGTTTGGCATTTAAATTTTTCAACATAATAGTAGCATGACGCACTGGATATTGGAGTTGGCATTGGCAATTGTTCCTTTTTAAAGGAATGAGTTCACAATTTGAAATTTTTTTCTTACAAGGCAAGTCAAAACAGTAGTTACATTCCTAAACAATGCTTAATCTAGGAATATTGATCTTTTCACAAGCAATTTTGGATAGTTTTTGAAAGATCTTTTCCTAAATTTGAGATTCAAATTTTGATCGAGGCTTAGGGTCTTTAGTAAAGAAGAAATATCACTAAAAGATCTTTTGGATCTTAGTGGTAGAAATTCTAACTCTGATAAGAAAGACTTACTTTTATCTTCAGTGTCTTTTGTGAAAACATTAGAAGATAATAGATGATTTTTCTCATCAAAGTGTTTTAAAATTTCACAATAATCTCATTTTGCGAGAATTAAAGGAAACAAGAAAATTTTGTTTGTCTTTAGAGAATATTTTGTATCCTATAGAGCAGCCTCTAAGCTATAATATCCTTTGAAAACTGGGTTTTTAAATCCTCGAATTTTTTTTAAGGACTTCTAACCACATGAGATAAATACCAGGAGTATACCTTTTGTAAATAACATATGATGATAATTTTTTTTAAAACAAAGAGCATTTTAAGAAATAATCAAAGCATTTTTATCATGAAAAGAGTAAAAAAGGTTATCTACAAGGCATTGTTGCCTATCGTCAAGAGTGTAGCCAATAGGTTTCTTGAATCTCCTATCTCCTTTATGATATAGGGGAAGCAAGTAGCTAACAAATCTCATTTTTCCATCATGTTGATCCATTTTCCTGTAGAATACACTTCATGAGATAAATAGTCAGCAAGCATATTATCAGTACCTTTAACATGCTCAAATTTAACTTTATAACCATTACCTTTTATAGTATTTACAAAATTTATCCACATTTTTGTACTATGTTTCTTTTCACTCATCTTGCCATATAATTTTACAGTGGCTTCACAACCCGTTCTTAAGGTGAATGATTTATTTAAGTGACTAAATACAATTAGGAATATATCTCATAAATTAGTTTTATTTTTATTTTATTTTATTTTATTTTTTTAGATGATGGTGTTAAATAAATTTAGGAATATATCTCATAAATAGTAAGGAGAAAAATAAAAAATAAGAATTATATATACATATATAATTCATAAATTATATAGAACTTTATGGTATGACATGAATGTATACTTAAATGCTTAAATTAATAAAATTGGAAATATTGTTTAAATACATTAAGGTTATGTTTGATTCTTAAAAAGTACTAAAAAAAGAAAAAAAAATTCTAAAGAAAATAATATTTTCGTTAAAAATTTATACATTTTAAAATTATTTAATGTTTAAATAATGAAGGAGGATAAATGAAATGAATTTGAAGAAGGATATAAAAATAATTTATTAATTTTGGATCTATTTTTTATTTTCCTTATTTTTTCTTTCCTTTCACTTTTCTTCTCTATTTTCTTTCTCTCATAGTTTTACTCAAAATTTTTGAACCAAAAATATCTTAGATATTCGAAATATGAAATCAAAATATAAGATGAGAGTGGTGGAGAAGTGAGTGCATTAAATCTGATGGAGGCTCCTATAGAGAAGCTTTCCACTAAGATTTTATTTATTTTTTATTTTTTCTTAGAGAAAGTAAAATTGGACACCAACACTTTTCAAAAAAATTTGGGAGCAACGTCATGAATGTAAAGCAAGAGTTTTTTTATCAAAGTAACCTGTTTTTGAAAAAAAAATTCTCAATCTAAACCTATGTTAAAAATAGTTGTCAAAATAGTACTTCCGTGTAACATCAAATTTAACTTTATTATTGTTTTTTATTTTTTTATTTTAAAACCACAATTGGTACCTATGGTTTTAGCTTTAAATTTAAAATCACAGTTACCAACTGCGATTCTTAAAACCACCATTGGTAATTGATATTTTAAATTTAAAGTTAAAACCACAGTTATCAACTGCGTCTTTTACACTCAAAAAAAAAAAAAAAAAAACAAAACAAAAAAGTCATGTGAATGAACGTGCGATTATAAAGACTAGATTGGTGAATATTTTGGGAGGGGATCTATTTCCATTATTTTTTTTTTCTTCAAAAACAGTATTTTGACCTTAAACTTTGTAAAACAATTCTGACGCGAACCGACCAACCAAGACCCAACGCATGGTCTCATCTATTTTCCTTTCTTAGGTGGTGTCTTTCCATTGGGGGCGTCATAGTTGCTCCACAAATTCGTAGTTGCTCCATCTCCTCTACTGTAGTTATAGGTTACCATCATTGTAAAAGATGATCTCTCACTAAAACACACCTTGTTTTTCTCTCAAGAATTTAGTGCACTTGACTCCCTATGTTTTTTCTCGAGTGTGTTTGGCTGGGAAGAAATTTTGGCTTACCCGAATAAGATCCCTCAATCTTTGGATTCTATTTCTAATTAGTTTTTATTTAGTTTAAGGAATAAAGGATCCTTAGATTAGTTATATTTTATTTAGTTTCTATTTAATTTAGGAAATAAATGATGTTGGGAATTGGTTTTTATTTTATTTAATTATACTTTATTCAGTTTTATTTCTATTTTGTAGCCTAGGGAGAGTGTAATAGGAAAGGTATGAAAAAATATTGTCAGTAAAAGAAATTGGTTCTCTGAATAAGAATTTTTAACTTTGTGCATATTCTCCTTCGCTCATTAGAATTTTAACTTTGTGACTTTCACAAGTTATCTATATTTTTATTTTGAGAGATTGGTTCATAAGAATTTTAACTTTGTGCACAATTGACCATACTTTGACTTGTTCTCTTCTCCTTAGGTCGTAAGAGTATTAACTTTGTGCACAATTGACCATACTTTGACTTGTTCTCTTCTCCATAGGTCGTAAGAGTATTAACTTTGTGCACAATTGACCACACTTCTGACTTGTTCTCTATGTTTTTATTTTGAGAGAGGTTTGGCTTTGGTGGGTAGTAGGAGAAAGTGAGAGTGCTTCTTGAATTTGTGGAGATCACGAGATGGTGGCGTCGAAGGTGGTGTACGAGGGATTTATGGTGCGATGCGGACGGAGGAAGATCGGCAGATCCTACATCCATATGCGGTATTTCGTGTTGGAGCCGCGTCTGCTTGCTTACTACAAGGGAAAGCCTCAGCATAATGCGGTACTGTCTAAAAAAATTTTCACTTTTTTTTAGTAGAAGCAAAGTGGAAAGCAGCATATTCGGTTTGGGAATAGGCGGAATTGGAATTAGGATTGAAAATTGTGGTTGGAACCGTAGAGAATCTTTTTATCTTTTTAAGCATCTATGTCAAAATTATTTGTGCTGATGCCGGGCTAGGATTTGATTTTGTGTGTTTTTTTCCTTTTGATTAGGTTCCGATCAAGACGCTTCTAATTGATGGGAATTGTAGGGTGGAAGACAGAGGGTTGAAGACTCACCATGGATATGTGAGATGCTGTCATTTCTTTTGTTGTTGTTTCCCCCCCTTTTTTTTATATGTTCATTCGATGGCAAATTGAACTAAATAACACTATTTCTTGGTGCATTCTTCCAATTCGCTTCCAGTTTCTGTTGCTTTTTTGAGAGACGGCCTCGGCAGTATATTTTTCAATGTAATCATTGAGATTTCAGAAAATTATTGTGGTGGACTATACTTCTGAAAATCACAACTTGGTTCTCAATTTTTTCGATCTAGAATGTTTCAATTCTTTTCTCACATTTTAGGAACAGAACCAAAAGTATGGCCCTGGGGGTTGGACTAGGAACTAGTGAGTTCTCTCTGATTAGGAGCATGTCCTGGTTTTATTTTTCTGGGATATGATGCATGCTTGAGTTTCATGGACTTTGGAACAATTGAAGTTGTATTAGCTGTTTGGTTGATTTGACCTGATTGGATTCTTGTGATCCTGGTGGAGGCCTTGTTTGCTTTGGGAACTTTTTGTCCTTTCAATAGTTGGTATGAAGCAGTTTTTTTTTTTTTTGTTCTGACGGATGTATGAAGTGTTTGAAGCACTTGTGTGCTTGCATTTTCCTTTGGTTATAGTGGTTTATTTTCTATGTGCAAGCCATTTGTTTTAGTATTTGCATACTGGTGAAGCAACCAAAGCCATCCAAGTACACATTTTAGACATGAGAAGAAGATAGTTCCATTGTTATATTATGGTTAGTTTGTTGATGCTTCCCATAATCTTCAAGAGTATTTATTTCCAAGAATGGAGAAGCATATTTGAGAATCGGTCTCCTAGAAATTTTTTGGAGAGCTAGAAATTCCACCATTAGGCTTTGAATGGAGAATACCTATTTGTATGGATGGTTCTATAGGATCTAAAATTTGAACTAGCTGTAGACTTATGTTCACAGTGCAGATAACACTTTCACAAAGTACAATTCCTATATCTGGAGGGAAAAGTGCTTAGGCATGGCTAATCACTCTAGAATGAAAATAATAATCATGGATTAGATGAGAGGGACAATTTGAAGTACAATCAATATGGTAGATTAAGGGTTGTGTTTCTCGTTGATTAGCTCACATTGAAATTGGATAAATAGTAAGAAAAAGTTAGGAGAAAGTGACTGGACTGTTTGAGAGGTTGGATTGTGTGCTATCAATTATATCTATATCGATGTGCAGTGTCTTCTGGAGTTAAAAGAATATCCAAACTGCAAGAGAGTAAGACTCTAATGTCCAACTCTCTGCCTCAAGGTGGTGCAAAAAAGTTGTGCAAGGCCATCTTGTCCAAAATATCAGGGAACTTCTTAAATTGCACCTTGTTGGTGAATGTCAGCCAGCTACTCTCCTCTTTACAATAGAGAATGCAAATAAGATCCTTATTTATCTTCTTCTTAATGAATTGTTGGCCCACCTGTTCTATCACACTGTACTGGAGTATGTTATGTTCATAGTTCCTTTGTCATTGTAATACATTTCTGTGGGTTCCTTGCAAGTGACTCTAAACTCTATTTTTGTGACATTTAACCATAAAAGCTTGCAAATCCCATGCGCCATTAGTTCAGATCCATCCTTTGCACAGGATGACATTTAACCATAGAAGCTTTCAAATCTCATATGCCATTAGTTCAGATCCATCCTTTGGACACGATATATCAATGATGATATTATCTCCAATTCCCCCAAGTCCCTGGATTATTGCAAAGAGAAGTACAATATACTGAAGTTCTCATATCAGCATAAGACTCTTCTCTCAAATGGCCTTGTTACTGAAGGGAAAATCTTTTCTTGGAGTAGACTTTAGGTGTTGAAGGATACCAAAGACCAAGTTCTAATGAAGGGGATCTAGGAGCCTGCATGAATTGTAATAGCGGCATGAATATCCAACAAATTTAGTTTAGTATTTTTCTGTCTTCCTGTTCATCATCATTATCTGCTCCCTACCTTTGATTAGGTTCAATTGGTGTTTCAACAGGTATACATCAAACAGATGTTTTGACTTACAATATCAAACATGCACTTCGTTTGAGGAATCCCTTTGTAGGTCCTGACTAGTAATGAACTCAATTTGAAGCAAGTGCTTTCAGGTGCTTCCCTCTGGGATCATCAGAAAAGGAGGTAGTTTTACGGTCCAAGAAGTCCGTTATTTTGATGAATCTCTGATTCAGATTACTATGAAGTTCAACCAAATGGAAGCTAGTAGATCCCCTGAACTTTTAAAACCCATCTCTCTACCCACCGTAGAAAAGGGTCCATTGCTTTGTGAATTGGAAATGTCCATCCTCTAGGAAACCCAATTACATTGGTGTGACATACCTCCTATCTGTTACTGAAAGCCAAGCGCCTCCATACCTCCTTGTTGAATACTTCCTCCTCCATTGTAAAAACCTCCTCTCCAGTTCTCTAAATTTTACTTAGCACAGAACTCTTTTTTAGTATTTTGCTTTCTATGTAACACTTTAATTTTCATTTTTGTTCTTCATATATATATATACACACATATATATACGTTGAATTTTTATTTTTTTTCTTTTTTCATGACAGGCCTTATGATCAGGCCAAACAGTTGAGCCATTTGATCCATGGGCTGTTGATGAGCCTAAAGACTTTAGCTTGTCATGCTCTCCAGGGTGGTTTATACTCATTGTAATGTCACTGAAATAGCCTAGGCTGTTGATCCACTTTGATCAGGCACCCTGATGCTAAATGAGAGAGAGAGGAGATCTGTCTCTTGTTATATTTATATCAATGTCTAATACCTTTATAAAATTCATTTTTTCCCTCTCATTTACAAAATTATTATTTGTTTCTTTTTTCCATTCTATCTCACACTATATTTATATCAGCGTTAAATACCTTTACAAAATTCATTTTTTTCTATCCTTATCTGTTCTTAAATGCTGCATCATAAAAATATTATGGTACAAGAAAGCATTCCCTTGCTTTGCTGAATTTATATGTTTTTGTTTCCTCATTTTACCTTATCTTATCTTTGTTTGGCAGATGGTTTATGTTTTGTCTATTTACAACAAGAAGGAGAAGTACCATCGAATCACGGTGTGTGGTTTTTCCATACCTTTTCTGTAAAAGTAGTAAAGATATTATCTCTAATGTCTTTCTTTGCTCTTTACAGATTTTTGGTTAGTGAAGTCAGATTAAGTGGTTTACGTTATTCACATGCTATTATTTCTCTATTTTACCGTACATTTTTAATGAAGTATCCATATCATGTTTTTGTTCTAAGAAAAGTTGATTATTTTAGTTGTGCTGAAATTTTTGGGATATATTTTTCTTTACACACATTTATGTAATTTTTTCCCCTTTTTCGTTCTTCTCCTATCATGGTATGCATATCCTCTATCCATGGCTAGCTTATTTTTTGATCTTTTGGGTAGCAATCTACCAACATCTCCCAAAGTTTGAAGCTATCAACTCTCTTTGTCAAGTCTCAAAATATCTTCTTGTGTATCATTCTGCTAACATTGCTTTAAACTGTGAATCTCCCTCTGAAATATACATACAGAGAAGAATTCCTACAGTATTTTGTCATATTTGTTGTTGTTTCCCACTGCTGTTGGCTGTTTTATTCAAGTTTTTGCCCTTTCTCACACTTGACAAGGTTCTATCCATTTTTCACATCTGAAATATATTTTTGTTTCTCCTCTAGAAACTAGGATGAAACAATTCAACAGTGAAGTACTTCACATAATTAAGCATGGAGTCCACATAGAAATATTTTTACTGCAAATCAGCGTGTCCAATTTTAAGTGGGGAATTGGCCTCTGCAATTTCTGAAGTGAGATTTGTTTGTCAGAAAATCATATGGCTTATTTCTTGTCTCCTTTATTATCATGTTTTGTTCTTATGTCATTGTGTTTGCATATTGAAAGCTGAAATTTAATGGACTATGAATCTTTGATGAAGGAAAATTATTGAAGCCATGTTCTTTGTTCCAGATGGCAGCATTCAATATCCAGGAGGCATTACTCTGGAAAGAAAAATTTGAGTCTGTAATTGATCAGGTCCGTTTCCTTCAAACTTCATGACACTAGAATCCTTTCTCACTCATTCCCCTCCCTCTCCCCCCTCTCTATCCATCTCTCTCTCTCTCTCTCTCTCTCTCCCCCCCTCTCTTGTTTAATAACGGACACAAACAAATGAGTGATATTGAGTTGTCACTGTAGTGGATGTCTTTCTCAAAATTGTTGCTTTCCATTCATTACTTGGGTCAAAACAAAATTGTTGCTTCCCATCCATTACTTTGGTCAAAACAAAATTGTTTTTGGTTACCTATATAATGGCCATTAGATCCACAAATATATTGATCTACAGCATAGTTACAGGTCTTGTTTGACATTTTATATACATCTGTAACATTCTGTAAATTAGACAGGCAACTGTATTCAGGACTGATTATGTATTGATGGTGTTCAGCATCAGGACTTACAAGTTGCTAATGGAAATAAATATGTTTCATTTGAATATAAATCTGGGATGGATAATGGAAGGGCTGCTTCCTCATCAGACCATGAAAGTCAGTAAGTACCAAGTTTAACTTTATTTATTATCTGCTTGTGGTTTTAAGTGTGTGGATGCTATTGAAAAATGCTGTTATGTTCTGAACCATATCCACAGTATATTTTCATTTCTTTCCCTTATGCTGCAAAGTTTGGAATCTCTCCACAGGTAAACATTTTCCAATCCTGATAATTTTTTATAACTTCAATATCACACGATAGTCTTGGCTATTTGTTGATTATATTGTAGGTGCTGTATGATTAATATGGAGCTATCTGTAAAGAATAACAAGTTCACTATAGAAGCTAGCTTGACAAATGGACTCTAACTGGCCATTTAAAGATATTGAGTAAGCTGTTAGAACCAGAGAATCTAGCTCTGAAAAAATGGCGTCTAAGTTACCAAGATTAATACTCTTAGAAGTGGTAAGAAAAATATTGTTCATGCCAATGAAGCTGTCCCCTTCACAGGAATACCTTCTAGGCTATGCTTACATGTTGATATTTTCATAGGAAAGGTCATTGCAATAAGATGTGTCACATAGGAATTTCTGAGAATTTTTGCAATCTAAGTAAATAGATTAGTTCACGTGTTCAATATGTTGAAGAAACAGTCTTCTAAACCGGGTCATGTCAAGAACTCATAAATGGGTTTCTAAAGCTTTGCTCAAACTAGGACACACTGTAGAGCTTGGAGGAATACTAGGATGCTTGATTCACTCAAGGCACATTTATGTACTTCTCAATCCAATAAGGTAGAAATTGAATTCACTCAGTGAATGGTATGTGTGCCTTTCATTAACTGCCTAAGATCATTCTTATCTTCACATACTTTTCCCTAGAGCTATATTGATCCTTAGGTTAGATTATTTCTTTTGTTTTGTATTTTTAGGATCTCCCTAGTTTTTCCTTTTCATATTTCTTAAGGTTTGTATCTCTTTCTTGTTTTTCTTGGTTTTTATCTTTTTAGTGAAAATGATAAAAGTTAGTAAAATACGGTTGTATGCTTTATTCCTTCATTTTGGTTAAGAAGATTCTACAACAACTTTTCTCCCATTGTTCAAAATACTTTGAAATGTTTGATTTCCTGTTATGGAATTTTGCACAAATGAGGAAGAAGCAAAGTCCCTATATCAATTTCTTGGTCACACTAAATCTTAATCATTCTTACCTTTTGCCTTCGTTTTTTTTTTTTTTTTTTTTTAAAATCTGAAATAAAAGTTCATTGATGCCGTGTTAGAAGTACATGAGAAGGATGAGAAATCTTCCCAAATATACAAACTTTGATAAAAAGATTTTATGTATAAGATGTGTTGTCTTATGTACCACACAACTATACAAAAGAAGTGAGGTTCTATTCTCCTCATAAATCAATCCATCTGCAAAGGAGGCTGAAGCTTTGCTCCATGATTTTTTGTTTTAAACGTTTATTTATATGCCAAGTTCCAATTGAGTTGAATACTAAGCAGAGTGAGTGCCCCTTGAAATCTAAAGTTAATGAGGCGTAAAAAGAGGAATTGAAGTAAATTAAGCCCAATATCAACTTTGTACTTCTCCACTCATCCTCTAAAATCCTTGTATTTCTCTCCTGCCATGCTATCTAAATAAAATTGAGACCAACCATTTTCCAAAGAGTTTGCCTCTACTTGTACTCCCTAATTGATGTTCTTTTGTTGTGAGTTGAGGGGGAAAATGATTTTTGGGTTTAATTGGAGAAAATTTTGATGAATCGGACGATTCGATCAAGGCAACTTAGAATCTCGATTGAGTTAATTGTATTTAACCAATTCTTGGTCAAGTCTGTGTTTAAGATGGTATTGGATATTGGACTCGGTTTGGAAAGGTCTAAGATGGATACGACTCGGCTAAGTCATATTGGACTTCATTGATTCTTTGAACCTTAGGTAGATTAGCTTGGGCTAAAAGGAAGGATTTTATTGAAAATATCAATACTAGCAATAGCCTTATTAATATTAATAGCATTGATGTTGTTGAGCAGGAAGGGAATCTATCCCCTGAACTTTTAGTGCTAAGGGCCTTGAGAAAGGTGAAGCTAGAGGAATTGTTGTTAAGGGAAGAAGTGCATTGGAGGTAAAAAGCCAGGGTGAGGTGGGTAAAAAAAGATGTAATTTGAAGTTTTTCCATTGGGTGGCTAATGGTAGGCGTAATAGGAAGTACATCAAGGTTTTAAGGAATAAAGGAGGAGCACTTCTGGATAACATTGACAATGTTTTAGAGGAGATATTGCATTTTTTTTTAAAAAGCTATACACAAGTCCCCCTGGAGAGTCTTGGAGGTTAGAAGGTTTAGATTGGTCACTTATCTCAACTGAGAGTGTTACTTGGTTGGACTACCCCTTTATCGAAGAAGAGATTCTTAAAGCCATTTTTTAGTTAGATAAGGACAAGGCTCTTGGGATTGATGGTTTCACAATTGCTGTGTTTCAATAGTGTTGGGATGTGATTAATGGGGATTTATTAAGGGTGTTCTAGGAATTCCATAACAGTGAGGTAATAAATTGAAGTACTAATTCCACCTTCATTGCTCTTGTGCCAAAAATGGGTTAGGCCCAAAAGATATTAGACTTCAGATCTATTAGTTTGATCACTTGTTTGTATAAGATCATAGATTAAGTCTTATTAGGGCATATATGAGGTGTTCTTCATGAAACTATTCATGTTTCACAAGGAGCTTTTGTTCAGGGAAGGCAAATCTTGAATGCAGTGCTGATTGCCAATTACATATTGATGAGGAAAGATGCTCCAAAGAGGAAGGGGTAGTTTTCAAAATTGGTTTTGAAAAGGCTTATGATCTTGCGGATTGAGGTCTTCTAAACCATGTATTTGAAAGGAAGTGGTTTAGTTCTAGGTGGAGGACTTGGATGAGAGCTTGTTTGTTTATAACAAATTTTATAGTCTTAGTAAATGGAAATGCCAAAGCTTGGGTTAAAGCAACTAGAGGTTTAAGACAAAGAGATCCATTGTCCCATTTCCTCTTCACCATTGTAGCTAATGTGTTAAGTAAGATGTTGTTGAGAGTATAGGAGAGTTGGTTATTGGAAGGCTTTCTTGTGGGCAAGAGTAAGACTAGCGTGTCCCATTTGCAATTTGCAAATGATGCCATTTTTTTTCTACAGCTTGTTTAGAAGATTAACAAAATCTTAAGCTAATTTTGTTTGTTTTTAGGCATATATCTGAACTTAAGATAAATCTTAACAAAAGTACTCTCTCTAGCATCAACATGGGTCAATATTAGATCACTAGGTTGGCCTTGTTGCTTGAATGCAGGGTCTTTGATTGACCTCTCCCCTATTTGGGTCCCCAGGGATGGGGAAAAGAGGGTGTGGGGGAACCCAAAGGCATGTGTTTTTTGGGATTTGATGATTGAGAGAATTTTACAAAGATTAGATCAATTTTTGTCATTAGATGGAAGGATAACTATTATCCAATCATGCTTGTCTCATATCCCTTGCTATTTCTTGTCCCTTTTTAAGATATGTATTTTAGTTGCATTAAAGATTGAAAAAATGTAAGGGAATTTTCTTTGGTCAAGGACTAGGGAGCCCCAGAGAGACCATCTCATTAGTTGGGACCTAATGTGCAAGTCTAAGGTGGAAAGGGGTTTAGGAAGATTTCTCTGAGAAATTATGTTCTTTTAGGGAAATGGCTATGGAGGTCTCCTAAGGGAAGTTATGCTTTTTGGTATCAGGCTATTTTGAGCCTCTATAGAACACATTCTAATAGGTAGGATGCCGAGATTATAGTTAGGTGGTCACATCGTTGTACTTAGAAGGTCATTGCACTTGTTTTTCAGGATTTTTCTAAACATACTCAGTTTCTATTGGGTGATGGGGTGAGAATTTGTTTTTAGGAAGATTTGTGGTAGGGGTATGAAACTTTGCGCTCACATTTCCTAAGTCTATTAAGAATTGTCATAGTTAAAAACCTTCCTATCTCATCAATTCTTGGCTTCACTTACCCTTGCTCTTCAAACTTTAATTTCCATTGCAACCTTTAATGACTTGAAGGTTGAAGATCATGAAAGACTCATGTCCTCTCTCACTTGTTTATATTTATCTCCATCCATCCTAGATGCAAGAGGCTGATCGTTATCTTCATGAGGATTATTTATAGTGAAGTCATTCTTTTTAGTCTTGTGTAACCAATTTAATCTAATTCCGTTCTATCCATCTAAATTTGTATGGAAATCTAAATTCCCATCTAAGCTCAAGACCTTTTCTTGGCTAATGGCACACAAGAAAGTGTACACAAATGGCATGCTACAATTGAGAAAATCCTACAAAGCCCTTAGTTCTGATGTTGGCTTATTGTGTATGGAGAGTGGAGAAATGATGAATCATCTTTTCTTACTTTCTTTGTTGACTTTGGGGCTATGACATATAGATTTTCTAGAGCAGCTAACTTGGACTAGGTTCCTCCTAGGAGTATTTATGACATGATGATCATCTCATATAAGGGATTGGGAAGCTCCATTAGAGGCAACGTTCTTTAGCAAACCACTTGTCTCGCGTTTATTTGGGTTGTTTGGCGGGAAAAATATGGGAGGATTTTTTAAGGCAAGGTGAGGACTTCAAAGGCTCTTTGGGTTATCATTCATTTCTTTTCCTCCTTTTGGGCCGCTTTCCAAATCCCCTGCCATCTTGGGCTTGCACACTATGTCTCAGCTAATGAGATGATCTCTTTTCCTCCCCTATCCATGACCATAGAAAATCCCTTTGCATTTTTTCAATCTTTGTCGCTACTACTATACAATGAAAGGAAATAATTTGGGATGTGAGTCAAGCAAGACTAGATTACGGTAATTCTTCCACCTAAAGACAAAAAAACTTTCTTCCAACCATTTGATCTTCTCTAAATTCTGTCTTCTTGATCCTAAAAGACACTAGCCTTTGGATAGACCTGAATAAGTTATTTAGCCATTCATAAACCTTACATTTGAGCATCGAAGCTAGCCTAGAAATCTGATTCTAACTCATGTTGGAAATTATATTTCTTATAGACTTAATCTACTTCATTTGCACTTATGCCAATCATTGATGTGTTTATAAATCTGTGTTTGTGATCGATGTTTTTGTAAGTCTTTGGTGATTTGGGAGAAAACCAGAACAATTAAGTTAGTTGTTCTGAGAATTCATAAATCTCCTCCTTCAAAAGAAAAAGAAAGACGTTCTTAGAGTTGTGGAAAGGACTAATCTAGGGAGGAAGTTAGTGATGATAAAAAAGTGTGGTTATTGTTATTGTACTGGAAGTGTATAAAGCTATCACTTTTCATAGAAGGACTAACATGAGAACAAGGAAAAAGAAGAAAAATAAAAAGAAAAGACTTAATATATTTTGTTTTACGATACATTGTTTTATTTACACAAGGAAAAGGCACCTAGGTCTAATAGATTCACCATTACAATGTTTCAGGAGTGTTGGGATGTGATTAAGGATGATTTTTTTCCATGTACTTCCTCGAAAGTTTTTCTGATTGTGTTGCTGTGAATTCTACAATTTGGTTTGATGCTTTTTTTTTTTCTCTAGGATTCATTGATATTACTTATGTTGAACATATTATTTAGATTACTCCACCTTTTTCTCAAAACATCTTAGATTGGGAATATTCCTCATCCATTTGAAATTTCTGTATAGGTTTAGTGCAGAGGATGATGAAGAAGATACTCATCATGCTTTGGTTCGGAGAAAAACAATTGGAAATGGTTGTCTTTGATTTCCTTTATTTCTTGATTCATAACTGGTTCGGTATAATTCCTGTTTGAGTCTCATCATCTTCCTTTAACTGGCAGGTTTTCCTGACTTAGTGTTTGACCGGACTCGAGAAATGGATTCAGAATTTTCAAACCAGGATATCAACAATCAAGCCTTTCCCAAAAAGCATTGGCGTCTTCTCCAATGCCAAAATGGTAAATCATTTTTGCAGCCATTTGCATTATTTTTTCTGTTTAAAACAGAGATGATAATCAAGGAATCAAGATAACCTGTCCAGGGAGGGAAGTCAGACAATTGAGTAACTGGCTATCCCATAATTAAATCCATGAATTATTAATTGCATTTCGTCTGGATAATTGCAGGACTTCGAATTTTTGAAGAACTTCTTGAAGTTGATTACCTTGTAAGGCATTGTTTCTTTATTTCATTCTACAGCCATCTCATGATTTTGCTTTTGCAGTAGGCTATTTCTCATCAACGTAATGTGTACCTTTCTTTTTGCAGCCAAGGAGCTGTAGTAGTGCAATGAAAGCTGTAGGGGTTGTGAAGGCAACCTGTGAAGAAATATTTGAGCTTGTAATGAGCATGGATGGAACACGGTTTGAGTAAGTTCTTTCTATTTCAAGTAAAGATTTTTATGAATTAATTCCAAATGGTCATTATTATGGTCTTTTGAAGAATGTATTCTGTATATATCATCCGGCAGGTCTGCTTCAAAGCTCATTTAAGTTATTTTCTTTTAGAAACTTTTCGCATGTTTTCTTTATAGCATACATAAAAGTGGTCAGCCCCTATGCAAGTCAAAGTTACAGTGATCGGAATTACTTCTCATGAAAGTGGGATGTAGTGTGTAATCCAAAGGCAAAAGGGGGATTGGGATTTGGGAAGATTTCTCTAAGGAATCTTGCTCTCTTAGGGAAATGGTTGTGGAGGTACTCTAGAGAGGGTTCAGCTCTATGGCATCAGGTCATCTTAAGCATTTATGGATCACACTCTAATAGTTGGGATGCTAACACTTTAGTCACATGGTCACATCGTTGTCCTTGGAAGGCTATTGCACAAGTCTTTTAAGAGTTTTCCATGTTTACTTGGTTTGTGGTAGGAAATGGGGAAAGAATTCGATTCTGGGAAAATTTGTGGTGGGGGACCAACCTTTGGGATCCCAATATCCAAGACTATTTAAAGTAGTCTTGGATAAAAATATTCCTATTTCTTCAATTCTCGGTTCTACTTGTCCTTTCTCTTGGAACTTTAATTTTCGCCGTAACCTTTTAGATTCTAAGATAGAAGAATTAGAAGGCCTTATGCGGTCACTTGATGGTTTGCATCTATCACCTTCGGTTTCAGATGCCAGATCTTCGCCTTTAACTTCTTTAGGGCTTTTTTCAGTCAAATCTTTCTTTCTAGCCTTATCCCAATTTTTTGGTTCTCCTCCGGTCTTTCCTTCTAAGTTCGTTTGGAATTCTTAAGTCTCTTTCAAAGTGAAGTCCTTTGTCTGGTTAGTGGTACAAAAGAAGGTAAATACTAATGACATGCTACAATTGAAAAGACCCTACAAAGCTCTTAGTCCTGATATTTGTATTCTGTGCATGAAGTATGGGGAATCAGCAGATCATCTTTTCTTACATTGCTCTTTGATGATGGGGTTGTGGTACAAATTATTTCAGTTAGCCATGATGGATTGAATCCCCCTGAGGAGCATCTTTGACATGATGTCCATAAAATTTAATGGTTTTGGTTCATCTAAGAGGGGGATAGTTTTGTGGCAAGCTACGAGTATCGCTTTAATTTGGGTTGTGCGGCGAGAAAGAAACGCCAGGATTTTTGAGGATAAAGCAAGGAATTCAGAGAATTTTTGGGATTCTATTTTTTTCCTTGCTTCTCTTTAGGCTTTCTGTTCCAAGGTTTTTAAGGAGATTCCCCTTAATGTGTTACAACTTGACTGCTTAGCGGTGTGTAATTCCATAGGATTGGTCTAATCTAGAGTGCTTGTTTGTCTTACTGTGTACTTTATAGTTTTTGTAATCTTGTGTTTAGTTTTCTTTGGTGGGAGGATTTCTCATCCTTCTCTTGTACTTCTTTTTTCTATCAATATATCTCTTTGTCGTTACCTATAAAAAAAAAAAAAATGATCTATTCTTCTCAGTGACTGTCAACCAATAAACCTTGTAGGAAGTTCATGCAAAGTGATCACCAAAGCTTTGTTAACAATAAATAAATAAATGAGCTCTTTGAAGTTTGTTGTGATATGATACGTTATTCATTGAGGGGGCCTTTGTGAAGGTGGACAATCATATATTCAAATTTATGAGGGCAGTGTTGGACATTGTGGGAAGCCGGATAATGGGGATTGGTTGTGAAATTGGTTTCTTAGATTATGTGAGATAGATTTTGGGGTCCTGTGATGGAAGTTAATAAGGGGTCGAATGCTCTTTTGGGGCTTCAATAGGTTGGTTGAATGTTATGAGCTAACAAATGTCTTAAGTAGATCTACATCCATAGTGGAATAGAAAATCTCTTTCTAGGTTCCCATTTAAAAGAAATTGGCATTCTCCTATATAGCATCTATGGTTTGCTAATGATGTGATCATTTTCATCTAAATGTGGAAAGCACAAAAATTTTGAACTTTACTGCCTTTTGTTTTGAGATAGTTTCTGGCTTTAAAATTTAAGAGCATTACTTTGTCATCATCTGAAGAACTATGTTATGTGGACACTTCAAAATACACAGGTCTGATGACACATGATTAGGATTTAAGGGTGTGGATATGGTTTGTTCTCTCTCTTCCACATCCATATTCCCAATGTGAGTGAATGTCTAACAAGAGGAACAGAGGATTGATGGAGACAAGTGGCAGCCACCTTTAAAAGTTTATCAGAGAAGCAAAGGAGTGGGCTCCAAGGCTCAAACTTTAATTTGGCACTCTTTGGATGATAATGGGCTTAGTTGGGATCTTATATAAGTCAATATAGGTTTAGCCTAGAAAGTACTTTCAGAAATTAAGTTATGGGCCTAGTCAATGGTTATAAGTTACCATTTTCAGTCATTATTATTGTCATTTTCCAATAGTCTTTAATGTGGTTAGTAGTCAGTCCAAGTTTGTCATTTTCAAGTTGCATTATTATTGTGTCTAGTTCCAAGGAGTTATAAGTCTCTAGAAAAATCTTATATAGTAGTTGATTAGTTTTTTGAGAGGAATCAATGAATGAATGAATTTTTAACAACCACTTTTTTCCTTTGTGTGATGCAAAGAGTACTTGGGTGTGAAGCTTAAGGTTTCTAGGAGTGATGCCTAAGGTCCTTTCAATTGTACTCTCCTTGCATTTTACTTTCTGTACTGCATCACCAAAATTCTAGTTTTCTAGAAGTTCCTTTGCCTCCTTGATTCCTTCCTTTCAATTATGGTACTTCAAATGAATCAAGTACTAGGGTGCAATAGGCCATTGTACAAGTACTAGTTTTCAGCTGAAGGTGGGCATGTAGAAAATTACATTGATAATGCGACTATGTTTCCAAGTCCTAAGGTTTGGATGTTAGAGAAGACACTATTTTACACCTAATCCACATACTTGCATGCAAAAATTGCAAGGTATTGGAGCAAAATTGACAGTGTGGAATAAGATCACTTTTAGAGATATAAGAGAGAGGAAGGATTCCATCATTAAGGATATTGCCATGGTATAGATTCTCTTGAGCCATCCTTGAGGGCTACGAAGAAAGTAGAGTTGGAAGAAATGTTGTTAAGGACAAAGAGGCATTGGAGGCAAAAAATCTAGAGTAAAGAGGGCCAAGAAGGAGGATTTAATTCCAGATATTTTCATAGAATTATTAATGGAAGAAGGAAAAAGAAGTTCATTAAATCTTTAGTGAGTGAGAATGGAACCATGTTAGATGACCAAGTTAGCATTTTAAAGGAAATCTTGATATTCTTTGATGAAATATATAGCAAGTCTAAAGAAGTTTTGTGGAGAGTAGAAGGATTAGAGTGGGCCCCTATCCACTTTTTTCATTTCTTTTTTACTATTTTAGCTTATCTTTTGAGTAGATTGATGTTAAAATAGGAGTTTGGTATTTTTTAGGGCTTCTTAGTGGGTAGAAGTAGGACAATGGTGCTTCATTAATGGTTTGTTGATGACACCTTACTCTTTTCAATAGCTAGTTTAAATGATTACAAGGCCTTAACTAATTTTGTTGGTATTCGAGCACATTTCAAGTTTGAAGATAAATCAAGACAATGAGGAAATAGGGTTGCTTTTGAAAATGGGGATCTATCGGTCCAAAGGATGAAATATTCTCTTGTTAGCTATTTGTGGTCTTGGTCCAAATGTTGCATAGTTGAAGGGCCTAATTCTTTAATCAACTTTTTTGAGTGGGTGGGCTATAGGTGAGAGGGGAGGGGGGGTTGGGGTGGTGTTAGTTTTTTGTTTCCCTCTTCCTTTTGTTTTTAGTCTATAGGTGCCCGTTTGTATCCCTCCTGTATGCTTTGGGTTTGCTGCTGGCCGCCCTGTTCTTTTGATATACTCTACTGTGACTTTGCCTATAAAAGAAAAAAAAGGATAAATCTAGACAATGGTATCTTGTTGGGTATCAATGTGAGTTTAGACCTAGCTTTGAATTGTCCTCTTTAGAATGTAAGGTTTTGATTAACCTATATCTTTTTCGGGTCTTCCTTTGGGGTGAACGTTAGAGCCATATCTTTTTAGGATTTAGTTTTGGATAGGAGTTGCCGATGGTTAGATGGTTGGAAAAAGGCCTACTTGTCTCCATGTGGAAGAATAACTCTAGTGTAGTCTTGCTTTTCCCATGTCCCCCTCATTATTATTATTATTATTATTATTATTTTATTCTTAAACCTCCAATTAAAGTGGGTTATACAATTGAGAGATTACAAAGGAACTTTCTATATTTAGGTGTTGGGGAACGGAAGAGAGATCATTTTAGGGATCAATGTCTAAGCTAAAGGGAGAAGGGGCCTTGGAGATTAGAAGAATGACTTTGAGGAATAGAGTCTTTTCAGGGAAGTGGTTGTGGAGGTTTCTTAAGGAAAGCATTACTTTATGGTACAACATTTTTTGAAATTTACGGGCCACATTCTTACTGATGCAATGCTAATGATGTTGTTACGTGATCTCATCAATGTCCTTGGAAGGTCATTGCACAAGTGTTCTTTGGTTTCTGTCATTTTACTCGGTGTTTAGTGGATAATGGTACAAAATTCACTTTTGGGAGGATATTTGTTGGAGTGCCCTTTTGCGTTTGGCTCCCAAACATCTATAGAGTAGTAAGGGCGTGAAATTCATGTAGTTCTTCAATTTCCATTCCATTCTCCTCTTCATTATGGAATTTTAATTGTTTGCACAATGTTACTGATGATTAAATGAACGAGCTCTATAATGTTGACTTTAGTCCATGTGTATTTATTGCTCACATTCTTCAATATGAGAGTTTGATCTTTGACATCCTATGGTCTATTTAGTCTTAGTCAGTTTATTCTTTAGAGCCCTCTTTGTTTCCACCAATTTAAGATCCTTTCTCTTAGAAAATTTCTTCTAGAAATCTAAATCTCTATCAAAAGTCAAGGCCTTTGCATGGCTTGTGGCAAGTAGGAAGATTAATATCCTTGATTTGCTGCAGATAAGGGAATCTTTCAAAGCCTTTACCCTGGAATGGTGTGCCCTTTTTTTCTTTATTTTTATTATTTTTTATTTTTTTATTTTTTTGTATTTTCCATTAGCATTAACATTATTACATAAGTTGTTTGGACTATAAGATTGATTGGGTTCCACCTAGGAGTGTGGTGGAGATGCCAACAATTTCCTAAAGGTTTTGGATGTCTTCCTAAAGGAAACTCATGGTATATTGTTAGTTTCACATTAATTTGGAATATATAGCTGGAGAGGAATGCAAAGATTTGAAGGATAGATGAAGAATTTTAGAGGCATTGTAGAATTCAATCTATTTCTTCTCTTCCGTTCAGCATCAAGTACTGCATCATTTCTGGGCACTCTTTTGAGTGTTATATTGATACATTGGACATAATATGTAGTTTAACTAGGTTGGCTAAGAAGATAATCTCTAAATGGACTCCCCCAGTAAGTTGTGTCAACTTGAATTTTGATGGTTGCTCATTAGGAAATTCATAACAATTAGGAGTTGGAGGAATGCCTATGGATCATCATGTAACACTAACAAGAATATTTTCTAAACATATTAGAATAGGTCTAGAAATTGTGGTGGAGATTCTAACCTTGCTGAGAAGTTGGTCAAAGTGGAGGGCCTTTCCAACCTAATGCTGGTGTGAGATTTTGCAGTAGTCCTTGGTTGAGTAAGAAAGAAAGAGGCTAATGGAAATTTGACGGGTGGCTTCATTAAACTTTTTATTTTGCCTGAAGGATGGGATGCTTCTATTATTGGATTCCTCATTCATCTATATATTAACAAAGCAGGGAGCCAAACTTCTGTTCTCTTCTCTAGGGGGTATTTTGGAATATGTTAGCAAAACATCGAGCCAAACATTTGATCTCCTTTGTAGGGGTTTCTCTACCTCTCTGAATATTGATTTTGTAATTGTATCCACTTTTCAATGTGCAATGACCTATGGTTTCTAGAGTAGATAGTTTTTTTTTCCCCTACTTTTGATTAGAGTAGTGGTTGTTTTTATAGAGGAAGGATTTACCATACTTCTTTGTACTTATTTCATAGTAATGAAGTGTTTTCTTCTGATTAGGAAAAAAAAAAAAAAAAGAAAACAAATACTTGAACCATGCTAGATAACCTACAGTACATGAAACAATATAATGATCTATTAGGACTCTAATTCTTTTCCTAGAACTTCTAAGTCTTTCAAAAAGTGGAATAAAAATATAAAATGGAAACTTTCCAAAATAGAAAGTTTAAATATGTTGGAACTCCATATGATAAGAAACTTCCACAAAAGTATAACTTTTCAGTTCTAAATAAGACTCAAATAGGAAAAAGGAGCAAGTTCAGAAAGTAGGAAGTTCAAAGTGTATAAGTTCCTTAAAACAAAAATAACAAGAAGACTTGCCAAGCTCTAAATAAGACTAAAAAAACCAACTACTACTAATTATGACACCAAAGAATTAAAATGTGTGAAATTATACAAATGCCCTTGGACAAATCAATTTAGGATTTCTTTGCTTCTTTTCTTCCTTTGCTAGGAGACCTTGAAAGTTTAGTCTCATCACCAAGGCTATATGTTTTTGTTTTGTATTTTTTTGGATCTTCCTTTTTGTTTTTTTCTTCTGAGGTGACTATATTACATCCAATTATCTTATCTTGATGTTGGTAGATGATTGTCATTTCCTGTATTTACCTACTTTTAATTTGTTCCAATAGTGAGGAAGTAGTGGAAAGAATCTTTTCAATTTTCTGATATAGGTTTATTTTTCTGATTCCTTTCCATGATCCTCCTATGTGGGTGCTCAAGTGTGGTGGCACCTTCTCTTTCTCTTTTTTCATTTTTTGTGACTTGTTGATCTCCCAACCAACAGCCCTGTAGAGTTTATCTGCAAAATGGAAGTCCCTCATAAAGCTTAAGCTTTTGCATGGGTTATAGCTTTATAAAGTTTGACCATATTGTATATCTATTGTTACATCTCATGAAGTTACAAATTTGTGGGGTGAGCTTTAGGTCCCATACTCTTCTCATGTCATAGTTGTTGCTCTCTGTCACTGTGTGGGAGGTTAATAACTGATCCTCAACCATTTGACAGTCTGTTTGTAGGAATCAGTATTTGAATGACACTTTTTTCTGATATTATCTAATGCTGAAATAGATGTCTCATTTTGTTTTTGAAAAATAAGCTTTCATGTGAAAGGGTCATAAAGATGGAAAGTGCATCATTTTATTGGCATTGTATCATGATATATGATAGTTGGATTCTTATCCTTAAAAATATAGCTGTCCTTAAGATGACATGGCAGTTAGAGCCTGTTAGTATGTCCAGAACTTTAAACTCCTATCCAATATTTTAGCTGGAATGCATGTAATATTTTGTTCATGCCCATCTCTAGAACACCCAGTATTTGGAAGTCAATAAAATTAAAATGGTTAGTAGTACTATTATTTTGTTCAATTTAAGAACTGTATTACATGTAGTACTTTTATTAGTGTGTGAAATATATGATATGTCAATGGTGATTCATACCTGATATGCCACTTTCTCCAATATATTTTAGACACATTGCAGTTAGTGCCTTTACTAGAGTCCATGACTCCATGTCATATGACTTTCCACCTCAAAAAAATCAAGCCATAGTAAGGAAGAGCCTCTTAGTCACTTGAACAAGGTTACTATTGGATTCTAACGCCTCCAAATTTTTGTGATTAGCTAAAACCTATGATTTCGTTTATATGTGTGCACTTTTTCATGTCATTAACTTTTCATGTCGTGAGTAGGTGGGATTGCAGTTTCCAATATGGCAGCTTAGTGGAGGAGGTAGATGGACATACAGCTATTCTCTATCATAGGCTTCGGCTGGACTGGTTCCCTATGTAATATTCTCTCAAGTTAAATCGCTTTATTTATGCTTCATGATGTTACAGAATCTAGTAATCGTATGAATGCATACAAAATTTCGTTGTTTTTTCTGTATCAACATTGTTAAGACATGGCACTTTTGTGCAAATTCAGATTAAAGCTTTTACTTTGCCTCTCTCTAGTTTGCATGTAATTGCGCTTTAGATTCATAATCGAGTCTTTTGATTTATCTTATAACCCTCATATGGGACAAACTTCAATTATCATTGATCGCCACAGTTGGGCATCACAGCTTGTAGTCGTGTATGGAGGCCATATATACACTAAATTTGGACTCAGACTATTACAGTAGTTGGGCCCTACAGGTCCAACAATGCAGTTCAAAAAGCCAAGTCTTGACTTTCTCATGGCCAGTTATGATGCAACTTAGCATGGATGCTTATCCCTCAGGTGGATTCTGAACACTACCCCTGATCCCAGCTACATTGAAGTCTATTATTGTGGTTGCCTGGGGAGATCTCCTGATAAATCCTCCTCAAAGTTTCTGAGGCATGGAGGTCTGAGGATTCAACTCCTTCCTGGTATGGTAATAAGGCCTGGGGTTTTACACAAACCTGTTGTACCTTAGTGGTGGACGTAGCCCCTTTGGCCGAGGGATAATTTGGATGGATAGTGGGTTTTTAAATCATGGTTAGAGGTTCATTGAAGAAGTTGCAGCACATGGCTGGAACCTTGGGAGCTGTTAACCTCACCACTTCACTCATTTTCATACCCTATTACTTGATATGTTGCTTGCCAAGTTTGCATCATGTGCTCCTCTATCACAAGATCTGCACATGGCATTGCTCACCATTCACTGGCTTTCAGTACTGTGGACTGAGAAAGTAGTTTTCAGTTATAGGAGCTCCTGGGGGGTGGGGACTAGATATGTATGCAATGGATGTGTGCAACAAAGGGGGAAAAAGAACAAATTCCTCATTCATTGTATGCAACCTTGGGCTCATGTTAGATATTCTTAGTTACATACCATTTTAGCAAAAGGGACAAAGTAAGAAGAAAACGAAAATTTGGTTATCTTGCCCAATTTCTGGGGATTAAAAGAATCTGATATAGACACAGGTCAACACCCAACACTCGTACTCAAGTTCATGTTGAAACAGATTGACACCTGTTGACTGGGAGTATCTCTGGGACAGATTGGCACCTGTAGACCAGGAGTATCTCCACATGTCCAAGCCTCCTGATTAGTTTGTTCATGAAGGTTTTAAACCAAATCTCAGCAGAGATGAGGAAAATTTAGAAGATTCTGGACAGCGCTACTTTTTTCCTTCTAGTTAAGATGCTTAAATAACTTATACAAGGTGACCACAAAGTAGAAAAAGAGATGATTACTGACTAGAAACTGTTCTTGAATCACAAAATTCAAACTAGAAAAAGAACAAAATCTTAATGTATTCTTTGTTTGAATGGGCTGGATGATCCTTAGGAGGTGGAAGTGTTTTTCGATATATCTAATTGATGTTTTTAATAGTACCTCAGCCGTAAAGAGTCTCTTCTCCCCTCTTTGTTTGGCCTTTTGGTCTTTGTATACATCTCTTATACATGGGTTGCACCCTACCTTTTGGCACTTATTGTATAAAACTTTACTTGTCAAGGGGGAAAATAGAATCTCAACCAGGGCTTGCATGTAATGCATTGTCTAACTAGAAAACACTTGATACCGTGAGAGTCTTGACCAGATAGTATTTGAGGGAACAACTGCACATACGGACAATAGATCTTAACCAGACTTGGTTGCACTTTGTTGGAGGTATGGGCTGATCAGATTGGTGAAAAAAAGCAAGTTGGGGTCTTGTAAGCTGGTTAACTGTACTGTGTTGGGGTTTGGTTTTGGATGAGAATTGGGCTGGTTTGGGAAATGATCAGGCCAAATATTGATCCTTAGTGTCATAGTGGTAGTGATGGTGGCAACAGTGGTAGATCAAAGGTGGTGGTAGTAGTAGTGAGATGGGTGTCCCCCCTCATACTCAACTATGAGGTTTTGAGAATAACACCATTCACATGTTTTGAAACCTAAGATAGTAGGATTTTAAACCCCACCACCTGCAAAATGTTCCAAACAAGGCAATTTTGTTTTTCCTGAGAAAAAGGACTTCTCAAATTCCATTTTAACATGAGATGTTTCTCCAACTTTATAATCCAAGTGGACTTGAAGGGTCAAAATCACTTATTTATTTTCACCTTACTAGAAGAACATTTCTAATCTTTAGAAGGGATCTTTCTTTTGTTACTGTTTGGAACATTATGGTAGATAACATGAGAAAGAAGCCTCAGAAAGGTGTCCTGCATGTTGGTTTTGGAGTATTTGGGAGAAGGGAATACCCAAAATTTGAAGAATGTGGAGCTACCCATTTTTAACTTGAAAAGTTAACCGTCCAAATAGTCTTTCCTTTGGAGGTTCTGCAAGGGAGTATAGCCTTCTCAATAATTCTTTTGAGTTCTTAAATGAGATAAGATGTTGGACTTTTTCCCCTTATTTTTCTTGTTTGCTCATGTATGTGCTACATTATTTTGTCTTCTATTTTTTTTATTAATAAAATTCTCTTGTTTACAAATTGGAAAAAAAAAGAATTGACGGCCTTCACTAAAGAATAATATGCTGTTTTTTTTCTACTAATGCTTACTGTTGCAGGTTTGTGTGGCCTCGTGACCTTTGCTATGTGCGTTATTGGTGTCGAAATGATGATGGAAGTTATGGTGAATGGTTTGCTTGTCTAGTTGTTTATTTTCCCTGGTTCTTGTCCTTCTCTTTTTCATTTGGAAAAATCCAAGTTATTTTTGTTATTATGCAGTTGTGTTATTTCGTTCTAGGGAGCACAAGAACTGTGGTCCACAACCAGGATTTGTGCGTGCCCATCTTGAAAGTAAAGGCTAAATCTCTTTTGTTTTACACTGAGAATTCAAGGGATTAACACTGATTTAGATTGGTAGTTTGTTTAATTCATGCTATGCCATCTCACTGACACTATGTGATCTGTTTTCTCAGGTGGGGGATTCATCATTTCCCCTCTAAAAGCTCGAAATGGGAGGCCCAGAACACAGGTTCAGCATCTTATGCAAATTGATCTGAAAGGATGGGGCACTGGTTATATTTCATCATTTCAGCAACATTGTCTCCTTCAGATGTTAAATAGTGTTGCTGGTAAATTTTTTTCTACTTTCTTTTTCTCTCAAACTTCTAATTTTACACTTGTTAGAATTTGGAGGGCAATGTTGCAGATTTGTATTAATTTGAGAATCTGAAGGCCTCTGTGCTTCAAAACCACTCTTTTGCCTAAATTTCTTTGAACAAGATAATTTGATAAGGGTATTATTGGAACAATATAAGTATACAAAGAAGTGCTCTTGGCTTCATATAATAGTATATATACTTTTAGCAGGATATTTTACAGAAAGAATTCTTCATGCTTAGGTTAAAATAACTCAAAATATTTGAACAACTTCAAATGGTAATGTTATGTCCTTTTTCTTTATCCAATAAAATTTAGAAAGGTTATTATTAGAAGAGACATGAGCATATCTAGAAGTCCTCTCGGCTCCATATAACAAATATATATTTCCATGAAGAGCTAGAGAACAAATGGAGATCCATGGAGGTTATTTAGGATTTGGTTCACTTTTCCTCCCTCTATTTTTATTATTGATTGTTTTCTGGGTACTCTTTAGAACCTTTTACTGCTGGATTGGAAATATATTTGGTACTCCAAAATATCACATGTAAGGACTATACTTAATTGGTCACATCCTCCAGTAGGTTTGATAAAGTTAAATTTTGATGGGTATTCCTTGGGTAATCTTGGTAAATTAGGTATAGGAGGTGTGATAAGAGATCATTTGGGTACCGTACTTTGGACTTACTCTAAACCTATTGGGATAGATTCAGCCATTGAGGCAAAGATATTAGCATTATTAGAGGGCTGGTTGCAAGTTAAAGCTTGTGGGTTTATCTAACCTAAATGTGCAGGAAGATTCTTCTGTTGAAGCTCTTGGAAGTTTGAAACTTAGCCCATGAAATTTAAATATTTCTAGTGATGTGGCATACTTGTTCTTTTAGGTTCTTCGTTGAGCTATTCAAACTGTACTCTAGTTAGGTAAGCAGGGAGTAAAACATTTAGTTTCGTGTTAGAGACATTTTTTCTCCTTGAGTAAATAGAGCATTTTTTAGAGTGTACATTACTTTTCATGTCTGTAATTTGTGTTTTTTGCTCAGCTAGTTTTTCTACTTTCTGTTCAGCAATTGTACATCTTGGAGGGGATTATCGTCCTTCTTTGTATATGTCGTTCAATGTAACGAGTGTTTTTTGTTTGTTTTTGTGTGTGTGTGTGTGTGTGCACATTACATCTTGGATGGATTTTTCATCCTTCTGTGCATTTATCATTCAACGCAATGAATATTGCTTTTGTGTGTGTGTGTGTGTTTTCATGAAGATATTCTACTACAAAGGGAAAAGAGTGCTTATGCTTGATGCAAAGATGCTAAAATCTTGCAAACAACTTTGGAAGGCAATATCTGTATCCATTTTTCTGTCATGTTATTTGATATTTTCTTTTGAAATTTTATAATCTTTTTCTACGATTTTTTTATTCAGTCTGCTTTATAGATTTAGACACTGATAATACAGAATTTATGTCAATAGAGTTGACAGCAGAAGAAAGAAATATAAGAGCTTGTAACTTTCTTCTTTATGTTCAAAAAGAATTTCATTCCTGCTTTATTTTTTATTTTATTCTGAAGGAACCTTTTTAATTTGTCTACTTCATTGAATCCTTGTTTATATTTTATGATAGGACTGCGTGAGTGGTTTTCTCAGACGGATAAAAGGAATGCTCTACCAAGAATTCCTGTTATGGTCAATATGGCCTCAACTTCTTTTACTTCAAAGAAGAATCAGAAGCCACAGGAGTCTTCTGATCAATCGAATGCTACAGGTAGGAACTCAATGATGATGGATGAATACTCTGATGAAGATGAAGATGAAGAATTTCAAGTACCTGAGACAGAACAAGAGGTTTGTACTACACACCTGCTCTTATGTTTTATGCACATGCCTTCTCTAAACATGAATTTTGCACATTATTCAGGCATACTCAATGAGTCTTCAGAATGAAGTCAAGGGAACAGGTACTGCCTTGTATCTATGCTTTTCTTATGACATTTGGTGCTGGATCCTTATGTCTGATATATCAAATGGAACTTTACAATCATTATGTTCATCATGAATTGAAGCCATGGAAGAAGAACCCCAAGATAAAATTGATGTCTCATGTTTTTCGGGCAATCTACGACGTGATGACCGTGATAAGGGTCGTGACTGCTGGACGATATCTGATGGGAACAACTTCAGAGTTCGTAGCAAGCATTTTTGTTATGACAAAATGAAGGTTCTCTGGTCCTCTGCTTGTTTCCTTTTGTTAGTATTTCTTGAATTTTCTTGATCAACATCTTATGACCTTATTAGGCCTGCTTTAATGACAATCTTCCAACATGTATTTGAAGATTCCTGCAGGGAAACATCTTATGGATCTTGTTGCTGTTGATTGGTTCAAAGACTCAAAACGGATCGACCATGTTGCTAGGCGACAAGGCTGTGCAGCACAAGTACTATATTCTATTCTTTTCCTACTTATATGTACTTATTTTACTGATAGTGAATCAAAGTCAATTACTTATTTCTATAATGCTTTTCTCTCTAAACCTCTAAAACCCTTTGTTAAGAATGCAGCATCTGTGGTATTAGAAAAATATGAAGATCCTATTACTCCTTGCCAATGCTACCTTTTCCATCTACTAGGTGATACCTTTTATCCTAAAGCTCAGTTTGTTGGTACTGCTCTGGTTTGTAAGATTGCTGCTTAGTATTTGATTATTAATTCATACACCATCATTTAGAAAAGCAAGCATAATACCATTTTAGAACTTCTCTTTCCTGTCCTAATGATTAGCATGCATACTGTCCACAATATAATCATTAACACCTTAGTCTTCTTCAGCATCATCGTGACTGTCATCATCACCCTTATAGTATCTAGAGGTACTTATGCCACATGCATTTGTTCATTGTGTTACCATCTGTAGTTCCATAGTTCCTTACCTAGTTTCTTGTTTATTGTTGGTTTTGAGTTTTGAAATTGAGTAGACATAGAAGATTATAAACAAAGAATAGTCGCTTTATTTGATTCCTTGGGTTTTCTTCGAATCTGAAATTTTGAAAAGATGAAGAAAAATATAGAATAAGTTTCTCATGTATACCACTTTGTGCAAAGATTAATCATTATGAACTATGTCCAATGTTTAAAAAATTGGGAAATATCATGGATATTTCCTGGAAATTTTGTGCTTAGGTCTTCACTGACATGACAAATGGAAAGAAAACACTGACCAACTGTCTTTCGTTCATTTTTCGATAGTTTTTGCCCTTCTTTTTGGCTAATTTCAGTATTTTTCGAGTTTTTTTGCCGATACTTTTGACATTATCCGAATTGTTTCCAATTTTCTGCCAATAATATCCCGCATTGCGCTCCCAATAATTTTGTGCATCCCTCAGTCAATGGGGGCTCCTTCTCTCCCCTTAATTCTTGCCAACTCCTTAGATTTAAAATTTGGGTTTTGAACCTAAGATGACAAGGATGAAATGAGTCTTGCCTAACCATTGGATCATCTATATTGTTTGTAATAAAGGTGCACAAATATATATACATATAGATATCCATGGCAAAAACAAAATCTTAAACTAAAATTTTGATAAATTAATTAATTTTAATTACTTTCTAATTGATTGTTAAAACATAGAAATTATCATGATAATTTTCTTAACAAGTATTTCTGTATATCTTTTATGTATTAATTAAATATAGGAGAAATATAAATATTCTAAAATAAATCATATATGTATCGTTATTTCTTTATATCCTTGAATACATTTAAATTAAATAGATCGTTATTTTAGTATTAAATATGTTTTCAATTTCGATATGTTATTATCAAATATTAAAAACTTTATTGTACATGTATTACTTTCTTCAATAAAACAACTTTAAGGTGCATATTATTACTTATTTTATCATTTCTTAAAAACACTTTTAACATTTCTATGGGTTTTGATCAATTTCCATCCCACCAGAATTTTTTGTGAAAATTTCCTTAAATATTTCTTGATATATTCCGATATATCCATAAAATCCACCTATTGATATTTCCGTAAAAACCGATATTTTTATCCTTGACTATGTCTATAAAGAAGATTGTTATAGGGAAAATTGTGAAGGGCATATATTTGCTCTTATTGATGATAGGTTTAATATGCAGTTCTTTCGTTTTGAAAATTGATTGCTTTTGTAATGGCAGTAGTTCTGCTAATATTCTTTTTCCTTCTTAACATGTGAGTCTGTATATAATTATCCTTAATATACAAAACTTTCTTATATGTTCAGAGGCTTGTTGAACATGAATTCTACAAACAAGATAGTTCTATGTACTTTCTATTGTTGACATCCAATTTCATACTAGCAATGGACCTATGACGATAAGCACTGTGACTATCATGATATGCGTGATTAAATGATTTGTGGAACTTGTTTCATTATTATCTCCACCCTTGTGGTTGTGTCATCGATTATTGATGCTGCAAGGAGGTAATTACCACCGACTTACTGCTGGAAATATTCCTCACTACCTTGTCAAGGGCCAACACCATTCCTACTGCTCTGACAATGCAGAGAGGACACCTACTATCTAGTACCCATATTAGGATGGAAGCCTTTACATCATGAGGTCAATGGGGGGGGCTATCTTGAGTACCCTCACATGCTAAGGTGGGTCACTTCCCTTCCTCCCCTGGTTGGCTTTGAACCCTTTGCACTCTATCAAGACGATATGTCATGCCCTAAAACCCACTCCAAGGGCATGACAGTCATTTCACACCTCAAACTCGAAGGCTCAAAGTAAAAATGACACAATTTTTCATCTTGTAAATAGAAATTACCAATTACCAAATTGTTGTTCAGAGTAGTAAAATAATAAATTCTAAAATCTCCAGATATCAATTTATAAAAACTAACACATCAACCCAAGTGTTATTGTCCAAATAACTTCAAACTCAAATAATTCAAATGGAAAATAAATTTTAACATTTAAATAATGTTCAAAATAAAAAGAGTTTTAACAAATGTCCTAACAAGCCAATTTCCCCTCCTAACCGTCACTCCTCTCCCGAATTGAGGGTACTTGGAAAATTATCAACAAAGGGGGATGAGCTCAAAGCCTAATAAGGAACATTAACACAGTTTCATGGATTAATTATTTTCAATTATACTTATAAACAGGATTTCCAAGCTATTCCACTTTAGTGAAGTCTTGGGAATGCCTGTCGAAGGGCACGAAGTCGAAATCCTGGCCTTGCTAAAGAAATTGAAGCTGAGGTCTGGAAGTAACAGCCTTAGCAAGAGAAGAAGAAAGAAAAAATCGTGCATCACCCGTTTCGAAAGAGAGTTAAAAAGATTGGAATGCTCTGTTAGCTATGGGGGGACATCAGGGATAATAAAAAAATCGGGCCAGAACTCCAGGGTCTTGATTCCAGTTGATTAATGAGAATTAAAATTCTCTGCTGGAATGTCCGAGGGCTTAATGATTTGGAGAAAAGAAAGCTAATAAAGGGTGTGGTGAGGAATCAAAAGCCAGATTTGGTTTGCCTTCTAGAGACAAAGGTGAAAGAAATGTCTTTGCAAATGGTTAAAAGTGTGGGTGTTGGAAGATTTCTCAATTGGGCTTCAGTGGACGCTAGGGGCGCGGCAGGAGGCCTCCTTCTCTTCTGGGATAATAGAGTCTTGGAGAATTTGGAGGTTGAAAGCGGGGGGTATTCCATCTCTGTTCGATTTAGAAACTATGCTGATGGCTTCTCCTGGATTTTCTCTAGAGTGTATGGGCCAGTGATTGGCAGCGAAAAGGAAGATTTTTGGGAGGAGCTTGGAGACATTCGTGGCCTCTGGGATGACCCTTGGTGCTTAGGAGGGGACTTTTAATTCTGTAAGATTCCCAGAGGAAAGAAGGAATGCCCCTAGTCTCACAGCTGAAATGAGGAGATTTTCAGAGGTGATAGGGGAGCTGGGGCTGAGGGACTTTCCATTGTCCGGAGGCCCTTTCACTTGGATAGGGGGTTTGAACTCTCAAGCAACCTCTAGATTAGATCATTTCCTGATCTCGAACCAATGGGAGGACCATTTTTCTGCCATCACTCAATCTGCTCTACCTCATATGGTCTCCGACCATAGCCCCATTGTCCTTGAAGCTGGAGGTTTCTCTTCAGGAAAAAGCCCCTTTCATTTTGAAAATATGTGGCTGAAAATAGATGGTTTCAAAGACCTAGTAAGAAGTTGGTGGAACGGATACTCTGTCGAAGGCTATAGTAGCCACTGTATTGCTGAGAAACTCAAAGCTCTTAAGAAGGACCTGAAAATCTGGAATAAAGAAGTGGTAGGCAACGTCTCTTTCAACAGAGCAGAGGCCTTCTCCCGCCTGCAGTGTTGGGAAGCCAAGGAGAACGAGAATCCTCTTGCTCCTGGAGACATGGAGGCTAAAAATCTGGCTCTTGAGGACTACAAGAAATGGGCCCTTCTAGAAGAAACCTCTTGGAGACAGAAGGCAAGAGAAATCTGGTTAAGGGAAGGCGACAAAAATACCAAATATTTTCACAAAATGGCCAATGCTAGGGCAAGGAGGAACTTCCTGTCTAAAATTAAAGTGAATGGGGCGACTCTCTCTTCCATTGAAGACATAAAAGATAGTGTTTGCAGAACCTACCAATCCCTCCTCTCAGATTCTAGGGATTGGAGGCCTAGTATCAATGGTCTTAATTTCAAGGAGCTGGGAGAAGGAGTGGCCAGCAGCTTGGAAGTCATGTTCACTGAGGATGAAATCTTTACAGCCCTTAGTAGCTACTGTGGGGACAAAGCCCCAGGCCTGGACGGCTTCACAATGGCTTTTTGGTTGTTTTGTTGGGATGTTGTGAAACCAGAAATTTTGGGCCTCTTCAGGGAGTTTTACCTCCATGGGACGTTCCAGAGAAGCTTAAATTCCACATTCCTCTTGCTCATTCCCAAGGAGGGGGCCGAAGACCTAAAAGATTTCAGACCAATCAGCCTGGTAGGGAGTGCGTACAAACTACTGGCCAAAGTCCTAGCTAACAGGCTGAAATCAGTGATGGGGGAGGTGATTTCTGATTCTCAGCACGCTTTCGTCCAAGGGAGACAGATTCTGGACGCCGTTCTCATTGCAAACGAAGCCCTTGATTCTAGATTGAAAGACAACATGCTGGGCCTCCTTCTTAAGATGGACATTGAGAAAGCTTTTGACCATGTCAATTGGGACTTTCTCATGGAGGTGATGTCCAAGATGGGATTTGGGCATAGATGGATTAGTTGGATGAAATGGTGTTGCTCTACGACAACCTTCTCGATCCTCATCAATGGGAGCCCTTCGGGTTTCTTTCGTAACTCTAAGGGCTTGAGATAGGGGGACCCTCTTTCCCCCTATCTCTTCCTTTTTGCCATGGAAGCCCTTAGCTAGCTGTTGTCTTGTGCAAGAAACGGGGGCTTCATTTCTGGCTTCAGAGTGGGAGGAAGAGGAAGAGAAGGGCTGACTGTGTCCCATCTCTTGTTCGCCGATGACACCTTGATTTTTTGTGATGCCAATGCCGATCAGTTGCAATATCTTAGCTGGACCTTCATGTGGTTTGAGGCGATTTCAGGATTAAAAGTCAATCTGAGCAAAACTGAGGCCATTCTAGTGGGGGAAGGCATTCCTATGGAGACCCTCACCTCGGTCCTGGGATGTAAGATAGGGAGTTTACCTACCACCTACTTGGGTCTCCCCCTTGGAGCACCCTACAAATCCACTAGAGTGTGGGATGCAGTGGAAGAAAGATTCAGGAAAAGGCAATACCTCTCCAAAGGTGGTCGCCTTACTTTGTTACAAAGCACCCTCTCTAGCCTCCCAACCTACTACCGTTCTCTTTTTGTGATCCCTAAGAGGGTGTGTGCAAGGTTGGAAAAGATCCAAAGAGATTTCTTATGGGGTGGTGATGCCTTTGAGAACAAACCTCACTTAGTGAGTTGGAAGGTTATTTGCGCTACTAAAAATGATGGAGGCTTGGGCATTCGCAAGCTAGCTACTTTCAACAAGGCCCTTCTTGGGAAGTGGTTGTGGAGATTTACTAATGAGAATGATTCCCTATGGAAGCAAATTATCTCTAGTAAGTATGACCTTCAAGATGGGGGATGGTGCTCCAAAGTTGTAAGAGATTGTTATGGGGTGGGAGTTTGGAAGGCCATCAGAAATGGTTGGGAGAACTTCTGATATCACTCCCGCTTCATTGTAGGGGATGGCACTAGAGTGAAGTTTTGGAAGGACTTGTGGTGTGAAAATCATTCTTTGGAAGAAGTTTTCACCACCTTGTTTAATCTTTCCATCAACAAAGAAAGCTGGGTTGCTGAGGCTTAGGAGGAAAATGGTGTTGGGGGTAGCTGGGGGCCTCGTTTTAATAGACACCTTAATGACTGGGAGGTGGGAGAAGTTGAAAGCTTGTTAGGCAAGCTCCTTCCTATGACCATTAGAAGAGGTGTGGATGATTCGCTCCATTGGAAAGAGAACAAGAATGGAACCTTTTCAGTCAAATCTTTTTATAGCTCACTCTCAAGGGGCATCAAATCCCCCTTCCCGGCCAGAACTATTTGGACGCCTTGGGTCCCAATTAGAGCTAGCTTCTTCGGTTGGGAGGCGGCTTGGAGCAGGCTACTCACCACTGACCGCCTGAAGAGATTTGGTTGGAGCATTCCCAACAGGTGTTTTTTGTGTAAAAATGATGAAGAAAGCACAGATCACCTTCTTTTGTTTTGTGAGAAGGCCAGAATGTTATGGCTTTTGATCTTCTCCCTTTTTGGAGTGCATTGGGTGATGCACTCCTCTGTGAAAAGGAACCTCTTGGGTTGGCATGGTTCTTTTGTGGGCAAGAAAAGGGAGAAAGCTTGGAGAGCGGCTCCCCTCTACCTGATGTGGACCATTTGGAAAGAAAGGAATAGGAGGGCCTTTGATGATATTGAGAGGAATGACCAAGACATTAAGTCCATTTTTTTGTACACTTTTGTGAATTGGGCTAAGGTATATATAAAGGAACACACTTTATCTTTGATAGATTTTGTAGATTGGCTAGCCACCAAGTAAGGGTGAGGCTTGTTTGCCCCTTGGTGTTTTTCTCTTTTGTATCTTGGTATACTCCGTGTATACTCTCTTTTTAGCCTTTTGGCTTTTAATGAATTTATTTTACCTATAAAAAAAAAAAAAAAAAAAAAAAAAAAATTCTTTTTATGAAACTTTTGAGTTAAACATGTTAATACATTTAAACTGTTTAGCCAAACATTTTCATATACATCAAAATCATTTCATATTCATTTCAAATTAAATATATTTCAATTTTTTTAACTCTAGTTATCAAATAACAAATAATGCCTAGTTAAGTGGGACTTTACAAATGGGTGGCTACCTCTAACCAAACCCCTCGAGGCCGGGGTCCAAATCAATTACATTTCCCACCACGAAAATGTAAAGGTTAACTATTATATCCTGTTGATAGGGGTAAAATAAACTAGAGTCAAATTCCAAAGAATCTTTTTTTTTTTTTTTTTTTTTTTTTTTTGTTCATCTAAAAACTTAAGATTTCCCAATTTCCAACAATAAATCAACCCATATTCTTAAATTTCCAATATTTTGATCTTAAAAAAATTAAATAAACTAACCCTAATCTAAATTGAAATTTTCTAAAGAATATCTAACGTGTTCAAAACTAACTAACGAATATAATATATTAATCTAGGGTTAGAATCTTACTTGGAAAAATCTAAACTTTAAACTCTAGACCTCCAAACCTTCTGCCCTACGTTCTCCAATTCTCTGATTTTTTTATTAATAGGGTTTTTGAATAGAGAAGACAAGAGGGAAATCTAATTTACAACTAGGATTATTAATTGTAAAAGGACTTTTTTACCCTTAATGAGTTTAATTAATTAATTAACTTCTAATTTATTGTTTTGCCCTTAAAGTTAATTTTGAGGTGTTACACAATATCTCTAGTAACTAACTTCATAAAACTCGATAAATAGCCCCAAGGGGTAACCAATTGGAAGGATCAGAAATTTGATCTCTAAATTAGTTCTTTACATCTCAAAAGTCCATCCTCTTTGTTTTCTGTATTGAGACCCTTCAAAGGGTTACTGCCATTCTTCCCAACCACATCTTGCCTCTCATTTCCAATCTACTCCTATAACTAAGATCACTCTATAAGGATCCATTTCTTAGGCTTTTGGTGTTTAATGACTCTTTCCCTTCTTTCCCTCTTAATTTCCTATTACATAAACTTTTAATTTAATTCATTATGGTCTTTTATAATTTCATTGCTAAAAAGGGAAATAAATGTGCAAATTTGGAGTTTGTTCAATTTAATAGTTTAGGACACAAAAAGGCCAAATTTAGCATAGTGATACAAACGATGATCACTAGGGTATTACATTTATTGTGACCTTAGGGCAAATAAACCTATCTTATGTTACTGTTAACATGTCAAGCGGATTCTTTAGCTTTGGTGAATTTGAATTTTGTTTGTCTTCCTTGGAATTTGGATAAATAGGAAGCAGAAGTGTCTGTAGAGATGACCTCGGGGAACATAGAATTCATATAAAAGAAGCTAGTATTCTAGATTTTCCATGTTATTTTAGGCACTTTCATTCATGTCATACTCTAAATTTACCAATTCACAAAAATAAATAAAATAATGCCACACAATGTGTGATTACTAATGATATTTTTTTAACCTTTTCTTTTGAGCATCTATCATGCTTATTTCGTGGGTGTGATTGCTTAGGAAATTGTGTGATTGCCAAAATGCCTTTGTATGATTTGTAATGACCCGTACTCAATTGTGTGGATATTGTCCACTTTGGGCCTAAAGGACCCTTATGGCTTTAAAATGTGTCTACAAGGTTAAGAGAAACACATACTTATAGGGTCAGGAACTCTCTCTTCTATCTGATGTGGGACATGATAAACACCCCCACATGTAAATACAACTTCCTCGTTGTGTCTCATGAGATTACGTGGCCATTTGTAACGACCTGCACCCAACCATATAGATATTGTCTACTCTAAGCTCAAAGGGGGCCTCAATGCTTTAAAATGTGTTTACTTGATTAAGAGGAATCCATACATATATAACCTCAGTAACTTTCTCTCGTATCCAATGTGGCTACTTATATGGCTGTAAAATTAGCAACTTGGCACTACTGAGAGTAATGTAACTCATAACAATGGAAACGATTATGTGTAACCTAGAATATTATATGATAGAGAATCTAAATGTTTTATGATCGGTTGATAATAAAGAAGGGTGCTCGACTTCAAGGAAGAAGCAGAGGAACAAGGTATATGAAATGTGAGGGTAGTACTTGCACATGTACAGTGTGACTATACCTTCAAGGTGTTGCACAATTTTGGCACTTAACAGGAGTAGAGATTGTGCTCCCTCTCTTATTAATCTCCATGCCAAAAGCATCCTATATAAGTGCCACAATATAAGTAGCACCATATGAGTACTGTATATGAGTAACATATACTGTGTCTTTTGTTGTCATTGGTCATTGTAAGACATCAACTGCTTTGACTATCCCTTGCTACAAAATACCCTGTGCATTCAAATGTCCCTCAGTTGTTGGCATGCCTAGAACCCAACATTTGATAGGAAGCCCTTTTAGCTTGTCACTTTGAACGAAAGTTAGTGGTTGACATGAAGCCTTTAACTTCCAGCATGTCTATTGTATAATGTATGAGAGGAAAACCTTCAACTTTTGAAGTGTTTCATAGTTTAGTGTGTGATAGGTAGACCTTTAATTATCAGCATTCTCCAATTTCGTGATATGAGAATATGTCAACCACTATTTAACATCTTATAGAAAGTAGCCATGCTTTTAAGACCATTCGAGGCAGTTGCATTACAGTTTTGTTGACCTATGAGACTTGTGAAATATCTCCAGGGGTGTAAAGACAGGCATGATCAAAGTTAGAGCAAGGTACATGGAACCAAGTGGCCAAGAAAAGCAGCACAAGGTTCTAGTGATGGAACCTTGATAAGGGCAACCGGGGGACTGGACATCCTATGTAGTTGCCCTAAGGACCACTTTGATTGTTTTGAATGAGTTCAAACCAGACATGATCCTTTTATCTATCTTCTCATGCATGTATTGCTATCCTTTGGAATTGTCAATTCCATGCTCTGTTGTGACAAAATCTTAGGTCCAGGGTTTAGCCAAGAAGGAGATGGGATAGGGAAATACTAAAGAGGAGAGAACATGGAACTTCTATTTTTTATGTTTTTGGCTGGTGATGCTTGTGATATGTGATGGTATGATAAAGTCTTTTCCAGGAACATTTTTCTTTTTTTTTTTGACAAATTCTTTATATTTTAACCTTTCTTATACTACACATACTTTATTGGTGTGTATTTCAGACTTTGCATGGACATAAAGCAGGAGAAAAATTTTCAGGTCACTAAAGCTTATGGATTCATAGTCAGGGGGGAGCTAGAAATTTAATTCTGAGGCACCCTTTTGAGAATATACGAATAGAAAAATGAAAGAATTAATAATAATACAAAATGATGATTATGCTTATACTCAATAATTTATCATTAATGGGATTTAATGATTTATCTATTTATCTTCATTCAGGTATCTAATTAATTTTAAATATATATTAATTTTTTTTTGAAATCTTATATAAAAAATTTAAAGAGTATAAATTATTTATTTTATTAAAAAAGAGATAAATAGCATCCACATTAAGTTAATATAGAATTGCTTTGGGAACTATTCTTATTTTTTAAATTTTTTTTTCCTTTTTTGTAATCTTTTTTCAAATATTGGAATAGAAAGCATTAATGTGAGATTCATCTAAGTATTATTTTTTTTTGATAGGATTCATCTAAGTATTATAATTACTTATATTAATCAAATAGCATATGTCCCAGCTTAGTGGTAGAGCATTTTATATGGATACAAAATCAAACCCCAGTTTGTATCAAATTTTTTCATCTTGTCCTAGCTTAGTGCATTTTTGCTTCCAGGTGGTGTAGGAAAGGATGAAAAACTTCTGCCATTTATTGGGCTAGTACTAGATGAATTGAAGGTTCCTGTGCAAATTGACCAGTCATATGTTTAAATGCTTTAGAATTGTGTGAAGAAGTATTATAGGTATTTGTAATCACTACAATCCAGTTTATATGACGATTGGACCTTTTGTGGATCAAGTTCTGCTGACTCAAGCATGTTAAACTTTAATATTAGTTTTCCTTCTAAATTCCACACCATCTATAGGAGTCACTTGTGCATGGACCTAGTAAGCTCTGCTACTATTTATTGCTCATTTTGGTGTTATTATTTTCTTTTCCTTTCAGTAGCCTTCTGGGCTGTCTTAGGGCTGATGACCTCCTGTTTATTCTTGTATTTTGGAGTTCTTGTATGTTAGTAGCTACACCTTCTCAATATCACTATTGGATTTATTGTTTTTATCAATTCCTTCCTTCCAAACAGAATGATTCCTTCCTTCATGCCCTATTCTTTGTGCCTGCAAGTTAAGCAAATTGCTATGCTGTTGCTCCGAAAGGCCCTTGATCAGTAACAAAGCATGATATAGAAACTACCTGTGAAACTTGGCCCAAATTATGACTGAAAAGAAAATGTGTAGGAAGAGTAAGAAGAAACTGATTTTTTTCCCTTTCGCACCTGTACCCCCCCCCCGCCCCCCCCCCTCCCCTTTTTTTTCCTTTTTTGCCAAGAGTAAGATGAAACTGATATTGGAACACTATTCTTTCAATCAATTAAATAACAAAATCTATAAGCACATTTATTTTGTAGGGATCTCAGTGAATGAGTTCAGGTTTTAATCCTACTGATCACAATGCTAAGTTGCAAGGTTTTTTTCTTTTTCTTTTTCTTTTTTAATATTTCGTTGCATTTACACAATCCTCTATACAAAGTTTGATCAAGAAGGTGGATTTGTGTATACCGGTTCAATAAGTCAAATCTAGCTATAATTCATGAGGTATAAAATCTCCTACAAAAGAAAGCATATGTCTAGCTCCATGTTTTGCTAACTTATTTGCTGCATGATTGCCTAAGCGAGGAACCTGAGGGGTACATCTTAACTCTGAAGAAATATCAATAATTTGGCATAACCACCCACGAAACTTCCAGAATCCTCTTCTTTACCGTAAGATGACAATAGTAGAATCACCTTTTGAAAGGGCTAGAATTTTTGCCTTAATGGTTAAATCTCGACCTGCATGTTTAGAGGTGCTCTTAACTCTCTGCAAAAGTGATCCCTAAGTAACCTTTTTGTTCCTAACTACCTTGGGTTGCCCAAAGAACATCTATCAAAATGAAACGGAGCAAAACCCATTGAAGATGGTAGTCATTCAAAAAGTCTCCTTAGTCAACCTTGTGGTTCAGCCAACTAGGTTCCAATCTAGTAGAATAAAGCTTAAAAAACCTTCATTGGTGGAAGCCCACAAGGAAGAAGAGAAGTAAAATAAGTTCTTAATTGTTTCTCGAGACCTCTACCTATCCTTAAAAATTCTTGCACTCCTTTCCTGCCAAGCAGTCCAAATCAAAGTGAGGTTAGCAACGCGCCAAAGATTCCTGCCTCGAGGAAGTCCTCCAAAACCTCTGAAGAATATAATCAGCATTGCCTCCTCCTGTCCAGGTGGAGCCCAATCAATTCCTACAAGTCGAAACATTCTACATCATAATGTCAATGCTATGGGGCAATGTAATAGAAAAATGATCTAGAGACTCCCTGCTCATACACACCATTCCAAGCTAAGTGCTTTGTATGGTCTTCTCCATTAGAGCAAGTCATTAGTATTGGCCTTTTTGCCACAAGTCATGCAAAGGTGAAGACTTTTGGTGAGACTTTGAATTTCCAAATGAAATTTGCAGGAATAAAAGAGACTACATTGATAAAAATAGAGATAACCTTAAAGTGGGAACTAACTGAGAACTATCCTCAAGATGTCAAAGACCAAACTTTCCAATTAGGAAAAGTGGGTGACAAATAGACATGGGCAAAAGAAAACATTAGATGAGCTAGTTCCTCAATTTCTTGCGAATTTCTTGTCTTCCACTACTTTTAGCGCAGGATATATTTTTTTTTTTTGATCAGAAACAAAGAAAAATAAATTGATAGAAGAAAAGATACAAGAAAAAGGAGAAATACAAAAGAAACCAAGGGAAGGATGAGAGGTCCTTCCTACACAAACTGAACAAAAGAAGAAACACCCAACAATAGGAAACTGAAAACAAAGAGAAACCCCCACAACTCAAACTTAAGACGCGCACACCGCAGTCCAGTTGAGCTGTAAAACACTTAGAGGAACTCCTCTAAAAGCTGTAGTACAAGAAGCCCAAAGAGAGGAGTAGAACAAAATCAAATCCCATAAAATCTCTTCCGTTCTCCCTTTTTCCTCAAAGATCCTTTTGTTTCTCTCTTGCCACACCATCCAAACCAAAGTAAGACACGCAATTTGCCAAAGTGTCTTTCCTCTTAAAGAGTTCCCCAATCCTTTAAAAGCAATTACCAACATGTCCACAAAACTCCTTGGAGGGACCCAAACCAACCCTGCTAGATTAAACAACTTGTGCCAGAGTCCAATGGTAACTGGACAATGAAGAAAGAGGTGGTCAATCGACTCTACATTTCCTTTGCAAAGAATGCACCATTGAGGACAAAGGGATTTGTAGGGTCTTCTCAATTGCAACTTGTCATTGGTGTTTACCTTCCCATGTGCTACTACCCAAGCGAGGGCCTTAACCTTTGAGGGGGCTTTTGAACTCCACAAAAACTTGGCTGGGAGGAACAAGATAGGATTAAAGACTTTTGACAAGGCCAAGAAAAAATATCTCACTGAAAACAAGCCTGACGAAGACAAAGACCACACTCTTGAATCTGCCAAAGAAGGAGAGAGACGCACTGAACTAAGGGAGAGCATTAAGCTCTGAAGGAGCTCAATTTCTGAATCAGTTAGATTGCGATGGAAATTAAAATTCCAAGACAGTGGATAAGAGTTGCCAAGTACATCTGAAACAGAGAGGTTTTTCACAGAAGTGACTCTATAAAGATCAGCAAATTGAGAACATAAAGTTTGGTTTCCCCTTCAGAGGTCTTCCCAAAAACGAATTCTCTCCCCATTGCCCACCACTAGGCGAACAAACGGGGAAAAATCCTGGAAAACTTGAGCAATAGCCTTCCAAGGACATCTGTGAGACCATCTAACCACCATGTTGGCGTCCCATCCATTGGGATGTGTCCCATATATACTTTCAATAATCTTATGCCAAAGACCATTCCTTTCTCTAGGGAACCTCCAAAGCCATTTGCCTAATAGGGCTATATTTCTCATAGAAGTCTTCCCAAAGCCCAAACCTCCCAACTCCTTTGGCCTACTAACAACATCCCATCTGATGAGATGATCTTTCTTCCCTTCCTCCGCCCCGGACCAAAGGAAATCCCTTTGCATCTTTTCAATTTTTGAGGCAATTGAAGCTGGGATTTTAAAGAGGGACAGAAAGTAACTAGGGATGTGAGATAGACAAGACTGAATTAAAGTTATCCTCCCTCCCAAAGACAAAAAGGTCTTTTTCCAACCATCCAATCTCCTCGAGATTCTCTCAACCATCGGATCCCAAAAACCTATTGTCTTAGGGTTCCCTCCCAATGGAAGGCCTAGATAAGACAAAGGCCAATCTGACACTCTGCATTCAAGAACCAAGGCCAAATTAGACAACAACTCCGGCCCAATGTTAATACTTGAAATGGAGCTTTTTTCTAAGTTGATTTTTAAACCAGAAACTTGTCCAAAAACCAAAAGAATAATCTTGAGATTTTGAAGATGTTCTAGAGAGGCTTTAGAGAAAAAGATGGTGTCATCTGCAAACTGTAGCATAGACACTCTAGATATTTTGACTAGATGGATTTCTAGGTTATCCACTAAATAGAACCTACAAATTTAATCCTAGTGCTTCTTATGAGAATTATGTTATAGGGAAGTTCCTGTAAAGTATTTTGGTTGCACTTTTTACTGCAAAGTAGTATCCTTGAAGAGAAATTCTCATTAGCCTAAGTTCAGTTGTCCAAGCCTGTGCATGTTTGTTGTAAACCTAAGCTATTATTTTCAATGTTTCAGCTGTGCATGTTTGTTGTAAGCCTGAGCTATCATTTCAATGTTTCAATTGATTACATTATAAAAATTTGCTGGAAAGCTTTACTAGTCCAATAGTCTTCTCATGTTTAATGGTGTAGCCTCACTTATCTCGGTAATGTTCATTTTTAAGATAATTTATTACTATGTGTATTTGAGTTCATAATAATGGATATACACCCAATGCATGGTAAGTGATAACTAGTTGCATCCATGGATAAATATTAGTGCATCTGTAGTAATGATGACAATCAAGAACCTAGTTGTGGGGTTGTCTCTTTGATGAGGATGAATCTCCAAAATATACATCAAGAAAAGGAATTAGTATCAGTTGCAATTAAAGTAGGATTAATATTACTTGGACTTAGTAGTCTTCTGGGATAAGAGAGTTTTGGAGTTAGTAGGTATGGAAGTGGGTCTCTTGTCAATTTCGTGTCGTTTTAAGAACTGTGAGGATGGGTTCATGTGGATCTTTACGAGGGTCTACAGACCTACATTGAAAAGTTTTAGAGAACCTTTTTGGGAACAGTTAGGTGCCATTCGAGGATTGTGGTCTGATCCTTGGTGTATTGGTGGGGACTTTAACGTGATTAGGTACAGCGAGCATAGTAGAGAAGGAAGACTGTTTGGATCCATGAGAAGGTTTTCGGAGGTGATTAATGAGTTAGCTTTAAGAGATTTGCCTCTTCAGGGGGGGGGGCTTTTACGTGGAGTGGAGGGCTAAATGGTCAATCCAGGTCAAGACTGGATCGCTTTCTGATTTCGGAGAATTGGGAGAATCGTTTTAGCGGGGTGTCTCAGTGTACTCTCCCAAGGTCAGTGTCTAATCACTACCCAATTCTGTTAGATGGGGGTGGTGTGAGGAGAGGTCCAATTCCATTTCGTTTCGAGAATATGTGCTTGAAGGAGGAGGGCTTTAAGGAGTTGCTTAAGGGCTAGTGGCAAGGTTTCAACTACAGTGGGTCTTATAGTTTTATCCTGTCAAAAAATTTAAAGGCTCTAAAAATTAAGTTGAAGAATTGGAACAAGGAAGTTTTTGGTAAAGTGGGGGTGAACATGAGGGTGGCTCTGGACAAAGTGTCTTTTTGGGATAATCAGGAGCAGCAGAGAGTTTTAAACGAGCAAGAGTTAGAGGCTAGAAAGGAGGCCAGGGAGGACTTCAAGAAGTGGGCGCTTATGGAGGAAATCTCATGGAGACAGAACTCAAGAGAAACGTGGTTGAAGGAAGGCGATAAGAACACATGATTCTTTCATAAGATGGCAAATTCTAATAGAAGGAGGAATTGTTTGAAAAAAATTAAAGTTAATGGAATCTGGCTTTCAGAAGATCAAGAAATTCAAAGAGGTGTGGTGAGGGCCTATCAGGATCTGTTATCGGATCCTAGTGACTGGCATCCTAGTTTGAACAGTATGGAGTTTGACAGAATTGGGGGTGAGGAGGCAGACAGGCTGGAGGAGATGTTTTCTATGGAAGAGGTGTTTTTGGCCCTCTCAGAGTTGAATGGGGACAAGGCTCCTGGTCTGGATGAATTTCCCCTTGCTTTCTGGCAGTTTTGCTGGGACTTTGTCAAAGATGAGTTAATGGGAGTTTTCAAGGATTTTTTTGAGAGGGGTAAATTTGTTAGAAGTTTGAACACCACTTTCCTGGTTTTAGTCCCTAAGAAAGGCGGGGCTGATGATTTATGCGATTTTAGACCCATCAATTTGGTGGGAGGTCTGTACAAGCTACTCACCAAGGTCCTAGCTAATAGGTTAAAGAAGGTAGTGAGTAAGGTGGTGTCTCCTACCCAAAATGCTTTTGTTGAAGGAATGCAAATCCTTGATGCTGCCTTAATTGCTAATGAGGTCATAGACTCGTTGCTAAAAAGGGATGAATCTGGTGTGTTGTGTAAATTGGACTTAGAGAAGACTTATGATCATATTAATTGGGATTTTCTGCTGACAGTGTTGCAAAAAATGGGTTTTGGGGAGAAATGGGCTGGTTGGATTAGGTGGTGCATCTCCACTGCTTTTTTTTCAGTTTTGATTAACGGATCGCCTGCGGGTTTTTTCCAGAGCACTAGGGGGTTAAGGCAAGGGGATCCCCTTTCCCCTTATTTGTTTTAGGGATGGAGGTCTTAAGTTGCCTCATTAGCAGAGTAGTTAGGGGGGGATTCCTTACTGGTTGCAGGATAAGGGGAAGGGGTGGCAATGGGATCCAAGTGTCTCATCTGCTATTTGCTGATGACACGGTTTTTTTGTGAGGATCCCTAAGAGCAAATGGTTTTTCTAAGCTGGTTGTTAATGTGGTTTGAAGCCATTTTTGGTCTGAGCATCAATTTGAATAAAAGTGAAAATTTTCCGATGGGAAGAGTAGAGAACGTTGAGGTTTTGGCTTTTGAACTAGGCTACAAAGTGGGATCTCTCCCTTCCACTTATTTGGGGCTCCCTTTGGGTGCTTCTCATAAGTCAGTGGCAGTGTGGGATGGCGTGGAAGAGAGGTTGCGGAAGAGACTTGCCTTGTGAAAGAGGCAGTTCATTTCCAAGAGGGGGAGAATCACTCTCATTCGGAGTACTTTGGTTAGCATGCCGATCTATCTCATGTCCTTGTTGCGTATGCCAAGAGTTGTTAGATTGAGGCTTGAGAAAATTCAAAGGGATTTCCTTTGGGGTGGGGGAGTATTGGAGAAGAGGCCTTATCTTGTAAAGTGGATTGTGGTTTGTTCTCATAAAAAGAAGGGCGGTTTGGGGATTAGAAATCTTTCTATTCTCAATAGGGCCCTTTTGTGCAAATGGAGTTGGCGCTTTGCAGTTGAAAGGGAGTTCTATTGGAAGCTTATTATTATTAGGAAGTTTGGGGAAGAAGGTGGAGGGTGGAATTCTTGTGAGGTTAGGGAGAGCTATGGGGTGGGGTTTTGGAAGGAAATTAGAAAGGAAGGCTTTCTGTTATTTAAAAATGTTTCCTTCATTGTGGAGGATGGTAGAAGGGTGAGATTTTGGAAGGACATTTGGTGCGGAAATATTCCCCTTTGTGAGGCTTTTCCTTCTTTGTTTACCTTAGCAGTCTCTCAAGATGCATGGGTAGCGGATTGTTGGGATTCTGTGGGGGATGCGTGGGGGATGGATTCCTTGTTTCTCTAGACCTTTTAATGATTGGGAGGTGGAGGTGGTGGAGAGACTCCTTTTGACCCTTCAAGGAAAGAAGTTAGTTGCTGGGTTGGAGGATAAAGTGTTGTGGAATGCTTCGAAGAATGGGATTTTTTTTGTAAAATCCCTTTACAATACTCTTGATTCTAGTTGTGCAGTCCTGTTTCCGTGGAGCATCATTTGGAGCTCTTGTGTGCCTACGAAGGTGGGATTTTTTGCTTGGGAAGTTTCTTGGGGGAAGGTTCTAACCCAAGATCAACTCAAGAGGAGGGGCTGGATTTTAGCAAACAGGTGCTTCTTGTGTTGTGATGAAGAGAAAACGATAAATCACATCCTTGTTCATTGCCCCAAGACGAGGATTTTGTGGGATCTCGTGTTTTCGTTGTTTGGTGTTAATTGGGTCCTCCCGCTTACGGTTAGAGACACTCTCTTAGGATGGTCTGCTTCCTTTGTGGACAAGAAGCATGGAAAGACTTGGCGGACAGCTCTTCTTTGTCTATTTTGGACGGTTTGGAAAGAAAGAAATAGGATAGTTTTTGATAATGAGGTTTTGTCGATTCAAAGAATGAAAAATTCTTTTGTTTGTAATCTCTTCTCTTAGGCTAAGTCTTGTTTAGATGGAGGACCCCGTTCCTTAATTAACTTTGTTGATTGGGTGGGTTCTAGTTGAGGGCTAGTGAGTGTTTGCTTTTTTGTGTTTTTTGTCCTTTGGTTTCTCGTGTATACTCCTTGTATGCTTCAGGTTGCCTTTTATGCTCTCTTTTTCTAATAAAGCTTTTGTGATTTTATCTATAAAAAAAAAAAAAAAATATTACTTGGACTTAAATTAGGATTAGCATTTGTTGGAGTTAAATTAGGAGTAGCCAATTAGGTTATTGGAGAATTAGAATCAGATCAAATCGATGTAAATCAAAGTATTGGATTAATGATTAATAATATCATGTTTTATTGCATACATTACAATTTTCATTCGTGAGACTCTATTGATTTTCTTCTAGGTGAGACTGCTAGAAGGTCTTAGTGAGATTTTAAGGTTTCTATCCCTTATTCTTCTTATCTTCTTTCTTTATATTTTTTATTTTATCTTTCTCTACCATAAACTTTATCCCTTGTTCCTCTCCTTAAATTCTAAAAAAATTTAAAAACCCTATCCCACCTATTTGAGTGTAGGTAAGCATCCCAAGGTTGTCCTACATCACTCTTCCCCCCCACTCCCACCTTTTTCTTTCGTCTGTGTTTGTGGTGGGGGTATCATTGAGGAATGTTTTCTTTCTACAGCCTAAGGAGAAGCTCTTCAAATCTGGATTATCTGTCCTGGATTTTCCTCTTAGGAAGCTAGGCTCATATTGGCCTAATCATAAAAATTTTTACTTGACCAAACTGAATAAGTTGGTTCTCCATTGAATCATACACAATTTGTTTAAAGGATCAGAGTCTCATCATCTGTTCATTTTCTTAGAATTTATACCACTTAATCTAATATAAATATACTGAAAAATATTTATTCTAAGCATTTTTTATTTCTTTGTGTGCTAGAATATAACTATGTTCTTGTTTATAAATGTCTGTGTAGGTTGCATCAGAGAAAGGACTTTTCTCTATTGTCATAAATCTGCAAGTAAGTTGCTCTTCTCCATAACATTATAGTTTTTAACTAGGTGCTTCTGCATGCAGGAAGAGGAGTAAAAGTTGTAATCTTACAGGTACCTGGTTCAACACACTACAGTATGATATTTTATTTTGTAACTAAGGAATTAGTAACTGGATCCCTGTTGCAACGATTTGTTGATGGTTATGATGAGTTCCGAAATAGCAGGCTGAAGCTCATCCCATCAGTTCCCAAGGTACTTTCTACATTTTCCAGTTTTTGAAGGATGCTCAAATAGAATGTCAGGACTGTTGCAGGCAGTCCTCACTCCTGCTTGCGGTGCTTAATAATTTGTGTCACAGAAGTCTGTCTATTGCCTGTGAAGCGATCACCCCTGTTGTGTCCACCTGTATGGCTCAATAATTTATATTTGGATGATCATGCTGATTACTTCTAAGCAGATCTTTTATGCCTCAGAAGTATAGAATTAAGCTAAGATGCCACACATATGCATTTGCACTTCTTTCATAATGTGGTTTGGGTGGATAATAAATGGGTTAGCAAGCATGTAAAGTCATGCTTGAAGTTGCAGTGGTAATCATATTAATTTACTTCTTTATTATTACTATTAATTTTGTTCAACTGGATCCATGCATACTTCAATAGATTAAATGCTTAATTGCTTCTACAAATTGCTTCCATAAATTACTTAAATGACTAACCGCAGGTTGTTAAGTCTAATTTACACTCTCCTTGTGGACCCATGCATATGTGCCATATGTTCTGATTTGATACATTGGATTCTCATTGAACTGCTCCAAGTGTCCTACATTACATCACCATATCCAAATTTTGTATTAGCATGTGACAATTTGCTTCGTGTGCGAAGATGCGATGAGTGCTGATCCATTGGTTAGATGCTATTATTGATTACTTGAAATTGGTTCAAGGATCTTGATTTGGTTATAGAGTTGGACGCTTCTCGAGAGTAATGGACTATGCATAAATTATACCCATTCCAACTGAATTGAGAGAGGGGAGCACCGTGTCCAAGGGGCATGTCACCATTTATGTTTGATGCACTATGAGAGGTTGACCTGTTTCTGTGACAAACCTAGCCGTGGCCCTTGATTCAATATACCCAAGAGATCTTTGATTGGTTGTGCATGTTCTTGTGGTTAGCATGGGCCTCCCAAGTCAATAACTATCAGTTGAATATAATGAATTTATAGTGTACAATCTTTCCTTTTTTTTTTAATATAGGTCACATGTATGGTAGTTAGGACTCCTAGCCTTGTATATATATATTTTCTCAATTGTAAGTGGATACTACATGAATGAGAATCAAGGTTTTCTTCTCTCTCTCTCTTAACATGGTGGTATCAGAGCCAAGGGAGAAAACCTAATTCTTTCCAGTTTCCCGTGTCATCAAGTCCGGGAAACCTTCCTGTGACCGTGTTTCATTCCGGTCACCTTCCCCAGACCCCAAAGCTTTCCGGTCGGTCGAATCGTCGTCAGAAAACATTCATCGCCGGCGACTTTTCCGGCGACGTCTTTTTCCGACACCGCAAGAAGCACCTAGAGGAGATCTCCAATTTTTCCCAAAGCACCGGAGCCAGAAAACCACCCACGCCCTGGCCACACGCGTTTTTCCGGCCGGCGACTGCATCTCACGCGCCGGCGCGTGAGCCACTTTCCGGCGACGCGCTTCCTCCTCCAGCCTCGCCTAACGCCGACTAGCCACCCTTCATACCTGTTTCTGCCATCCGAGCCCTGCACGTGCCTTTTTGGGGTTCTTTTGCCTCCGCCGGCCCTCCGAACAGTTTTTCCGGCGTCCTCCGGCTATTTTTTCTCAACCCCAATCCCTGCACGTGCCTTGGGAAGTGTTCTTCTACCTTTCCGGTGGTGCCACGGTTGTTTTTCTTTTCTATTTGGTCTCTCACACGGGCGATTCTTCGGTTTTTCCTTCCTCAGCCGCATCTGAAGCCGTATTAGGGCTCTCTTCGATCCAAATATACTTCATTCTCCAAATAAGTGGATATGGCTACTAAAACTTCCATTTTTTCCTCTGTCATATCTGGATCTCCTATGATTACTTCGGAGAAATTGGTTGGCAGTGAAAATTATCTTTCTTGGTCTGCCTCTGTTGAACTTTGGTTTATGGGACAAGGATATGAGGATCACTTGGTTACACAGGAGGCAGATATCCCTGAGGTTGAGCGCGTACAGTGGAGAAAGATAGATGCCCAGTTATGTAGTGTATTATGGCAATCAGTTGATCCTAAGATCCTTCTTTATCTTCGGGCCTACAAAACTTGTTTTAAATTTTGGACTCAGGCCAAAGGATTATACACGAATGATATCCAGTGTCTTTATAAGGTGGCTTCTGCTATTGTCCATATCAGCCAACAGGACTTGGATCTATCTACTTATATTGGCCAGATTGCCTCTCTTAAGGAGGAGTTCTTGACTGTGATGCCTCTTACTCCTGATGTTGGGGTTCAACAAACACAGCTTGATAAGTTCTTCATGGTCCTTACTCTTATTGGCCTCCGTCCGGATCTTGAGCCTGTCCACGATCAAATTCTTGGTAGTTCATCAGTTCCGTCCTTGGATGATGTGTTTGCTCGCCTCCTTCGTATCTTGTCCACTCAGACTTTGCCATCTGATAGCATTTCAGATTCTTCTGTTTTAGTTTCTCACACTACCTCTCGAGGAGGACGCAGTGGTAACCGAGGTAGAGGCCAACGTCCTCATTGCACCTATTGCAATAAGCTTGGCCACACTCGCGATCGTTGCTATCAATTACATGGACGGCCTCCGAGCTCCTCCGCATCTCAAACATCTCAGGCTTCTGTTGCCTCTGTTGCCCAGCCTAGTAATGCTTCTGCCTGCCTTACCCACACATCTTCTCTTGGACCCTGGATTCTAGATTCTGGAGCTTCTGATCACTTATCTGGTAATAAGGATCTTTTCTCCTCTATTACTACTACATCTGCTTTACCTACTATTACCTTAACTAATGGTTCTTAAACTGTAGCTAAAGGTATTGGTTTGGCCCTTCCTCTGCCTTCTCTACCTCTCACTTCTGTCCTTTATACTCCTGAATGTCCTTTTAATCTTATTTCCATCAGCAAAATCACTCGTACTCTTAATTGCTCTATTACCTTTTCTGATAAATTTGTGACCTTGCAGGACCGGAGTACAGGGAAGACGATTGGCATAGGACGTGAGTCTCAAGGCCTCTATCACCTCACCTCGGAGTCATCTCCTGCAGTTTGCATTTCCACTGATGCTCCTCTCCTCATTCACAGTCGTTTGGGCCACCCTAGTCTCTCCAAGTTCCAGAAGATGGTCCCTCGTTTTTCCACTTTGTCGTCTCTTTCGTGTGAGTCATGTCAGCTTGGGAAACATACTCGTGTCTCGTTCCCAAAGCGTTTGAATAATCGGGCAAAGTCTCCTTTTGAGCTTGTCCACACTGATGTTTGGGGTCCTTGTCGAACTGCGTCTACTTTAGGATTTCAGTATTTTGTCACTTTCATTGATGACTATTCTCGATGTACTTGGTTATTTTTAATGAAAAATCGAGCTGAGTTATTCTCTATTTTCCAGAAATTTTATGTTGAAATCCAAACCCAGTTCAATATTTCTATTCGTGTGTTACGCAGTGATAATGCCAGGGAATATTTTTCAGCCCCATTTACTTCATTTATGTCTCATCATGGGATTCTTCATCAGTCTTCTTGTGCTCATACTCCTCAACAAAATGGGGTAGCTGAACGCAAGAATCGACATCTTATTGAGACAGCTCGTACTATCGTCCTCCATAGTAATGTTCCTTTTCGTTTTTTGGGGGATGCTGTTCTTACTGTTTGTTATTCGATTAATCGTGCCCTCCTCTGTTTTATATGATCAGATTCCTCATTTCCTTCTCTTCCCTGACCAACCACTTTATTTCCTTCCTCCTCGTGTCTTTGGTTGTACTTGCTTTGTTCATATTCTCACTCCTGGACAGGACAAGCTTTCCGCCAAAGCCATGAAGTGCCTCTTCTTGGGATATTCCAGACTTTAGAAGGGTTATCGTTGTTATTCCCTTGAGACTCATCGATACTTTATCTCCGCTGATGTCACTTTCTTTGAGGACTCACCATTCTTTTCCACCACTTCTGAGTCTCTTCCTGTTTCTGAAGTCTTGCCCCTTCCCATTGTCTCCCCATCTGATGTTATGCCTCCTCAATCACTTCAGGTTTATCATCGTCGCCCTCGTGTCGCTGCTCCTCTCCCTTTTGCTGAGGCACCTGCTGACTCACTTCCTATCCCTTCGGCTTCTCCTGCCTCGACTCTGCCTTCTCCTGATGATTTACCCATTGCTATTCGGAAAGGTACTCGCTCTACTCGTAATCCTCATCCTATTTACAATTTTTTGAGTTATCATCGATTATCTTTACCCTATTCTGCTTTTGTTTCTGCTATATCCTCGGTTTCTCTTCCAAAGAGCACCCATGAAGCTCTTTCCCATCCAGGCTAGCGACAGGCAATGGTGGATGAAATGGATGCTCTGCACTCTAATGACACTTGGGATCTTGTTGTTTTACCCTCTGGTAAATCTACAGTTGGCTGTCGTTGGGTCTATGCAGTTAAGGTTGGTCCTGATGGTCAGGTTGATCGCCTTAAGGCCCGCTTAGTTGCTAAAGGCTATACTCAGGTTTATGGTTCTGATTATGGTGACACATTCTCCCCTGTTGCCAAGATTGCTTCTGTCCGCTTGCTTCTCTCCATGGCTGCTATGTGTTCTTGGCCTCTTTATCAGTTGGATATTAAAAATGCCTTCCTTCATGGTGATCTTGCCGAGGAAGTTTATATGGAGCAACCTCCTGGTTTTGTTGCTCAGGGAGAGTCTTGTTTAGTGTGCAGGTTACGCCGTTCTCTATATGGCTTGAAACAATCTCCTCGAGCATGGTTTGGCCGTTTTAGTTTTGTTGTTCAAGAGTTTGGCATGCTTCGCAGTACAACAAACCATTCAGTTTTCTATCATCATAACTCCTTGGGGCAGTGTATTTATCTGGTTGTTTATGTGGACGACATCGTCATTACAGGCAGTGATCAGGATGGTATTCAGAAAGTAAAGCAACATCTTTTTACCCACTTTCAGACCAAAGACTTGGGGAAACTCAAGTATTTCTTGGGAATTGAGATAGCTCAATCCAGTTCCGGTGTGGTCCTTTCCCAAAGGAAGTATGCTTTAGACATCCTGGAAGAAACTGGTATGTTAGACTGTAAACCGATAGACACACCTATGGATCCGAATGTCAAATTTGTATCAGGACAGGGGGAGCCTTTAGGAGACCCTGGGAGATATTGACGGCTCGTAAGTAAATTGAACTATCTCACCATTACTCGTCCAAACATTTCTTTTCCTGTGAGTGTTAGTCAATTCTTACAGTCACCATGTGATAGCCATTGGGATGCCGTAATCCGCATTCTTCGATATATCAAAAGTACACCAGGCCAAGGTGTGTTGTACGAGAACAGAGGTCATACTCAGGTTGTTGGTTACACAGATGCAGATTGGGCTGGCTCACCCACAGATAGACGTTCCACTTCAGGGTACTGTGTTTTTATTGGAGGTAATCTAATATCTTGGAAGAGTAAGAAACAAGATGTAGTGGCCAGATCTAGTGTTGAAGCTGAGTATCGAGCTATGGCTTTGGCAACATGTGAACTCATATGGTTGAGACATCTTCTTCGAGAGTTGAGATTTGGAAAGGATGAACAGATGAAACTCATCTGTGATAACCAGGCCGCATTACATATTGCATCCAATCCAGTCTTTCATGAAAGGACCAAACATATTGAAGTTGACTGTCACTTCATTAGAGAGAAGATCGCATCAGGATGTGTTGCTACAAGTTTTGTTAATTCAAATGATCAACTAGCAGACATCTTCACTAAATCTCTCAAAGGTCCTAGGATTAAATACATTTGTAACAAGCTTGGTGCATATGACGTATATGCTCCAGCTTGAGGGGGAGTGTTGAATATAATGAATTTATAGTGTACAATCTTTCCTTTTTTTTTTTTAATATAGGTCACATGTATGGTAGTTAGGACTCCTAGCACTATCAAAGGCCTCTCATTGGTTAAGTCTATGATTATGGGCTCTTAAATAAGGTGTAGACTACATGATATACATCATGTGCTCAAATCTTTCAAGTTTAAACTTTTAGGGTAATTGGTTCACCAACATTGTCTCAAAGCCTCATTTGGTGGGAGGTCATGTCTTCGAACCTCATGACATATTTATTTCCTTGATTTATTAAGCCCAAATGAGGCTACTTTATTTCCTCAGTTTATTAAGCTCATATGTAAGCCTGAAGTGTAAGCCTAATTGAGGCTCCACTTAAAGGAGGGTGTTAAGAGTGCATGATATACATTGTGGGCCTACTACAAACTTATGCTTTTGGGATAATTGGTTGTTCAACATAAAGGGCTGTAGAGGGCTCATTGAAGAAGGATTTTTGTTTATCTAAAAAGTGCTCTTCAGCCATCTTGAGTCCTTGAGATTTCCTGTATGAGCTTAAGCCGTCCTTGGGGCACTATCATCTTTCTCCATCTGCTCTCTTTTTAGCCCTTTTTGATCTCCTCTCAAACGTTTTATAACTCACCACTCCCATGGTTACTTAGGACCTATCATAATAATGCAATATATTTATTTTAGTTAAACTAACTTTGCTTCCTCAAGCATTTCTTGGTTTTGCTTGGGTGGGTTAGTAAATATTTGAACCCAGCCCGAATTCACCACCCGGACCTTAAACATTCCCAAGTTTCAGTACAAACTATTAAGTCATTGAACTGAACCTGTCCTATCTATGGATTTTCATGTTGACTAAACATAGTTCACAGCCTTAGGATGCATTAGTGGCTGGTATCCAATGGGTTTCTTGATGGCCCTTAAAAACATGCCATCTCATTTTCATGAAACCTTATATTGATGTGGGCAGTTTTTTCTCTTCATCCTCACTAGAATATTATTCCAATTCTGTTTTCTGCTTCTTTGTGCTCTTTGACATCTATATCTTCTGGGCTTGTTCTTTCAATACTGTATCATGCAGGCTCCATGGATGGTGCGCCGGATTGTTGGAAGCACCCCTCATTTCCTAGGAAAAGTAGTTGATTGCAATTATATCCGTGGTCCAAAGTACTTGGAGGTAAAGGCCCTTCTAAATTCTATAGTATATGATTTTACCTTCAGAAAAATTCTGAAATTCATTCAGGAATACTGTAGTTTAACGTCACTCAATTTTCTGTAGATTGATGTTGATTTTGGTTCTTCAACTGTTGTCGATGGAGCTTTGGGCTTTGTAAATGGTGCAATTCCTAACTTGGTTGTTGACCTGGCTTTCCTTGTACAGGTATGTTCTCTTTATTAATCCTGACCATCTTAACTGAGTGTTGATCAGGACTTCCTACATAAGTTGTTGATTATATTCAATGACATAAGCAAGGATTCACTTACAGGAGAGCTAATCATGTACTGACTGTCTAATTAGAGATGACAAAGTCTCAACCTGCCAAGTTGTTGCACAAGCCCTGGAACCTGCTTATATTATTTTAAACCGATAACTATATATATTTTATCTGATTCAAGAAACTTTTTAATTTGGATAACTTACAGGAATGTCAGTTTTTTTATAGTACTAAAATCATCACCATGTACCAACTTGGTGAGTTACAGAGAAACTTTTATCGGAAGGGACAGGGAGGCAAGAAAGACCCACTTGGTTAAATATGAGGTGGTCTGTTTGTTGAAAGTGGAGGGATGAGTAGAACATTGTTAGGAAATAACTTTGAAGATTTGAGGAAGAAAAGGTTAGTGGATGAAATTCGTGTTAAGGAAATTCGAGGGAAGGAGTTTTGGTGCTCACGAGAGGTAGGAGATTTGTTGGGATAGGGTTGTGGAAGGTGTGAGAAAGGGGTTTGTGTGGTTTTGCTCAGTTGTTGTTATGGCATGATGATGCATCAGGGAAGACACTGTTGAAAGAGTGATCTCCTAATCTGTTCAGAGTTACAGTTAAGTAGACAAGTGGAAAAATACTGGATTGTTAGGTTGGAGAGGAGTGGGAGAAACTGCAGTCCAAGGTTTATCAGGGTTCTTCCCAACTGGGAAATATTGAAGTGATCTGTAGTATGGTGGGGTGGAAAACTGGGGCTGAGGTGATGCAATTGAGTGGAATCTTACTGCAGATAAAAGCAGAATATCTGCTGAGTCACTTTTGTCAAAGGTAAGGATGAATTGGGGTACAGTTGATGCAATTGAGTGGAACCTGACTTTGAATAAAATAATTTTTTGGTAAATCACTTTTTGTGGCGATAGGGAATAGGCAATGTTGACTATCCAGGAGATTTGGGGTTTTTTGGCACATGCTACAGTGGGACTCTTCATGAGTACAGCAGTTTGGAAAATGATGTTTACCATGCCCGCTGGTGAGCAGGGGAAGAATCATTGCTAATCAGTGTTGTATGTTAAGAAGGATGGCGAGTGTATTCATCTCTTTCTCTGGCACAGAGGCTTGAGACTTGTGATCTGCAATCTTGATCCTTTATGGAAGTTTCAGGTGCTCCCCACAACTTATGAGCAAGGAGCAGTCCAATCGACACTATGAGTTTGTCGTGAGGATAGGAGGAAAGGTGGGAGACTTCACATTATAGTTGGTTTAGTGCTTATGGAAGGAGCATTGTGAAAGAACTTATAAAGGCATTGAAACTCTAGTCTAGAAGTTGTTGGAGATTATTCTTGGATGTTTATTTCTTGGAGAAAATACTTTTGATTTCCTTAGCTTTTGACATGAATATGGTGGAAGAAACCTTTTGGTGCTTTAATGTAGCTTGTGCTGCACATATATTTCTGGTTACCCAAAAATTTGGACAATCTTGAAACCCACTTGATTTCTTTCCAGCACTACATCTAATAATCTCCTTTTAAAAACCTATAACCCTCTCAAGCTTTGTGATGCCCTGGATCATTTGCTAATTGCTACCAGCCATAGGGAAGACCCCAAGGAAAATACTCAAAAATTTGGGCCACCAGGAGATTCTATTCTATCCCCAAAAAATTGCAGAATAAGGCAAGCACACTGGTCCTCTCTTTGGTGGATTATGGATTCTTCCAATACTTTAAAACAACACTATGCATAAAACCAGCACCTAACCCCCTCGACAAAATTCTTACGCCTTCTGATTTTTCAACCCATTCACTTTTCTTATAGATTCTTTGATAAGTAAAGATTGGGCTTTGGTTGGATATATTATTTGTTTTTTGTTTTTGAAATTAGAAACTTCTATATAAAAAGTAAAAACTCTTGTACAAAAATAATAGACTCACCATATGTCCTTAAAAATTACTTCAAAAACTTTTTAAATTTGAGATGGTAAAATTTTTTTAATTTTCTATTCTGAGAAACAAAAAACAAAAAGTGTATCCAAGCCAACACTTGGTGATTTAGTGAGCAAGTATAAGATCAGTTGATTTTTATGAGTGGATCAAGTCAGTTCTCTGAAGCATATTTCTTTTTTTTTTTTTCAGGGCTGGTTGTTTTGTTGTCACATTCGTATCACATTTTCACTGCCATGTCCAATGCTACGTATCCCCCTGACATGTTTAGCATCACACTAGAACATCATTACAATATGCACCCTGCATGTAAATTTTTGTGACCATATGTCACAATAAAATATTTTCCAGTCACCAGTTTAAGAACTATAAAATCTGAATTAAAGATCAGCTTACCTTATTTTATGAAGAACTAGTATACCTTCCATTAAGAAGCCACCTCTTTATAAATTCTCACTTTCCAGTATCAGCTTTAAAGGCAAACATTGTGTTGAAATAGTAGGAACAATGATAATAAGATGATTCTTCTGAGACTATGGTTTCTTGAAGCTTTGTTCATACCAGAGTTGTTATGCTAAGGTCCATCATGTGCCCAAGAAGTCAGTCTCTTATATGAAAATTTTTCTGATGTTGTCTTTGATTCTCAGGGAAACACGGAGGATGAGTTGCCGGAGAGGTTGATCGGCGCAGTCCGGGTTTCCCGTGTAGATTTTTCATCAGCTATAGTCCCAAAATTGGACCCATATGCATATACTTGAGTTGAAACATTGAATTTTATACAAAATCTTTTGTTTATTCATGTATGCACATATGCATATCAATATTGCTAGTTCGACTTATCAAAAGATTTGTTAGAATCTGCATGTAAAAGTAATAATCAATGTTTTTAGAATCGGATTGAATATTGAATCAGAAAAATTATCAGTTCACGGTTTATTGATTTAACCAGTAGTTGAACCACAGTCAAATCGATAACGTTATAAACATATAATTTATAGTTTATTAAAATTAAAAATATATTATTAAAATTTGTAATAATATTTATTTTTTATATTTGATATGTTAAATTAAATAATAAACATAAATAAAAGCGTATTAATATATTAAATTTTATTAAATAAAATATATATAATATTTAAATATAAGAATATATTTTAAATGAAAAGAAAATTATAATATTTAATTTAACTACATATCCAGCCATTTTTTATTTTAAAATTTCAAAAATCATTATATTAATTAATTTATATTATTTTCATATTTATCATAAATAATTATTATAAAAACATTAGAAGATATAAATATTTATATTTGTTTAAATGTTTTATATGATAAAAATTAATTAATATATGTATATTTACCATATTAATAATCAAATGGCTATGTAACTTATGCTTCTCTACCTGCTGTGTTAACCAGCATACCTTAGTAGCGGACAAATGAGCATGGGCGGCAGGAACTTGGGCCATCTTAGTAACAGGCAAGTGAGTTTAGAAAGAAGGAACTTGGACCAGAAGAATGGGGAGCAACAGGTTTTTGGTCAAAAGATGGTTGACCAATTTGTGTGAAACCAGATGGTCTAACCGTTCGATTATCCAACCTTTGTCCAATCCATTTCATCAGACTGGATTGACAGGAGAGGCGGGAGGACACTAGTGAACGAACGATTGACTATTGGTGACAAGGAAATGAAAGAAAAAGTGAATCAAAATAATTCTATTTTTAAATAAAAAATATTATTTTGAAGGACAAATAAATGAACCGACTCTAAACTCCAACGAGATTGTCCTCGATCCTAACGTTGTTGGTTACCTAGCGACTTCCAGTCGACTCCCACCCTCACACTCACTTTTTGAATGATATGCATTATGAAATGTCGGGAGAAAAAATTATGCTACGCGGTGCATTGTAACTTGTAAGAAAAGAAAGGATACGCTTCTTGCAAATGCCTCACCTCCTCTCTCTCACATCACACTTACCACTCAAATTCCCTCCTACCAGTAAACCTCGCATGCTTCTCCCCTAAGTCATCCTCCTCCTTTCCCTCTATAAAACCCACTACGTCTCAATCTCATTCCAAAAATCCAAATATACCACCTTTCCATCACTGCAACCATGTCTGCCCATATCATAGTGTTCCCCTTTTTTGGGCAAGGCCATCTCCTCCCTTGCATTGAGCTCTGCAAACACCTCGCCTCCCGCACCTTCAACACTACCCTCATCATCTCCTCCAATCTCTCCTCCTCCATCCCCTCCGATCTCCGCCGTATTCCTCTCATCCACATCTGTGAGATCTCATCCTCATTACCTCCTCCTCCACCATCGTCGCCGTCCCCGGATTCCGATCCCATGAGCCACCACCATCGCCACCACCAGCAGATGGGTACGGCCATCGAATCCCTCCTCTCTTCCAGATCCACATCCCCAGACTACGTCCCACCCCTCTGTGCCATAATCGACGTGATGATGAGCTGGACCAAAGGTATTTTTCATAAGTTTAACATCCCACTCGTTTCTTTCTTCACCTCCGGTGCCTGCTCCGCTGCCATGGAGTACGCCTCCTGGAAAGCCGGTGCCTTCAACATCAAGCCCGGCGAAGTCCTACCCCTTCCCGGCCTACCCGAAGACATGGCCTTGACTTACTCCGACCTTCAACGCGGCCCTCACGGTCCTCCTGGCGGCCCACCTGGACCCCCCGGTTCAGGAGGCCCACCTGGACCACCCGGTGCAAGAGGTCCACCACGGTCGGGTCCCAAGTTCGGGGGGCCACCCAAACCGGGGCACCAGCCACCGTGGGTCGACGAGACAGCGAGCTCGATTGCGCTTATGATCAACACGTGTGACGACCTGGAGCGTCCGTTCATCGAGTACGTGGCCCACCAAACCGGAATCCCGGTCTGGGGTGTGGGCCCGCTTTTGCCAGATCAGTACTGGAAGTCATCCGGTTCGCTCCTCCACGATCGGGACATCCGACCCAACAAGAAATCCAGCTGCACTGAGGAGGAGGTGATCCAGTGGCTAGACTCCAAGCCCCGTGGATCCGTCCTGTACGTGTCATTCGGAAGCGAGGTAGGTCCTACCATGGAGGGCTACGCCCAACTGGCGCTTGCATTAGAAGCCTCGAACCGGCCATTCATCTGGGTGATCCAACCCGGTTCAGGCCGGCCAGGTCCACCTCGACCACCGGGTTCAGACTCAAACGAAGACAGCGGATACTACCCACATGGATTGGAGGAGAAAGTAGGGAAAAGAGGTCTGATAATACGTGGGTGGGCACCACAGCTGTTGATACTGAGTCACCCATCGACAGGTGGCTTTCTATCACACTGTGGATGGAACTCCACTGTGGAGGCAATAGGGCGCGGAGTGCCCTTTTTGGGTTGGCCAATCCGTGGAGACCAGTACTACAATGCGATGCTAGTGGTTAAACATCTCAAAATTGGGTACATGGTGTTTGCTAAAGATGCTTCTGAAAATATCGTGAAAGAGGCCATAGTGGACGGAATAGACAAGGTGATGAGTGATAAAAACATGAAGAAAAGGGCGGAGATGATAAGTGGTAAGTTTGGGAATGGGTTTCCGGCGACTTCGGCTGCTGCTTTGGATGCTTTTAGGGATTTTATCAACCAAAGGGCTCCATAAGCACTTATAATTAATGTGTCATCCATCCATACACTTTTTTTTTTTTTTTTTTTAATGTATTTACATATCATGTATCATGGAGGCCTAACATATTTACATCACAATTTTATAAGCTTTAGTGCCAACTTTTGCACTCTGATGATATTACTAAAAGGAGGAACGGTATAATTTTAAACACCTAATAATAATAATAATAATAATTTATCTCTTAATTTTTTATTTTGGGTCTTTGGTAAAACTTAATAATTATTATTTAATGACTTAAGTTGATTTCAAGTTAAATGATACTTAAATTATTAAATTAAAATTTATTATTTAATTTTTATTTTAAGTATTAAAATTATTTAATAAAATTAACTTAAAATTTATTTTAAATTATCAAATTGATATATTAATTTTTCATAAATTATAATTAGGGCAAATAAGATCGAAATAATAATAAAAGTTGTAAAGTAGTAAAGAAGATTGTGAAAATAAGTAGGAATGCATTGAACTCAACTCACGTACCACTTTAATGGGTGAATATCCGAACCCTTGGAACATACTACAACCCCATGTGGCAAAGTGCTAAGAGCTGACATCAATATGTCAAACCTTCTTGTTGATGTGAGCTTTGGGGAAAGATTAGTATGTTATCCCTAAAATAACTTTTATCCATTAAGCCACAATCCTTCCATTTAACATCGTCAAAATCACTAAGGCCAACTTTTGTCCTTGCTTGACAAGTAAGGCTTGCAATTAAGTTCCCTTCTACCTTTACACTCAAGGGCCAATCTCTGTTCAGCTCAAGGAAACCTTTGCATGCATTTTGTTACCTTTTGAAAAGTATAAGATAAAAAGGTAAAATGAAAATATAAACTTAAAAATAAATTAATTGTTTTCACTTATTATTTTAAGTTATTTTTTATCTTAAATTATACCATTAAATTATTTTATCAAACATATTTAATTTATTTAATAATTTAAATTATGTTATTAAATCACTTTAAGTTATTAAATTGGTTTACAAGCATAAGATAACTTAATGGTTAACCTTCAAATAATTCATGACAATAGCCTGCAACCGCTTATGAAACAAAGAGTCCATGCTTGAAGAGGCTAAATTCTATTTTTATTTCCAAGTGGGACCCACTAAAATAAAAGTATAGGCGAAATCTTATCATTAAGATAAATTATTAAAGATTAATTAAAATTCAACAAAAAGATTCAATACAAATTTATATGCGCAAAAAAAATGAAATGTCATAAAAAATAATCATTGAAAATTTTAGATATACTGTCGGTTACAAATATTATTAAAAGTAACATGTAATTATCAAAATGGATATGACAATTTTAAATTTAAACAATTTCTTTATTTCACTATATAAACCAAGCTTTAATTAAATAAATTACTATCTTTTTAAAACCCAATTCATAGTAGTTTCCTTTCTATTTTTTTAAAATATAATATTTATATTTTTATACTTTAACTAAATTCAAGTAAGCATGATAATAATAATTTTTTTTAATTTATATTTTTACGATAAACATATATAAAGGGAAATTATAAATATATTCACCTAAACTCTTTTCACATCCACCCTATTAGCACTCTCACTTAAAAACTTAAAAACTTTTAAATACATCCACCCTACAATTTTAAAAAACCCAAAATACCTTTCCTATTACTCTCTCTAAACCCTCTTCTTCTTCCTTTATCCCTCAACCACAAACCCTAGCTACAAATCATCTTGTTTGAAGTTTATTTAATATCAAAAGACTATTGTAACTATGGTCATAGCTAACTTTTGATAAAAAAAATAAAAATAAAAAACTTGTTAAAATGGTTGAAAAACAATTAGGAAGGATGTATGTGTAATTTAAAAGTGAGAAATCATGAATAACTAATGTAAATGAAGGATAAAAAAAAAAACAAAAAAAATTCGACCTTGTGATATCCGATCTTAGAAGGTCTAATATAATTGAGATATCCAATCCTTTAATTTCAAATATCTCAACTATGTTTGGTCCTTGAGTGTTAGACATACCAACACAATGGGTTCCATTCTTTTTTTTGGTTGAATGGTACCTTGAGGGATTTCATCAAGGGGCATTTATAAACTCCCTAAAATAAAAGATAATGAAAAAAATCATAAAAGAAAAAAGATTACTACACAACATAATAAAGCATAATAGACAAATAAATCATGATGAACTTTGAAAAATGGCCTTTCACCTTATTCAAAATTGATTTCAAAATCCATTAGATTACTTGGAATCATTTTTCATTTACTTTTACCAAACAGTAGCCAAAAGTAAATTACAAATGAACCCTCAATATGGAGTGACATTTAACAAAGACACCAACACAAAGAAAAACAACTTAAGAGGATTAGAAAGTTTATATAATACAAAGGGAGTTTGAAAAAGCATTCTACGATGGAATTCTACAAAGCCAGACTAAGAAGCAGCTTACGATGTAATGTATTCAACTTGGATTTTACTGTGAGGTTGGTGAGGGCATAAAAATTAAACACCCACCTGCTCATGAGCCACAGCTTGTTTGACGTCCATTCTCATCAGGTTATTGATCCATGTATGCTGATTATGTCAGAAAATTCATCTATAGAACTCAGCTTCTCCAGGATCAACCTCTCTTGCTTGGCATCTATGTTATAATTTAGTTAAGATTTCACACGCTATGTCATTGAAATAAAATTAAAGTAGGCCATGTATATGAAACATCATATCTCCATTAACAGAACATTCAAATGAAATGTAGTGAAGATGTAATAATGCTCAAAAAATGTGGAAAGAAAACAAATTTTTGAATTTCTTACTGGGCTCAATGTGGAATTAGATCAAGTGCGAATCCAAGTTCTAGGGAAAAAGAAACTTCCATCCATGAATGAAGTCATCTCCATCATTTGTGCTGAAAAAAGTTGGAAAGGTGTGATGCTCAAACAATCTTCTATTGATGGTTTTGCCATGGTTGCTGAAAGCCAAACAAATTCAACCCAAATCTTGTTGGAAAAACAGGGCATTCTACTGGGTTAAAGAATCTCAACCGTAAACAACTTTGGTGTACCTATTGTAAGAAGCCCCAACACACCAAAGATAAGTGTTGGAAACTTCATGGAAAACCTTAGAACCTGAATCGGAATGGGGGAAATAAAGCATGACAGCAACACAGTAAAGCAAATATGGCAAATTGTGAAGGAGGCCCTCAAGAAAAACCTAGTTCCAACAGAGAAGAAGAATTTGGAGAACTAAACAAGGCTGAGATAATTTTTGGGCACTCTTAGTAAACAGTCGGCTATGTGTTCTTTGCCACAGACAGGTAAGTCTTCCATTTCTCATACTCTTAAGGGCCTCAATTTTGTCTTTCATTGACTGTTGGGTCATTGAATAAAGATCCACAGACCACATGACCCCCTCTTCTCACTATTTCTCTTCATATAGTCCTTACCTTAGAAACCAAAAGATTTCTATTGATGATGGTTCCTTTACCACGGTTGTTGGTCAAGGAAAAATTATTCTCATCCAGTCCATTGTTTTACAAGATGTGTTACATTCACCTAAACTTCTAGTTAGCCTTGTGTCAATCAATAATTAACCAAAGATCTAAAATGTTGTATAACCTTTTTCCAAAATTATTGTGTTTCAGGACTGAGCTATTAAGTGCCTAAGATCAATCCTGGAATTGTCAATATAGATTTTAGGCTATTAAGTGCCTTATGTTGATTCTAGAAAAAAAAGATACTAAGCGCTCATTAGGGCTTAGGGTTTTGAGAGTTGTAAGGTAGCAATCTCCTGACACAATAATGAAAGTTCCTTGCCCTGCTCATCCATTGTTGCAGGCTATAGCAGAACCACACAATCATTCTATGCTTATATGATAGTTGTTTCTCCTTTCTTATCAATCTTTATGCTGTTTTTGCCAGCCTCAGGTCCAAGAAGAATTTGCCCTTGTCACCACCCAGTTCTTTGCAGCATTGTCCATACATAAAGTGATAAGTGAGTTATCAAGAAAGGTATTGCCTATCGTTATCAACAACATTTGTTGCTATCTCTGGTTTGACTAATATCTGGTGGTTTTCAGATCAAACCCATCTAATTTGTGGGTTACATAATGGTAATGGATTCTTTACTTGTTTCTTGATTAGAAGGTTAAAGAAGTCTCCATCATTATAGTACTAAAGAGGACTCAGTGAACACCACATAATCAAAATTATACAAAACCAGACAAAATGGACAAACTAACAGAAGTCTTCTGCACCAGGTCTCCCCACAGTGGAGGAACCCATCATGGCAGCCCCTCATCATATACAAAATCAACCTTCATTGAAACTTATTTGCTTTTGTGGCCATACAGTTTCTGTCAGTTCCTGCTTCCCCCCAGTATTTTATGATTCTATATTCTGCCACACATGATGACAAAGTCTCAGTGGTACATGTGTACCTATCGGTCCACCATTCGTATGCCACTTGTCACAATATAAGAGGACTAATGTAATCCTTGTTTGAATGCTGCCACGTGCCCCATGAATCAGTACTTATTAATGAGATACATGTCATCTGGAGTTTACTCCATTAATAAATACTAAGAACATTAAGCTACCAACTTTCTTAAAAGCTTAAAGCATTACAATATGGGCTCATAATGTGTACTAAATTAGCATGCTCCCTCACATACAGCTAAGTACCCATACGGGGAGAAACAAATTAGTTGTTGTGGAGTCCAAGCAAATAGATGAGGAAAAAAACATGAGGAGAGATTCAAATTGGAGACCTCTCATTAACCATAATTCCAATACCAAGGTAATCCAAAGCTAGAGGAGCATCAAATCAAGTATCCAAGCATTTGTCCATATAAACTACAATGATAGATGGTAAAATAGCACCCAGTGTTCATCTCCTCCTAAAACTATGTTTATGGATGTCGATGCCACTATAGGTCTTTTATTGTTTGTTTGTTGTTCTTTCATGGTTATTCTCAGTGTGCAAATTGATTCCTTTGGTACTATATCATTGTACTACACTGTCAAAGGATGTTAGGCTTTACGGAATTAGGAACACAAAGGGAGAAGATAAAACAGAAGTAAATGGAATCCTAGAATTTGCTTTCTTCAATAATATCTTATACATGGATATAACATATAGCACATAACCATAACATCACTAGTCAAGGAACATGGTAGAAATAAGCTCACTGCTGACAAATGCAGTGCCCTTAAAAATTCCAAAACTGAAAGCTAATCCATTGGAACATCAGATGAGATGAGCACTGCTGACAAGTGAGACAGGAGCACAAAGCAAAGGCAAATTCCAAAAGAACTAGCATAAGGACCCATCAAGAGAATCATACATTAATAAAATTGATATGGTGATATATGATACAACTATGGAAATATCTTCACCAAAGAATACTTGTGATCATAATCTTCCAAACCACAACAAAACATGCCACTATATTAAGTTATACCATTAATAATACATGCCTATATTTAGTCCGACATAGTATTGATATGAGCGCAAGTGGGCAAAGACATAATTCCAGATTATAGTGCAGTCCGTACAGATATGCTAGCAAGCCTCTCAAAGTAGTGTTAAGGAGATGTGTTTATACAAAGACCAAACATGCCAAGCTAGCTTTTAGTTATGCTACAGTGCAAACACTTATAAAAGATTTTACCTCCTAAGTAAGGGAAGCGGCCAGATATTGGCTAGATTTTCATCATGCTTGCCTTTATCTGGTGAGAAAATAAAGGCTATGCTTAATTAAAAAAAACACCCAAAAGGGAGGGTGAATTGGGTTTTTCAAAAACTTTTCAAACACAACAAATTCAAGCACAATATAAACAAAAGTAAGGAGATAAGGTTAGAGAATTCAAACTCGGGTTTTATAGTGGTTCGGCACTTCCTTGCCTACGTCCACTCTCCTCAATCTCCTAACCGAGTGAGGGTTCCACTAACTTAAAGCTTCAATCAAACTTTCAATCTTCTTACACTTGGATTCCGGCTCCAATGGGCTCTTACACAATCTCTTCAAGATTCAAACCTCTTGAAGGCTTTAACACTCAGCTTTTACAAGAATGAATCCCTCAACCTAGCTTAAGGATAGCTCAAATAAAGACAAAGCTAGGATGACACATAAGAGTGCACTAGAGGATATGCAAGTGATGATTTAATGCACTAAGAAAGAAATGAGAGCTTTTTGGTCAAGAATAGGTAGGTAGACAATTTATTGCAAGTGTTCTCATTGTCATAAATGAAGTAGGGCTCTCAATTTATAGGTTTCTAAGCTCGGGAGTCAAAAACAACAAAAGGTAACCTCGACCAGTCAAGCTAGGGGTCGACCGAATCACTAGGATTTGGAGCATTTAATGCTTAACAGGTTACCGTTGCCTCGACCGGTCATCGACTGGACTACAACTAGACCTCAACCGGATAAGGATAAACCTCGACTGGGAAGAGGAAGCTATTGGGAGAGAGAGAAGATTTTGTGCCTACCTCGATCGGACCTCGACCGAACAAAGGCAATCGGTCGACTGGTTCTCCAACCGATTGAGCCAGTTAGTCATAGCCTCGACCGGTTGAGTTTTTTGGCCCCGAAAACCTATCTTTTTCAATTTATTTCTTTTCTAACACTTAGGCAAGGTCTTTAGGTGAATTAATATGCCAATTTTAAGTCATTTTGCCTAAGGTATATTTTATAAAACTCGGGTTTTAAAGAAAATTGAAGTTTTAAAGGTTAAACCGAGTTTTCTAAGTTGCATGAAACGGTATGAAAGTCCTAAGTGCACTCATGCATTCATCTTACATTTGTTTCCTATGATCACAAGTCTTCCAAAAGTCTCAATCTTGTATCCATTTGGTCCTTTTATGAAATTTCGAGTTTATGCCTGAGATTCTTCACCATTAAACCAATTAGTCACTGAACCATGGTTTGTTATCATCAAAACCTGATTAGGAGAACCCTTGGGCTAACAATCTCCCCCTTTTTTATGATGACAAACCTTGGTTGTCTAGGAGACAAAGAAATCTCCCCCTCAAACCAAACATGGATTAATCAATTCAAAATTAGGAGTTTTAAAGCGAGAAAACAATGTAAATCAAAAAAGTATTATATCATATATATAGAAAAGGCAAAAATACATGAAGCATAAGCATATAGGCATGATATGACAGTGATATGCATGTAGGTCTCCTAGAGCCTATCCTAAGTATATATATCTCCCCCTTTGGCAACATAAAAAAGAAACAAAGGGGGTCCCAGACAAAATCAAGGCTGAGGGGGTGGAGGTGGAAACACGGAACGGAGGTAAGCCATCATCTCCTCGTGTTGATTCTCCTGGCGACTCTCAAGACGCTCAATCCTCTGTAACAGATGCTCAAACTGAGAGGTGAAGCCGGTCTGATACTGATCGATGCGATCCTCCATAGAATAAAAGTGAGTATCACTGACTACGGCTGGCTCCTCCATACGAGTCCCAAGTGAGCTGATCTGTGCTGATAAATCCATCTAGGGCCCATGATCAGGAGCATGAGGTGCCGAATGAGGTGGTGACTCGGTGTGAAGAGGCTCGGTGAATGATGGCTGAGAGGATGGTCCCGCTGTGTACGCTGGCTCAGACATCATTGGCTCAGAAAACGGTACCTCAAACTGAACATCCTCAGTCTGGAACCGAGGAATGTCAAGCTCGAGCTCTCTCTGCTCAAATCCTCTTTGAGGGTTTAGCCCACCCTCCATCTCTCTGATCTCAGCCTTCTCCTCAACCACGGGATGCATCTTTCCCTGAGCTGGTGCACGCTCTGCTCGCCGAATCCAAGAACCATCAGGGGCCTTCTCAAACTTCATGCACCCTAGGGACTGCTCGTCATACGTGTCATAGATACCGGGGGCCTCAAAATCTCTCTCTACACTCAGGTCGACCCCGACATCCTTGAACACACAAGTGAGAAAGCGGCTGTAGGGGAGTACTCGGGTGGTGCTCTCACAGCAGGATATCATATGCATCATCATTAGATATCCCACGTGTATCTGCCTACCGGTCAGAATCGAGTCCACAATGAATGCCTTAAGGTAGGAGACCTCGTCTTGATGTCCGCCTCATGGCAATAAGATGGAGTCGATCATGTGATGAAGAACTCAGCTGGTCATGATCAGGCTGTGTGCTGATGGTTTGCCCATCCCGTGGGTATCTGCAAGACTGCACAGCCTCTGAATAGCCTCTCCAGGCTTGAACCCCGGGACAGTAGGCCATGCCTTGGACTCATATACTTTGAGTATAACTGAAGGGATGTCAAGAATGCGGTAAATGCTCTCTGGGCTCAACTCAATCTCAACCCCTCGAACAGTGGACATGATCAATTTTCCGAGTCCATAGGTCACCCGGGAATAAAAGGCACACACTAGAGTAGGGAAGATCAGCTCGAAAATCGTCACAACTGACAGCCATCCCATCCGAGTGAAGAGTCCCTCAAACCCGAAGCATTGAAGTTGGGAGAAATTGATGCTTTTCCCTGGTACGACTTTCTTTGGGGCGAATTTCTACTTGTACCTTTGATACTCTTCAATGAAACTGAAGAGGGTCGTGTCGTACCTCGCTTTTCGGCGAGCCTCTGTCTGCTCAAGCTAAGATGGCTCAGCAAGACGCTTGCCCTAAGCCTTAGAAGCACCTGTCTCTATCCTAGGTGCCATCCGAAGAACAGAAATGGAAGAAATGAAGTCGAATGAGATAACTAACCCAACCAAGAGCGAAAGAATCCCAACTAGAAGCCTTGGGTGTGCGGAAATGTAGCTGAAACTGGTTGAGGCGTGCGGTTAGAGAAGAAACAGTCCCAAAACGCAAACCCTAGGTAAGAAAATCCGAAGCCCTAACCTTAAAATCGTCCCAAAATCCACTCCAAATCCTGAAATTAGTCCAAAAACTAGCCCAAAATGGTTTCTGGAAGCTGGAACGTGAAGAGTCTTCAAGGAATAGATGAGAAGAGTGGAGAAAATGAAGTGCAGGGGGCTCTTTAAATTCTCAACCCCGACGAACCGGTTGACCAGTTCCCCCAACCAGTTGACTGCTTGGTCAACGGTCAAAGGTTAATGGTCAACGCTCCGAATTTTATTTTTTTTGCTTTTTCTTGTCTCGTGATCCTCCCCCTGCCCTTTTTAGTTGAAATCCCTAATTTTTTATGTCCAATGCCAAGGGAAATTTGATTTTTGGTCAAAAATTGACCTTTTTTCCTAAGAGTATTTCTATATGATGCGTATGATATGAAATTCATGCAATCATAGGGTATATTCAACAAGAGTTCATTAAGCAATCATTTGATCATAAGAAAATCACCCCTAGTTGTCTTCTAATATCAACAAATTGCTCTTCACTTAGAGGTTTTGTAAAAATATCGGCAAGTTGATCTTTTGTGCTTACAAATTCAAGTGTAATGTCACCTTTTTGTGCATAATCTTTAAGAAAATGGTGTCTAATCTCTATATGCTTAGTCCTAAAGTGTTGCACGGGATTTTTTGAAATGTTTATGGCGCTAGTGTTATCACAATTAATAGGAACATGCTCAAAGGACAAATTAAAATCACTAAGTGTTTGTTTCATCCAAAGAATTTGTGCACAACACAAACCGACCGCTATGTATTCGGCTTTCGTCGTTGACAAAGCTACCAAATTTTGTTTCTTACTATGTGATTCATGCCCAGCTGGTGTGCCATGTTGATTCTTTTTCAATCAATTGGTGTGCTTTGATTTCAATCCTCAAATGGGAGTAATTAACAAAATTTATAAACGTAATTCACCATATACTAGGGTAGCATAGCTAGCATAGCATAGTGGCTCTAGGATCGTCCACAGATATGGGTTTTCACAATACAATTGATATTAGTTCAAGAGCTGAAATGGTGCTTTTCTTTTTCTAAGTTAGCTTTAAAAGAAAACATAAGTTTGAATGAAAAAAGGTTGGTTTTAAACTAACCAAAAATATAGTAACTGAAAGTAATTACAAAGAAAAGTGTTTCTTGGAGTTTTAAGTCACTAGGTTCAGGTTACTTATACAAAAAGGGAGATTTCGGATCTTTTCCTTGCATTGGGGATTTAACATATAGTTATTTCCCGAACCGGTGTGTTACAGTTGCTTCCCGTTAATGGTTTCAAACACTAAATCCTTGTCACTGAATCTTCTTGCAATGGTTCATACCTCTCACCTAGTATTAGCCATTCAAGGTGTTCTTTAACCTTGGATCACCCTTCAAAAGCAAACAAGAGATAACAATTAGACCTCCATGGAGCAGGCAATAAGAATCTATGGAATCCGAAAGCTTACCAAGTATTGGCTATTGAAGGTGATCCTAAGTTAACTAAAAATATAAAACCATTAACGGGTCACACTTTCTCTTCATTAAAAACTGAAACAAGGAAACTTTCACTTTTGCATTCGGAACCTTACCTAGCTTCCTTCACCCAAGAAACAAAAAGCCTAGCCACTCATCCTCTGAGAAAACATCTCAGAGTTTGATTTGCTAGAAATAAAAATAAAAGAGAAAAAAAATGAGAAGATAAGGCAGAGCAAAGCTCTGTGTATTACTTCTTAAAAAACTATGCAAGGTGTTCTCTGGAAAAACTCCCGAGAGATTATTCAAAAGATATTACAAAAGATCTTATGTAGGGAGACTATTCACCCCTCCTGATTACTTCCTAACTAAGGAATCACATGATTGGTGGATTACAAGGAGAAAATAGGGATTTATATAAAAATATCTGAAGATAAACATCAAACAGAGTTGATGCGCAAATATCTCAAATTATAGGTGGATTTCGCAACTTGAAATTGGCCATTTCGCAAGTTAAATTTGTGATTTCACAAGTTGCGAAATTTTCCTGCAACTGATGAGCTCTCTGTCCTACAATGACTTCCTTCCTCTTTCCATTTCGCAAGTTGCAAAAATTTTGCAAGTCTCTTCCATAACTTGCGAAATTGCTGGATAGTTGATTTTCTTCTGTGTTTTTCTTCCTTGCAAATTTGAATGACTTTGGCAAAGGGTTACGAAGCTCCAAAGATTAGATTCTTCATGAAATTGAGCTTCAACTTGCTTTTCCATGAACTATACAAAGCTCTCCCTCATTCTTGGCTTGTTTTAGTGATAAAAAAGCTATCAAAAACACCAAAACTTTCCAAAATTTGATTAGAAACATTTGCAAGGGTCCTTAATGTACCAATTGAGTTAAAAGGTAATAACTACTATTCAAAAGAGTTTAAAAGAGTTAATTACAAGTTATAAAATAGCACTTAGTGAGTAGTAATTACTATGCCATGAAACAAGTGAGTGTCCTAGGAAATGACAAGTGTCACTAGTGCTTTTCCTTTCAACCCTACAACCGGCAAAATCGGCATCCGAGAATCCAATTAATTCAAAGTTATCACTCTTGGGATACCATAAGCCTATGTCCATTGTCCCTTTCAAGTATCTAAGGATTCGTTTTACAACACTTAAGTGAGATTCTTTAGGACAAGATTGAAATCTAGCACATAAGCATACACTATACATGATGTCGGGTCTACTAGCGGTTAAATATAGCAAAGAACCTATCATGCCTCTATACATAGTAGAGTCAATGGATTTACCTTTCTCATCCTTATCAAGCTTGATAGATGAGCTCATTGGATTCTTCATTGGTTTGGCTTCTTCCATGTTGAACCTTTTGAGTAGATCTTTTATATATTTTGCTTGATTGATGAAGGTTCCTTCCTTTAGTTGCTTGATTTGAAGTCCAAGAAAGAAGTCAAGTTCTCCCATCATGCTCATTTCAAACTCACTATGCATACACTTAGAGAATTCTTCACAGAGAGAGACATTGGTAGCTCTAAAAATAATATCATCAACATATATTTGAACTAGGAGCATATCTTTTTCTTTGGTCTTTATGAAAATAGTTGTGTCAATTTTTCCTATTTTAAACTCTTTTTCAAAAGAAATTTACTCAATCTTTCATACCATGCTCTAGGTGCTTGTTTCAAACCATAAAGTGCCTTTTTAAGTTTAAAAACATAGTTTGGAAAGTTAAAATTTTGAAAACCGGGTGGTTGTTCAACATATACTTCTTCATTTATAAAGCCATTCAAGAAAGCACTTTTCACATCCATTTGATATAAAATAAAGTCTTTAAAGCATGCAAAGGCAAGTAACATTCTAATTGCTTCCAATCTAGCTACGGGGGTAAAAGTTTCTTCATAATCTATCCCTTCTTCTTGATTATACCCTTGGGCTACCAATCTTGCTTTATTTCTAACAATTATGCCATTTTCATCCATTTTATTTCTAAAGACCCATCTAGTTTCAATAACACTTTGATTTTGAGGTCTTAGTACTAATTCCCATACTTCACTTCTTTCAAATTGATTTAATTCTTCTTGCATAGCAATCATTCAATTTTCATCAACTATAGCATATTTTATGTTTTTAGGCTCAATTTGAGAAATGAAAGCAAGATTATTGCAAATATTTCTAAGAGATGATCTAGTTCTTACCCCACTTGATGGATTACCAATGATTTGATCTTGTGGGTGGTTGATGACAAACTTCCAATCTTTTGGAAGGTCTTGGCTTGATTCACCTTGCACTTGTTGAGAAGGGGGTAGTGCCAAAGGTGATTCTTCTTTCTTGGGATCCTCTCCAATTTCTTTTAGTTGCCTTTTGTCTTCAATTTGCAATTTTCCCATGGAGGTCTCAATTCCTAAATCATCATCAAAACTTTCTTTTTTCTTGAAGAGAATTGTTAGTTTCATAAAAAATGACATGGATGGATTCTTCTACAACCATGGTTCTTTTGTTGAAGACTCTAAAAGCTTTACTTGAAGTTGAGCAACCAAGAAAAATTCCAACATCGGATTTTGCATCAAATTTTCCAAGATTATCTTTGGTATTTAATATAAAACATTTGCACCCAAAGACTTTGAAATAGTTAATGTTGGGTTTCTTGTTTTTCCAAAGCTTATAGGGAGTTTTCTTAAGAATGGGCCTCAATAATATTCTATTTAAAACATAACAAGAAGTGTTAACCGCTTCGGCCCAAAAATATGTTGGTAAATTGTTTTCATTTAGCATGGTTCTAGCCATTTCTTGAAGAATTCTATTTTTCCTCTCAACTACCCCATTTTGTTGAGGAGTTCTAGGGGCTGAAAAATTGTGGTTAATACCGTGCTCATTGCAATATTCTTCAAAGTCAATATTTTTAAATTCTCTCCCATGATCACTTCTAATGCAAGTGATTATAAAACCTTTTTCATTTTGAACCTTGTTACAAAATTTTGAAAACTCATAAAAAGCTTCATTCTTTTGACTTAAAAACAAGACCCATGTGTATCTAGAGAAATCATCCACAATGACATAAGCATAAGATTTTTCTCCTAGACTTGGTGTCCTAGAAGGACCAAATAAATCCATATGTAACAATTCAAGAGGTCTAGATGTTGAAATGAAATTTTTGTTTTTAAAAGAGTTTTTGATTTGCTTTCCCATTTGACAAGCTTTACAAACTTTGTCTTTTTGAAAATTTATTTTGGGAGGGTCTCTAACAAGTTCATCTTTGTTGAGTTGGGAAATGAGGTCCATGTTAGCATGTCCCAACCTCCTATGCCACAACCAACTTTGATCATGCATGCTTGAAAAACATTTATCATAGCCATCATATTTTGAAATATTTATAGCATATACATTATCACATTTATGGCCTATGAAGATGGTTTTATCATTTTGAATATCCTTGATGATACAATGAGATGCTTCAAAAATTACTTTAAAACCTTTGTCACAAAGTTGACTAATGCTCAAAAGATTATGTTTTAAACCATCTACTAATAAAACACTTTCAATAAGAGAGGATCTGCCATTACCTATGTTACCTTGACAAATGATTCTTCCTTTTGCATTGTCACCAAAGGTAACATATCCTCTCTTTCTCTTTGTAAGGAAAGCGAACTTGGATTCATCCCCGGTCATGTGTTTTGAGCATCCACCATCCAAGAACCACTTATCCTCCTTCGAACCCTACAAAATAAAATTCAAGTTAATTTAGGTACCCATATCTTTTTGGGTCCTTGAGGGTTAGTGACTTTGGATTTTTCAATCCAAACCTTTTTAACCTTAGCATTTGAATTCTTTTGAGAACCATTTCTTAAGGGACATGTACTACTAATGTGCCCTCCTCTTCCACAAAAGTTGCAAATAGTGGAAGGACATTCACTTGAGGATTCTTTTATAAAATAGTTTTTAAAATACTTTTAGTTCTTTGAAGATTTGAAACCTAGACCTTGTTTGTCAAAAACACATTTTTGGCTAGCTAAGATCATTTCAAAGGATTTTTTTCCACAAGAGAAAATTGAAAGAGAGGAGGTCAACCATTCATTTTTCTTTTTCAAAATCTCATTTTCATTTCTCAAAATCTCATTTTCTTTTTCAAGATGAGTTTTAGAGATTTCAACAATTGAAAATCTTTCTTTCACTTCCTCAAGTTTCTTTTCAAGTTCTTGAATTTTCTTTTTAAGAGAATTGTTTTTCAAATTAAGTTTTTCAAAATCTTCATATAATTCTTCAAAAATATCATGCATATCTTCATCACTAAAGTTAGAGTTTACCTCATCAAGATCATCTATTGTCATGAAGCACATGTTTGCCACTTCATTCTCCTTTTCTTCCTCGGAGGATTCTTCACTTTCACTTCAAGTGGCCATCATTGCCTTCTTCATTCTTCTCTTGGCTTCACTTTTTTAGAGAGGACAATCATATTTAATGTGTCCCAGTTTTTTGTTTTTGAAGCATATTAAATCTCTTTTCTCTTCTCATTTCTTTTTGCCACCATGTGATGAGGATTCCCTTCTTGAAGGATCTCTTCTAGAGTTAAACTTTTTCCCTCTAAACCTTTCACCTCTCATGTACTTGTTAAGCTTTCTTGTGATGAGAGCTAAATCATCATCTCCTTCACTTGGTTTTTCTTCTTCAACGTCTTCTTCTTCCTTGGTTGTAGCTTTGAGGGCTATGCTCTTCTTCTTTTTATCTTCACTCTCTTGTAGCTTCTTTGTCAAATTAATCTCATATGTCATTAATGACCCTATGAGTTCTTTCATAGGTAGCTTGGTTAAGTCTTTAGCTTCTTGAATAGCGGTGACCTTTGTATGCCACTTTGATGGGAGAGACTTTAATATCTTCATCACCTTTTTGGATTCCTTGATGGTTTTTCCCAATGCTTCAAGGCCATTGACAATTTCGGTGAACCTAGTGATCATCTTAATAATAGATTCAGTTTCTTTCATTGAAAACAATTCATAGTTATGAACAAGTAAATTAATTTTTGACTCTTTCACTTAATTAGCTCCTTCATGAGTTATTTCAAGTAACCTCCAAATTTCTTTAGCCGATTTGCATTGGCATATTCTATTATATTCATTTCTATCCATAGCACATTGCAAAGTAAAAAAGACTTTAGCATTTAATTGAAATTTTTTTCTATCAAGCTCATTCCATTCTTGCTTAGGTTTTGGAACCAAAACTCCATCCACTAATTTAGTGAGAAAAGTTGGGCCATCTTCAATGACATCCTATACATCTAAATCAGTTGATTGTAAGTACCAAGTCATTCTAGTTTTCCAATAGGGATAGTCAGTTCCCGTAAAGAATGGAGCTCTATGTTTTGAAAAAATTTCAGTTTGAGATGAGCTTGATGGAATAGCCATTTTCCTCTTAGACGATTAAGTCTTAAATAAGAGGTTTAGCTCTGATACCAATTGAGAAAATAAAGGCTATGCTTCATTAAAGAAAACACCCAAAAGAGGGGGTGAATTGGGTTTTTCAAAAACTTTTCAAACACAACAAATTCAAACATAATATAAACAAAACTAAGGAAATAAGGTTAGAGAATTCAAACTCGAGTTTTATAGTGGTTCGGCACTTCCTTGCCTACGTCCACTCTTCTCAATCTCCTAATCGAGTGAGGGTTCCACTAACTTGAAGCTTCAATCAAACTTTCAATCTTCTTACACTTGGATTCAGGCTCCAATGGGCTCTTACACAATCTCTTCAAGATTCAAACCTCTTGAAGGCTTTAACACTCAGCTTTTACAAGAATGAATCCCTTAACCTAGCTTAAGGATATCTCAAATACAAGACAAAGCTAGGATGATACACAAGAGTGCACTAGAGGATATGGAAGTGATGATTTAATGCACTAAGAAAGAAATGAGAGCTTTTTGGTCAAGAAGAGGTAGGTAGACAATTGATTGCAAGTGTTCTCATTGTCATAAATGAAGTGGGGCTCTCAATTTATAGGTTTCTAAGCTCGGGAGTCAAAAACAGCAAAAGGTAACCTCGACTGGTTGAGTTAGGGGTCGACCGGATCACTATCCGTTGGAACATTTAATGCTTGACAGGTTACCGTTGCCTCGACCGATCGTCGATTGTACCACGACCGGACCTCGACCGAACAAGGATGAACCTCGACCAGGAAGAGGAAGCTACTAGGAGAGAGAAAAGATTTTGTGCCTCCCTCGACTGAACCTCAACCGGACAAGGGTAACTAGTCGACCAGTTCCCCAACTGGTTGAGCCGGTTGGCCATAACCTCGACCGGTTGAGCCTTTTGGCCTCGAAAACCTATCTTTTTCAATTTCTTTCTTTTCTAACACTTAGGCAAGGTCTTTAGGTGAATTAATATGCCAATTTTAAGTCATTTGGCCTAAGGTATATTTGATGAAACTCGGGTTTTAAAGAAAATCGAAGTTTTAAAGGTTAAACCAAGTTTTCTAAGTTGCATGAAACGGTATGAAAGTCCTAAGTGCACTCATGCATTCATCTTACATTCATTTCCTATGATCACAAGTCTTCCAAAAGTCTCGATCTTGTATCCATTTGGTCATTTGATGAAATTTCGAGTTTATGCTTGAGATTCTTAACCATTAAACCAATTAGTCACTTAACCATGGTTTGTTATCATCAAAACCCGATTAGGGGAACCCTTGGGCTAAAAAAAGGGTTACTGTCATTCTTCCCAACCACATCTTGCCTCTCATTTCCAATCTACTCCTATAACTAAGATCACTCTATAAGCATCCATTTCTTAGGCTTTTGGTGTTTAATGACTCTTTCCCATCTTTCCCTCTCAATTTCCTATTACATAAAATTTTAATTTAATTCATTGTGGTCTTTTATAATTTTATTGCTAAAAAGGGAAATAAATGTGCAAATTTGGAGTTTGTTCAATTTAATAGTTTAGGACACAAAAAGGCCAAATTTAGCATAGTGATACAAACGATGATCACTAGGGTATTACATTTATTGTGACCTTAGGCCAAATAAACCTATCTTATGTTACTATTAACATGTCAAGCTTGGATTCTTTAGCTTTGGTGAATTTGAATTTTGATTGTCTTCCTTCGAATTTGGATAAATAGGAAGCAAAAGTGTTTGCAGAGATGACCTCAAAGAACATAGAATTCATATAAAAGAAGCTAGTGCTCTAGATTTTCCATATTATTTCAGGCACTTTCATTATTGTCATACTCTCGATTTACCAATTCACAAAAATAAATAAATAAATAAAATAATGCCACACAATGTGTGATTACTAATGATTTTTTTTTTTAACTTTTTCTTTTGAGCATTTATCATGCTTATTTTGAGGGTGTGATTGCTTAGGAAATTGTGTGATTGCCAAAATGCCTTTATATGATTTGTAATGACCCGTACTCAATTGTGTAGATATTGTCCACTTTGGGCCCAAAGGACTCTTATGGCTTTAAAATGTGTGTACAAGGTTAAGAGAAACTCATACTTATAGGGTCAAGAACTCTCTCCTCTATCTGAAGTGGGACATCATAAACACCCCCTATACGAACACAACTTCCTCGTTGTGTTTCATGGGATTACGAGGCCAAACAGACAAACACCCCTTATTGGTCCAAACAGACAAACACTCCTCACAGGGCTAAACAACCTCCACACCAGGATCGAGGGTTAGCTTTAATACCATTTGCAATGACCCGCACACAACCATGTAGATATTGTCCGCTCTGGGCCCAAAGGGGGTCTCATTGCTTTAAAATGTGTCTACTTGATTAAGAGGAATCCATACATATATAACCTCAATAACTTTCTTTCTTATCCAATGTGGCTACTTATATGGCTATAAAATTAGCAACTTGGCACTACTGAGAGTTATGTAACTCATAACAATGGAAACGATTATGTGTACCCTAGAATATTATGTGATAGAGAATCTAAACTTTTTATGATCGGTTGATAATAAAGAAGAGTGCTCAACTTTATGGAAGAAGCAGAGGAACAAGGTATATGAAATGTGAGGGTAGTACTTGCACATGTACAGTGTGACTATCCCTTCAAGGTGTTGCACAATTTTGGCACTTAGAAGGAGTAGAGATAGTGCTCCCTCTCTGATTAATATCCGTGCCAAAAGCATCTTATATAAGTGCCACAGTATAAGTAGTACCATATGAGTACTGTATATGAGTAACATATACTATGTCTTTTGTTGTCATTGGTCATTGTAAGACATCAACTGCTTTGACTATCCCTTACTATAAAATACCATGTGCATTCAAATGCCCCTTAGTTGTTGACATGCCCAGAACCCAACATTTGATAGGAAGCCCTTTTAACTTGTCAATTTGAACGAAAGTTAGTGGTTGACATGAAGCCTTTAACTTCCAGCATGTCTATTGTACAATGTATGAGAGGAAAACCTTCAACTTTTGAAGTGTTTCATAGTGTAGTGTGTGATAGGTAGACCTTTAATTATCAGCATTCTCCAATTTCGTGATATGAGAATATGTCAACCACTTTTAACATCTTATAGAAAGTAGCCATGCTTTTAAGACCATTCGAGGCGGTTCCATTATGGGTTTGTTGACCTATGAGACTTGTGAAATATCTCCAGGGGTGCAAAGATAGGCATGATCAAAGTTAGAGGAAGGTACATGGAACCAAGTGGCTAAGAAAAGCGGCACAAGGTTTTAGTGATGGAACCTTGATAAGGGTAACCGGGGGACTGGACATCCTATGTAGTTGCCCTAAGGACCACTTTGATTGTTTTGAATGAGTTCAAACCAGACATGATCCTTTTATCTATCTTCTCATGCATGTATTGCTATCCTTTGGAATTGTCAATTCCATGCTGTCTGTTGTGATAAAATCTTAGGTCCAGGGCTTAGCCAAGAAGGAGATAGAATAGGGAAATACTAAAGAGGAGAGAACATGAAACTTCTATTTTTTATTTTTTTGGCTGGTGATGCTTGTGATATGTGATGGTATGATCAAGTCTTGTCCAGGAACATTTTTTTTTTTCTGACAAATTCTTTATATTTTAACCTTTCTTATACTACACATACTTTATCGGTGTGTATTTGAGACTTTGCATGGACATAAAGTAGGAGAAAAATTTTCAGGTTACTAAAGCTTATGGATTCATAGTCATGGGGGAGCTAGAAATTTAATTCAGAGGCACCCATTTGAGAATATACGAATAGAAGAATGAAAGAATTAATAATAATACAAAAGGTTGATAATGCTTATACTCAATAATTTATCATTAATGGGATTTCATGATTTATCTATTTATCTTCATTCAGGTATCTAATTAATTTTAAATATATATTAATTTTTTTTGAAATCTTATATAAAAAATTTTAAAAATATAAATTATTTCTTTCATTAAAAAAGAGATAAATAGCATCCACATTAAGTTAATATATAATTGCTTTGGGAACTATTCTTATTTTAATTTTTTTTTTCCTTTTTTGTAATCTTTTTTCAAATATTGGAATAGAAAGCATTAATTTGAGATTCATCTAAGTATTATAATGAATTATATTAATCACATAGCATATGTCCCAGCTTAGTGGTAGAGCATTTTATTTGGATACACAATCAAACCCTAGTTTGTGTCAATTTTTTTCAGCTTATCCTAGCTTAGTGCATTTTTGCTTCCAGGTGGCATAGGAAAGGATGAAAAACTTCTAGCATTTATTGGGCTAGTGCTAGATGAATTGAAGGTTCCTGTGCAAATTGACTAGTAAAATGTTTAAATGTGTTAATTGTATATATCTTTACTTACCATAACTAAGTTGTTTCCTTTCTTGTAGGCTGATTCTTAGGGATATTACCTTCCTAACTTAGGACTCTCAATTGTATATATATGTGTATTATTCCTCTAATCAATATAGAGTAATTTCTCCAAATACCTTTGTTGATTTACATGGTATAAGAGCTTTTCGGCTCAAATTCTGGATTTGTTCTCTGTTCTTCTTGGGTCACGGAATAAAAGTGACCTGGTAGTGTCACTGCCTTCGGAGGGGGAAGGTGGTGTCAGGATCGGCCAATACCCAAAGTTTGGCGACCGGAAACTGAACGCGTGAAGCTCACGCGCCCTGAGAAGCAGGACGCGTCAACTCACGCGGCGGCGCGTGGAAGAGCATGGCAGCTTCTTTTGACCTCCAACTAGTTCCATTGGCATCACCTAAGATATTTTGGCCAGTGTGTGGTGCGGCCTTGTCTTGTTCTTCTTGTGGGTAACGGTAACGGAGTCACCGGGCACAAGCTCCTTCACCGACAAATTGGGAATGCGTTGATTATTGCGGATCACAACAGCCTGGTCAGATTGAATCTCCTTAAGGGCCTCCAACGCCTTCTCCGCATTGTTCTCTTGCCAAACCCCAACAATAGCATTCACAATTAGTATCAAGAAAATCACCAAAGGCTCGACAAACACCCTAATCTCTGTCTCACCTCCCTCCTCGCCATCGTACCAAGCGAGCACGAACGAAATCACCGCGGCCACGAGTAGAATCCGAACCAAAGTATCCTGAAACTGCTCCAGAATCAAACTCCAAATCGACAGCCCCTCGTGAACGTCGCACCCTATTTCTTGCCCTTCGGCCCAAAAGCTGTGCTGCGACTCTCTCTCTATCCCTCTGCCGTGCGGTAATCTCGTTCTTGGATTGTGAGATTCCGTTGTTTAGGATTTCAAGTGTTTCTGTTATTATTTTTGTTTGGTCTACAAGAGGTACTTGGTCTCTTTCTTTCTTTTTGCTGTGGTGAATTGGAGATTGAATTTTATTGTCATGGAAGAGAAGAAGAATTTTGTTGTTGATATAGTACCTGTTGTGTAAAAAATAACTGAACACAAATTAAATGGGTATAATTATATTAAATAGAGCAAGACGATCAAATTTTATCTGAGAAGTGTTGCTAAAGATGACCACTTGACTGAGGAACCTCCTAATGATAACACTAGAAAATTTTGGATGCAAGATGATGCAAAGTTATTTCTGTAGATTAAAAACTCCATTAATAGTGATATTGTTGGTCTGCTAAGTCATTGTGAATTTGTTAAAGAGCTAATGGATTATCTAGATTTCCTTTACTCTGGAAAAGGAAATGTATCTCGAATGTATGATGTATGGAATGCCTTCAATTGTCCTGAGAAGGGAGCTAAATCCCTCACTGCATACTTTATGGACTTCAAGAAGGTATATGAGGAATTGAATGCACTTATGCCTTTCAGTCCAGATGTTAGAATACAATAGGCTCAAAGGGAACAGATAGTTGTTATGAGTTTCTTGTTTGGTCTCCCATATGAGTTTGAGACTGCAAAATCTTAGATTCTTTCTGGTTCTGATATTGGTTCCCTTCAGGAAGTGTTCAGTAGAGTTCTATGAACTGAGAATGTCCCGTCTTCTCAGCACACCAATGTTCTTACTGCAAAAGGAGGAAATGCAGAGAGTGCAAGGAGGGTGAATAACAGGGGCAGAAACAGGGCATTTGAAAATCGTGGCAATGATTCAAATACCATTGTGTGTTTTTACTACCATGAGGCTGGCTATACCCAGAAAAACTGCAAGAAATTGCAGAATCGGAATCAGAGAAATCAAATTGCCAATGCTGCTACATCTGATACTGCTACATCTTCAGACTCCTCAGACAAGATCATCACAATGACAACAGAAGAATTTGCTAAATATTCACAGTATCAGGAAGCACTGAAAGCATCTACTCTTGTTAGTGCTCTGGCAAAGTCAGGTAAAACATGTCTTGTCTCCTCCTCAAACAAATGGATAATTAATTCAGGTGCCACAGATCATATGACAGGTAATCATAAAACTTTCTCTACCTTCAGAACACATTTTGCTCCCCCTGTTACTGTTGTTGATGGTTCTACCTATGAGATTAAAGGGTCTGGGACTGTGAAACCAACATCTTCTATTACTTTATCTTTTGTGTTAAACTTACCAAATTTGGCCTTTAACTTAATCTCTGTCAGTAAACTTACCAGAAATCTAAATTGTAGTGTCTCATTTTTCCCTGATCATTGTGTGTTTCAGGATCTTACGATGAAACAAACATTTGGTAAAGGACATGTATCTGATGGACTCTATATTCTTGATGAGTGGGTACCTCAACCAGTTGCGTGTGTCAGTACTGCCTCTCCTGTTGAAGCTCATTGTCGGTTAGGACATCCTTCTCTACCAGTGTTGAAGAAATTATTTCCTCAATTTGATAATTTACTCTCATTAGATTGTGAGTCGTGTCATTTTGCGAAGCATCATCGTAGTTCTTTAGGCCCAGGTTTAATAAACGGGTTACGTCCTTGTTTGAGTTAGTACATTCTGATGTTTGGGGTCCTTGTCCTGTTACTTCTAAAACTGGGTTTTGATATTTTGTTAGCTTTGTGGATGATTTTTCTCGAATGACTTGGATTTATTTTATGAAGAATCGTTCAGAAGTATTTTCACATTTTTGTGCATTCTCTGCTGAGATTAAAACCCAATATGATGTGTCTGTGAAAATATTAAGAAGTGATAATGGAAAAGAATGTGTCTAACTCATTTCAGAACTACATGAGTCACAGTGAGATTTTTCATCAAACATCTTGTGTTGATATTCCTTCTCAAAATGGGGTTGCTGAAAGAAAAAACAGGCATTTACTTGAGACGGCTCGTGCACTCATGTTTCAGATGAAGGTTCCGAAACAATTTTGGGCTGATGCAGTTTCCACAACTTGTTTTCTGATCAACCGTATGTCCACTGTAGTGCTTAAAGGTGATATTCCGTACAAAGTAATACATCCACAGAAATCACTCTTTCCAATTGAACCAAGAATTTTTTGCTATACATGCTATGTTAGAGATACAAGGCCTTCTGTTACTAAACTTGATCCTAAGGCGTTAAAGTGTGTTTTCTTGGGGTACTCAAGACTGCAAAAGAGCTATAGATGTTTCTCGACTGATCTCAATAAGTATCTAGTATCAACAGATGTTGTGTTTTCAAAAGACACATTTTTTTTCTCTTCACCCACAAGTTCCGCAAGTAAGGAGAAGAATGAAGAATGGCTTGTGTATCAAGTGGTTAATTCCAAACCAACTGGTGGGCAATCAAGTATGGTTGATTCTGATACATCTCTTGCTCATTTGGGTACTGTTGTTGATGTTCCTACTGCTACATTCAAACCACCAATTATAGAGGTGTACTCTCGGCACCTAGTGACAACAGATACATGTCCTGCACTAGCTCCTTCGCCATCTAATCCTTCTAGTGATCTCAACCTTCCCATTAGCCTTCGAAAAGGTAAACGACAATGCAAATTTGCCTATTCCATTGCTAACTTTGTGTCTTATAATCACCTATCATCTTCCTCGAGTGTTTTTGTAGCCTTTATAGATTCTATTTCAGTACCTAAAACTGTTACAGAGGCCCTGAATCATCTTGGTTGGAAGAATGCAATGCTTGAAGAAATTTGTGCATTGGAGGACAATCATACATGGAAACTTGTGGATTTGCCTCAAGAAAAGAAAGTTGTTGGCTGCAAGTGGGTCTTTGCGGTCAAAGTTAATCCTGATGGCTCTGTGGCCAGACTGAAAGCCAGGCTTGTAACTAGAGGATATGCTCAGACATATGGAGTAGACTATTCTAATCTTTCTCTCCAATTGCCAAACTAAATTCCGTTCGACTATTTATTTCTATTGCTACTTCCCAACAGTGGATGATACATCACTTAGACATCAAGAATGCTTTTCTTCATGGTGATCTAGAAGAAGAAGTCTATATGGAGCAACCTCCTGGGTTTGTTGCTCAGGGGAAGTATAGGAAGGTTTGTTGTTTGAAAAAAGCTTTCTATGGATTGAAGCAGAGTCCCTATGCTTGGTTTGGAAAATTCAATAAGGAGATTCAAGCATTTGTCATGAACAAGAGCAAGAAAGATCATTCCGTTTTCTACAAGAAATCAATTGCTGGTATCATACTTCTTGTGGTTTATGTCGATGATATAGTTATTACAGGAAATGATCATGCAGGAATCTCTGATCTTAAGGCATTCATGCATTCCAAGTTTCATACAAAGAACTTGGGTGAACTGAAGTATTTCTTGGGAATAAAAGTATTAAGGAGCAAGAAATTGATGTTCTTATCACAGAGGAAGTATGTGCTTGATTTGCTTGAAGAGACTGGTAAGATAGAAGCAAAGCCATGTACTACCCCAATGGTTCCTAATGTACAACCTATGCCAGATGATGGAGATCCCTTCTACAACCTTGAGAAGTATCGGAAAGTGCTTGGGAAGCTGAATTATCTCACCGTGACACGACCAGATATTGCATATGCAGTAAGTGTTGTTAGTCAGTTCACATCTGCGCCTACAGTAAAGCATTGGGCAGCTTTAGAGCATATTTTGTGCTATTTGAAGAAGGCTCCTGGTCTAGGCATACTATATAGTAGTCAATGACACACTCGCATTGAGTGTTTTTCTAATGCGGATTAGGCAGGTTCTAAGTTTGATAGAAGATCCACTACATGTTACTGTGTGTTCTTTGGTGGAAATCTAGTGGCCTGGAAAAGTAAGAAGCAAAGTGTTGTATCCCGTTCGAGTGCAGAATCTGAGTATAGGGCCATGGCACAGGCTACTTGTGAAATCATATGGATACATCAACTCTTATGTGAAGTGGGAATGAAGTGCACAATGCCAGCAAAGCTTTGGTGTGACAATCAAGCTGCTCTTCATATTGCTGCGAACCCAGTCTATCATGAAAGAACCAAACACATTGAGGTCGATTGTCACTTCATTCGTGAAAAGATTGAGGAAAATCTAGTTTCTATTGGCTATGTGAAGACTGGAGAGCAACTAGGGGATATTTTCACAAAAGCTCTAAATAGAACTCAAGTTGAGTACTTTTGTAACAAGCTGGGCATGATCAACATCTATGCTCCAGCTTGAGGGGGAGTGTTAGCTGTATATATCTGTACTTACCATAACTAAGTTGTTTCCTTTCTTGTAGGCTGATTCTTAGGGATATTACCTTCCTAACTTGGGACTCTCAATTGTATATATATGTGTATTATTCCTCTAATCAATATAGAGTAATTTCTCTAAATACCTTGTTGATTTACAAAATGCTTTAGAATTGTGTGAAGAAGTATTATAGGTGTTTTTAATCACTACAATCCAGTTTATATGACCATTGGACGTTTTATGGATTAAGTTCTGCCGACTCAAGCATGTTAAACTTTAATATTAGTTTTCCTTCTAAATTCCACACCATCTATATGAGTCACTTGTACATGGACCTAGTAAGCTCTGCTACCATTTATTACTCATTTTGGTGTTAAAATTTTATTTTCCTTGTAGTAGCCTTCTGGGCGGTCTTAGGGCTGATAACCTCCTATTTATTCTTGTATTTTGGAGTTCTGGTATGTCAATAGCTACACCTTCTCAATATCACTATTGGATTTATTGTTTTTATCAATTCCTTCCTTCCAAACAGAATGATTCCTTCCTTCATGCCCTATTCTTTGTGCCTGCAAGTTAAGCAAATTGCTATGTTGTTGTTGCTTATCCTAAAGGCCCTTGATCGGTAACAAAGCATGATATAGAAACTACCTTTGAAACTTGGTCCAAATTATGACTAAAAAGAAAATGTGTAGGAAGAGGAAGAAGAAACTGATTTTTTTTCCCTTTCGCTGCCACCCCACTCCCCCTCCCCCTCCCCCTCCCCTTCTTTTTTTCCTTTTTTTTTTAAAGATAGCCAAGAGTAAGATGAAACTGATATTGGAACACAATATTCTTTCAATCAATTAAATAATAAAATCTATAAGCACATTTATTTTGTAGGATCTCAGTGAATGAGTTCAGGTTTTAATCCTACTGATCACAATGCTAAGTTGCAAGGTTCTTTTCTTTTTCTTCTTTAATATTTTGTTGTATTAACATGTTAAGCACAAAGAAGGATGAGAAATTCTTCATTACATAATCCTCTGTACAAAGTTTGATCAAGAAGGTGTATTTTTGTATACCGGTTCAACAAGTCAAATCTAGCTATAATTCATGAGGTATAAAATCTCCTACAAAAGAAAACATAAGTCTAGCTCCATGTTTTGCTAACTTATTTGCTGCATGATTGCCTAAGCGAAGAACCTGAGGGGTACATCTTAACTCTGAAGAAATATCAATAATTTGGCATAACCACCCACGAAACTTTCAGAATCCTCTTCTTTACCGTAATACAACAATAGTAGAATCACCTTTTGAAAGGCCTAGATTTTTTGCCTTAATGGTTAAATCTCGACCTGCATGTTTAAAGGTACTCTTAACACTTTGCAAAAGTGATCCCTAAGTAACCTTTTTGTTCCAAACTACCTTGGGTTGCCCAAAGAACATCTATCAAAATGAAACAGAGCAAAACCCATTGATGGTAGTGATTGAAAAAGTGTCTCCTTAGTCAACCTTGTGGTTCTGCAAACTAGGTTCCAATCTAGTAGAATAAAGCTTAAAAAACCTTTATTGGTGGAAGCCCACAAGAAAGAAGAGAAGTAAAATAAGTTCTTAATTGTTTCTCAAGACCTCTACCTATCCTTAAAAATTCTTGCACTCCTTTCCTGCCAAGTAGTCCAAATCAAAGTGAGGTTAGCAACGCGCCAAAGATTCCTGCCTCAAGGAAGTCCTCCAAAACCTCTGAAGAATATAATCAACATTGCCTCCACCTATTCAGGTGGAGCCCAATCAATTCCTACAAGTTGAAACATTCTGCATCATAATGTCAATGCTACAAGGCAATGTAATAGAAAAATGATCTAAAGACTCCCTGCTCATACACACCTTTCCAAGCTAAGTGCTTTGTATGGTCTTCTCCATTGGAGCAAGTCATTAGTATTGGCCTTCTTATTTGCCACAAGTCATGCAAAGGTGAAGACTTTTGGTGAGACTTTGAATTTCCAAATGAAATTTGCAGGAATAAAAGAGACTACATTGATAAAAATAGAGATAACCTTAAAGAGGGAACTAACTGAGAACTATCCTAAAGATGTCAAAGACCAAACTTTCCAATTAGAAAAAGTGGGTGACAAATAGACATAGGCAAAAGAAAACATTAGACGAGCTAGTTCCTCAATTTCTTGCGAATTTCTTATTTTCCACTACTTTTAGCCCAAGATATTTTGACCAGATGGATTTCTTGGTTATCCACTAAATAGAACCTACGAATTTAATCCTAGTGCTTCGTATGAGAATTATGTTATAGGGGAAGGTCTTGTAAAGTATTTTGGTTGCACTTTTTATTGTAAAGTAGAATCCTTGAAAAGAAATTCTTATTAGCCTAAGTTCAGTTGTCCAAGCTTGTGCATGTTTGTTGTAAGCCTGAGCTATCATTTTCAATGTTTTAGCTGTGCATGTTTGTTGTAAGCCTGAGCTATCATTTCAATGTTTCAATTCATTACAATATAAAAATTTCCTGGAAAGGTTTACTAGTCCAATAGTCTTCTCATGTTTAATGGTGTAGCCTCACTTATATTGGGAATGTTCATTTTTAAGATTAGTTATTGTTGTGTGTATTTGAGTTCATAATATGGTAAGTGATAATCAGTTGCATCCATGGATAAATATTAATGCATCTGTAGTAATGATGACAATCAAGAACCTAGTTGTGGGGTTGTCTCTTTGATGAGGATGAATCTCCAAGATATACATCAAGAAAAAGAATTAGTATCAGTTGCAATTAAAGTAGGATTAATATTACTTGGACTTAAATTAGGATTTGCATTTGTTGGAGTTAAATTAGGAGTAGCTAATTAGGTTATTGGAGAATAAGAATTATAGTCATAATGGGTTATTAGAATCCTAGTAGACTTGGATTTCTTAGAGAAGCCTATAATTAAGGCTAATCGATGTAAATCAAAGTAATGGATTGATGATTAATAATACTATGTTTTCTAGCATACTTTGCAATTTTCATTGGTGAGACTCTATTGATTTTCTTCTAAATGAGATTGCTAGAAGGTCTTAATGAAACTTTAAGGTTTCTATCCCTTCTTATTTTCTTTCTCTATATTTTTTATTTTATCTTTCTCTACCATAAACTTTATTCCTTGCTCCTCTCCTTAAATCCTAAAAAAATAAAAAAAATCCTAGCCCACCTATTTGAGTGTAGGTAAGCATCCTAGGGTTGTCCTACATCACTCTTCCCCCCACCCCCCACCTTTTTTTTTCATCTGTGTTTGTGGTGGGGGTATCATTGAGGAATGTTTTCTTTCTACAGCCTAAGGAGAAGCTCTTCAAATCTGGATTATCTGTCCTGGATTTTCCTCTTAGGAAGCTAGGCTCATATTGGCCTAATCATAAAAATTTTTACTTGACCAAACTGAATAAGTTGGTTCTCCATTGAATCATACACAATTTGTTTAAAGGATCAGAGTCTCATCATCTGTTCATTTTCTTAGAATTTATACCACTTAATCTAATATAAATATACTGAAAAATATTTATTCTAAGCATTTTTTATTTCTTTGTGTGCTAGAATATAACTATGTTCTTGTTTATAAATGTCTGTGTAGGTTGCATCAGAGAAAGGACTTTTCTCTATTGTCATAAATCTGCAAGTAAGTTGCTCTTCTCCATAACATTATAGTTTTTAACTAGGTGCTTCTGCATGCAGGAAGAGGAGTAAAAGTTGTAATCTTACAGGTACCTGGTTCAACACACTACAGTATGATATTTTATTTTGTAACTAAGGAATTAGTAACTGGATCCCTGTTGCAACGATTTGTTGATGGTTATGATGAGTTCCGAAATAGCAGGCTGAAGCTCATCCCATCAGTTCCCAAGGTACTTTCTACATTTTCCAGTTTTTGAAGGATGCTCAAATAGAATGTCAGGACTGTTGCAGGCAGTCCTCACTCCTGCTTGCGGTGCTTAATAATTTGTGTCACAGAAGTCTGTCTATTGCCTGTGAAGCGATCACCCCTGTTGTGTCCACCTGTATGGCTCAATAATTTATATTTGGATGATCATGCTGATTACTTCTAAGCAGATCTTTTATGCCTCAGAAGTATAGAATTAAGCTAAGATGCCACACATATGCATTTGCACTTCTTTCATAATGTGGTTTGGGTGGATAATAAATGGGTTAGCAAGCATGTAAAGTCATGCTTGAAGTTGCAGTGGTAATCATATTAATTTACTTCTTTATTATTACTATTATTTTTGTTCAACTGGATCCATGCATACTTCAATAGATTAAATGCTTAATTGCTTCTACAAATTGCTTCCATAAATTACTTAAATGACTAACCGCAGGTTGTTAAGTCTAATTTACACTCTCCTTGTGGACCCATGCATATGTGCCATATGTTCTGATTTGATACATTGGATTCTCATTGAACTGCGCCAAGTGTCCTACATTACATCACCATATCCAAATTTTGCATTAGCATGTGACAATTTGCTTCATGTGCTAAGATGCAACGAGTGCTGATCCATTGGTTAGATGCTATTATTGATTACTTGAAATTGGTTCAAGGATCTTGATTTGGTTATAGGGTTGGATGCTCCTCGAGAGTAATGGACTATGCATGAATTATACCCATTCCAACTGAATTGAGAGAGGGGAGCACCACGTCCAAGGGGCATGTCACCATCTATGTTTGATGCACTATATGTGAGGTTGACCTGTTTCTGTGACAAACCTAGCCATGGCCCTTGATTCAATATACCCAGGAGATCTTTGATTGGTTGTGCATGTTCTTGTGGTTAGCATGGGCCTCCCAAGTCAATAACTATCAAAGACCTCTCATTGGTTAAGTCTATGAATATAGGCTCTTAAATAAGGTGTAGACTACATGATATACATCATGTGCTCAGATCTTAAAGCTTTAAATTTTTAGGATAATTAATTCACCAACATCCTATCAAAGCCTCATTTGGTGGGAGGTCATGTCTTCGAACCTCATGACATATTTATTTCCATGATTTATTAAGCCCAAATAAGGCTACTTTATTTCCTCAGTTTATTAAGCTCACACGTAAGCCCGAAGTGTAAGCCTAATGGAGGCTACACTTAAAGGAGGGTGTTAAGAGTGCATGAAATACGTTGTGGGCCTACTACAAACTTATACTTCTAGGATAATTGGTTGTTCAACATAGTGGGTTGTAGAGGGCTAGCTCATTGAAGAAGGATTTTTGTTTATCCAAAGAGTGCTCTTCAGCCATCTTGAGTCCTTGAGATTTCCTGTACGAGCTTAAGCCGTCCTTGGGGCACTATCATCTTTCTCCATCTGCTCTCTTTTTAGCCCTTTTCCTCTCAAACGTTTTATAACTCACCATTTCCATGGTTACTTAGGACCTATCATAATAATGCAATATGTTTATTTTAGTTATCTAACTTTGCTTCCTCAAGCATTTCTTGGTTTTGTTGGGTGGGTTAGTAAATATTTGAACCCAGCCCAAATTCGCCATCCGGACCTTAAACATTCCCAAGTTTCAGTACAAACTATTACGTCATTGAACTGAACCTGTCCTATCTATGGATTTTCATGTTGACTCAACATAGTTCACAGCCTTAGGATGCATTATCCAATGGGTTTCTTGATGGCCCTTAAAAACATGCCATCTCATTTTCATGAAACCTTATATTGATGTGGGCAGTTTTTTCTCTTCATACTCACTAGAATATTATTCCAATTCTGTTCTCTGCTTCTTTGTGCTCTTTGACATCTATATCTTCTGGGCTTGTTCTTTCAATACTGTATCATGCAGGCTCCATGGATGGTGCGCCGGATTGTTGGAAGCACCCCTCATTTCCTAGGAAAAGTAGTTGATTGCAATTATATCCGTGGTCCAAAGTACTTGGAGGTAAAGGCCCTTCTAAATTCTATAGAATATGATTTTACCTTCAGAAAAATTCTGAAATTCATTCAGGAATACTGTAGTTTAACATCACTCAATTTTCTGTAGATTGATGTTGATTTTGGTTCTTCCAACTGTTGTCGATGGAGCTTTGGGCTTTGTAAATGGTGCAATTCCTAACTTGGTTGTTGACCTGGCTTTCCTTGTACAGGTATGTTCTCTTTATTAATCCTGACCATCTTAACTGAGTGTTGATCAGGACTTCCTACATAAGTTGTTGATTATATTCAATGACATAAGCAAGGATTCACTTACAGGAGAGCTAATCATGTACTGACTGTCTAATTAGAGATGACAAAGTCTAAATCTGCCAAGTTGTTGCACAAGCCCTGGAACCTGCTTATATCATTTTAAACCAATAACTATATACATTTTATCTGATTCAAGAAACTTTTTAATTTGAATAACTTACAGGTATGTCAGTTTTTTTATAGTACTAAAATCATCATTATGTACCAACTTGGTGAGTTACAGAGAAACTTTTATGGGAAGGGATGGAGAGGCAAGAAAGACCCACTTGGTTAAATATGAGGTGGTCTGTTTGTTGAAAGTGGAGGGATGAGTAGAACATTGTTAGGAAATAGCTTTGAAGATTTGTGGAAGAAAAGGTTAGTGGATGAAATTAGTGTTAAGGAAATTTGAGGGAAGTAGTTTTGGTGTTCACGAGAGGTAGGGGATTTGTTGGGATAGGGTTGTGGAAGGTGTGAGAAAGGGGTTTGTGTGGTTTTGCTCAGTTGTTGTTATGGCATGATGATGCGTCAGGGAAGACACTGTTGAAAGAGTGATCTCCTAATCTGTTCAGAGTTACAGTTAAGTAGAGAAGTGGAAAAGTACTGGATTGTTAGGTTGGAGAGAAGAGTGGGAGAAACTTCAGTCCAAGCTTTATCAGGGTTCTTCACAACTGGGAAATATTGAAGTGATCTGTAGTATGGTGGGGTGGAAAACTGGGGCTGAGGTGATGCAATTGAGTGGAATCTTACTACAGATAAAAGTAGGATTTCTGCTGAATCACTTTTATCAAAGGTAAGGATGAATTGGGGCACAGTTGATGCAATTAAGTGGAACCTGACTTCAAATAAAATAATTTTTTGGTAAATCACTTTTTGTGGCGATAGGGAATAGGCAATGTTGACTATCCAGGAGATTTGGGGTTTTTTGGCACATGCGACAGTGGCACTCTTCATGAGTACAGCAGTTTGGAAAATGATGTTTACCATGCCCGCTGGTGAGCAGGGGAAGAATCATTGCTAATCAGTGTTGTATGTTAAGAAGGATGGCGAGTGTATTCATCTCTTTCTCTGGCACAGAGGCTTGAGACTTATGATCTGCAATCTTGATCCTTTTTGGAAGTTTCAGGTGCTCCCCACAACTTATGAGCAAGGAGCAGTCCAATCGACATTATGAGTTTGTAGTGAGGATAGGAGGAAAGGTGGAAGACTCCACATTATAGTTGGTTTAGTGCTTATGGAAGGAGCATTCTGAAAGGACTTGTAAAGGCATTGAAACTCCGGTCTAGAAGTTGTTGGAGATTATTCTTGGATGTTTATTTCTTGGAGAAAATACTTTTGATTTCCTTAGCTTTTTACATGAATATGGGTGGAAGAAACCTTTTGGTGCTTTAATGTAGCTTGTGCTGCACGTATATTTCAAGTTACCCAAAAATTTGGACACAATCTTGAAACCCACTCGACTTCTTTCCAGCACTACATCTAATAATCTCCTTTTAAAAACCTATAACCCTCTCAAGCTTTGTGATGCGCTGGAGCATTTGCTAATTGCTACCAGCCATAGGGAAGACCCCAAGGAAAATACTCAAAAGTTTGGGCCGCCGGGAGATTCTATTCTATCCCGAAAAAATTGTAGAAGAAGGAAAGCACAATGGTCCTCTCTTTGGTGGATTATGGATTCTTCTAATACTTTCAAACAACACTATGCATAAAATCGGCACCTAACCCCCCCACCCCCCGAAAAGATTCTTACGCCTTCTGATTTTTCAACCCATTCACTTTTCTTATAGATTCTTTGATAAGTAAAGATTGGGCTTTGGTTGGATATATTATTTGTTTTTTGTTTTTTAAATTAGAAACTTCCATATAAAAAGTAAAAACTCTCATACAAAAATTTGAGATGGTAAAATTTTTTAAATTTTTTATTCTGAGAAACAAAATACAAAAAGTGTATCCAAACCAACACTTAGTGAACAAGTATAAATATCAGTTGACTTTTATGAGTGGATCAAGTCAGTTCTCTGAAGCATATTTCTTTTTTTTTTTTTCAGGGTTGGTTGTTTTGTTGTCACATTCGTATCACATTTTCACTGCCATGTCCATCCATGTCCATGCTACGTATCCCACTGACATATTTAGTATCACACTAGAACATCATTACAATATGCACCCTGCATGTAAATTTTTGTGACCATATATCACAATAAAATATTTACCAGTCACCGGTTTAAGAACAATAAAATCTGAATTAAAGATCAGCTTACCTTATTTTATGAAGAACTAGTATACCTTCCATTAAGAAGCCATCTCTTTATAAATTTTCACTTTCCAGTATCAGCTTTAAAGGCAAAACATCGTGTTGAAATAGCAGGAACAATGATAATAAGATGATTCTTCTGAGACTATGGCTTCTTGAAGCTTTGTTCATACCAGAGTTGTTATGCTAAGGTTCATCATGTGCCCAAGAAGTCAGTCTCTTATATGAAAATTTTTCTGATGTTGTCTTTGATTCTCAGGGAAACACGGTGGATGAGTTGCCGGAGAGGTTGATTGGCGCAGTCCGGGTTTCCCGTGTAGATTTTTCATCAGCTATAGTCCCAAAATTGGACCCATATACATATGCTTGAGTTGAAACATTGAATTTTATACAAAATCTTTTGTTTGTTCAGGTATGCACACATATGTATATCAATATTGCTAGTTCGACTTTATCAAAAGATTTGTTAAAGTCTGCATGTAAAAGTAATAAACATTGTTTTTAGTATCGGATTGAATATTGAATCAGAAAAGTTATCAGTTCACCGTGTATTTGTTGAACCGATAGTTGAACCACAATCAAACGAATAACGTTATAAACATATAATTTATATTTTATTAAAATTAAAAATATATATTATTAAAATTTGTAATAATATTTTATTTTTTATATATGATATGTTAAATTAAATAATAAAAATAAATAAGTACGTATTAATATATATATATATATATATATATATATATATAATATTTAAATGTAAGAATATATTTTAGATAAAAAGAAAATTATAATATTTAATTTAATTACATATCCATGCATTTTTTTATTTTAAAAATTATTATATTAATTAATTTATATTATTTTCATATTTATCATAAATATATATTACCATATTATTAATCAAATGGCTATGTAACTTAGTGCTTCTCTATCTGTTGTGTTAACCAGCGTATCTTAGTAGCGGAGAAATGAGCATGGGAGGCAGGAGCTTGGGCCATCTTAGTAACAGGCAAATGAATTTAGAAAGAAGGAAGTTGGACCAGAAGAATGGGGAGCAACAAGTTTTTGGTCAAAAGATGGTTGACCAATTGGTGTGAAACCAGATGGTCTAACCGTTCGATTATCCAACCTTTGTGCAATCCATTTCATCGGACTGGATTGACAGGAGAGGCCATCCGTGGATGGTCGAGTGCATTTCATCACGCCGAATGGGAGAGGCCAGAGGACAATAGTGGTAATGCAATTTTTTCTGCATTAAATAAAATGGTGATGGGCGGTTAAATAAAAAATATTATTTTGGTCCAAAACTCGGCCATAGGCATGGCATGCGAAAACATTTTAACCGACTCCAAACTCCAAGGAGAATGTTCTCGATCCTAGCGACTTCTAGTCGACTCGGCATTGCACGACTCCCACCCTCACACTCACTTTTTAAAGGAGATGCGTCTTCCAAACGCCTCACCTCCTCTTTCTCACATCACACTTACCAGTCAAATTCCCTCCTACCAGTAAATCTCGCATGCCTCTCCCCTAAGTCATCCTCCTCCTTTCCCTCTATAAAACCCACTACGTCTCCATCTCATTCCAAAATCCAAATATATCACCTACCCATCACTGCAACCATGTCTGCCCATATCATAGTGTGCCCATGTTTTGGGCAAGGCCATCTTCTCCCTTGCATTGAGCTCTGCAAACACCTCGCCTCCCGCACCTTCAATACTACCCTCATCATCTCCTCCAATCTCTCCTCCTCCATCCCCTCCGATCTCCGCCGTATTCCTCTCATCCACATCTTTGAGATCTCATCCTCATTTCCTCCTCCTCCTCCGCCATCGTCGCCGTCCCCGGATTCCGATCCCATGAGCCACCACCATCGCCACCAGCAGCAGATGGGTACGGCCATCGAATCCCTCCTCTCTTCCAGATCCACATCCCCAGACTACGCCCCACCCCTCTGTGCCATAATCGATGTGATGATGAGCTGGAGCAAAGGTATTTTTCTTAAGTTTAACATCCCATTCGTTTCTTTCTTCACCTCTGGTGCCTGCTCCGCTGCCATGGAGTACGCCTCCTGGAAAGCCGGCGCCTTCAACATTAAGCCCGGCGAAGTCCTACCCCTTCCCGGCCTACCCGAAGACATGGCCTTGACTTACTCCGACATTCAACGCGGCCCTCACGGTCCTCCTGGCGGCCCACCTGGACCCCCCGGTTCAGGAGGCCCACCTGGACCACCCGGTGCAAGAGGACCACCGCGGTCGGGTCCCAAGTTCGGGGGGCCACCCAAACCGGGGCACCAGCCACCGTGGGTCGACGAGACAGCGAGCTCGATTGCGCTTATGATCAACACGTGTGACGACCTGGAGCGTCCGTTCATCGAGTACGTGGCCCACCAAACCGGAATCCCGGTCTGGGGTGTGGGCCCGCTTTTGCCAGATCAGTACTGGAAGTCATCCGGTTCGCTCCTCCACGATCGGGACATCCGACCCAACAAGAAATCCAGCTGCACTGAGGAGGAGGTGATCCAGTGGCTAGACTCCAAGCCCCGTGGATCCGTCCTGTACGTGTCATTCGGAAGCGAGGTAGGTCCTACCATGGAGGGCTACGCCCAACTGGCGCTTGCATTAGAAGCCTCGAACCGGCCATTCATCTGGGTGATCCAACCCGGTTCAGGCCGGCCTGGTCCACCTCCACCACCGGGTTCAGACTCAAACGAAGACAGCGGATACTACCCACATGGATTGGAGGAGAAAGTAGGGAAAAGAGGTCTGATAATACGTGGGTGGGCACCACAACTGTTGATACTGAGTCACCCATCGACGGGCGGATTTCTATCACACTGTGGATGGAACTCCACTGTGGAGGCAATAGGGCGTGGAGTGCCCTTTTTGGGTTGGCCAATCCGTGGAGACCAGTACTACAATGCGATGCTAGTGGTGAAACATCTCAAAATTGGGTACATGGTGTTTGCTAAAGATGCTTCTGAAAATATCGTAAAAGAGGCCATAGTGGACGGAATAGAGAAGGTGATGAGTGATAAAGACATGAAGAAAAGGGCGGAGATGATAAGGGGTAAGTTTGGGAATGGGTTTCCGGCGACTTCAGCTGCTGCTTTGGATGCTTTTAGGGATTTTATCAACCAAAGGGCTCCATAAGCACTTATCCATCCATACACTTTTTTTTTTTTTTTAATGTATTTAAATATCATGTATCATGGAGGCCTAACATATTAACATTACGATTTTATAAGCTTTAGTATCAATTTTTGCACTTTGATTATATTACTAAAAGGAGGCACAGTATAATAATAATAATAATAATAATTTATATTTTAGTTTTTTATTTGGGTGTTCAGTAAAATTTAATATTTATTATTTAATAACTTAAGGTAATTTCAAATTAAATTATATTTAAATTATTAAGTTAAAAGTTATTATTTAATCTTTATTTTAAGTACTAAGGTTATTTAATAAAATTAACTTAAAATTTATTTTAAATTATCAAATTAACATATTAATTTCTCATAAATTATAATTAAAGCAAATAAGATCGAAATAACATAAAGGTCGTGAAGTAGTAAAGAAAATCGTGAAGATAACTAGCAATGTTTTGAATCCAACTCACATACCACATCCCAACCCTTGGAACATACCGCATCCCCACGTGGCAAAGAGTTGACATCAATATGCCAAACCTTCTCGTTAATGTGAGCTCTTGGAGAAAAATTAGTCTATTATCCTTAGAATAACTTTTATCTGTTAAGCAATGACCCTTCCATTTAACATCATTAAAATCACTAAGGCCGACTTTTATCCATACTTGACGAGTGTGTCTTGTAATTAAGCTCCCTTCTACCTTTGCAGTTGAGGGCCAATCTCTGTTCAACTAGAGGAAACCTTTGAAGGCCTTTGTTACCTTTGAGAAAGTATAAGGTAAAAAAAAATAAAAAGAGGAAAAATGAAGATATAAACTTAAAATTAAATTAATTATTTTCACTTATTATTTAAATTTTTTTTATATCTTAAATCATACTATTAAATTATTTTATCATACATACTTAATTTATTTAATAACTTGAATTAAATTATTAAATCACTTTAAGTTATTAAATTGATTTATCAACAAAAGATAATTTAATGGTTATCCTTCAAATAATTTATGGCAATAGCATGCAACCATAGATGAAACAAAGAGTCCATGCTTGAAGGGACTAAATTCTATTTTTATTTCCAAGCAAGACCCACTAAAATAAAAGTCTTAACCCAAGGGTTCTCCTAATCAGGTTTTGATAATAACAAACCATAGTTAAGTTACTAATTGTTTTGAATTGTAAAAAATCTTACGTATTAATTTGGAAATTCATCAAAGGACCTAATGGATACAAGATCAAGATATTTGGAAGACCTTTAATCATAGGAAACAAATGTAAGATGAATGCATAGGTGCACTTAGGGTTTACATATCATTTCATGCATCTTTCAAAAACTCGGTTTATTCTTTAAAGTTTTATTTCCATCAAAACCCGAGTTTTATCAAATGAACCTTAGGCAAATTACTTCAAAATTGGCATATTAATTTACCTAAAGACCTTACCTAAGTGTTAGAAGAGAAAAGACCCGAAAAAGATAGGTTTTCGGGCAAAAAATGTTAAACCAGTCGAGGCACTAGGCCAATTGGCTCAACCAACCAAGGTACCAATCAACCGGTTCCCTCTATCCGGTTGAGGTTCAGTCGAGGAGTGCAAAAACACTCTCTCTCTTCCAGTAGTCTTTCCTTCCCAATCGAGGTATCCTCCTTCCCAGTCAACCTGCGATCGAGGTCCGGTTAAAATAACGATAACTGGCCAAAGCATTAAATGCTCCAACGGCAAGTGAACCGGTCAACCCTCAACTCGACCGATTGAGGCTGCTTTTTGTTTTTATTGGCTCCCGATGTTAGAAATCTATAAATAGAGAGCTCCACTTCATTTATGATATATAGAACACCTACATTTATTTGTCTACCCACTTTTTCTTGCCTTAAAAGCTCCCATTTCTTTCTTGGTGCATTAAATCTTCACTTGCATATCCTTTAATGAACCTTTGTGATTCATCCTAACTTTGATTTGTATTTGAGCTATTATTGAACTAAGTTGAGAGAAGTTTCATTCTTGTAAATTGAGTGTTAAAACCTTCAAGTGAGTTGAATTTTAAAGAGATTGTGTAAGAGCTCATTGGAACCAGAATCCAAGTGTAAAGGAGATTAGAAGCTTGGTTGAATCTTCAAGCTAGTGGAACCTTCACTCTGTTAAGAGCTTGAAGAGAGTGGACATAGGTAAGAAAGTGTCAAACCACTATAAAATCTGAGTTTGATCTCTCTAACTCTATCTCTTTTTATTTGCTTCTCTTGTACTTAAATTTGTTGTGTTTAAAAAGAATTTTTAAAAAACCCAATTCACTCCCTTCTTAGGTGTTTTTCTCATTTAAGATTAACTTTTATTTTCTCAAGGTATCAGAGCTAGGCTTCTTGTTTAAGACTCAATCGTCTAAGAGGAAATGACTATTCCATCAAGCTCATCTCACATTGAAAGTTTTGCAAAAAATAGAGCTCCATTTTTTTACGAGAACCGACTATCCCTATTGGAAAACAAAAATGATTTGGTTTTTACAATCAACCGATTTAGACGTTTGGGACATCATTGAAGATGGCCCAACTTTTCCTTCAAAACTAGTTGATGGAGTCATGGTTCCAAAACCTAAGCAAGAATGGAAAGGGCTTGATAGAAGAAATTTTCAATTAAATGCTAAGGCTGTTTACAATTTGCAATGCTCTATGAATATAAATGAATATAATAGAATATGTCAATGCAAATCAGCTAAAGAAATTTGGAGATTGCTTAAAATAACTCATAAAGGAACAAATCAAGTGAAAGAGTCAAAAATCAATTTACTTGTTCATAGCTATGAATTGTTTTTTATGAAAGAAAATGAGATTATTGTTGAGATGATCACTAGGTTCACCAACATTGTCAATGGTCTTGAAGCATTGGGAAAGACCTACAAGGAATCCAAAAAGGTGATGAAGATCTTAAGGTCACTTCCATCAAAGTGGCATACAAAGGTCACCGCAATTCAAGAAGCCAAAGACTTGACCAAGCTACCTATGGAGGAGCTCATAGGGTCATTAATGACATATGAGATCAATTTGGCAAAGAAGCAACAAGAAGGTGAAGACAAAAAGAAGAAGAGCATAGCTTTCAAAACTATAACTAAGGAAGAAGAAGAAGTTGAAGAAGAAAAACAAAGTGAAGAAGATGATGATTTAGCCCTCATCACAAGAAAGCTCAACAAATACATGAGGGGTGAAAGGTTTAAAGGAAGAAGGTTCATTTCTAGAAGAGACCTTTCTAAAAAGGAATCTTCATCTCATGGTGACAAAGAGAAATGGGAAGAGAAAAAAGATTTGGTGTGTTTCAAATGCAAGAAACTGGGACACATTAAATATGACTGTCCTCTCTACAAAAGTGAAGCCAAGAGGAGAATGAAGAAGGCAATGATGGGCACTTTGAGTGAAAGTGAAGAATCCTCCGACGAAGAAAAGGATAAAGAAGTGGCAAACATGTGCTTCATGGCAATAGATGAATTTGATGAGGTAAACTCTAACCTTAGTGATGAAGATATACATGATGCTTTTGAAGAATTCTATGAGGATTTCGAAAAACTTAGTTTGAAAAATATTTCTCTTAAAAAGAAAATTTAAAAACTTGAAAAAGAACTTGGAGAAGTAAAAGAAAAAATTTTCAAATGTTGAAATTTCTAAAACTCATCTTGAAAAAGAAAATGAGATTTTAAGAAAGAAAAATGAATGGTTAACCTCCTCTCTTTCAATATTTTCTTGTGGACAAAAATCTTTTGAAATGATTCTAGCTAGCAAAAAATGTGTTTTTGACAAACAAGGGCTACGATTCAAATCTTCAAAAAATCAAAAGTATTTTAAAAACTATTTTGTAAAAGAATCCAAAAGTGCAAGTCCTTCCACTACTTGAAACTTTTGTGGAAGAGGAGGGCACATTAGTAGTACATGTCCTTTAAGAAATAGTTCTCAAAAGAATTCAAATGCAAAAACTAAAAAGATTTGAATTGAAAAATCCAAAGTCACTAACCCTTAAGGACCCAAAAAGATATGGGTACCTAAATCAACTTGAGTTTTATGTTGTAGGGTTCAAAGAAGGATAAGTGGTTCTTGGATAGTGGATGCTCAAGACACATGACCGGAGATGAATCCAAATTTGCTTTCCTTACAAAGAAAATGGGAGGATATGTTACCTTTGGAGACAATGCAAAAAGAAGAATCATTGGTCAAGGCAACATTGGTAATGACACATCCTCTCTTATTGAAAGTGTTTTATTAGTAGATGGTTTAAAACATAACCTTTTAAGCATTAGTCAACTTTGTAACAAAAGTTTTAAAGTGATTTTTGAAGCATCTCATTGCATCATCAAGGATATTCAAAATGATAAAACCATCTTTATGGGCCATAGATGTGATAATGTTTACGCTATAAATATTTCAAAATATGATGGCCATGATAGACGTTTTTCAAGCATGCATGATCAAAGTTGGTTGTAGCGTAGGAGGTTGGGACATGCTAACATGGACCTCATTTCCCAACTCAACAAAGATGAACTTGTTAGAGGTCTTTCCAAAATAAATTTTCAAAAAGATAAAGTTTGTGAAGCTTGTCAAGTGGGAAAGCAAATCAAAAACTCTTTCAAAAACAAAAATTTCATTTCTACATCTAGACCACTTGAGTTATTGCATATGGATTTCTTTGGTCCCTCTAGGACACCAAGTCTTGGAAGAAAGTCTTATGCATATGTTGTTGTGAATGACTTCTCTAGATACACATGGGTCTTGTTTTTAAGTCAAAAGAATGAAGCCTTTTATGAGTTTTCAAAGTTTTGCAATAAGGTTCAAAATGAAAAAGGTTTTACAATTACTTGTATAAGAAGTGATCATGGGAAAGAATTTGAAAATATTGATTTTGAAGAGTATTGCAATGAGCATGGAATTAACCATAATTTTTCGGCTTCTAGAACTCCTCAACAAAATAGGGTAGTTGAAAGGAAAAATAAAACTCTTCAAGAAATGGCAAGAACCATGCTAAATGAAAACAATTTACCAAAATATTTTTGGGCCGAATTGGTTAACACTTTTTGTTATGTTTTAAATAGAATATTATTGAGGCACATTCTTAAGAAAACTCCCTATGAGCTTTGGAAAAACAAGAAACCCAACATTAGCTATTTCAAAGTCTTTGGGTGCAAATGTTTTATATTAAACACCAAAGACAATCTTGGAAAATTTGATGCAAAATTGGATGTTGGAATTTTCCTTGGTTACTCAACTTCAAGTAAAGCTTTTAAAGTTTTTAACAAAAGAACCATGGTTGTAGAGGAGTCCATCAATGTTATTTTTGATGAATCTAACAATTCTCTCCAAGAAAGAGAGTTTTGATGATGATTTAGGTTTGGAGATCTCCATGGGAAGATTGCAAATTGAAGATAGAAGACAACAAGAAGAAATTGGAGAGGATCTCAAGAAAGAAGAATCACCATTGGCACTACCCCCTCCTCAACAAGTGTAAGGTGAATCAAGCCAAGACCTTCCTAAAAATTGGAAGTTTGTGATCAATCACCCACAATATCAAATTATAGGTAGTTCATCTAGTGGGGTAAGAACTAGATCCTCTCTTAGAAACATTTGCAATAATCTAGCTTTTATCTCTCAAATTGAGCCTAAAAATATAAATGATGCTTTAGATGATAAAAATTGGATGAATGCTATGCAAGAAGAGTTAAATCAATTTGAAAGAAGTGAAATATGGGAATTAGTACCAAGAACTTCAAATCAAAGTGTTATTGGAACTAGATGGATCTTTAGAAATAAAATGAATGAAAATGACATAATTGTTAGAAATAAAGCAAGATTGGTAGCCCAAGGTTTTAATTCTAGAAGAAGGAATAGATTATGAAGAAACCTTTGCCCCCGTAGCTAGATTGGAAGTCATTAGGATGCTACTTGTCTTTGCATGTTTTAAAGACTTTGTTTTATATCAAATAGATGTGAAAAGTGTTTTTTTAAATGGCTTTATAAATGAAGAAGTATATGTTGAACAACCCTCTTCAAAGTTTTAACTTTCCTAACCATGTTTTTAAACTTAAAAAGACACTTTATGGTTTGAAACAAGCACCTAGAGCATGGTATGAAAGATTGAGTAAATTTCTTTTGAAAAAGGGTTTTAAAATGGGAAAAATTGACACAACTCTTTTCATAAAGACCAAAGAAAAGGATATGCTCTTAGTTCAAATATATGTTGATGATATTATTTTTTGTGCTACTAATGTCTCTCTTTGTAAAGAATTTTCTAAGTGCATGCATAGTGAGTTTGAAATGAGCATGATGGGAGAACTCAACTTCTTCCTTGGACTTCAAATCAAACAACTAAAGGAAGGAACCTTCATTAATCAAGCAAAATATATAAAAGATCTTCTCAAAAGGTTCAACATGGAAGAAGCCAAAACAATGAAGACTCCAATAAGCTCATCCATCAAGCTTGATAAGGATGAGAAAGGTAAATCCATTGACTCTACTATGTATAGAGGCATGATAGGTTCTTTGCTATATTTGACCGCTAGTGGACCCGACATTATGTATAGTGTATGCTTGTGTGCTAGATTTCAATCTTGTCCTAAAGAATTTCACTTAAGTGTTGTAAAAAGAATTCTTAGATATTTGAAATGGACAATGGACATAGGTTTATGGTATCCTAAGAGTGATAATTTTGAATTAATTGAGTTTTCGGATGCTGATTTTGCTAGTTGTAGGGTTGAAAGAAAAAGCACTAGTAACACTTGTCATTTCTTAGGACACTCACTTGTTTCATGGCATAGTAAGAAGCAAAATTCAGTAGCTTTGTCAACGGCAGAAGCCAAATACATAGCAACTGGTTTATGTTGTGCACAAATTCTTTGGATGAAACAAATACTTAGTGATTTTGATTTATCTTTTGAGCATGTTCATATTAAATGTGATAATACTAGTGTCATAAGTAAATCAAAAAAGCTCGTGCAACACTCTAAAACTAAGCATATAGAGATTAGACATCATTTTCTTAGAGACCATGTACAAAAGGGTGACATAACACTTGAATTTGTAAGCACAAAAGATCAACTTGCCGATATTTTTACAAAACCTCTAAGTGAAGAACAATTTGTTGATATTAGAAGACAACTAGGGGTGATTTCTTTATGATCAAATGATTGCCTTATGAATTCTTAATGAATGTACCTTATGATTGCATGAATATCAAGTCATATGCATCATATAGACATATACTTAGATATTGGTCAATTTTCAACCAAAAATCAAAATCCCCTTGGCGTTGGGCATCAAAAATTGGGGATTTCAACTAAAAAGGGCAGGGGGAGGATCATAAAACCAGAAAATGCACAAAAATTTGGAAAGTTAAAATGTTGACCGCGTTGACCAGGCGGTCGATTGGACCAAGACCGGTCGACTGGTTTGTCGGGATTGGGGTTTTTAAGTGACTCCTACGCTTCAGTTTCTCCACTGTTCTCCTTCATTTCTTCAGGGCTTTTCATATTTTGGCTTTTAAAGACGATTTTGAGCAAGGTTTGGATTGATTAAAGGCTTTGGATTGGATTTTTGGGACGATTGGAAGTTAGGGTTTCAGTTTTGGACCGCATTTTCTTCCTCCCGCGCGTCACAGTAAGGTTTTTTTCCTTTTCCGCGCACCTAGGGTTTTGGTTCTGCTCATTTCTCTCTTTACCAGCCTCTTCTCCATTGTTTCGGTCTTTCTCATGGCTCCTAGGAGAGAGTCGGCCGCCTCTAGGGCACAGGGCAAGTGCCCAACTGAAACGTCTCAGTCTTCTCAGCTGGAGGCTTGCCGAAAGGCGAGGTTTGACACCACCCTATTCAATTCCATGGAGGACTACCAGTGGTACAAGCAAAAGTTTGCTCAAATGAAAGTAGTTCTAGGGAGAAATATCAATTTCTCCTAACTCCAACATTTCGGGTTTGAGGGCCTTTTAAGTAGGATGGGTTGGCTGCCCATGGAGACAGTTTTGAAGCCGATTTTCCTGACTTTGGTGTGAGCATTTTATTTGAGGGCTACTTATGGCATTGGTGGCCCAATTATTTCCACTGTTAGAGGAGTCGAGATCCGTCTGGACCTGAAGAGCATCTGCTGCATTTTTCGATATTGCTCTAGTTGGACTCAGGGTGTACAAGTCCAAGATTTGGCCCATTGTGCCAGGATTCGAGCTTAGAGAGGCCATTTAGAGTATCTACGGACTTGCAGACGCCTAGGGAATGGGCAAACCCTCGGCCCACAACTTGACCATGATCAGCAGAGTACTACACCACATGATATGCTCTATTATGCTACCACGGGGCGGACACCGAGATGAGATCTCCTATTATGAGGCATTCCCCATGGACTCAATTCTAACGGGGAGACGAATCCACTTGGGGTACTTGATGATGATGCACGTGATCTCATGTTGCGAGAGCACGGCCTGTGTAACCCTATGGCCGCTTCCTCACCAAAGTGTTCAAGGATGTCGATGTTGATTTGAGCAGAGAGACAAATTTTAAGGCCCCCAACATTTATGACACGTATGATGATTTGTCGATGGGGTGGATGAAATTTGAGAAGGCCCCCGATAGTTCTTGGGTTAGACAAGTTGAGAAACCACCAGCACAGGCCCGAAGACAGGGACAGGCTCATCCTAGAGTAAAGAAGGAGGTCGAGATACAAGAGATGGAAGGTGGAGTAGACCCTCAGAGCGGCCTTCAGCGGAGAAAGCCCACGTTTGACATTCTTTCACTCCAGTCAGAGGGTGTTCAGTTTGAGGCCACATTTTCTAAGCCAATGATAATTAAGCCGACTTACACAGCAGGACCATCTTCTCAACCATCATTCACTGAGCCTCTTCACACTAAGATACCATCTCATCAGGCACGTCACGCTCCTGATCATGCACCTTGGATGGATTTATTTGCTCAGATTAGCTCTCTAGGCACTCTCATAGAGGAGCTTGGTGTAGTAAGTGATACTTGGTTCTACTCCATGGAGGATCACATGGATCAGTATAAGGTTGACTTCACCTCTCAGTTTGAGTATCTTCAGTAGAGATTTGAGCATATTGAGGATCGCATGGATGTTGAGCAGGCTGACTTCATCTCACAGTTTGAGCATCTTGAGGCTTGTATGGATCAGCATCAGGCTGGCGTCACTTCGTAGGTTGAGCATCTCAAGCAGAGGATTGAGCGCATTGAGGATCGCTTGGAGAGTCAGCATGAGGAGATGATGGCTTACCTACTCTCCGTGTTTCCACCTCCACCTCCTCAGCCTTGATTTCATAGAGACCTCCTTTGTTCCTTTTTTATGTTGCCAAAAGGAGAAGATATTTAGGATCTAGGAGACTTACATGCATATCATTGTCATATCATTTGTTTGGATTGTATATATGATAGGCCTATATGTTTCATGTACATTTGACTTATATATGATATGCCTATATGTTTCTTACATTGTTTCTCATTGCAAATTCATTATCTCTAGCATGTCTTGATTATCTTGGTTTTTAACTTCATAAATTTTGATTGATTGATCCATGATTGGTTTGAGGGGGAGATTTTTCTTCTCCTAGATAACCAAGGTTTGTCTTCATAAAAAAGGGGGAGATTGTTAGCCCAAGGGTTCTCCTAATTAGGTTTTGATGATAACAAACCATGATTAAGTTTTTAATTGGTTTGAATTGTAAAGAATCTCACGTATTAATTTGGAAATTCATCAAAGGACCTAATGGATACAAGATCAAGATGTTTGGAAGACCTTTAATCATAGGAAACAAATGTAAGATGAATGCATGGGTGCACTTAGGGTTTACATATCATTTCATGTATCTTTCAAAAACTCAGTTTATTCTTTAAAGTTTTATTTCCATCAAAACTTGAGTTTTATCAAATGAACCTTAGGCAAATTACTTCAAAATTGGCATATTAATTTACCTAAAGACCTTACCTAAGTGTTAGAAGAGAAAAGACCTAAAAAAGATAGGTTTTTGGGCCAAAAATGTTGAATCGGTCAAGGCACTAGGCCAACCGGCTCAACCGGCTAGGGTACCGGTCGATTGGTTCCCTCTATCTAGTTAAGGTTCAGTCGAGGAATGCAAAAACACACTCTCTCTCTTCCAGTAGCCTTTCCTTCCCGGTCGAGGTATCCTCCTTCTCGGTCGACCTCCGGTCGAGGTCCGGTTGAAGCAACGGTAACCTGTCAAAGCATTAAATGCTCGAACAGCTAGTGAACCGGTTGACCTCCAGCTCGACCGGTTGAAGCTGCTTTTTGTTTTTCTTGGCTTCCGAAATTAGAAACCTATAAATAGAGAGCTCCACTTCATTTATGATATATAGAACACCTGCATTTATTTGACTACCCACTTGTTCTTGCCTTAAAAGCTCTCATTTATTTCTTGGTGCATTAAATCTTCACTTGCATATCCTTTAGTGCACCTTTGTGATTCATCTTAGCTTTAATTTGTATTTGAGCTATTATTAAGCTAGGTTGAGAGAAGTTTCATTCTTGTAAATTGAGTGTTAAAGCCTTCAAGTGAGTTGAATCTTGAAAAGATTGTGTAAGAGCTCATTGAAGCCGAAATCCAAGTGTAAAGGAGATTAGAAGCTTAGTTGAAACTTCGAGTTAGTGGAATCCTCACTCGATTAGGAGTTTGAGGAGAGTGGACATAGGCAAGAAAGTGTCAAACCATTATAAAATTCGAGTTTAATTTCTCTAACTCTATCTCTTTTTATTTGCTTCTCTTTTGCTTAAATTTGTTGTGTTTAAAAAGAATTTTTGAAAAACCCAATTCACCCCCCTCTTGGGTGTTTTTCTCATTTAAGATTAGTCTTTATTTTCTCAAAAAGTATAGCCCACATCTTACCATTAAGATTAATTAAAATCAACAAAAAGATTCAATACAACTTTATACTATTATAATTCTGACACTAAAAAATGAAATGTTATAAAAAAATAAACATTGAAAATTTCAAACATATTGTCGGTTACAAATATTATTAAAAGTAACATGTAATTATCAAAATGGATTTGACAAAATTTTAAATTTAAACAATTTCTTTATTCCACTACATAAACCAAGCTTTAATTAAATAAATTACTATCTTATTTAAAACCTAATTCATAGTAGTTTCCTGTCTTTTCTTTTTTTTTTTTTAAATATAATATTTATATTTTTATACTTTAACTAAATTCAAGTAAACATGAAAATAATAATTTTCTTTTTGTAATTTATATTTTCACAATGAGCATATATAAAGGGAAATTATAAATACATTCACCTAAACTCTTTTCACATCAACCCCATTCGTATGCCCACTTAAAAACTTCTAAATATACCCATCCTACAATTTTGAAAAAACCTAAAATACCCTTCTTATTATTCTCTCTAAACCCATTTTCTTCTTTCTTTATCCCTTAACTACAAACCCTAGTTACAAATCATCATGTTTGAAGTTTATTTAATATCAGAAGACTATTGTAACTATGGTCATAACTAAATTTTGATAAAAAAAAAAAAGTGTTAAAATGGTTGAAAAACAATTAGGAAGGATGCATGTGTAATTTAAAAGTGAGAAATCATGAATAGCTAATGTAAATGAAGGATAAAAAAAAAAAAAAAAAAATTGACCTCGTGATATTCGATCTTAGAAGGTCTAACATAATTGAGATATCCAATCCTTTAATTCCAAACATCTCAATCATATTTGTTCCTTGAGTGTTAGACATCTAAGCTAGGACAGGATATCATGGGTTCCATTATTTTTATTTTTTTTGTTGAATGGTACCTTGAGGGATTTCATCAAGTGGCATTTATAAACTCCCTAAAATAAAAGATAATGAAAAAAAAATATGTAAAAAAATCGTAAAAGAAAAAAGATTACTACACAACATAATAAAACATAATAGACAAATAAATCATGATGACGTTTGAAAAATGGCCTTTCACCTGTTTCAAAATCCATTAGATTACTTGGAATCATTTTTCATTTACTTTTACCAAACAGTAGCCAAAAGTAAATTACAAATGAACCCTCAATGTGGAGTGACATTTAACAAAGACACCAACACAAAGAAAAACAACTTAGAGGATTAGGAAGTTTATATAACACAAAAGGAGTTTGAAAAAGCATTCTACGATGGAATTCTACAAAGCCAGACTAAGAAGCAGCTTATGATGTAATGCATTCAACTTGGATTTTACTGTAAGGTTCGTGAGGGCATAAAAATTAAACACCCAGCTGCTCATGAGCCACAGCTTGTTTGACGTCCATTCTCATCCGGTTATTGATCCATGTATGCTGATTATGTCAGGAAATTCATCTATAGAACTCAGCTTCTCCAGGATCAACCTCTCTTGCTTGGCATCTATGTTATAATGCAGTTAAGATTTCACACGCTATGTCGTTAAAATAAAATTAAAGTAGGCCATGTATATGAAACATCATATCTCCATTAACAATCTAGCTTAACTATGGACACAGATTGTGAGGATACATTCCTGATCAGGATTCTCAGTGAAATTGGAGTGCAGGGCATTCCCGACACTGTCCACAATGGCCGAGGTGGTCATGGATGATTCAATACAGAGAATGGCTGTGATGGCATCTAGTCTGGTGACCTCATTTCTGAACATCAGTCTTGCATGTGCTGCAACATTACCAGAGTTACCAGAGCATCATACAAGTAGGAAGGTCGTGTTGAAAAGTGCATGGAGGGTGACATACCTTGGGCTAACCGTATCAAGCTTTCTAGCATGCGCACAGTTGTTCTTGCTGCATTACTTGAATTAGTAAAATGGATGATCTAAGCAGGTAAAAAAAAAAAAAAAACAAAACAATATGAAAACATTGAACTAATCACATGGGGTTGTTAAATGAAACCTGCATTATGTGTTGCTGATCTTCTTTGGAGTTGATAATAACTTGAAATTACTTTCTCAGCTTCCTTGGTCAGAACCGGTTTGAAGTATCCTTTTACAAAGTTAATGTACCTGCAACACACCCTCAGAATTAAACAATCGTGGTTGAAATTCTTGCTTTGGATCTGGCATGCTCTAGAAGAAGATGAATTTCGTATTATATTATATACATTGTCCATGGTACTAGGGTCAATTTCTTGGTTGCATCTGTAAGTTATAATTTACTATTTTAAGAGATTATTACTATTTAAATCAGAGAAAAACTACATAAGAAAATTTTAGATAAACCCAAGGCAGGTTCGAGTAGACTAAAGGATTGATTAAAGGAAGAAACTCTTGAAAGTTTGTCCTATAATTTAGGATTTTTCTCTTTTTAATCTCTTCTTGTACAGCTATAAATTAGTTAGGAATTTTTGTCCTTTCAGTATTCTTCTTGTACAACTATAAATTAATTAGGACTTTTTCTCCTTTTGTTCAGCAGTAAATTAGTTATTAGAAAATTTGAATTGATTTAAATTACTGTATATATCAGGAATTCTCCTTTCCTGGAATAGGGGAGGCTAGATATATATTCTGGTGTATCTCTTGATTTTGGGTGAATACGAATAATTCAGAATTTCACATGGTATTAGAGCCAACGCTAGGTTCTTGGTGTGCTAGGTGAAAACTTTGAGTGCTGCATGTCCTTATTTGATTATTTTTCTGTGGTGTTTTAATTCCTCAACCTTCATTGCCATGTTTGATTCCTTGTTAATTCATTCTGTCTGTGTTCATCACTGTTATGCCTTAAATGTCAAACCATACTTCTACCACCAGTTCTACTGAGGTGACACTTAAAGCATCGCTAAGCCAAACCATGGGGGAACTACAAAACCTCCAAGCTGCTTGCCACCTTACTGAGAAGAATCATCTTCAACAGTTTCAATTAGTGTGAACCTTTCTAAAGGGCAGAGGAAAACTGTGTCATTTAATCAGCACAAGACCAAAGCCTGAAGATCCAAAATTTCAAAGTTGGGATGAAGAGGATTCCATGATCATGTCTTGGTTACGGAATTCAATGACCCCTGAAATAAGCAGAACATGTATATTTTTTACAACAGCTAAGGAGATTTGGGAAGCCATCCGACAAGCCTATTCAAAGGTATGAGATTCTAATCAAAATTTTGAAATCAAGGTGAAGATTTCTGCTACAAAACAAAGAGCCAAATCTGTGACCGAATATGCCAATATCATGAAGATTTTGTGGCTGGAAAGTGACAACTAACAGAACATTCAAATGAAATGTAGTGAAGATGTAATAATGCTCAAAAAATGTGGAAAGAAAACAAATTTTTGAATTTCTTACTGGGCTCAATGTGGAATTAGATCAAGTACGAGTCCAAGTTCTAGGAAAAACTTCCATCCATGAATGAAGTCATCTCCATCATTTGTGCTGAAAAAAGTTGGAAAGGTGTGATGCTCGAACCATCTTCTATTGATGGTTTTGCCATGGTTGCTGAAAGCCAAACAAATTCAACCCAAATCTTGTTGGAAAAACTGGGCATTCTAATGGATTAAAGAATCTCAACCGTAAAGAACTTTGGTGTGCCTATTGTAAGAAGCCCCAACACACCAAAGAGAAGTGTTGGAAACTTCATGGAAAACCTTAGAACCTGAATCGGAATGGGGGAAATAAAGCATGACAGCAACACAGTAAAGCAAATATGGCAAATTGTGAAGGAGGCCCTCAAGAAAAACCTAGTTCCAACAGAGAAGAAAAATTTGGAGAACTAAACAAGGCTGAGATAAAAAGGCTCAGAAAATTTTTGGGTACTCTTAGTAAACAGTTGGCTATGTGTTCTTTGCCACAGACAGGTAAGTCTTCCATTTCTCATACTTTTAAGGGCCTCAAATTTGTCCTTCATTGATTGTTGGGTCATTGAATAAAGATCCACAGACCACATGACCCCCTCTTCTCGCTATTTCTCTTCATATAGTCCTTACCTTAGAAACATAAAGATTTCTATTGATGATGGTTCCTTCACCACGGTTGTTGGTCAAGGAAAAATTATTCTCATCCAGTCTATTGTTTTACAAGATGTGTTACATTCACCTAACTTCTAGTTAACCTTGTGTCAATCAATAATTAACCAAAGATCTAAAATGTTGTATAACCTTTTCCCAAAATTATTGTGTTTCAGGACTGAGCTATTAAGTGCCTAAGATCAATCCTGGAATTGTCAATATAGATTTTAGGCTAGAAACTTCGGGATCAATTTGAGGGTGCTAAAACTGGAAACTCCAAATTTCTTCAATTGCTTTGGGTAGTTTTTTCATGCTCTTGTATCCCAAGTATGGAAGGGAGCTAGGGCTACTTATTTAGGGGATATTCTAATGCATAAAGAGATTTGGAAAAAGATACTAAGTACATCATTAGGGCTTAGGGTTTTGAGAGTTGTAAGGTTGCAATCTCCTGACACAATAATGAAAGTTCCTTGCCCTGCTCATCCATTGTTGCAGGCTATAGCAGAACCACACAATCATTCTATGCTTATATGATAGTTGTTTCTCCTTTCTTATCAATCTTTATGCTGTTTTTGCCAGCCTCAGGTCCAAGAAGAATTTGCCCTTGTCACCACCCAGTTCTTTGCAGCATTGTCCATACATAAAGTGATAAATGCTTTATCAAGAAAGGTATCACCTATCTTTATCAACAACATTTGTTGCTACCTCTGGTTTGACTAATATCTGGTGGTTTTCAGATCAAACCCATCTAATTTATGGGTTACGTATTGGTAATGGATTCTTTACTTGTTTCATGATTAGAAGGTTAAAGAAGTCTCCATCATTATAGTACTAAAGAGGACTTAGTGAACACCACATAATCAAAATTATACAAAACCAGACAAAATGGACAAAACTAACATTAGTCTTCTGCACCAGGTCTCCCCACAGCGGAGGAACCCATCATGGCAGCCCCTCATTATATACAAAATCAAACTTCTTTGAAAACTTATTTGCTTTTGTGGCCATACAGTTTCTCTGTCAGTTCCTGCTTCCCCCCAGTATTTTATTACACTATATTCTGCCACACATGATGACAAAGTCTCAGTGGTACATTTGTACCTATCGGTCCACCATTCGTATGCTATCAAGTGTCAAAACATATGTTGCCACTTGTCACAATATAAGAGTACCAATGTAATCCTTGTTTGAATGCTGCCACATGCCCCATGAATCAGTACTTATTAATCAGATACATGTCATCTGGAGTTTACTCCATTAATAAATACTAAGAACATTAAGCTACCAACTTTCTTAAAAGCTTAAAGGATTACAATATGGGCTCATAATGTGTACTAGATTAGCATGCTCCCTCACATACAACTAGGTACCCATACGGGGAGAAACAAATTAGTCGTTGTGGATTCCAAGCAAATAGATGAGGAAATAAACAAAAGGAGAGATTCAAATTAGAGACCTCTCATTAACCATAATTCCAATACCAAGGTAATCCAAAGCTAGAGGAGCATCAAATCAAGTATCCAAGCATTTGTCCATCTAAACTACAATGATAGATGTTAAGATAGCACCCAGTGTTCGTCTCCTCCTAAAACTATGTTTATGGATGTTGAGGCCACTATAGGTCTTTTATTGTTTGTTTGTGGTTCTTTCATAGTTATTCTCAGCGTGCAAATTGATTCTTTTGCACTATGTCATTGTATTACAGTGTCAAAGGGTGTTAGGCTTTACGGAATCAGGAACACAAAGGGAGAAGATAAAACAAAAGTAAATGGAAACCTAGAATTTGCTTTCTTCAATAATATCTTATATATGGATATAACTGTTGAATATAATGTATTTATAGTGTACAATCTTTCTTTCCTTTCTTAATATAGGTCATATATATGGTAGTTAGTTCAACCTAGCCTTGTATATATATTTCTATATTGTAAGAGGTTAATACATGAATGAGAATTAAGGTTTTCTCTCACTCTCTTTCAACATGGTATCAGAGCCAAGGGAGAAAACTTTATTCTTTCTGGTTTACCCGTGTAATTAATTCCGGGACTCCGTCCACTAACCGTGTTTCATTCCGGTCACCTTTTCCATCTCCCAAAGCTTTCCGGTCAACCATATCGTGGTCAGAAAACCCTCATCACCATCAACATTTTTCGGCGATATTTTCCGGAGACTTTTCTGGCCACTTTTTCTTTCCGGCGATTTTTTCCGACACCGACCACATCATCAGGAGCGCAAAGAGGAGATCTGCAACTTTTCTCAAAGCACTGGAGCCAAAAAACCGATCCACGCGCCGTTTTTCTCCGGCGGCCTGAATCCCACACGCCGACATGTGAGGGTGCGTAGCCCACTTTTTGGTGCCGAGCTTCTACCAGTAGGCTCGTCCGGTGCCGTCTTGCACTTCTAAGCCTCCGTTAGTCCTCTCCGTCCTCCCTTTAGGGCTCTCTTCGATCTAAACGTGATTCAATCTCAGGTGAAGTGGATATGGCGACTAAAAATCCTATTTTTACATCCGTCATCTCTGGATCTCCTACTATCACATCAGAAAAATTGATTGGTAGTGAGAATTATCTCTCTTGGTCAGCGTCCGTGAAACTCTAGTTTATGGGACAAGGTTATGAGGATCATCTTGTTACACCTGAGGATGCTATACCTGAAGTTGACAAAGTGCAATGGAAGAAAATCGATGCACAATTATGCAGCGTATTATGGCAATCTGTTGATCCCAAAATTTTACATCATCTTCGTGCCTACAAAATCTGCTTTAAATTTTGGACTCAGGCTAAAGGATTATACACGAATAATATTCAACGATTTTATAAGGTGGTTTCTGATATTGTTCATGTGAGACAGCAGGACATGGATCTGTCTACTTATATTGGCCAGATTGCGTCTCTTAAGGAGGAGTTCTTAACTTTGATGCCCTTCACTAATGGTGCTGAAGCTCAACAAATACAGACTGACAAGTTCTTTATGGTGTTAACCCTCATTGGCCTCCGTTCAGATCTTGAGTCTGTCTGAGATCAGATTCTTGCTAGTCCATCAGTACCATCATTGGATGATGTGTTCGCTCGTCTCTTACACCTCTCCTCTACTCAGACCTTGTCGACTGATGATCCTTCAGATTCATCTGTGTTAGCCTCTTAAACTAACTCTCGAGGGGGACGTAGTGGCAATCGGGGTCAAGGACAACGTCCTCAGTGCACCTATTGTAATAAGCTTGGTCACACTCGAGATCGTTGCTATCAGTTACATGGACGGCCTCCTCACATTGCCCTCATTGCTCAGTCATCTGATCCTCTGCTATCTCGACCTAACTCCGCTGCGAGCTCCACATCTTAGAGTATCACCCTTACTGGTAGTGATTATGATGCCTATCTCCGATATCAGGCAGCCACATCAGCTTTTGTTGCTTCTGTTGCCCAGACCGGTAATGTCTCTGTCTGCTTTACTCAGTCTCCTCTTGGCCCATGGATTCTAGATTCTGGAGCATCTGATCATATCTCTGGTAATAAACATCTTTTCTCCTCTATTACTACTCCCTCTGCCTTACCTAGTGTTACTTTAGCTAATGGTTCCCAAACTATGGCTAAAGGTATTGGTTTGGCTCATCCTTTCCCTTCCCTACCTCTCCATTCTGTCCTTTATGCCCCTAAGTGTCTTTTTAATCTTATTTCCATAAGCAAAATAACTCGTACTCTTAATTGTTCTATCACTTTTTCTGATCAATCTGTGATCTTGCAGGATCGGAGTGCAGGGAAGACGATTGGCATAGGGCGTGAGTCTCAAGGCCTCTATCACCTCACATCACCTTCATCTCCTGTAGCTTGCATTTCCACCGATGCTCCTCTTCTCATTCACAGCCGTCTGGGTCATCCTAGTCTCTCCAAGTTCCAGAAGATGGTACCTCGTTTTTCCACTTTGTTGTTGCTTGCGTGTGAGTCGTGTCAGCTCGGGAAACATACTCGTGTCTCGTTCCCAAAGCGTTTGAATAATCGGGCAAAGTCTCCTTTTGAACTTGTCCACACTGATGTTTGGGGTCCGTGTCGGATCGCGTCTACTTTAGGATTTTAGTATTTTGTCACTTTCATTGATGACTATTCAAGATGTACTTGGCTATTTTTAATGAAAAATCGAGCTGAGTTATTCTCTATTTTCCAGAAATTTTATGCTGAAATCCAAACACAATTCAATGTTTCTATTCGAGTGTTACGCAGTGACAATGCTCGGGAATATTTTTCTACACCCTTTACTTCTTTTATGTCCCAACATGGGATCCTCCATCAGTCATCTTGTACTCATACTCCTCAACAAAATAGGGTTGCTGAACCTAAAAATCGACATCTTGTTGAGACAGCTCGTACCCTCCTTCTCCATAGTCATGTTCATTTTCGTTTTTGGGGGGACACTGTTCTTACAGCCTGTTACTTGATTAATCGTATGCCCTCATCTATATTACATGACCAAATCCCTCATTCCCTCCTTTTTCCTACCCAACCTCTTTATTTCCTTTCTCCTTGTGTCTTTAGCTGTACTTGTTTTATTCATACTCTCACACCTGGACAGGACAAGCTCTCCGCCAAGGCTAAGAAATGCATCTTCTTGGGACACTCTCGACTTCAGAAGGGCTATCGTTGTTATTCCCCTGCCACTCATCGTTATTTTCTCTCTGCTGATGTCACCTTCTTTGAGGACTCTCCATTCTTCTCATCCTCTGAATCTCTTCCCATTTCTGAAGTATTGTCACTTCCTTATATATCCCCCCCTTCAGATGCGCTCTCTCGTCCTCTTCAGGTTTATCATTGTCGACATCGTGCTATTGCTCCTCCTCTCTCTTCAGCTGAGGTACCTGATGACTCACCTCCTGTCCCACCGATTTCTCTTACCCCGGCCTTGTCATCTACTGACCATTTGCCTATTGCTCTTCGGAGAGGTAATCGATCTACTCGTAATCCTCATCCTATTTATAATTTTTTGAGCTACCATCGATTATCTTCATCCTATTCTGTCTTTGTCTCTACTTTACCCTCTGTTTCTCTTCCTAAGCGCACTAGTGAGACACTTTCTCATCCTGGGTGGCGACAGGCAATGGTTGATGAAATGGTTGCTCTGCACTCCAATGGCACATGGGATCTTGTTTCTTTACCTCCTAGTAAATCTACAGTTGGATGTCGTTGGGTCTACACTATTAAAGTTGGTCCTGATGGTCAAGTTGATCGCCTTAAGGCCTACTTGGTTGCTAAAGGTTATACTCAGATTTATGGATGTGACTATGGTGACACCTTCTTTCCTGTTGCCAAGATTGCTTCTGTTCGCTTATTTCTCTCCATGGCAGCTATGTGTCATTGGCCTCTTTATCAGTTGGATATTAAGAATGCTTTCCTTCATGGTGAACTTCTCGAGGAAGTGTATATGGAGCAACCACCTGGTTTTGTTGCTCAGGGGGAGTCTGGTTTAGAGTGCAAGTTACGCCGCTCTCTATATGGCTTGAAACAGTCTCCTCGGGCATGGTTTAGGCGTTTTAGTTCAGTTGTTCAAGAGTTTGGAATGCTTCAGAGTGAAGCAGATCATTAAATTTTCTATCATCATAACTCTTCGAGCCAGTGCATCTATTTGGTAGTTTATGTGGATGACAGTGTCATTACAGGCAGTGATCAGGAGGGTATCCAAAGACTAAAGCAACAGCTTTTCAACTACTTTCAAACCAAAGACTTGGGCAAACTCAAGTACTTTCTGGGACTTGAAATAGCTCAATCCAGTTCAAGTGTGGTTATGTCACAAAGGAAGTATGCCTTAGACATCTTGGAAAAAACAGGTATGTTAGAATGTAAACCTGTTGACACTCCTATGGATCCAAATGTCAAACTTGTACCAAGACAGGGGGAACCTCTAAGAGATCCTGGGAGATATCGACGACTTGTAGGCAAACTGAACTACCTCACCATTACTCGACCAGACATCTCTTTTCCTGTGAGTGTGGTTAGTCAATTTCTACAGTCACCATGTGACAACCATTGAGATGTTGTGATCCGCATTCTTCGATATATTAAAGGAACACCAGGCCAAGGTATGTTGTATGAAGACAAGGGTCATACCCAAATTGTTGGTTACACAGATGCAGACTGGGCTGGTTCACCCTCAGATAGGCGTTCCACCTCAGGGTATTGTGTTTTTATTGGAGGTAACTTAATATCCTGGAAGAGTAAGAAACAAGATGTAGTGGCTAGATCAAGTGCCGAAGCTGAGTATCGAGCTATGGCTTTGGCAACATGTGAACTCATATGGTTGAGGCAACTCCTTCAGGAATTGAGATTTGGAAAATATGAACAGATAAAGCTAGTTTGTGACAATTAGGCCGCATTACATATTGCATCCAATCCAGTCTTTCATGAAAGGACCAAGCATATTGAAGTTGACTGTCACTTCATTAGAGAGAAGATCGCATCAGGGTGTGTTGCTACAAGTTTTGTTAATTCAAATGATCAACTAGCAGACATCTTCACTAAATCTCTCAGAGGTCCTAGGATTAAATACATTTGTAACAAGCTTGGTGCATATGACATATATGCTCCAGCTTGAGGGGGAGTGTTGAATATAATGTATTTATAGTGTACAATCTTTCTTTCCTTTCTTAATATAAGTCACATATATGGTAGTTAGTTCAACTTAGCCTTGTATAGATATTTCTCTATTGTAAGAAGTTAATACATGAATGAGAATTAAGGTTTTCTCTCTCTCTTTCAACAATAACATATAGCACATAACCATAACACCACTAATAGGTGAAATGACCTATCCACCTTACCCTAGTCAAGGAACATGGTAGAAATAAGCTCACTGCTGACAAATGTAGTGCCCTTAAAAATTCCAAAACTGAAAGCTAATCCATTGGTACATCAGATGAGACGAGCACTGCTGACAAGTGAGACAAGAGCACAAAGCAAAGACAAATTCCAAAAGGACTAGCATAAGGACCCATCAAGAGAATCATACATTAATAAAATGGATATGGTGATATATGATAGCACTATGGAAATATCTTCACCAAAGAATACTTGTGATCATAATCTTCCAAACCGCAACAAAACATGCCACTATATTAAGTTATACCATTAATAATACGTGCCTATATTTAGTCCAACATAATATTGATATGAGCGCAAGTGGGCAAAGACATAATTCCAGATTATAGTGCAGTCCGTACAGATATGCTAGCAGGCCTCTCAAAGTGGTGTTAAGGAGATGTGTTTATATAAAGACCAAACATGCCAAGCTAGCTTTTAGTTATGCTACAGTGCAAACACTTATAAAAGATTTTACCTCCTAAGTAAAGGAAGCGGCCAGATATTGGCTAGATTTTCATCATGCTTGCCTTTCTCTGGTTCTTCAGGCTAATCAATTTCACAAAATAAATAAATCAATAAAAGTCAAAATTTAAAATTTAAATTTTGTTTTTTTTTTTAAAGAAAAAAAAACCTATTTGTCAAATGCCACATGAAGATTAGGAAGCTAATGTATCAATTTTAATGATATATTACCTCAGCAAGAATGTGAGAAGAAACAACTGCATCCCATTCTGGGTTCTTTGTATCCAAGAGGACAAGAACTATATCAAATCTGCTCAATAAGGGTCCAGACAGCGTTGTATTGACAGAGAGAGCTAAATTGGGTTAAGAAATATTTCAATACCACAAGGAAACAAAAATCATCGACTAGAAGGAGAGGCTACTTTTGGTAAAGATAGATTTAAGAACACCTAGCTAAAGCATATTTCATGTTTACCTCTTTTGTTATGTTACATGGATTCAGGTGCTAGTGTGCTTGTGGGCACCCAATCCTTCAAATTCCAAAATTTTAGGATGTCAAGACTTTACTAAAAAAGGATCCATTAGCAACTACTGTACATGGATACAACATAATAATGATTGAAATACTACTGAGCACACTTCCCAATTAAGTCAAACTGTCTTATCCCAAAATAGTCTCGCATTCAAGCATATTTTATTTTACTTTCAATCTTCTCAGTATAAGTTTACTGTACCAGTAATAAGCTTATATAAGCAGATTTTACTACTTTCTACATTACTATCAATTTTATGTTTAAAGTGAACTTTTTGTCCTCATATTTTATTTCCCTCTCTAATTTCCATGTTCCCAGAAAACAAGTCTCTTCAAAAGTAGCAGCAATCCTTTTAAGTCAAGGTTGCAATGATCTCTAGAGAACAAAAGAAAAACTCCCTTGTAAGCAAGAGAGTAGTATCCAAGATGGATTTCATTACATGTCGACATGGGAACCTAGGCGAAGTAAAAGAGGTTGAGTACCACAGTTTCTGTGAGACAAATGCAAGAACATACATTTAACAGGAAACCAAATAATATAAACAATCAAGTAACTATAATTTAAAGACATAAATTAGAAAACTAGAAATTCTAAATCAAAATGATACATTGACCAGGATCATAGTGTCCTTTAGGATTTGTTGCACCAAAGACAATTGTCCTGGTACTAAGAGACGTCACAAGACCAGCCTGAAAAAGAAAAATTATTAGTAAGAGAATGTCATTCATGAATTATGCTTCACTAAACATTAAAAGAACATGGGCACAAAATAAGTGATGGTGAACAAAGAAAAAGGCAGTTGAATTTCTATTTAAAAAGTTTAAACAATGGAACAATAACAAAGTAAACATATGGTAAAAATAACAATAGAAGGTTTTGATTAATCTCACCAACTTATAAACCATTGAAGGGGAATTGGAACACTAGAGGAGATATATTGGATTTCATATAACTATAGTGTAGGTGAAACAAATACATATTCTCTCAATAGATAACCCTTAATACATTCATTTGTGGATTCTTGCCTCTAACATACCTCCTCTCTCATCAAGAGTTCTCAACTCTACTTTCCTAGAACCTCTAAGGGCTTAAAGGTCATCCCTTAGAAGGTATTCTAAGGGATCCTCATTCTGATATCTCTAAAGATGAAGCTTCTCTCTCACCAAATTCCTAAAAATGCCTTTATTCCGAACCTTCAACTTAGCTTCAACAAACTTCAGTTTGCCCATGAATTTATAGCCTTTCCACCAATTAACATAAGTCTCTCTCAACTCCCTCAATCTTCAAACCCATAGTAGTGAAGCTGCATGCCCAGAAAATGGAAGGGAACCAAACTCCAAATAATTTGGTTAGAAGTCACCAGAATAGGGCAGTGCTTTGAAATAGGGTTTCACATTGCTTCTTGTACAATGTGGGGAATTCTAAATTCCAAATGTAGGAAATAAAAATATCTTTCACAAATGGGGTTGCCCTTGGCAATGCAAGTTGGATGAAGTCAAAGACATCCTTATAAGGGGAGGATCAACAAAACTACAGGCGATGGCAATGTTATCAAAGCCCATCATATGAAGTTAGCTAAGAGGATCCAAGCTTCCCCAAAGCTCTTCCAAAGAGTAAGTTAAACCAAATAAGTGTTCCAATTTGATCTAGATGTTCAATCCTAGAGATAAGCTATTTGGATTATAAGGTGATTCAACCAATAATCCTCTAAACAATCCAAGGAAAATATAACAGAAAATGAGTAAGAGCCTAACACCATCTCACATGTCTTTTGCAAGTAAAATATCTAAATAATCCAAGCCTCATAAGAGGGCAATTCAGCCAATTCCTTACTTCAACCTTCTAATAGGATTCAAATAGTTTTCCTACCAATATGTTCCAGTTTGGTTTGTTAGAGAATAACAATATCCAAGACTCACTTTCGAAGGAAATCTCAAATTGCTTCCCTCTTACTCCTAGACCTCAACCCACAAATATTTTTTAATAGGCAAGAAAGAATTTATTAGAAAATTTTCCAAACAAAAGACCCACCACCTCATGCTAAATTGTATACCAACCACATTGCTAGAATGCCATTGTGAAATCATCAGGCCCAGGGCCATATGACTTCCCAAACCATTAAGAGCATAAAAGAACTCTTCTTCCCAAAAAACCTCATCTCACTTCTCCACAACTAACCTTTCTAAAGCTCTAAAGAAGACCTTTTAATATTGGGCCTCCAATCCCCAAAATCTGAGAACTGATGGAAAACTGGCAACCCATTCTTTCATTCATTCTTCTCAAATAACCAACCCTATTTATCGTTAATTTTCCAAAATCATTCCTTCTAAACTCGTTTTGAGCCATCCTGTGGAAAATTTGAGTGTTTCTATCACCCCCCTTTAGCCATGACTCCTAAGACTTCTGTCTCCAAGAGGTCACCTTTAGGTCTGCCCAATAATAATAATACGCCATAGCACCCTTTCTAGCCTCCAAATCCTCATCTTCCAAAGGCCCAACTCTCTCCCTATTGTACTAGTAACCAGTGTTGTCAAAGGCAAAAGGCAATGCCAAGGTGAGAAGACCCCTTTTAACCTGAGGTGAAAGGAGAAAATTAAGGCAATTACCTAACTATAATAAGGTGATAAAATAGTATAAATATATTTACCATTTTACCTATTCTTTACTCAACCAATATAAGTATTCTTCAATAATCAATACTAGTAAATTTTCATCCCCTATGATGCCTTATAAAATTAAGAAAATAGTAATAATCATTCAAAGTGTTAAATATAATACCCCACATCATAAGAAAAGTCATACTATTTAGAGAAATTCATCATGTCCATATGCATATTCTAATGTTCCAAACATCCAAAAATTAAAATAAGAAACAAAATAAGATAATGAACGTCCTAAAGAAGCTTTAAGCATCATTGTTGTAGTCATCATTGAAATTAAAATTGTCACCACTTCCATCAAGACTAGATTGGTATCCCTCCATCTCATTATCATCCTCTTCAATGTCCTCTAAATTGCTCTCTTTCTCTTCAAAATCAAGTTGTGAAGTAGCAGCCACTAAATCCCCCTTTAAACTTGTCTTTGATCTTGCTCAAAGTCTAGTGGAAATATTTGCATCCCCCACTCCTCCTACACTTGCCACTACACCCCATGTCAAGCTATCATCCACAAAAACCAAGCCATCCTTTGCATGAATGGTGGTGTCTTCTTCGCTTATTTTTCCAATCAACCACTCATTCCTTTTGTCAATATCTACAAATGAGATGGGGTCAATGACATTGCATCTATCATATCGTGCTTTAAGAGCTTGGTTGTATTTAACAAACACCAAGTCATTTAGTCATTTTTGCTCCAATTTGTTCCTTTTCTTGGTATGAATCTGTAAACATTTATTAGTAAATCTTACCACAAGCTATATTAGTTATAACCATGGATTAAAATATCGTGTTTCAGCGAACCTCAACATAATATATAGAAGAGAAATATTGATACTCCAATATTTCGTCAATTTATCAAGAATTTTGCCGATATCTCGTAATTTATCGTCATTTTATCGATTTTTTGACGATTTATTGCGATATTTTGTTGCAGTCAACGCGGGGAAGTGCGATCAAAGGTAAAAACTCATCTAATATTTTTTGCAGCTAAAGAGGGTCGAATCCCAACCAAAAGATTTAACTTGCAGCTAGGCCAAGCTTGTTTCTTATAATATATACTGCACCAAACATATATAACCTAAAACTCTTCATATGAACATAATATTAAAATAATATTTTAATGAACAAATTAGTTATAATTATTTTATAATTAAATGAAAAAATTTCATTTAACTGATTACCAAAAATATAAAAATTATCATGATAATTTTCTTCATAGTGTTTTTAATATCATTAATACATTAATTAAATATTAAAAATTATACATATATTAAATGAATTATAATTTTAATATTAAATATATTTTTAAATTAGACAAAGTATAATCAAATATCACAACATTATTATTAAATAATATTTGATATAATTTAATAATAAATATATATTTATGAAATTTACATTTTTTATCGATGTATATAATGTTATTATGAAATATGATGAATTATATTATACATATATCAATTTTTTAAACAAAATAACTTTAAAATATCTAATATATTTCTAATTTCATTTTTAAGAGATTTTTTTTTTATATATATACATTTCTATAAGTTTTGATCAATTTTATCCTCATCGATATTTTGTGTCAAAATATCCATCAATATAACTCCGATATACCTGTAATTACCAATATTTTTATCCTTGATTATAACAACTTAAGTTACTTAACTAATAAATTTTCTAATTTTATAAATTTATTTATTATATAATCAACAAAGTATTAAATACTTACATGCTTAAACACACTTCAATTACGTTCACAACCCAATGCACTACAAGTCAAGCTAAGAATCTTTATGGCTACTTGTTGTAAATTTGGGGTTGTGTTGCCATATAGTTTCCACCATTCAGCTATAACGTTTCAAATGGAAACAAAAAATTAGTAGACTAGCAAGTAATATTTGATCTAATAGCTAACAAAATAATTAATTTAACATCTTATTTAGAAATATAAACTTTCTTAAAGTACTTTATAGTTTATACCTGGAGTTAGCATCTTCCTTGATCTAATGGCTATTGGAATACCAGAGAGACCCTCCGCATTCTTATAAGTTGACAACTCACGAATGATCTTATCTTGCACATCAATATCAGAAACTAATCTATCTATACAAGAATATAATCTTTATATCACTTCTTCATCGAACTTCACACAAGGGTTGTCATAGAAAAATTCCAGGTTTAAGAAGCGACTTGCTGCATGCAAGGGACGATAGAGTTGACATTCCCATTTTTTACCAATAATAGAGAAGATCTCCTTGTACTTATCCTCATTCTCGTTAAATGACTTTTTGATAGTCTCTTTACATCTATCCATAGCTTCATATATGTACCCCATAGCCAGCTTTCTGTCATTGTCAACAAGTTGAAGAACTTTAACAAGAGGACCCATCACCTTAAGAATATAGACAACATGATTCCAAAATGAAGGCATCAAAACTATTTTTGAGACTTGTTTTCCCTTTGCTTCCTTTGCCCATTTACTAGATAACCACTTGTCAGAAGTGAACATCAATCTCAAATTACACTTCTGCATATCGATACTTTGTAGGGTAAGAAAACATGTTGCAAATTGAGTTATGCCTAGCCTAACCAATTCTCTTTGTTTGGTGAACTCTCTCATCATATTTAGCACCCCCGCATGATTGTAGATGAACCCATTCAATGTGATGGCTCTAGTCAAAGTCCTCTTAATTGTAGGAAGTTTCCTAATATCTTCTAAAATGAGGTCTATGCAATGAGCTGCACAAGGTGTCCAATACAAATGTGGTCGTTTTGCCTCTAGGAACTTTCCTATATAAAGTTAAAATCATAAAAACCATAATAAATAAAAATGATGAATAATATCTTAAATTCATAATATAATGTTTCAATTCAAATGGCACAAATAAAACCTAAAGAACTTCATCAAATAAAATCTTACCTGTCAATACATAGTTAGATCTTGTGGAAATATGGGATTATGATTTGTAATTAAGTGCCAAGATTAGAGGGAATGTGTTAGGATATTTTCTATTTTTATGGATGAGAGAATCTCTCCTAATTAGTTATTGTTTCCTTAGAGATAGTGATTGTGCATATTATATGGCTTAGATTAGGAATCCCACTTGTATATATATAGGTCACTTTGTATTCAGTTTTGACACAGAAAAAAGAAGAATATTTTCTTCATGGTATCAGAGCATTCAGATCTGAACCACGTATAAAAAAAAAAAAAATCGTCTTTTTCCATGGAGAGCAGAACGGAAGGATCAAACTCGGAGGTGACGTCCAGACCTGAAGCAGTTCACTCCGGCAGTGCCAGCACCACAGACAGCATCATTCTTCCCATAACAGGTCATAAACTCAATGGGCAGAATTTTATTCAATGGGCTCAGTTTGTTCGGATCTTCATCTGCGGGAAAAGTAAGGAAGAGTACCTTACGGGAGCCATTGTTCAGCTGAAGGAAGATGATCCAGGATACCGAACCTGGAAGTTGGAAAATAGTATGGTGATGTCTTGGTTAATTAACTCTATGACCAATGACATAGGAGAAAACTTCATGTATTATGGCACAGTAAAGGAGATATGGGATGCAGCTAGAGAGACCTACTCCAACATCGATAATACCTCAGCGATTTTCAAAATCAAGAGTATTCTCCAAGATCTTCGACAAGGAGATTCAACTGTTACCGAATATTTTAATATCCTTACACGGTATTGGCATCAACTCGATATTTATGAAGAATTGGTTTGGAAGTGTCCCGAAGATGGACTCCTATACAAGAAGGTCATTGAAAAGGAACGCATCTACAAATTTTTACTTGGCCTTAATAAGAATTTAGATGAGGTACGTGGAAGAGTTCTAAGTATTAAGCCATTACCTAGTGTTAGGGAAGTTTTTTCTGAAATTCGCAGAGAGGAAAGCAGACAAAAAGTGATGTTGGGAACCCAAAATTCCTCCAAAAATCTTGAGAACTCAGCCCTAGTTGCACGAGGAACCCAATCCAACAACAACAACCACCAAACGAAGAAGAATCGTCCATGGTGCGACCATTGTAGAAAACCAGGACACACAAAAGAGACTTGCTAGCATCTACACGGTAAACTTGCTGATTGGAAACCTTCTCGGCCACAGCAAAACAGAGAAGGCCGGGGTTACACCGCTGCAGCCGAAGAAGACACATCTGGCACTATCTCAAATCTTGGTCCGTTTAGCAAAGAGCAATTGGAGGCACTACAGAAAATGTTCCAACAGACTCTTCAATCAACTGGAACAACTATTGGTACCGCATCTGTAGCCCAGAAAGGTATTTTTCCCATGCCCTAAATGTTAGACAGGAAAATCACACTACATGGATAGTGGACTCAGGAGCTTCAGATCACATGACTGGGAATCTCATGGTTTTTCATGAATACACTCCTTGCCATAACAATTCCTCTGTTCGAATTGCCGATGGAACCCTTTCTAGGGTATTCGGCACAGGTTCAGTTATTATTTCCAAGGATATTACTCTTCACTCCGTGCTCTATGTTCCGAAATTGGATTGCAACCTATTGTCTATAAGTAGACTAACACAGGATCCTAATTGTGTTACTAAATTCCTTCCTCACATGTGTGAATTTCAGGCCTTGAACTCTGGGGAGAGGATTGGCAATGCTGAGGTGCGTGCTGGACTTTACCTTCTGAGAGCTGAGGAAATTCGAAGGCTACCAATGAAGATTGCTTGTGTAGTTTCCAACCCTAGTACCAAGACAGATAGTGTTGTTATGTTATGGCACTACCGATTAGGTCACCCAAATTTTCCTATCTTGAAAAACTATATCCATCATTATTCAATAAAAATTCCAAAAATTTTCAATGCGAAATATGTCAATTGTCCAAACATACTCACAACTCCTATTCCATTCAACCATACAAACCATCTCATCCTTTTTCCTTAATTCATAGTGATGTTTGGGGAGCCTCTAGAATCAACAACATTACAGGTTCTAGATGGTTTGTCACCTTTGTTGATGACCACACTCGAGTGACTTGGGTATTCCTTATGAAGAAGAAATCAGAAGTGAGGGAAATATTTGAAAACTTCAACAACATGGTTCAAACGCAATTTCAGGCAAAAATTCAAGTCCTTCGGACAGATAATGCTCGAGAATACTATGACAACATTCTTGGGTCATATCTTCTGGAGAATGGCATCGTACATCAAAGCTCGTACATTGATACTCCATAGCAAAATGGAGTTGCAGAAAGGAAAAATAGACATTTGATGGAGGTTGCACGATCCCTCATGATAGCTTCAAACGTGCCTAAACAATTATGGGGTGAAGCTGTACTCACAGCAACCTACTTGATCAACCGAATGCCTTCTAGGATTCTTCAATTTAAAACCCCGTGTCAAATCCTCCTCGCTACATATCCATCCGCTTGAATAATCTCATCTATCCCAGTCAAAGTCTTTGGTTGTACTGCTTTCGTTCACATCCATAAGTCCCAACATAGTAAACTTGATCCGACAGCCACTAAATGCATCTTTCTCGGGTACTCACCAAACCAAAAAGGATACAAGTGCTACTCTCCAACAACCAAGAAATTCTACACTTCCATGGATGTCACTTTCTTCAAAAATCAACCCTTCTACCCTAAAACTGCAATTCAGGGGGAGAACTAGTCCACAGATGAATTCCAATTTTGGGAAACCGAAATCAGCACTACTTCTTTGAGTTCATCACTGCCTCCTCAAACAGATAGTACTCTTTTTGTCCCTAAAAACAATTCCGTGGATGTCCCTTCTGTCACACCTGAGTAAACTACACAAGGCAGTAAAAAGGTAATAGTTTATTCTAGAAAAAATTTAAAGGAAAAGCCTAAGAAACCTCCTCAAAAGGAGCCCGAGGACAGCACTCCACCTGAGCAGAACCAAGAATTGGACCAGGATCCAAGCAACCCAAACTCACAACCAGGTAACACAATTTATGATCTAGATTCCAGTAATGACCTTGATGATCTTGATCAACCCATTGCTTTAAGGAAAGGTGTAAGATCCTGCACTCATCATCCAATCAGTAATCATGTGTCCTATGGAAAGCTTTCACAGAATTTCCAAGCGTTCATCACTTCTCTTGAAGATGATCGTATCCCATCCAACATCCAAGAAGCACTTCAACAACCTGAATGGAAGACTGCTGTTCAGGAAGAAATACAAGCCTTGGAGAAAAATAGGACATGGGAAATCTCAGAATTACCAGAGGGTAAGAGGCCTGTTGGATGCAAGTGGATATTTACCGTGAAGCACAATCCGAATGGAAGTATAAACAGGTTCAAGGCTCGACTAGTAGCTAAAGGATTTACTCAATCCTATGGCATTGATTATGAAGAAACATTTTGTTGAAATTTGGCATTCAAAGTTAGGGTTTTAATTTAGGAAAGTATTTTAGGAATAAAAAGGAGAATTCAGTTTCCTAATTTTTTAGGAGAGAATCAAGCTAGATTGATATTTTTCTATTTCAGTCATTTGTGTATATATATGTGTATGGTGTGTACCTAAAAGTATCAATAAAGGAATTCAGAAATTCTTCATGGTATCAGAGCCAGGTTTCTGAAACCCTAATCCCTTCTGGCCGCCTCTTATTCAGGCCATCATTTATTCCGGCCAAGTCTCTCTGGCCATCTCTCAATCCGACCATCTCTTTCTCTGGCCATCTCTCATTCCGGCCATCAGTCCCTATTCTCAGAGCCAAGGGAGAAAACGCTTTCCGGTCGGTCGAATCGTCGTCAGAAAATATTCACCGCCGGCAACTTTTCCGGCGACATCTTTTTCCCACATCGCAAGGAGCGCCTGGAGGAGATCTCCAATTTTTCCCAAAGCACCGGAGCCAGAAAACCACCCACGCGCGGTCCACGCGCGTTTTTCCGGCCGGCGACTACATCTCACAAGCCGGCGCGTGAGGGCGCGTGAGCCACTTTCCGGCGATGCGCTTCCTCCTCCAGTCTCGCCTGACGCCGACCAGCCACCTTTCTTACCTGTTTCTGCCATCCGAGTCCTGCACGTGCCTCTTTTGGGGTTCTTTTGCCTCCGCGGGCCCTCCGATCAGCTTTTCCGGCGTCCTCCGGCTATTCTTTCTCAACTCCAATCCCTGCACGTGCCTTGGGAAGTGTTCTTCTACCTTTTCGGTCCATGACAAAATACGAAATGGCAACATCACAAGCATCCAGTGTCACGACACCAGAATCAGGGGGCAGATCTGAAATTCCAAACCTTGGTGGCAGTGATTCCTCTCCTATTCTCATCACAGGACACAAATTAAATGGCCATAACTATTTACAGTGGTCACAATCTGTGTTGTTGTTCCTTTGCGGTAAAGGAAAGGATGAGTACCTCACTGGAGAAGCAGCCATGCCAGAAACTACAGAACCGGGTTTCAGGAAGTGGAAGATTGAAAACAGCATGATCATGTCTTGGCTTATCAATTCCATGAACAATGACATAGGTGAAAATTTCTTGCTGTTTGGGACTGCAAAGGACATCTGGGATGCAGCCAAAGAAACTTACTCAAGTTCTGAAAATATTTCAGAACTTTTTCAGGTTGAATCAGCCCTACATGACTTCCGCCAAGGAGAGCAGTCAGTTACTCAGTATTACAACACACTCACAAGGTATTGGCAGCAACTTGACTTATTCGAAACTCACTCATGGAAATGTTCGGATGATGCAGCAACATACAGGCAAATTGTGGAACAAAAGAGACTGTTCAAGTTTTTCCTAGGACTAAACAGGGAATTGGATGATGTTAGAGGTCGAATCATGGGCATTAAACCCTGCCAAGTCTCAGGGAGACTTTTTCAGAGGTTAGGCGTGAAGAAAGTAGAAAGAAAGTGATGATGGGATCCAAAGAGCAACCTGCCCCAACATTGGATGCCTCTGCCCTTGCTGCTCGGTCATTTAATAGTAGTGGTGGAGATCGTCAGAAATGGGATAGGTTTTGGTGTGATTATTGTAAGAAACCAGGCCATTATAAGGAGGCTTGCTGGAAGCTTCATGGCAAACCGGCTGATTGGAAACCAAAGCCACGGTCTGACAGAGATGGCAGAGCACATGTGGCTGCAAACTCTGAGAGCACATCTGTTCCAGAGCCGAGTCCATTCAACAAAGAGCAGATGGAGATGCTACAGAAACTATTAAGCCAAGTTGGCAGTGGCAGTACTACTAGGATAGCCTTCACTGCTAATCGAGGAGGAATGAAGCCGTGGATAGTGGACACAGGTGCTTCTGATCACATGACAGGAAATGCTGCCATTCTTCAAAATTACGAGCCAAGTAATAGTCATTCATCCGTCCATATTGCTGATGGTTCAAAGTCAAAAATTGCCGGGACAAGTTCCATAAAACTTACTAAAGACTTGTATCTTGACTCTGTCCTTCATGTTCCAAATTTGGATTGTAATCTTTTGTCCATTAGCAAATTGGCTCGTGATCTCCAATGTGTTACTAAATTTTATCCAAACTCGTGTGTTTTTCAGGACTTGAAATCGGGGAAGATGATTGGCAGTGCTGAACTGTGTTCCGGGCTCTACCTCCTCTCATGTGGCCAATTCTCAAACCAAGTCTCTCAAGCAAGTTGCGTACAGTCTCAGAGTATGTTAGAGTCTTTCGATTCTGTGTCAAAATCTAAGGTCAATAAAGATAGTGAGATTATAATGTTACACTATCGCCTTGGTCATCCTAGCTTTGTTTATCTTGTAAAATTGTTTCCCAAATTATTTATCAATAAAAATCCAGCATCTTATCACTGTGAAATTTGTCAGTTTGCAAAGCATACTCGAACGGTATATCCTCAAATCCCATACAAACCTTCGACTGTTTTCTCTTTAGTACATAGTGATGTGTGGGGTCCCTCACGGATAAAAAACATTTCTGGCACTCGCTAGTTTGTGACATTTGTTGATGATCATACACAGGTAACATGGGTTTTCCTTATGAAAGAAAAGTCAGAGGTCGGGCACATTTTTCAAACCTTCAATCTTATGGTTCAAAATCAATTCAATTCCAAAATTCAAGTCCTCAAGTCAGATAATGCAAAGGAATATTTTACTAGTAGTCTCAGTACTTATCTTCAAAATCACGGCATTATCCACATAAGTTCTTGCGTTGACACCCCACAACAAAATGGGGTGGCTGAACGCAAGAATAGACATCTCTTGGAGGTTGCCCGGTGCCTTATGTTTTCCTCTAATGTTCCAAACTATTTCTAGGGGGAAGCCATTCTCACAGCTACCTATTTGATTAACCGTATGCCATCCAGAGTGCTTACCTTTCAATCCCCACGTCAACTTCTCTTAAAAAAATTCCCTCACACCCGTGCGGCCTCTTCTGATTTACCACTCAAAGTATTTGGTTGCACGGCATTCGTTCATGTGTATCCTCACAATCGTAGCAAATTTGGTCCTCGAGCCAATAAGTGCATTTTCCTAGGGTATTCTCCAAACCAAAAAGGGTACAAATGCTATTCTCCAACCAACAAAAGATTTTACACCATCATGGACGTCTCTTTCTTTGAACATGTCTTCTTCTATCCCAAATCTCATGTTCAGGGGGCGAGCATGAATGAACATCAAGTTTGGGAGTCTCTTCTTGAGGCTGTACCTTTTCCTCACTCAGAGTCACCAAATCCTTCTCCCGTGACCATCCAGTCTCCCATGCCTATTCAACCTATAGCCCCACAACTTGCTAATGAGAACTTACAAGTTTACATCAGGAGGAGGAAAAGACAGGAATTAGAGCACGGATCACAGCCAACATGTGGCCAATATATTGACTCCACTTCAAGTCTACCTGAAGAGAACATAGGTGAGGATAGGGCTGGAGAGGTGTTAATTCCCAGCATTGATGATTCTACTTTGCCGATTGCATTAAGGAAGGGTGTTAGGAGATGTACAGGTCATCCAATTGGGAATTATGTTACGTATAAAGCGTTATCACCATCTTACAGAGCATTTGCTACTTCTCTTGATGATACTCAGGTTCCCAACACAATACAAGAGGCATTCAAAATTTCAGAATGGAAGAAGGCAGTACAAGATGAGATTGATGCACTTGAGAAGAATGGGACATGGACTATCACAGATTTGCCAGTTGGGAAGAGGCCCGTGGGGTGCAAGTGGATTTTCACCATAAAATACAAAGTAGATGGATCAGTCGAGAGATTCAAGGCTCGTTTGGTAGCTAGAGGGTTTACACAATCCTATGGGATAGACTATCAGGAGACTTTTGCTCTTGTTGCAAAACTGAACACTATCAGGATTCTGCTCTCATTGGCTGTCAATCAAGATTGGTGCTTGCAACAACTGGACATAAAAAATGCGTTTCTAAATGGTGACCTAGAAGAGGAAGTCTACATGGAAATACCACCTGGTTTCGAAGGAAGTATGGCAAAGAATCAGGTTTGCAAACTCCAAAAATCCTTGTACAGCCTTAAACAATCTCCCCGAGCCTGGTTTGATAGATTCACAAAGGCAGTATTGAAGCTGGGCTACAAACAAGGTCAGGCTGATCATACTCTATTTGTCAAGAAGTCTCATGCCGGGAAAATGGCCATATTGATAGTCTATGTCGATGATATTATTCTATCAGGGAATGATATGGAGGAATTACAGAATTTGAAGAAGTATTTGTCAGAAGAGTTTGAAGTTAAAGACCTTGGAAATTTGAAATATTTCCTTGGTATGAAAGTGGCTAGATCAAGGAAGGGAATTGTAGTCTCTCAAAGAAAATACATACTCGATCTTCTTAAGGAGACCGGTATGCTTGGATGCAAACCAATTGATACTCCTATGGATAGTCAGAAGAAACTTGGTATCGAGAAAGAGAGTACACCGGTAGACAGGGGGAGATATCAGCGACTCGTCGGGCGCTTGATTTATCTCTCACACACTAGGCCAGATATTGGCTTTGCAGTGAGTGCTGTAAGTCAATTCATGCACAGCCCCACTAAGGAACACATGGAAGCAGTCTACAGGATTCTTAGATATTTAAAAATGACACCAGGGAAAGGTCTATTCTTCAGAAAGACAGAGAATCGTGACACTGAAGTATACTCAGATGCGGATTGGGCAGGAAACATCATTGACAGGCGGTCCACTTCTGGATACTGTTCTTTTGTCTGGGGAAATCTTGTTACCTGGAGGAGTAAGAAGCAATCAGTTGTAGCCAGAAGTAGTGCAGAAGCTGAGTACAGAGCTCTAGCACAGGGAATCTGTGAAGGGATTTGGATAAAAAGGGTTCTTAGTGAACTGGGACAAACGAGTTCATCTCCGATTCTGATGATGTGTGATAATCAGGCAGCTATAAGCATAGCAAAGAATCCCGTGCATCATGACAGGACCAAGCACATTGAGATTGACAGACACTTCATCACAGAGAAGGTGACTAGTGAGACGGTTAAATTGAACTACGTTCCTACCAAGCACCAAACCGCAGACATCCTCACCAAAGCTTTACCTAGGCCTAACTTCGAAGACTTAACTTGCAAGCTGGGATTATATGATATATAATCTCCAGCTTGAGGGGGAGTGTTGAAATTTGGCATTCAAAGTTAGGGTTTTAATTTAGGAAAGTATTTTAGGAATAAAAAGGAGAATTCAGTTTCCTAATTTTTTAGGAGAGAATCGAGCTAGATTGATATTTTTCTATTTCAGTCATTTGTGTATATATATGTGTATGGTGTGTACCTAAAAGTATCAATAAAGGAATTCAGAAATTCTTCACATTTGCACCAGTAGCAAAGCTCAACTCCATCAGAGTGTTATTGTCAGTTGCAGCAAATTTGGACTGGAATCTGCACTAACTTGATGTCAAAAATGCATTTCTCAATGGAGAACTAGAAGAGGAAGTCTACATGAAGATTCCACCTAGTATGGAAACTCCAAAAAATTCAGGAAAAGTGTGTAAACTAAGAAAGTCCCTATACGGTCTAAAACAGTCACCTAGGGCCTGGTTTGTTCAACTGACTAGAGTTATGAAAAAACATGGGTTCATCCAATGTCAAGCAGATCACACACTGTTTATGAAGCACTCTAAGGAAGGTGAAATGACTCTGTTCATTGTCTATGTTGATGATATTATAATTACCGGAGACGATGAAGAAGGGATAGGGAATCTCAAGAAGCTGCTAGCAAGAGAATTTGAAATCAAAGATCTTGGACAACTCAGATACTTTCTTGGCAGAACTAAGGAGGGAATTGTGGTCACGCAAAGGAAGTATGTCCTTGATCTACTTCAGGAGACTGGGATGCTAGGTTGTAAGCCAGTGGACACGCCTATGGATCCTATTGGTAAGATTGATAAAGATAATGACAGTCATCCAATTGACAGAGACAGGTACCAAAGGTTAGTAGGAAAGTTGATCTACTTAACTCACACAAGGCCCGATATTGGTTTTGTTGTGAGCATGGTAAGCCGCTACATGAACAATCCCACTGAAAGACACATGAAAGCCGTATACAGAATTTTACAGTACCTTAAAAAGAGCCCTGGTAGAGGACTCTACTTCAAGAAAACCTCAAGTAGGGAAGTTGAGGTATTCACAGATGCTGATTGGGCAGGATCCTTGACAGATCGGAGGTCGACTACTGGGTATTGTTCCTATGTGTGGGGAAACTTGGTGACTTGGAGAAGCAAGAAGCAGTCCATAGTGACGAGAAGCAGTGCAGAGGCAGAATTCAGGGCAATGGCTCATGGGATATGTGAAGGAATGTGGCTCCAAAGAATACTCAAGGAACTTGGAATTATATCAAACTCCACTATGACAGTTTTGTGTGATAACAAGGCTACCATAAGTATTGCAAAGAATCCAGTTCAACACGATAGAACCAAGCACGTGGAGATAGACCGTCACTTCATCAAGGAGAAACTTGAAGGGGGAACAATCAAACTTATGTATATTCCTTCAAGTCGTCAAACAGCAGACATTCTGACAAAGGCACTTCCAAAGGCCACCTACGCAAACATGAAAAGCAAGTTGGGAATGCTAGACATCTATTACCCAACTTGAGGGGGAGTGTGGAAATATGGGATTATGATTTGTAATTAAGTGCCAAGATTAGAGGGATTGCGTTAGGATATTTTCTATTTTTATGGATGAGAGAATCTCTCCTAATTAGTTATTGTTTCCTTAGAGATAGTGATTGTGCATATTATATGGCTTAGATTAGGAATCCCACTTGTATATATATAGGTCACTTTGTATTCAGTTTTGACACAGAAAAAAGAAGAATATTTTCTTCAGATCTACTGTCAGCTATTACTTAAACAACATTCTTCTCCCCAATGCGCTCCACAAACTTGTCCAATAATTCAAATGTCTTCTCCCTAGTTTTCCTTAATGAACTATCATCAATGGACTCCATAAACATTGTTCCAACTGGGCAATTTACCAAAAAATTCATCAAGGTTTGATTTCTTTTATTTGTCCACCCATCAGACATAATAGAAACTCCATATTTCATCCATGCAACATTATGATCTTTCAATAATTTTATTGTGTACTCCACTTCTTTTTGAAGGATTGGAACTCTTAATTCATGATAACTTGGAGGTTTCATATTTGGGTCATATTGTCCGATAGCTTCAACCATCCATTTAAAACTATCTAAATTTGCACAATTAAATGATATTTCTACTTAATAAAAGAATCAACCTATGTATTGACATACACTTTCTCTTTTCTTTTTATCAAACACATCATTTATAGAACTTTGTTTGATCTTTCCCTCTTTCCAAAGTTGAACTACTTTTTCTAGCTTTTGAGACACAAAAGCATCAATGGGACCTTTTGTTGTTGACTTCATCTTCTCATTACTTTCCATGCCACTTCTTCTATCATCAATCACTTTTTTTCCGTTCAAATTGACTTCTTCAAGTTCCTCTTCCTCATCAATATCAACAATGTTTTCTAAGCCACCAAATTCAAGAAAAGAACTATTGTTGTCTTTTTTATTCTTTTTATTAGTCACATACTACTCAAGCTCCTCTCTTACTTCCTCTAGACATTTTAAACACCTTGCCACATTTCCTTTTTTTCCTATTTGATGTTGCTTTGCTCTAAAAATTCCACCTTTTGTCTCCTTCCCACAAAATAAACATGTATCTGAATTTGTATTTTTGGATCTTTCAAAAAATTATATTTCCAAGCTGGATTTTTTTTTCAAACCTTTTGATGATGTGCCATCTTCTGATCCAAAATCTAAATTTAGTTTTTTTTTTTTTTAAAAAAAAGAATTACAAAATTAAAATTTAAAATATAAGGAAAATAAGACAACAATGTAAAAAAGTTATAAAATACAAAAAACTTTTATAACAAATAATAAAATTCTCATGCAAGAAGCATGGTCCGTTGAATGATATATTTTCAATGATAAGAACATATAAGTGGTGAAAGTGGTGGGACCCATTGAAATGATGAGTCTCAGAAAGGTGGAGTGTGGCTTTCTGCAATGTGCAGTGGCAGTAGAAAATGGTTAAATCTTTGCAGTGTGTGTACTGTGTAGTGGCACTATGACAAGCTTAAAAAAAATTGGTCTCAAGAAGGTATAGTATGGGATTCTACAATGTGCAATGGCAGCAGAAAATGGTCAAATCTCTCTGTGTAGTGACACTATTACAGGCAGCTCTGTAGTGTGCAGTATTGCAATGACAACACAGAGTAAAAAATATAAAAAAAAAAGTGGCCCATGTGAGTCTTCACATCACAAGCAAAGACAAGTTTTTGGTTTGCAGAGAATAAAATAAAAAAAACAACAGCCAATAGCTATAAAGTGTGTAAAAGAAGGCAGTCTTCATTCTTCAAAAGACAAGCAAAGATAATATTTTTCTTTGCAAGGAATAAAATAAAATAAAAACGAGTTAGTTAAAAGGTGCAGCAGTCATAACATACTTTTTTTCTTTTAAAAAAAGTTGGCTTCATAGTTCAAAACTTCAAATCGTGAAGAACAGAAAACAAAATCCATAAGAAGAGTTACAAAGAAGAGAAAGAGGGAAAACATTGCCAAAGTGAACCACAAAGCCGCTGAAATTTTCGTCCCTCCACCTTGTCTTTTTATTGCTAAAAGGTAACAGAAAACTTTCTTTTCTTCTTCCCTCCACCTCATCTTTTTCTTAAGCCCTAAATCTTGTTATTCCTTTTTTTTTTGTTGCCCTTTTATTAAGGCTTTGTTATCAACCTTTTAGCTTCTCCAAACCTCAACTTTCCAATTTTTATTTTTCATATTTTATTTTATTTTATTTTCCAAGTTTTCAGCCTTATGAATAAAGGCAATTGCTATTACACCTTAAACTTTATTCTAAGGTGACCACCTAGGGGTTGCCTCTTTGAAGTGCCTCACTTAGGTCTTCAAGAGGCATTTTGATTTTTCTCACTTCGCCTGGTGGCCTAGGCAAACCAAGCGATTACCCTTGACAACACTGCCAATAACCAATCTGCTCCTAAGTAGCTACTATGCTAACTGCCATGTTACCGAAGACTCGTTTATGCCAAGCTTTAATATCTTCTTACAAAGCTTTCAGCTAGGTCAAATAAACAAAACTCGATGATCTAGTCATATTGTAGCTTTTCCACCAGTTCTTCACGAAGCCCTAAAACCATCCACCTTTAGCCACATATTCTTAAAACTAAACACAGTCATACCGATTGTAACCCCATCACTATCCAATGAAATCAATGTATTAGCATAGATTGGCCTCGGCAACACGCTTTAGACCAAATTGAAGAAATGATCCTCTCGATCTATAATCATAAGAAAGAGATCAAGAGAATGGGAATCCCTTCTTGCCCCCCCACTCCATGCAAACTCTCCTCCTGAAAAAGGCATATCTATTAGACTAAAATCCCTGAAAAACTTCATGAAGTGCCTCATCGTTGCTAAAATATGGATGCAATGTCCTTTTTCTTAAGGAAATCCCACTATATAAAAGTCTCTCCTAATACACCCAAGGATCCTCCCACAACCCCATAATATCCCCTAGTTGTTTTCAAGAAATCCTCCTTGTCCCACTTCGAATCCAGGTGCCCCTAAAACCCACACAAATTATCCTCAAAACTGGTAAAACAGTAGGAAAATAAAAATGCTCCATTGCTCCTACTCCCACCTCAACCATCTCAAAAGCTCTCTCATAAAAATAAAAAAACTGTTGGGGCATGAAATACACTATGGGTTCAAATCCTACTAGCTTAAGTTTTTAGGAAAATTATTTGTTCAACATGATACCAAAGCTTCAATTAATTGGAGGTCATGAGTGTGAATCCTCTCTCCATCTATTTATCTGTCTTATTATTTCTGATCTGAAATTTGTGATTTGTCAACATCTACTATTGTTTGTGACTCCCATAATGGGTATAGGCCCCAAAGGAGGGGAGATGGTGGAGCATGACATACATTGTGGCTTAAATCCTACTAACGTAAGTGTTTAGGAAAATTACTTCTTCAACAAAAATACCCACTTTCCCCAAACCTCCCCTTGCCCTTAAAGCTTCCCAAACTTCTCAGCAAACATATCATCTATTTTGCTATCTTGAAAGCATACCAAATCCAGCTTCCAAGACTGGATGATAATCTTGACAATTTTCATCTTCTACCGATTATTTAGACCTCCTACATTCCATGGCAACATCATTATTTTCATTGTGTTGAAGATCCATCTCTATCTCCTTTTGATCTACTTTCCATGTATTGCCCTTGTAATTCCCAAAACACTAATTTTTTCAATTCCCTCTGTTTCCACCTAAAGCCTCTTGCTTTTCACTTTCTAGCTTATACTCAGAATGACTTTCTGTGTTTTGCCCCTATTTTTCTAATCAAGGTCATAATTTCTTCCTCAAAACTATCAAAGGGTGTGCCCACAAATCTATTGAATCCCACAAATTTACTATTAGACTATAGCAAGGAACCTTTTTAACCATTTCCAACCAAACTTCTTAACAACTACTGCTCCTAGGAGAATCTAGGGGTAACTCAGACAAGAGACAAATAAATGGTGATGAAAGGAGGAGAACGCTTCTCATTAGGGACCAGCTTCCATGAATTACATGGCCCTGAACTAGAACTAGATTCTCAGGAAAATCCATTGATCTGCCATCTTGCAAGATCATTCTCAAGGGACCTCATCCGCCATAGCAAGCTCTAGAGCTTATCTCCCTCACCTTCTAGAAATCCTTTTGCACTAACCCCACAGGAGAAGCAATCTGAGAAGAAAAGGTAGGAGTAGAAGACTCATCCCCAAGCACCAAAAGCTAGTAATAGACTAAGAACCTAGGGTTCAAGATACTAGTACCAAGAGAAGCTTAAAAGCATGGTGTTTTCTTAAGAAATCAATTATTTCATGTGCAAGATGTCCTCATCATTTAGCTACTAGAACCGAATAATTTTCTGTACTTCAGATGCCTATTTATATGGATGTCAGTGAGATCACCTTCACCTAGGCATTAGGGACATTTTTACAAAGAATAAGAATTGCTGATGAATTTTCAGAAATTTGTGTCACCCATTTTCATTAATAATCTACCCAACTTAGAAGTTGAATCTGGAAAGGTGAACAAATTCACCATTTCGCACTCAGATGATGACTTAAATTAAGGGCAATTCAAACTATATAGCACAAGTATTTGTAGTAAAGATATAGCAAGCACAAAGTAGTAAAGATATACCAAGTACAAATTTAACTTTCCTTTGTTGTTTTCAGCATCTTGTATTTCAAAATTATTCCTAATGTGCAAAAATGAAGGGGGTCCTGCTAGGTAGAAATCCAGCCTTAAAACCCCAAAACCTTATGAACAAGTCAAGTTCAAATCTAAATAGAATCTTTCAATAAATTTTCAAAATATAGTCAGAACAAGTAATTTACCTTGGCAATACTTATAGTTTGTTGCTCCATTGCTTCATGTATGGTTGCCCTATCATGTTCCCTCATACTGTCAAACAGAACATGATTTAGATTAAGAATTAAGAAAGGGGAAGACAAAATGGGAAGGGCGGGGATAACATGAAAACAAGATGAGAGATGATAGGAGAAACAATAAAAAAAAATTATATAAAAGATAGAGGTTTTATATATATATAACCTGACACCAGGTTGTTAAAATATAATATTAGGGATATTTATGTCTTATGTATGTTAGAAGGGTAATAGGTAGTTGCCTCATGTTTTTTTACTCTCATTGTTTCCTTCTATTCCTCCATTTTTTTTTTTTTTTTTTTTTTTTTTATCTCTTTTTCAAACCAGGCAATTCACCATAATACTAGCAAATATAATTAACCATCTCATTCAAATAACTAGCAACCTAATAATAGATCATTTTGGGGGAAGCAAGTCAAATTCATAGTGGATAACTATGACTTTATCACAAACCTCCATGCTAGAAAATTTCAATTGCCTAATTATGTCAACCACAGTTATTAGCAGAGTTATTTCTTTAAGGGGGTAAAAAAAAAGGGAAAAGAGAACAACACAACTACCAAAATGATAAGAATAACAAGACTCAAAGAAATAACCATAGCTGGTTGATTTTTTTTTCCTTTTCCTTCTCAAAATAGGGTTCAGAAAACAAAATAGATTATGCATGTCGAGTTTGATACACTATTTACAAAAGCAAAGAGAAAGGTTGCCCTATTTAAAGTTAATGATGGACAAAAATAGATTTTTCATTCAATCAAAATGGCAGTACCTATCGAATTCGTCTATACAACAAAGCCCACCATCTGCCAAAACAAGTGCCCCAGCTTCCAACATCCATTCCCCTAAAAATTCCTTAGAAGTGGTTAGTTTTTTTAATTGAATTGAATTGAATTTCACATATGTGGTTATATTATATTACAGAGAAAATTTCAAGGATGCCCAATGAAATTTCTAAAATAAATGGTATACATACTTATATGATGACCTACAAAGGGCTTAAAAAAGCAATAGATAAAATTTCAAACTAAATCCATTTCATAAGCAGAATTTCAATCCACGATTTTTTTTGGGGCTTACACTTTATTGGGTTAAATATTGATAAATTGAATAAACATACTTCCTTCAATGAGATAAATAAAGCATTAACTGATATTGGCATTCAACTTAAAGTAACACATCCAGAAATTATGCTAAAAGATCTTTTATGGAAATGATTTAGGTGCATGAAACCATTCTCCCATTCCATGAACCACCTAATTCATATTCCATTTACACTGATTTAGCCACCATAACATGTCTCCCTTTGTAAGAACATGTTTATGAAATTATTTTTTTCTTTAAACATTGGATAGAAGATGTATGACTGAAAGTAGAAGGCAATAAAGAAAGTAATTGTTGAAACCGTAGGTTTGATTTTTAGGAGTTTGAATTTAAAAATAAAATCAAAAGATAAGGCTTGACTGAGTCCTATTATTTTGGACTGTTTAGTTTAGATAAGTCCTAGATTTTTAGGAGTTTGAATTTAAAATAAAACCAGAAGATCAGGCTTGATTGAATCCTATTATTCTGGACTGTTTAGTTTAGATAAGTCCTAGTGTGTTTAAATTTGTTTTATCTGTAGTTTGAATTAGAGAGAATATCAGATGATATTCTACAGAATGGGATTGCTTCGTCTATTTAAGTTCTCGATGTAAACCAAATTTTCTCAATAAAGTATCATTCAGTTTCTCTTCCAAATTCAATATGGTATCAAAGCCCAAGATCTGAACATCAACATGGCGAAAATTGCAATGACAACATCAAGCAAGGTCTTCAAATGTCATCTCCGATTCTTCTTTTGTCAATTTCGATGGTAATGGTGGTTCTGAAAATTCCGTTCACCACATTACTATCCACAAATTCAATGGCAAGAATTATCTCCGATGGTCTCAATCAATAATGATGTATATATGTGGTAGAGGCAAAGACAACGACTACATCAAAAGCGTGAAAACAGCCCCTGTGAAGAATGATGCATCTTACAAAACCTGGTTTTCCGAGAACTATATGATTATGTCTTGGCTTACTAATTCCATGGAGACAGACGTAGGCCAGACGTTCCTATTCTACAAGACAATAAAAGAAATCTAGGATGCAACCAAGGAGACGTTTTCAGACAACGAAAATGCAACAGAGGTGTTTGAAATCAAAAGTTAGCTTCTAGAATTACGGCAAGGGGACCTCAACGTGACCCAATACTTTAGCATTCTCTCTCGATATTGGCAAAAACCGGACATGTACGAAGAATTGGAATGGGATTGCACTAGTGACAGCATCAAATATCAGAAATTGTGGAAAAAGAAAGGATCTTCACATTCTTGGCGGGACTCAACAAAAATCTTGATGAAGTTTGAGGAAGGATTCTTAGCACTAAGCCACTCCCATCACTTCGAGAGGCGTGTTCTGAAGTCCCGACGAAATGAGAGTTGAAAGAAGGTCATGATGAAGGATCACAACTCATCATAGTTCTTTTCAAGCAACAACGGATCAGCCTTGGCCACCAAGGGACCAAATTCTCAACACTTTGATTCACGAAGGAGATCCAATAAGCCACGTTGTGATCATTGTAATCGAGTTGGTCACACTCGAGAAACCTGTTGGAAAATTTATGGGAAGCTCTCCAATTGGAAAAGTAACAAAACTTAGGAAAATGAACCTCAAGGTTATCGTGCCACCAATGATGAACCACCACAGTCCAATAACTCAGCCAACAAAACACCTTTCAGCCGAGTACAGATGGAGCTACTTCAAAAACTCCTCACATGTGATCCTTTGAGTACCTCCACTATAAGATCAAATTCCATTGCCCAGAAAGTTATATGTTCCAAAGCCTTGAAAGCTTTTTCAAAGTCAAACTCATAGATTATCGACTCCGGCGCATCCGATCACATGACCGGTGATATAACACTTTTTCACTCTTATTAGCCTTGTTCTGAGAATTATCAAATTAAAATAGCTGATGGTTCTTACTCACTGGTGGCTGATAAAGAGTGTCATTCTTCCAAATAGCTTTAGATTGCTCTCTATTCTTCATGTTCCCAAGCTTATGTGTAACTTGCTCTCTATAAGCAAAGTCACTAAAAATCTGAATTGTGTTACTAAATTCTTTCCTGATCATTGTGAATTTCAGGAAATGGAGACAAGGAAGATGATTGGTTGTGCCTAGGAGCATGAGGGTTTATATATCTTTGGCAATAAAGCTTCAAAAGGACACACTCATAAGGCAAGCTGCAATGTTCTTTCATCATTTACAAATTCCAGTGACCATGAAATAATGGTTTGGCTCTTTAGGCTAGGCCACCCAAGCTTTCCATATTTAAAAAAAGTTGCTTCTATAGTTATTCAAAAATAAAAACTTAAGAGTCATTTCATTGTGAGTTCTGTCAATTATCTAAACATTGTTCAAATTCTTATGTTTCACAACCTTATCAAAAATCTCATCCTTTTTTGCTCATACATAGCGATTTATGGGGACCTTCCAATATTAGAAAAATAACACGCTCTAAGTGGTTCATTTCATTTATTGACAATCATACACGAATATGTTGGGTGTATTTGTTAAAAGAAAATTTTGAAGCAAAAGAGATTTTCAAAAATTTTAATGACATGATTAACACTCAATTCCAAACCAAAATCCAAAATTTTCGCACTAACAATGATATTGAATACTTAATTCAATTCTTGGACCATATCTTCATGAACATGACATTATTCATCAAAGCTCATGCATTGCTACACCACAACAAAATGGAATTTCAAAAAGAAAAAACCGTCATCTGTTGGAAGTTGCTCGATCCCTTATGTTCACGACAAATGTTCCTAAATATTTTTAGGGGGAAGTCGTTCTCACTGCATCATACTTGATAAACAAAATGCCCACTAGAGTATTACAGTACCAAACTCCCATCGAAGTCCTAAAAAATTGCTACCCTAACATTCGGCTAGTGTCATCCCTTCCACCAAAAATTTTTGGTTGCAGCGTTTTTGTCAACACTCATGCTCAAAACAAAATGAAACTAGATCCAAGAGCCCTCAAATGTCTTTTCTTGGGATATTCTTCAGCCCAAAAAGGTTATAAATGTTACTCTTCAATCACAAAAAGGTTCTATGTTTCCATGGATGTAACATTCCTTGAGAATCAAGCCTATTTTCCCAAAACTCAGCTTCAGGGGGAGATTTCAGGGAATTCCAGAATTTTGGGATATTGCTATTCCAGCTGATATTGCTCTTCCAGCCCCAATTTTCGAATCTGCCACCTCAACTGCCCCTGTAACAGCAAGTAAGTCCAGCCCTGAAACCACTGTTGTTCCCTTCGAACCAAATTCTGCACCCAATCTTCCAGTAAATTTGACCTCAAAGCTTTGGGTTTATTCCAGAAGAAAAGTTGCCAGGGATATACAGACTCCCATGCCCTCAGCTCATGGCCTGTTAACTGAACCTAATCCAGATCCTCATGACCAGAATTCAGGTAACACAGTAATTGATACTAATCCAGCTGTATTAAATGATTTGGATGTTCCTATTGCATTTCGAAAAGGGGTTAGATCGTGTACTACACATCCCATTGCTGATTTTGTTTCCTATGAAGGATTATCTCCACAGTTTCAAGCATTTACTGCTAATCTCTCTAAAGTTGATATACCCAAGGACATTCATGAGGCATTACAACATCCAAATTAGAAGGCAGCTGTGCATGAGGAGATTAAAGCTCTTGAAAAAAATGGAACCTGGGAATTAACTAAATTGCCTTTGGGAAAATCTACTGTGGGATGCAAGTGGATTTTCAATGTGAAATATAAAGCTAATGGAAACATTGACAAATATAAGGCAAGATTGGTGGCTAAGGGATTTACGCAAACATATGGAGTAGATTATCAAGAAACTTTTGCTCCAGTTGCAAAACTTAACACTGTTCGAGTTCTACTCTCCATTGCAATCACCAATGATTGGCCTCTTCATCAGCTAGACGTAAAAAATGCATTCCTAAATGGTGATCTCAATGAAGAAGTCTACATGGATATTCCACTAGGATTCAAAGACACTGAAAAAAAAAGAATCAAGTGTGTAGGTTAAAGAAATCTTTGTATGGCTTAAAGCAATCACCTAGGGCCTGGTTTGATCGTTTCACTTTAGCTATTAAGAAAGTTGGGTACAGTCAAGGACAATCAGATCATACAATGTTTTTCAAACATTCATCAGATCGGAAAATAGCTATTCTTATCGTCTATGTGGACGACATAATTCTTACAGGTGATGATGAAGCAGAAATGATAAATCTAAAAAACACCCTCTCTCAGGAATTTGAAATCAAGGACTTGGGAGCTCTTAGGTACTTCCTTGGCATGGAGGTGGCTCGAACTTCAAGTGGAATATCAGTTTCTCAACGGAAATATGTCCTCGATCTTCTAGAGGAAACTAGTATGCTTGGATGTAGACCAACGGACATACCTATGGAGCAAAAAGCTCTTCGGTTGACAAAGGTCAATACCAAAGACTTGTTGGGAAGTTGATCTATTTATCCCATACTAGGCCAAACATAGCCTTTCTTGTTAGTGTGGTTAGTCAATTCATGCAAGCCCCCATTGAAGAACATCTCAATGCAGTTCACAAAATTCTCCGATACTTAAAAATGACACCTAGAAAGGGGTTATTTTTTTGGTAAAAGTACCAAACGAAGAATCAAAGTATATTCTAACGCAGATTGGGTAGGTTACGTGAAGGATAAAAGGTCCACTTTAGGTTACTGTACCAACGTGTGGAGTAATTTGGTTACTTGGAGAAGTAAGAAGTAGTCTGCAGTGGCTCGGAGTAGTGCGGAAGCTGAGTTTCAGGCTATTGCACTTGGTGTATGTGAAGGACTATGGCTAAAACGTGTGATGGAGGAGTTGAAGATTTCAACCGAGTTTCCAATGAAAATGTTTTGTGATACCAAGCAACCATCAACATATCCCATAATTCAGTTCATTATGACAGAACCAAACATGTGGAAATACACCGACATTTCATCAAGGAGAAAGTTGAGAATGGGGAGTTTTTAGTGTAGTACACACCTACCAAACTTCAAACTACAGACATTCTTACAAAAGCTCTACCAAGACAGCATTTCAATTTTCTTATAAGCAAACTGGGAATGATCAATATCTATTCCTCAGTTTGAGGGGGAGTGTTGAAACCATAAGTTTGATTTTTAGGAGTTTGAATTTAAAAATAAAACCAGAAGATAAGGCTTGACTAAGTCCTATTATTTTGGACTGTTTAGTTTAGATAAGTCCTAGATTTTTAGGAGTTTGAATTTAAAATAAAACCAAAAGATAAGGCTTGATTGAATCCCATTATTCTAGACTGTTTAGTTTAGATAAGTCCTAGTGTGTTTAAATTTGTTTTTATCTCTAATTTGAATTAGAGAGAATATCGGATGATATTCTGCAGGATGGGATTGCCTCGTCTATTTAAGTTCTCGATGTAAACCAAATTCTTTCAATAGAGTGTCATTCAGTTTTTCTTCCAAATTCAATAGTAACCAACAAACAAATGTCCAAAAAAGTTTAAGACGCAAGTAGATAAAGAAGAGAATAGAAGAGAAAAAAGAACTTGCCATACTGTAATGGTAGTTAAAGTTCAAACATATTTATTGTAGTACTAAGCATAATATTTACCTCCATCCTTGACTGCAGTAACAGTCAATCCAGCACTAGTGCTTCCTAACCCAGTAGTAATAACAGATCTGTTGCTCAACTTGGCAGCAAACTTCAAGAACTGAGATTTTCCAGTACCTATGTGACTAAGAAGTTATCATGCTGTTTTTGGCAGTTCAAAAAATTTATCTGCTCCCTGAAATCTCCTCTGTTAATCAAATTATGAGAAAAGAAACACAAAACAATCCTTAAGTCGGTGCCTATTGAAGCCCAAAAATCAAAGTTAGGGGTACACTCAATTTTGGGTAAGAAGTAAAAATCCCCGGCATATTGTAGGGTCATTTGAGATTAAAAGAAAACAAATTGTAAATTAATTTCTTTTTCTGGACAAGTAGTAGACAGCAAACAAAGTTGATTCAACCCAAGCTGTAGACAATGTTTGAGTCCACTCGACTCAACTCTAGTTCATTATTCATGTACTGGGGTCCAAAAGTGAAACAAACAGTGCTACATTCTCTTAACTCACATGCATGCCTTGAAAATCTAATTCACCTGACAAGACATGCAAAATACATGTACTAATGCATTGCCATCATTTTTTATTTTACTATTGATAGGAATAAGAATAAGACATCGAAGAGTTTGAGAGGCACATGTCTACTAGCATGTATCAAGAAATGGTTTCTGTCATTGGAAAGAGAGTTATATATATAAAAGGACACAAAACAGGATGGGCTGTGGCAAGCACGCAGAAGGAATACAGGCAGCACCCTCAAAACAAGATGGAAAAGAAAAAAAAAATGGAGACTTCAAGCCCTTCCAACCTATCAATGAAATTCAAAAAACACACGTTCCCCAAGAAGTCCACTGGCCAAACAAACAATGACTTGAGAATAATTTCTTTCAGTTTCAACCCCGAAAGCCAACTTGATTCAAAAACTTGGTGACTCCTCTTCCCCCAAAGACACCAGGCTAGGTACAATGAAGTTGTGATCTACAATTTCATTTTCTTCACCAATCAACAAATCCAACTAGAAAGATATTCCGTCAACAGTCTAGACAAGATGCAAGCCACCTCAAAAGGAATCAGCCATAGACCAGAGGTTACAGAACTGTTGTATCAAGAGATGTTTGGTGGACTTCTCATCTCTCTTTGCATACAACACAATTCACCAGAGTTCTACCAAAACAGAGTTCCAAATTTTTATAATGTGCCTATTGAAATAAAATGTTAAAAGTAGCTAAGCAGAATTTTATGACAAAAAAAAAAAAAAAAAAAAACAATTTAAAAAAAAAATGCATAACACTTTCCTTGCATCAAAGAATACACTGTCTAGATGTTCCTATATAATAGCATCCAAGTTCACTACCCTAAAGAGGCCCGATAGCAAGGGTTGGCAATTGCAGTACAGCATTCCTAGGAATTTTAGCATTTATGTGGTCTTACATAAAAAAAGAAGCCTGTCCTTGTTTTAAAACACAGATCTGATCAACTCAATTGCACAGACACATTGCTGGAAGGGATCCAAAATTAAAGCTTAAAATCATGAGGATCTATTGGATTGGCATAGCTTAGACATGTAGTGTCATGTGAATCTTGGGAAATAATAAGTCTTGCAAAGTGCCTTAAAACCCAGAATTCTTGATGGATTGAGATTCTCTTAAATTTCTCAAGTCAGGATCTCAGTCTGAACTTCCACAATTCAACAAGAGGAAGTTTTCCAATCAAATTCAAGCTTGAATCAGAGTGTTTCTTATTCAAGCCTTAATGTATTTATCCATTAAAAATTATTTGAACAAAAATATACAACTTACCCTAAATTTGAAAAGGCTAATACTAAGAATAACAAAGCCTGATGGTGTCAGTAAGGAAAACCAGAGAAGAAATTACCAGGATCACCAACTAGAAGCAAATGAGACTCTCCTCGAACCTTAGTCCCAGAAGCATCAACATGTTGCACACCTCCAATAAGTGTTAATGCAACTAGATTAAAAGAAGAAAAGGTAAGTGAAGTATGAAGCAATAAAGATTATATAATTTTAAAGAAAGAAAAAATATTATCTCAAATTCGGACCACATTAGCATGTCCTCAGTACAATGGAAAGTTAATCTTCAAAATCTGTGACAATGGAACTTGACATTGGAAAGGAATATACCTGCAAGTTTCACAGTGAAGAGTCCAAAAACTTGTGGGCAAATACCCCTAAGAATGGCATTTCTCCCTGGTGCAATTGAACTGCTTGAAATTAAAAGTAGAAGATACCAAAATTCACAGAGGAACTCTAAATAAAGGATGCTAAAAGAATAAAAATGAACAGAGAACACACTTTTTTAACAAGGCATTCCTTAAATAGCCCAAATCTTCATATGCTGATATAGAAAAATTATGAAAATGATGTGAATAACTAATTTTCACCTTTTAATGGGGTATCTTTGAAGTCTGACCAGAACTGCTTGAATTTCATAATGACCTCATCAGGGATATCCATGTCTGATCTAAGCTCATTAGTTCTCCTAAAAACAAAAAGCAAAGAAAATAATAAACAAGAGCAAGTTAAAAAATACCATGCTCACTAATATATGATATGATAGCATTAGGTTCCAAAAGCATCAAGCATTGTTCAAGTTCTATAAGCCAAAAAAAAAAATGAGAAATACACATCTGAAGGATTCTGTTTTCCCTTCTTTTTCACTGGGTAAAAAATGCTAAGATTCTGAATTTGTTATCCCTTGCGGAATTTCAAACTGGCAAGATAGGCAAGAAGACATAACTTAAAGTGAAAAAGGGCACCAAAATATACACCTTCTAGGATACCAAGAGCCTATACAAGACCATACAATTTGGGATCGCAAAGAGGCAGGTTCAGGTTGGAATGCACCCCCACCAACCCCATTCCTATTGATATAAATCATCAACCCTCGTCCAAGCTCAAAACCAACGCAAGGCAGGACAATGAATCCCATTCCAGGATTGGCCAGGTCGGTTTATATTGGTTGAAAAACAACTCTGATGTTTGATTAAAGAATAGTAGTACACATACATAGTAGTGTCTAAGATGCAAACACCCAATTTACAGCTGTTCTAATCACTAATTTACAGCTATCCTAGTCAATAGTTGACTTTTACAATTATCCTAATTTGTACATTAATTGACTAATCCTACAAGCTAATATTAACAGTTAATATATACCACATATAGGTCCTTTAGAGCTGATCAGGCCCTAAAATGAAGGGATTCTATTGATTTGCCACACTCCTCCTCAAGCTGGTTTGAAGATATTCTTCATTCCTAGCTTGCATGTCACTGAGTTGAAGCTTGGATTAGACACTCCTTTAGTGAATATATCTGCCAACTGCATTTTAGATGAAACAAAAGGAGTGCAAATAAGACTATTATCAATCTTTTCTTTGATGAAGTGTCTATCCACTTCAACATGTTTAGTGCGATCATGTTAATATGGGTTATGTGTTATGCTTATGGCTGCCTTATTGTCGCAACATAGCCTCATAGGTTCTTCAATGTCTAATTGCAATTCTTTTAGTAGAGTTTTGATCCACATGAGTTTACAAATACCTAGGGTCATAGCTCGGTATTCAGCCTCAACACTTGATCTAGCAGCTATTGGTTGTTTTTTACTCCTCCAAGTCACCAAGTTGCCCCTTACAAAGGGGCAATACCCTGAAGTAGATCTCTTGTTGGTTATTTATTGATTTTTTTTTATCAAAAACAAAATATATGTATTAATAGAGAAAAGGGACATGAGAAGGATGAGAAATCCTCCCCATGAAGTACAAACCTAATCAAAAGAACTAGGTAAACCTCCACTTACCAAGGAAGGCTATACAAGAGGTACAAAAGGCCGCCTGATCGAAAGAACTAAGTAAACCTCCTCTAACCCAAGGAGGGCTATACAAAAGGAACAAAATGCCTATACAAGTAAAAAAGAATCCTGACCCTTTAAACCTAACCCTACAGTGTACATAGCGGGAGCCAACTAAGTTGGATTACACTCAAAGGATAGGGTTTAAAAATATCTATACAACAAGTCCGAAAAGAAACATAAAAATGAAGCTGATCTCACATCATCTCTGGTGTCTCCCAAATGCCCTCAAAAATCCTAACATTTCTCTCTCTCCACACAGTCCACGAGAGAGAGAGAGAGAGAGGTGATTCTCCAAAGAGTCTTGCCTCTAATAGAATTCTCAAAACACTTGAAGGAGATCACCAACAAATTGCAAATACTGCTAAGCTGAACCCACTCCATCCCAGCCTATGAAAAAATTTTGTGCTACAATCCCAAAGTAATCGAACAATACAAGAAGAGATGATCAATCTCCTGTCGGTTATAAATCCAACATAATTAGCATCAGTGTAAGCTTTTACTTATATGTGACCATTTTTAAAGAATAACAAACCCATGCCTAGGGTAGCCTTCAAATATCTCAATATCCTCATTACGACTTCCAAGTGATCTTCTAAGGGAGCATGCATGAATTGACTCACAACAACAACAGCACATGCAATGTTTGGCCTAGTATGAGAAAGGCATATTAAATTGCCAGCAAGTCTTCGATATCTTCTTTTGTCAACTAGTACTTCATCTAAGTTTATCCCCAACTTATGATTATGATCTATAGGTGTATCCAAAGGCTTACACCCTAACATTCCGATTTGTTCTAGAAGATCAAGAATGTACTTTCTCTGAGACATATATTCCTTCTTTTGATCGTGCAATTTCAATGCCAAGGAAATATCTAAGACTTCCCAAGTCTTTAATTTTGAATTCCTTAGCTAATTTGCCTTTCAAGTTCTGTATCTCCTCATGATCATCTCTAGTGACCATAATGTCAGTCACATAGACGATAAGAATAGTTACCTTTTTCCTTGGTGAACATTTGATAAACAATGTGTGGTCTCCTTGGCTTTGCTAATATCTGAACCCCACAAGGGAATGAGCAAATCTTTCAAATCAAGCCGTCAAGGACTATTTCAAGCCAAATAAAGACTTGTTCAACTTACACAACTTCTCATTCTTAAACTGCTCCTCGAATCCATGAGGTACATCCATGGAGACTTCTTATTCCAAGTTCCCATGAAGAAAAGCATTTTTTACATCAAATTATTGAAGTGACCAATCACGATTTGCCGTAAGAGATAGTAGGATTCTGATTTAGTTCATCTTTGCAATAGGTGCAAAGGTCTCTTAGTAGTCAATCCCGTAAGTTTGGGTGTACCCCTTGGAGACCAATCTTGCTTTATATCTCTCTACAAAGCCATTAGCTTTGTACTTGATGGTAAACACCCACTTACATCCAACCAGATGTTTTCCTTTAGGCAGATCAACTATATCCCACATATCATTCTTGTATAGAGCCTTTATTTCTTCATCTATTGCCTCGTTCCACTTACGGTCAACAAGTGCTTCTTGTATATTTTTGGCACTAAATTTGAACTCAAGTTTGTAGCAAAGGTCTTATGGTTGTTCATCTTGTGATAAGACAAGAAATTCAACAAAGGATGTTCGGTACAATTCCTAATGCCTTCTTTGATGGCTATAGGAATGTCCAGATTAGTATCAACCACTTGCACAACATTGGGAGGATTTAAAATTGTAGAATTAGGAAGATTAGGAAACATACCTTCTTCTAGGGTCAATGATTGATTGTGCTTTGGAGGATTTTGACCTTGTTCCAACCTAGTTTCTTGAGGTTTTCTTAAGTAAACAAACAACTCTAAATCCTGAGGCTTCCCTTGATTTCGTAGCTTTGATTTTTTAGGCTCCCCTTGAATTCCATTTCTCTCATCCTCCCAAGTAGGCATTGGCAAAGGTAGGGACCAATCTTGGGGCTGATCTTCCACTTCCAATTTCTCCTCCTGAAGATTAGTCTTTTGATAATAAGGTTGGTCCTCAAAGAATTTAATATCCATTGTAACAAATTTCTTTCGAGAAGGAGGATGGTAGCATTTTTTAGTGGGAGAGTAGCCCAAGAAGATATATTTAGTGGCTCTAGGGTCAAGTTTAGATCTGTCTTTACTTGGGATATGAACAAAAATAGGGCATCCAAATCCTTTTAGAGAAAGAGTCCCAAGGCATGGTATATGGGAAAAATAATTTTTCAAGGTTTTAATGGGAATTTTGAAGTCAAGGGCTTTTGAAGGCATATGATTCATTAAATAGGTTGCTATAAAGGATAGCATCCGCCCCCCCAAAAAAAAAAAAAAAAGTCATCGGAACATTCCTTGCAAACATAAGTGGTCGAGCTACTTCAAGGAGATGTCTATTCTTTCGTTCAACCACCCTATTTTGTTGAGGGTATCCACACATGTAGATTGGCTGATAATACCATTTTGAGTCAAGAACGTACTTAGACTTTCATTGAAGTACTCAGTTCCATTATCAGATCTAATCACTCATATTTGGACGCCAAATTGTGTTTGTATAATTTTGCAGAAGTTTTGCAAGATGAGCATAGTTTCATATTTCCCCTTTAATAGATGCGCCCAAGTAGTCCTGTTGCAATTGTCAATAAAACTAATTAACCACCTAGCCCCAAAAAGACAAGTTACCTGTGAAGGTTCCCACACATCTGTATGTATAATAGAGAGTAACTTCACTTCTCTTATTACTTATAGGGTAGAGAACCCGATGGTTTTTTTGCATACACACACTTCACACCTAAGCTTAGAGTTATTCAGGTTGATACAAAGTTTAGGATACAACTGTTGTAGGTAAGTGAAACTTGGATGTCCTAATCTCTCATGCATTAGCCAATAGCTTTCAAAAAGTCCTTCAGCAGTCCCCTTTATTTCAAAAAATCCTTCAGCAGTCCTCTTTATTTGATAAGCCTGAACTTTTCCTCCTTCCTTGGTGTCCTAGGTAGTATAGGCCATTTCTCTCCTTAGCACTGCCAATCATCTTCCTCGAAGTAAGGTCCTTGAAAACACAATAATTTGGGAAAAAAGTTCCTGAACAGTTGCAGGTTTTTGTAAGCTTGCTGATTGACAAAAGGTTACAAGACATTTTTGGAACATGCAATACAGAAGTGAGGTAATCTTTGGTGAAAAAGACACATTTCCTTTACCACTAATTGGAGTAAAAGTTCCATCAGCAACCTGTACCTTCTGTTTGCCAGAACAGGATATATATGACAAGAAAAAATTGGGTTCTTTGGTCATATGATCACTAACTCCTGAATCAATGATCCAATAGTTAGAATTAGATACAACAGTGGTTGTAAGAGCTTTATGGAGTGTACCTGATTGTGCAAAAGCACAAGAATTGGAGGTGGGAGTGACCTCTAACTTTCCCATGATCTTATACAAAAGATCAAGTTGTTCCTTTGTAAAAGGCAGATTCTCATTAGCTAATACAGATTCATTAGTAGTAGTGGTGAAGTCTGATACTGTTTCAACTTGGAAACTCTTACTAGGCTTGGAAAATTTTCAATTCTTGTTCCCTTATTGTGGCCTTCCATTCAGTTTCCAACATGTCTCTCTTGTGTGTTTAGGACTTTTGCAATAATCATACCATCTTGTATCTTTTTCTCCTCCTTTGTTTGTGTTTGGATTGTTCTCCACAATCACATTGAGAGCAGAATTATCATGATATGGTGTTTTCATCATAACACAAATTCTGGATTCTTCACTATGCACAAGGAAAACACACTTCATTCAATGAAGGAAGGGGAACTTTTCCAAGGATTCGACTCCTTACCTGATCTAGCTCCAAATTCAAGCCAGCAAGGAATTCAAAGATCCTTTGTCTTTCCAATAAATCAGCAAGCTTTGCAACATTCTTTGGTGATTCCATTTCAAATTGTTGGTAAATGTCAACCTCATGCCATAATACCTTCAATGTATTATAGTATGTTGTGACTGTCAATTCTCCTTCTTTGGTCGCAGGAATCTTGTTCATCAATTCAAACACTTTAGCAGCATCTCCTTAGAGAGAAATAAGAAAGGCTTAGCTATTTCTGGTTGCATTGAATTCAGCAACCAGGACATTATTAAAGAGTTTTCAGCTTCCCATGATTCAAAGTTAGGATCTGAAGTTTCTGGCTTTGTTACTGTCCCACGTAGACACCCCATCTTCCCTCAACTTAATAGAAAGAGTTTGGCTGACCGAGACCACTCCAGGAAATTATGATCATTGAGTTTTTGGGTGGTGATTTGGAAAGTAGGATTATCAAGTTGATTGGAGACTTTAGAGCCTATGGAAGTCTGATTGGAGGTTTGGAGGTTTGTTCAGGCATGAGGAGAACTGAAAAATGAAGAAAAAAGTTTTAGAAGGGGCAAAAGAAGAAGCAAACACCAAAATTGAGAGAAGGAACGGCAGAGACAACAAGAAAAAATAAGGAAGAAAAGTAAGGCGAAGTCGCCAGAAAAAAATTGAGCCCAATGAGCTAAAGTGGCTCTGATATCATAGTGGTTGAAAAACAACTCTGATATTTGATTAAAGAATAGTACACATATATAGTAGTGTCTAAGAGGCAAACACCCAATTTACAGTTGTCCTAATCACTAAGTTACAGTTATCCTAGTCAATAGTTGACTGTTACAATTATCCTAACTTGTACATTGATTGACTAATTCTACTAGCTAATATTAACAGCTAATATATACCATATATAGGTCCTTTAGAGTTGATCAGGCCCTAAAATCAGGGGATTCTATTGATTTCCCACGGCTTAGGAAGTTGGGTAAATAGAAAAATAATAATTAATACCAACCTTATTTGTTTCCTGATAAAAATGAAAAATAAATCAACAAAATAAAAATAATAAATAATAAATCAATCCATGCAATGCTAATTCAAGAAAAAAAAACGAAAGAGATCTCTTTGTTTTATTTTTACAACTATGAAACAAGATAAAAGGAAAAAAAAAATTAATGAAAAATCTCTTCAACTTGTGTAAACCCAAAACCCTAGTCTCAAACAAGTAAAAAAATGAAAAGAAAGAATAAAAAAAGTATCCAACCTAGTCTCCAATTACAAATGTGAGACAATGCAAAGGATGTGAACAAGCACCAAAGAGACAATTGGTACTGGTATTTTCTTTTCCCATGTTTTCCATCAGCAAAAAGGAGAGATTTGTGAAAAAGTACAAATATTCTATTTGAGAAATGTCAAATAGAAAAGAGATGGCTTTCACTTTTTGAAGCATAAGGTGGACTATGGAGATGGCATCACATTTGTGAAGCAAGAGATAGAGATTAAAAAAAATGTCAATAAGGGAGGACAATGAAGAGAGAATGAAGAAGGATTAGAGTTGTGATGTTTGGGGGAACTTCTTATGAAGGCACATTAGTAAATTAAATAAAGTATATAGTAAATTTACTATTTCTATGGACTAGGTTGGGGGCCAGGGCAGCACAATATTGTGGTCAAAGCTGGTTCTTTAAAAATACCCAAACTTGCCCCTTTTTCCCTTACCTCTTTTAAAACTCATCCTAATAATTGCAGGTTAGGGTAAGTCCCACAAGAAACTTGCCTCATTGTAATCCCTATTGCTCAACAAATGTAATAAAAATAAAAATAAAAATGGATAGTAAGCTAGCTTGCACCCTTACATTTCTAGATAAAACCATAGACAATATATTGACTAAAGGAATTGCATCCCATTCATCTCAGGACATCCTAAGCAAGTTGGGAATAAAGAACATTTATTTACCAACTTCATGGAGAGTGTTGAAATGTACGTACAACTTGTATATGGATTTTCCAGCTATGACATAGTTGTAAATTAATTTTTTTCCTTATTAGTTTATTTAACTAATTCTTTTTCTTTATTTTTTCAAGAGTTTTTCTAGGCTAAAAAAAGGCATAGTTGTTAAAAACCTACAATACACTATTTATATCCCTAATTTATTAAGTAATCTCAAAAGAGGTTGATTGTGATTGCTTGCCTATGGCTTATTTGTCTCTCCACATGTGGGTATGGGGCTACCCATGAGGGAAAGTGTTAAGAGTGTATGATATATGTTGTGGGCCAAAATCCTACAAACTTAAACTTTTAGGAAAATTGGTTGTTCAATAGATTATAAAAGAGGGAGAAAAAAAAAATCCTGTATGAAAAGTTACATTCTAGTCGTCAAAGGTCATGTTGGAACTTATGTAAATTTATTCTTACAATGAATATTGGAGAATTTCCATTTGAATGATTTGAATTTTGATATCAAAAACAATAGTAATTGATGAAGAAAGACTTTTACTTAATATATTATTTTTGCACATATAAAAAGTTGGAGCCTTGTCGATGACATATAAAGACATATATGAACAACACATATAAGTAGATATACCTAATAAAATTTAAGACTAAAAATTTAAGAAGTTTGGTTTTATGAATTTAGTAATGAACTTATACATTAAACTCATATTTTGTTCAATTAGAATTTTCAAAACTCTAATATTCAATGTTCTCATGTGGTATGATATAGTTTAAAATTTTTAAATCCATCTTTCATGAAATTGGTTATACATAATTCTATATTTCATGCTTCCAATGTGAATGTACATGTATGCATATTTTTGCTATTTAATTTTTCATATATAAAAAACTTAGAATGCATGATGTTAGCATATTAGGTTATTTATAATAAGTTGGCAATTTTGTTCCATTTATCCTAGTTTATAATTTTGCCTACTTTCTTGTGATTTACACTCCTTTGAAGATTCAAAGTTGGTGCAAAATCAAGTCCAGATGAAACAGGTAAGTATGTCTGAGTTATTTGAAAATAATGACATAAAAGACATAGAGTGGACTTATGAAAATTAGAAATAAAATTAATTTGAAAGGAATTTTAACTTAAGTATTAAAAAAAGAAAAAAGAAATCTTTCCTAATAATAAAATTAATTTGAAAAAAGAATTTTAAATTGAGAATTTAAAAAAGAGAATCTTTCCAAATCTTTTAAGAAATTTGGAAAAGAGATTTAGAAAAGAATTTAAATTAAGAATTTTAAAAGGAAAATCTTTCCAAATATTTTTAAATTTAAAGTATAAAATATTTCCAAATCTTTCTAAAATTCTTAAGTTTCTAATTAATATTTTAGTATATGATTTTTAAATTGATTCCAAGTCTACTAGGTTTTCTTTTATATATGCCTATTAGGAGAGTTCTCTCAAGAGAAAATGTGCCTAAACTTTTAAGTCATTATTTTTTACGCTTAACCCAAAACTCTCAAATATGTTTGGTTTTCCATTTGCTGGGTTGGAAAGGAAATCTACATCCTCTCAGGCGTTGAGGGAAGATCCACTGGAGCACACAAGGTGTTGTATTGCAGACGTTGGTTGTCGTATAAGTTTTGTAGAGTAAGTCTAAGTGTAGCATCTGCCAACTAATTTTGTGTACTACTTTCTCATATAGTGGATTGTTAATTCGAGGTCTCTGATCATTTTTACATCCGCATGTTGTGTGGGTAGTTTTCCACATAAAAAATCCTGTTTGTCTTGTGTTGAATGGTGTTAGGCTTTCCTAAATTGAAAAGTGGTTATTACAGGATAAAAAAATAATTAATTTTTTGTGCCAAAAGTTTTAAACACCTATTCATCCCTGCTAGGTATTCCCAAGCAAGATTTACAAACTTTCACATGATATGATACATGATAAAAAAGAGAAAAATGATACATAATATGTTTTACAAGTTAACAACTATGGAAATAGACTCTCCCCTTTTTTTGCTTTTTTCGTTTCTGGTCTCCTATAGATTGTGTATATTCCATGTAATCTTATATAACTAATATTTAGAATAATAATTGTATACTATTTTCTACAGTTGTACAATTGTAGAAGTGTCACTCTAATAGTTTTATATTGAATTGTTTTTTAAGATATATATTGCTTTGCTCTTCTAGAAATTGAATAAAAAATCATTAGTGTGGTTCTCCATATACTTTAACGATCAATTATTTGTAAGATAAATGCTTGCCTTAGGTTCATGCCATGCTAGAAGGACCCTCAAGTGGGGATAAATCTAGGAACCAAAAATGACCTTGAATTTAAAGAGTACCACGGAAATTATTGGTGCAAAAGTAGTAATTATGACATCAAAATGCAGAAAAATAATAATTAGCAAAATCATAGAATTATTTTATGTAGATCAATGTGCAGATCTTTATTTTCTTTTTCTTCATCAACTAAAGTTTATTTGTAATCTAGTGCTAATCTTCGAAGGGATCTCCTTGCTATTTTATCTTAGTAATAGAGAAGATATGGCAATATTTTGGTATTAATTCAACATTTAGAAAGCTGGTGGCAGAAAGCTACAACAATTTTCACTAGCCTTCTTTAATCAAAAGTATGGTTCGACTTATGTTTAAATTGATAACATTAGATCTGGTTCCAATGCTAGACTAAACTTGCTATGTTGGAAACTCAAGTTTGACATTTAACATTTCAAAAATGAACTTGGGTAAAACTTCTATCAAGGCTAAGTGGACACTACTAGAATCCTTCTAGGAGGCTTTACTACTTTACTTTGTTAGGGGGTTAAGTTCTACAGAATTCTTATTCTTGGTTTGATTATATTGGATTGCAAAGAGGTATTTGGTGGTAGAGTTAGTAGCTGGACTTAGGTTAAGGTTGGTGCAGTTGGAAAACCCAATCTATAGTATATATATTAAATTAAATTTTGATAGATATTCATTGTGGAATATAGGCCAAATGGGGATTGGAGATCGTCCGAAAGTGTTCACTAGGGAGGCTTTAATAGGCCAACTAGATCCAAATCCTAGCCTCATTCAAATGGGTGGAGTGATCATAGAACTTAGTAGTACAATTTTAAGACTCTTTTCCAAGCCTACTGAAGAGGGTTTGGCTATTAAGGTTGGGATCCAATCTCTTAGTGAAGGGTGATTAGAAATTTTTTATTTGTTGGCCACATTTACATGATAAGTATATCAGCCTCTCCAATCTCTTAGTGAAGGGTGATTAGAAATTTGTTATTTGTTGGCCTCATATTCATTGTTGATTCATTAATTAATAGCTTAAATGTTTAGGTCTAATTGGTAGCTCCATTTTACTAGAAGTCTTGATTTCAAACTTTTACATCTGCTTATTCCTTCAGCTGCTTATCTGCGATCCATAATCTGTGGTTTGCCTTTCCATGTACAGATTAGGTCACATGTGAGGGAGGCTATTAGCCTCATGTACATTGTTAGCTCAACTTATAACTTAAGCTTTTAAATCTAATAGGTAATTTAACATTATTGTAAGAAGAAAGAACTGATTTTCATTCTTTATATTGAAACTTGTACACAAGTAACACAACTACTATATATATAGGGTTCTCTTAATTCAAAAAAAGAAGATAAAAGAGTCTCTTAAAAAATAAATAAAATAAAATATTCCCTTAACCCAAAAGGAAATACAGACATAAAACCTTGAGAACAAAGGAGAAACACCAAAAAAAAAAAAATGCCTTGTACAATAAATAATAAAGACAAATAGGAAAAACTAATTTGTGGCAAAGCCTTTAGATCTATTCACTAATTTAAATAAATTTATAAAGTTTCACCCAACCCAAGATGTTCAATGCTCCTTAAGCACTTACTCTTTTTTTCACTCGTACCCTTTTTTTCACTCATACCCTTTTTTACATCCTTTACACAATCATCCTCAATCACTTTTGTTAGATAATATATAGTTATTTAGGTTATTTACTTTTCCTTTTTTCTTTTCTTTCCTTACTGTATTGTGGGTCCCACTAGCATGTATATATATACCCAAGTCCAATGTGTATTCTATATAGTTTTTTAATAACAATAATTAGGGATTCTCCCTTTTTCCCTCTCTCTTCACATGGTATCAGAGCCAAGGGAGAAAAAAAACCCTAATTATTTTCGGTTTATCCGTGAATCCATTCTGGGAAATCTTTCAGTGACTGTGTTTCATTCTGGTCACCCTTCCCATCTCCTAAAGCTTTTCGATCAACCGTATCACCGTCAGAAAACCCTCACCGCCGACGACTTTTCCGGTGACATCCTTTTCCGACACCGACCATACCATCAGGGGCGCAAATAGGAGGTCTTCAACTTTTCTTAAAGCACCGGAGGAAGAATCCCATCCACGCGCCGGCCACACGCGTCTCCAGCGGCCTGAATCTCACGCTCCGGCGCGTGAGGGAGCATGGGTCACTTTCCGGCCACGCGCTTCCACCTCCAGCCTCGCCTGACACCGTCTAGCCGCCCTCCTTCTTTGCTTGTGTCATTCGAGCCCTGAAAGTGCATTTTTTGGGGTTTTTTTGTCTCCGCCGGCCCTCTAAACAGCCTTTCCGGCGACCTCCGATGACTCCCTCTCCACCCCGAGCCCTGCACGTGTCTTAGGAAGTCCGCGATAAGCCGTATTAGGGCTCTCTTCGATCCAAACGTATTTCATTCACCAGATAAGTAGATATGACTACTAAAAGTTTCACTTTTTCCTCTGTCATATCTGGATCTAGTATGATTACTTCGGAGAAATTGGTTGGCAGTGAAAATTATTTGTCCTGGTCTGCCTCTGTGGAGCTTTGGTTTATGGGTCAAGGTTATGAGGATCACCTTGTTACGCAGGAGGCGGATAACCCTGAGGTTGACAAAGTACAATGGAGGAAGATAGATGCACAGTTATGTAGTGTGTTATGGCAATTAGTTGATCCTAAGATTCTGCATCATCTTCGGGCCTACAAAACATGCTTTAAATTTTGGAATCAGGCGAAAGGGCCATACACGAATGATATCCAATGTCTTTATAAGGTGGCTTCTTCTATTGTCAATGTCAGACAACAAGACATGGATTTATCTACTTATATTGGCCAAATTGCCTCTCTTAAGGAGGAATTCTTGACCATGATGCCTCTTACTACTGATGTTGGGGATCAACGAATACAGATTGACAAGTTCTTCATGGTTCTTACGCTTATTGGCCTCCGTCCAGATCTCGAGACCGTCCGTGATCAGATTCTTGGCAGTTCCTCCGTTCCATCCTTGGATGATGTGTTTGCTCGCCTCCTCCGTATCTCCTCCACTCAGACTTTGCCATCTGATAACACTTCAGATTCTTCTGTGTTAGTTTCTCAAACTAACTCTCGAGGAGGACGCAGTGGTAACCGAGGTAGAGGCCAACGTCCTCATTGCACCTATTGCAATAAGCTTGGCCACACTCGTGATCGGTGTTATCAGTTACATGGGCGGCCTCCCCGCACTGCCCACGTGGCCCAGTCATCTGATCCTCAGTCGCCTCAGCCTCCCAGTTCCTCCACATCTCAGGATATTTTCCTCACTGACAGTGAGTATGACGACTATCTCCGCTATCAGGCCACCAAGTCAACTTCTGTTGCTTCTGTTGCCCAGACTGGTAATGCTTCTGCTTGTCTTACCCACACATCTTCTCTTGGACCTTGGATTCTAGATTCTGGCGCTTCTGATCACATATCTGGTAATAAGGATCTTTTCTCTTCTATTACTACTACCTCTGCCTTACCTACTGTTACTTTAGCTAATGGTTCCCAAACTATGGCTAAAGGTTTTGGTTTCGCTCATCCTCTCCCTTCCCTACGTCTCCATTCTGTCCTTTATGCCCCTGAGTGTCCTTTTAATCTTATTTCCATCAGCAAAATAACTCGCACTCTTAACTGTTCTATCACTTTCTCTGATAAATTTGTGACCTTGCAGGACCGGAGTACGGGGAAGACGATTGGCATAAGACGTGAGTCTCAAGGCCTCTATCACCTCACCTCGCCTTCACCTGCAGTTTGCATTTCCACTGATGCTCCCCTCCTCATCCACAGTCGCCTGGGCCACCCTAGTCTATCCAAGTTCCAGAAAATGGTCCCTAGTTTTTCATATTTGTCGTCGCTTGCATGTGAGTCCTATCAGCTTAGGAAACATACTCATGTCTCGTTCCCAAAGCGTTTGAATAATCGAGCAAAGTCTTCTTTTGAACTTGTCCACACTGATGTTTGGGGTCCTTGTCGGACCGCGTCTACTTTAGGATTTCAGTATTTTGTCACTTTCATTGATGACTATTCTCGATGTACTTGGTTATTTTTAATGAAAAATCGAGCTGAGTTATTCTCTATTTTCCAGAAATTTTATGCTGAAATCCAAACCCAGTTCAATATTTCTATTCGTGTGTTGCGCAGTGACAATGCCAGGGAATATTTTTCTGCACCATTTACTTCATTTATGTCCCAACATGGGATCATTCATCAGTCTTCTTGTGCTCATACTCCTCAACAAAATGGGGTAGCTGAACGGAAGAATCGACATCTTGTTGATACAGCTCGTACTCTCCTTCTACATAGTCATGTTCCTTTTCGTTTTTGGGGGGACGCTGTTCTTACAGCATGTTATTTGATTAATCGTATGCCCTCATCTGTATTACACGATCAGATTCTTCATTCCTTTCTTTTCCCTGACCAACCACTTTATTTCCTTCCTCCTCGTGTTTTTGGTTGTACTTGCTTTGTTCATATCCTCACTCCTGGACAGGACAAACTTTCTGCCAAAGCCACAAAATGCATCTTCTTGGGATATTCCAGACTTTAAAAGGGTTATCGTTGTTATTCCTCTGAGACTCATCGCTACTTTCTCTCCGCTGATGTCACTTTTTTTTAGGACTCACCGTTTTTCTCCACCTCTGAGTCTCTTCCTATTTCTGAAGTCTTACCCCTTCCCATTATCTCCCCACCTAATGCAGTGCCTTCTCGCCCACTTCAGGTTTATCATCGCCGTCATCGTGTCACTGTTCCTCCTTCTTTGGCCGCGGTACCTGCTGACTCACCTCCTATCCCTTCGGCTTCTCCTGCCCCGGCTCTACCTCCTTCTGCTGACTTACCTATTGCTCTTCGGAAAGGTAATCGATCTACTCGTAATCCTCATCCCATTTACAATTTTTTGAGTTACCATCGATTATCTTCACCCTATTCTGCATTTGTTTCTGCTATATCTTCTGTTTCTCTTCCCAAGAGCAACCCTGAGACTCTTTCCCATCCAGGCTGGCGACAGGCAATGGTAGATGAAATGGCTGCTTTACACTCCAATGGCACTTGGGATCTTGTTGTTTTACCCTCTGGTAAATCTACAGTTGGTTGTCGTTGGGTCTACACAGTTAAGGTTGGCCCTGATGGTCAGGTTGATCGCCTTAAGGCCCGCTTAGTTGCTAAAGGCTATACTCAGGTTTATGGTTCTTATTATGGTGACACTTTCTCTCCTGTTGCCAAGATAGCTTCTGTTCGTCTATTGCTCTCCATGGCTGCTATGCATTCTTGGCCTCTTTATCAGTTAGATATTAAAAATGCTTTCCTTCATGGGGATCTTGCTGAGGAAGTTTATATGGAGCAACCACCTGGTTTTGTTGCTCAGGGGGAGTCTGGTTTAGTGTGCAGGTTACGCCGTTCTCTATATGGCTTGAAACAATCTCCTCGAGCATGATTTAGCCGTTTTAGTTCTGTTGTTCAGGAGTTTGGCATGTTCCGCAGTACAGCAGACCATTCCGTTTTCTATCATCATAACTCTTCGGGGCAGTGTATTTATCTGGTAGTTTATGTGGACGACATTGTCATTACAGGCAGTGATCAGAATGGTATTCAGAACCTAAAGCAACACCTTTTCACCCACTTTCAGACTAAAGACTTGGGGAAACTCAAGTATTTCTTAGGGATTGAGATAGCTCAATCCAGTTCCGGTGTGGTTCTTTCCCAAATGAAGTATGCTTTAGACATCTTGGAAGAAACCGGTATGTTAGACTGTAAACCGGTAGACACTCCTATGGATCCAAATGTCAAACTTATACCAGGACAGGGGGAGCCTTTAGGAGATCCTGGGAGATATCGGCGACTTGTAGGTAAACTCAACTACCTCACCATTACTCGTCCAAACATTTCTTTTCCTGTAAGTGTTGTTAGTCAATTTCTACAGTCACCATGTGATAGCCATTGGGATGCTGTAATCCGCATTCTTCGATATATCAAAAGCACACCAGGCCAAGGTGTGTTGTACGAGAACAGAGGTCATACCCAAGTTGTTGGTTACACAGATGCAGATTGGGCTGGCTCACCCACAGATAGACGTTCCACTTCCGGGTATTGTGTTTTTATTAGAGGTAACCTAATATCTTGGAAGAGTAAGAAACAAGATGTAGTGACCAGATCTAGTGTTGAAGCCGAGTATCAAGCTATGGCTCTGGCAACATGTGAACTCATATGGCTGAAACATCTTCTTCGGGAGTTGAGATTTGGAAAGGATGAACAGATGAAGCTCATATGTGACAACCAAGCCGCTTTGCATATTGCATCCAATCCAGTCTTCCATGAAAGGACCAAACACATTGAAGTTGACTGTCACTTCATTAGAGAGAAGACCGCATCAGGATGTGTGGCGACTAATTTTGTCAATTCAAATGATCAACTAGCAGATATTTTTACTAAATCTCTCAGAGGTCCTAGAATTAAATACATTTGTAACAAGCTTGGTGCATATAACATATATGCTCCAGCTTGAGGGGGAGTGTTAGATAATGTATAGTTATTTAGGTTATTTACTTTTCCTTTTTCCTTTTCTTTCCTTACTGTATTGTGGGTCCCACTAGCATGTATATATATACCCAAGTCCAATGTGTATTCTATATAGTTTTTCAATAACAATAATTAGGGATTCTCCCTTTTTCCCTCTCTCTTCACAACTTTTTAGGAAGATCCACTTCAAGCCTCCTTCCAAAGCATGCAACCTACTAGTTCCCTCAAACCCTTAAAGGACTTACCTTTTTCATGAAAGGTGGGCACAATAAATTCATGAAAGATTAGGTGTTAAGAAAGGGAAGATGCAATCTATAAAACTTGATTCCAAAAACGAAGAGCAAAACAGTTATCACACTGAAAAATCTTTGTCACTCTGTGCAAAGGAAATCAACCATTGTGATCACAATTTTCAAGTCTTTATAGAGAGTTAATAAAGTGAAAAATCTCACCATATTAGATGTCATTGGTAACTTTTCTTCAACTTTTTGAAAGCTTGACTTTTGTCACAACCTCACTGATTTGAAAATTGAGAACCTTACAAGACTAATGTCCTCACTCACTCTTGTACAATTGTCTCCATCCATCGGAAATACAAAGCTTGGCCTTTATCCTCTTCAAATTTATTCTCAATAAAATTACTCTTTTGGCATTGTATAATTTATCAGATCCAGTTTCTTTCATTCCAACTAAATTGTTATGAAAATAAAAAGGCCCATCTAAGGTCAAGGTCTTTGATTTATTAGGGGCACACAAGAAAGTTAAACACTAATAACATACTATAGTTGAGAAGATCTTACAAATTCCTAAGTCCTGATTGGTGCATCTTCTGCACAAAGAGCGAAGAATCAATCAACCATATCTTTCTACATTGCCCGTTAACGTTAGGGCTTTCGCACAAGCTATTCAATCTAGCAAGGATGAATAAAGTTTCACCCAAGAATATCTATGACATGATGACCATCTCATATAAAGGTTTAGGGAGTTCCATCAAAGGCAAGACCCTTTAGCAATTGCTTACCTTACTATGTCTTAGATTGTGTGGCGAGAGAGAATGCTAGAATCTTTGAGGAAAAGTGCAAAACAGAAGAGATGTTGTGAGATCTACCTCACTTCTATTCCTCCTTTTGGGCCTCTTGTTCCAACATCTTTAAAGGCATTCCACTCCATGTTATTTAATTTAGTTGGCATTTGGTTTGTAAATCAAAAAGATTGGATAACAACAAGAGGAGCTAAGTCCAGAATTGAGGAGATGTCATCTATATATATCCTTAAGTGGACTAAACCTTGCATATAGTTCTTCTTGTATAGTGGAGGAGTTTAAACATACTTTGATCAAGTTCTTATATTTTGTGTGGAGGACCTCTCATCCTTCTCATGTACTATTTTCATAATTAATGCATTCTTTTGTTTCTAAGAAAAAAACAAACAAACAAAGAGCAAAAGATCTCTTTCTCTAAGAATGGCTCTCTCTCTCTCTCTCTCTATCCCTCTCTCTTTCTCTCATTGAGGTTTTTCTAATTGAGTATTTATATTAAAAGAAACAACAAAATCCTATTTGAGTCAAATTCTCCAAACAATTTCAATCTTAGACCGATAGAAAAAACCACTCTTAAATTAAAAGCTTGATGGCTAATCAATCAAGCCAAGGATCAACTGATTGTCCTAAGCCAGGTGAAAGGACACTACCAACTAATCCATTGATCATCCTTTGGGACCAATAAATCAATCAAACGTGAAATGATATATCTCGATCGCCCAAACTCTAATTGCAAATTGTTTTTCAACTAAAAACTTAATCATAACGCATATTCAAAAACCAAAAGAAACTTTCATGCCAAAATTCTCTGATACTTGGAAACTTCAATTTCAACCAAAATGCTCATGTTAACAAAATATGACATGGGTGCAGGCGTGAGATCCATGTTTGACACGTTTAGATTGCATTGGATACAGGTTTATCTCTTTCTTTTTTTAAATTTCTTTAATTTTTTTTGAATAGTGCCAACATAAGTTATTTGACTCTTATTTCTTTCTTAATTTCTTTTTAAATTATAATAAATCCTAAGAATTATCAATTTTATTTTTAAATAATATATTAAATTCAAACTAATTTTATCCACTTAAAAAACATATTTACATAGAAATTATAGTTAAGTTGAATTATATCAATGATAAAATAATAAAAATTAATTAATATAAAATTTGAAAGTAAATTAGCTTTAGTTTAAATAATTAAAAATATAAATTTTGAAAATTCTCAACTAATAGAGGTTCACTCAAAATCAATTATATATAATAATAAATGTCCCCATTTAATTTCCTAAAACTTCTCTTAACATCTATTAAAATAATTTCACACTTACAATTAAAGAAAATTTTCAATAATTTTAGCATTCAATTAAAACAAAAAATATATGATAATTAATAACAAATAAAATTTAAAGATAAATATAAGAACAAATCAAAAATAAATATAAAAATTAATATATTAAAAATTTAGAGATAAATAAAAAATTTTCAATAATGTTTAAACATTAAATAAAAATAAAAATATATGATAATGAGTGTTGTATCCAAGTACCCACACCCATGATTGAGATCTTTTTCAACCGAATCCCCACGTCCTAAGATTTTGGGATGCAAAAGATCCAACAACTAAACACATACCCGCACCTAACACTCATACCCAAACCCATGTAACATAGCCAAAATATATACACTTGTGAAGACACTCAACCTCACACCACTTACCTTCCCAAGTGAAGCTCTTCTTTGTCATAGTTCTACAAGTTATACTAGTTCCTCAACATAGTAAGTCCCAGAAAGAAAGTAGGAGCTTAGACTTTGAGTTTGGATTCAAATTGCCTACATACTATCACACTACAGAAACAAGCCAATTCTTCCTTGCTCTTAGGCTCTACTAAGCAACAAAATATCTCTAGGAAGTTCAAATCTATTTGATAGAGAAAGAAGACTCCTAATTATTGTAGGAAAATTTACTTAAGAGTTAACACTTTTGCAGAAGTTAAGAGTTTGGGCAATATAAAACACTAGGAGATTACAGGATCACAGGAGGAGAATTCTCCCATAATTCCACTGTAGCTTAGGTTAGATTCATAACAAGACCTCAAAAGTTTTACCTTTTATTCAACATGGAACTAAGTGTTTTCTTGTGTTCTTGAGGCAACAAGATGACAAGGAGAAGGCAAATAGAGACAATTGAATTTTGCAAAACTACATTACAACCCCAACATTATGCAATATTCAATCGTTTTCACTTCACAAATGCATAGACAAAATAAGATGGGGTTCCAACACAAGACAGGCACATAGTTAGACTGGTCTATAATCTTTTTTTTTTTTTTTTTTTAATTTTTTTATAAGTATTGTATTACGAAGAGGCGTTAAAATAGGGACCTAAGATGTACAAGAAAGAAAAGGAAACACTCACCCCCTAACAACTATAACAAAAGACTATCCAAAAGGATACACAAAAAACAATCCCTCCCTCAATAGGAACCCACCCAATCAATGAAATCAATTAAGGTCAAAGGACCGCTTTTTATAAACATTTTAGTCTCCGACCATAGTAAGTAAACAAAAGAAGCTTTCAGCCCTTGGATGAATAGCACATCATCTTCAAAGGTGATTCTATTTCTTGCCTTCGAAACTGTTCAAAAAATGCGTAAAGGGCCCGCTCTCCAAATTGTCTTGCACTTTTTACCCACAATAGACCCATTCCAACCCAAGAGGGTTTCCCTAACTGAAGAAGGAAACACTCAAGACACTCCAAAAAGAGTGAAGAACATCTCCCACAAAGCCCTTGTCTTTTCACAATGGAGAAGTATATGGTCTATGGATTCCTCATCTACTTGACAAAAATTACATCTATTTGCTAAAGCCCATCCCCTCTTCTAAAATTGGTCCAAAGTTAAAGCTTTGGCCCACATTGCCTCCCATGCAAAGAAACTTACTTTTAGTTGCACACAAGAGTTCCAAATGATCACCATTGGGAAAAAAACTGATAAGTCCAACTCTAAGGCTTTCTAAAGAGACTTTACCGAAAAATTTCCATTCTTCGTTTCCATCCACCATACCCTATCCTCCTCCTCCAAGATCACTCTCTTCCCACACAAACGTAAAAGAAGGCCCTCCACCTCATCCATCTCCCAATCATTAAAAGGCCTAGTGAAGCAAGGACTCCAACTCCCCCCACCTTCTAAACCAAACCAAACATCCTTCACCCAAGCCTCTTTGGGATCAGCTAAGGCAAATAAAGAGGGGAAAGAAACACACAAAGGTGTTGACCCACACCACTTATCCTTCCAAAAACTTACCCTTTGGCCATTACCCACCACAAAGGAAGGTCTACTACTAACGATGTGCCAAAGCTTCCTAGTTGCTTTTCACAACCCTACACCATACCCCTCTCTTACATCCCGAGAACACCAACCACCCCATTCCTCCCCATACTTCCCCCTTATTACTTGATTCCATAAGGCCTTTCTCTCATTCACAAAGTGCCAACTCCATTTGCAAAGGAGAGCCTTGTTGAGCCTAGAAAGGCTCTTAACCCCCAAACCCTCTTTCTTTTATCAAGACAAACTACTGACCATCTTACTAAATGAGGTCTCCACTCTAAAGCCCCACCTCCCCACAAAAAATCCCTCTGAATCTGCTCCAGTCTCAATCTAACCACCCTTGGTAAGTGGAGAATAGACATAAAGTAAATGGGCAAGCTAGAAAATGTGCTTCAAATCTAGGTGATTCTCCCACCCTTAGAGATATATTAACGTTTCCAAATAGCCAATCTCTTATGAAATCTCTCCTCAACTCCATCCCAAACTACCACAGACTTGAAAGGAGCACCCAACGGCATCCCTAAGTGGAGGGTAACCTTCCCACCTTACAACCAAGCTCAGAAGCCAACTCCTCCACATTCTCCACACTTCCCACCGGGATCAGCTCACTTTTATCCATGTTAACTTTCAAACCTAAGATAGCCTCAAACCACATGAGTAACCAAACTAAAAAGTCACTTGGTCCTCGTTGGCCTCACAAAAAACAATGTATCATCAGCGAATAGCAAGTGGGAGATCTTAACCCCTTCACCCCCTCTACCCTGCACTTGGTAGGCTGACAAAAAGTCTCCACTTACAGCTCTCTTTAAGAGACAGCTAAGTGCTTCCATTGCCATCACAAATAGATAGGGCGAAAGAGGGTCTCCTTGCCTTAGACCCTTAGAGCTTTGAAAAAAGCCTGAGAGGGTGCAATTGACCAAAACTGAAAAATTGGCAGTGGACACACCACTTTATCCACCTTATCCACTTCGCCCCAAAACCCATCTTTTCCGATCATCAATTACAAGAGAGGTTTGATTTCAATTCCTTGCAATATAAAATAATATCCACTTTAAGGCAACATCTCACCATCAATTCTTTTGAAGGTTCTTAAATTTCTTCAATTAAAATTCCTGAGAAAATGCCTACTGGACCACAGTTCAGAATACTAAAATACTGGATGGTTGACCCAAATAAGAGGACTCACTCTATTTACCTCACATGATTAGCAATTAATACCGGATCAAGGTCACAGCGCACATCTTTCAAATCTGAAGACCATTTTGCAGTCAAAATCCCAGTAACAATTATGTCATCTGCACCAGACAAGTAAGAGCAGATCTAACATAAGAATAAGAAATGTGCATTCAACGCATGAATTCTAGGTTTAATATTCAGAAAAAAAAAAAAGAAAAAAAAAAAAAAAAAAAAAAAAGAAAGAAAAGAAAAAGAAACATTTTCCATAATGTATTGAGCACAGGAGGAAGTAAAAGGGCAGGACCAAAGATAAATGTTAAAATGGCAGATTCGCATTATTTGCACAAAACAGTTTAAAGCCTTCTCAATAGCTTAAACCAACAACCTTCAATTCAATAGAAAGCATGAGACAGAAACTTCTGTATATATCCTTGTGGCATAAGTTAATCAATTAAAATATTCACAAAATATATAATAGGAATTGGACTATAAGGATAACTGGTATGCCAGGTTTGAATAGTTCTGTTAAGAAGCATTGCACACATCCTAAGTGCGACTTTCAAGCATGGTTTCACTACTCTTATCTTTCAATCCCCGTAACTTTGGAATGTCATTGTCCATGGACTTGAGTTCTTTAGATAAGGGGGTGGACATTCTGTAACTATTTTCTCAGAAGTCAAAACTTTAGTTGCTTGCAATAAAAGAGTGATTTTCTTGAACCATCCAGTATCAGCTAGTATACAGCAACTTGTCTGCTGATTTCCATTTTATGTATATATGTATGGATCTAAAAGGGAAGAATATGGTTTATGGAAAGTAATATAGAAATCTACTTTCTTGTTTGATGCTATCATGTCAAAACTTTACTAGTGTTTTAACAAACCAGAACAAGTTTTGAAATCACAGTTTGCCATGCTATAAGAGCTTCCCAGTAGATGATGATCAACAAGCCTCTAAATATATTAGTTAACTTCCTATAACCCTGTTTAGCCTTTTGGTAGCCTCTTATGATCTCTACACACAACTCTCAGTTTGCGATCTTCTTAATCTCCAAATCTGTTCAACTAACAGGCCATCAAACAATAACAAGAAGTTCACAAACATCATATTGTTAATTTAGGGATCTACTTTCTTGTTTGATACTCTCATGTCCAAACTTTACTGGTGTTTTAACAAACCAGAACAAGTTTTGAAATCACAGTTTGCCATGCTAAGAGTTTGCCAGTAGACGATAGATCAACAAGTCTCTAAATGTATTAGTTTAACTTCCTATAACCCTGTTTAGCCTTTTGGTAGCCTCTTATAATCTCCACACTCAACTCTCAGTCTGCGATCTTCTTAACCTCCAAGTCTATTCAACTAAAAGACTATCAACCAACAACAATAGCAAGAAGTTCACAAACATCTTTTTGTTGTTATATATATATATATGCAATAGGCACACACATATATATAAACCAGATGAACCTGATTTGGGTAGTTAAATCATCTGTTGTAGAGAGCAACTAGCTTATCCTCTATAGATTGAAATGTCTCTTCTATCTGAATATATTCTCCAAATAAAGTTTTAGTAAACTGTAGTTTTGCCTTTTTTTCATTGGTGGACTAAGGTCCACCTTCCTACCTCAGTCTTGGATTGCTTATAATATGATGACAAAATAAAGGAAAATCCTCAAACATTCCACAGACCTGTGGCCAAGCACTCCAAAGCCAAATCCTCCAATATCCAACAGGCAACCTAAATGAAATTCCCAAATCCGAACCCTAAGGCTATGTTTTGTTCCTAGAAAGTTCAAAGGAAAAAAAAAATGATGAGAAAAATGATTTTCTCATATTTGGTTTTATTGTGGAAAATACAAAAGAAAGTCAAATATAATTAAAATTAGGAAGAAGCATACTTATTTTTAAATTATCTAATCTTTATATAGAAGACTTAAATAAGTAAAATCAGTTTAAAGTAGGATATAAAAATAATTAATTGATATTATATTTATTTTTTATTTTCTTTCACTTTTTCATTTTTTTTACTTTTCCTCTCTATTTTCTTTCCCTTGTATTTTCCCTAAAACTTTCCCATAACCAAACATACCCTAAATGAAAATCAACAAATAGCAATCAAATATATTCTCAGCTGATGCTATGTTTAACTTCTAGTTCCAATGAATCTCTGATGACATGTTGTATATGGATAGGCACATACTGTACCATCCTTTTTACCAAATTTGCATCCCCTTACATTTTATTCTCCTGAACTTTGTCCTAATGCTTCTATTGAATCACCCATGGTTGCCAATTGTGTCACTCCCAAAATCCCCACTCTCTACGGTCCTTCTCAATAATGTCTCTTGTATGAGAAATGCCCAAAAATATCCTGTGATACTAAACAGCTCTGTTAACAACGGTGGCAATGGTGCTGACAGGCACCAATTGTTCAGACAAAACCACCTTTTTGTTAAATTGATATATGAACTCCCTCATCTCGCTTCAAGTTTCATTTGATCTTCTCTTGTGAATGTTCTTCTTTCTTCTCTAACTGCTCTTTTTCTATCTTTCTACTATTCATGGGTTAGGTTGTTTGGCAGCAACACTTCAAAAGTTCATGTGAAGATTAAAAGGAACATTTGAAAGCTGGCTGTAGTATTCAATGCAAAAGCTCAGAGAAACTGGCTGTAGGATTTGAAAATAAATGGGAAATCTCTATAATAAGGCAAAACCACAAGGGAGGGAAGCATAGGTTTCCCCAAAGCAAAGTTTTGCTTCAGTAAGACCACGTGAGATTCCAACTTCCAAGTTGATTTGGTATTTCTGTAAGAGAACATAATCTAATATGAATGTACCCAAAAATCTCTTCGCAAAAGAACAAAATGGGATCTCAAACTGTCATACCTCCTGCTTTAACAATGTCAACAAGATCATCCTGCAGAATGACAGGAATTGAACGAGGAATAGCCCCAACACCCAAAACCTGCACGCTTTCTTGGATCTTAATTTCCTGATAATCATGGCGTATTATACTGTCCTCTACAAGCTGAAAGTTTGTTCCAGCACACTTCTGTTATCACAGATGACAGAGAAGTTATCAAACTCCAATACACAAATATGCAAAAGAAGCTGAAATATGATAAAAAGAGCCCCTAGCTTAGTTGTCAAAGATATCAAGGTAAAAGATGCAGATAAATATTACGACTTATCCAGGAAAAGTATCGAATCACCAAACTCTTATACTCCTCAACATAACCTACCTAGGATAAAGATGTTAGCTACAGATTACATGAATACCCAAACAGTTCAATGTAAAAACAAAAAACAATGAGTGCATATAACCACATAGGTTGTTTTGGTAACTACAATCCGATTTGTCTATGTTAGCTTAAAACTTTTGAAAACATAAAAGAGAGAAATAAAAATGGTGATATAAAATGATGAGAGTAAAGAACAAACCTGGGAGGGGCAAGATGATGGGAGCAGTATGGCATTTCTAGTTTCCAGCTCAGGATAAACTTTGAAGCTATAAACAAATATTATCAACACAATTGATGATCAGGTGAAAATCTTATGCAATAAACAACTTGAATGGAATATTACATCTCCTAGAAACTATATAACAAGAACTTTTGTATCATATTCACATAGAATGAATTCAAAACAAAAGAATGTTAAGCCTAATGAAATTTTGAAAAGAAGAATGTTAAGCCCAATGAAATTTTGAAAATTTTACAAGAAAAATTTAGGATTGAGTTGGAATGCATAAGTATAGATTGTACCATGGCTTGTGAAAGTAGCAAAGTTGGAATTTGTTGAGATACAAAAAAATGATTCAAGTTGGAATTAAGTTACTTGAAATCTGGACTCTAAGTTGATGCTAATTTCAAGGTTTAATCCTACAAACAATCCAGGATGCTGAATGTCCAATTCTACTAGTGTTAAGCAACCAGCTTCTATCTCTAAGGAATCAAGCTTTATTAAGGAAGTGTTTTGAAGGTATCCTAAGGAAATTTTTGTCCTTTGGCATCAAATTATTTTGAATATCTATGGAACGTCAATAATATAGTCAGATGGTCATAGTGTTGCCCCTAGAAGGCTATTGTACTTATTCTCTAGGTTTTTCTACACACACTCACTTTGTGGTGGATGATGGGACCAAAATTCGTTTTTGGGAAGATTTGGAATGGGGGGATCAACCTTTGTGTTCACAATTTCTAAGACTTTCTAGAGTCACCATAACTAGAAACCTATCCATTTCTGTCATCTTGGGTAATGACACCTCTTTGTCTTGGAAACTTATTTTCTATCAAGACCTAACTGATTTGAAGATCGAGGATCTTGAAAGACTAATGACTTCACTCTTCCATGTACATTTGTCTCCATTTGTTTCAAATGCGAAAACTTTGGTACCTTCTTCTTCAAGAGTATTCTCAGTAAAATCTTTTGTATTAGATTTGTTCAATTTATCAGATTCAGTTCCTTTCCACCCAACTAAATTTTTGTGGAAATCAAGAGTCTCTTCTAAGATCATGGCCTTGGCCTAGTTAGTGGCACATAAAAAGGTACATACCAAAGACATGCTACAATTAAGAAGGTTGTTCAAAGCCCTTAGTCTTGATTGGTGCATCCTATGTAAGGGAAGTGCAAAGATGATGATCGTCTCTTCCCACATTGTCTAATTACTTTTGGGAACTCTACTAGAGGCAAGAATCTTTGGAAGATTGTTTGTCTAACTTTGTTGTGGATTATGTGGAGAGAGAGGAATATTAGGATTTTTTAGGATACTTGGAAGACATCTGAGATGATGTGGACTTGTTTCATATCTATGTTTCTTTTTAGGCCTACTGTACTAACATGTTTAAACCCTTTCCATACAGTGTCATTCAACTTAGTTGGATTTCGATATGTACACCTTAGGATTAGGCCTACAGGGAACGGATCCTAGATGAGCTTCTGGAGATGTTATACTTGTATAATCTTTTTTTGTTCCTTTTGTATAGTCTTCCTTGTAAAGCAAAGGTTTTATTAGGTCTTTTGATCAGGTTTGTATCCCATGAGGAGGATTTCTCATCCTTCTCATGTTTTCTTCATATTAATTAATACATCTAATGTTTTTTATTAAAAAAAAAAAAGAAATGCAACCAATTTCTATCTTTCACAACATGAGTCAAGATAAGCATAGATAAGTCCTAGTGTGTTTAAAATTGTTTTTATCTCTAGTTTGAATTAGAGAAAATATCGGATGATATTCAACAGGATGAATTGCTTTGTTTATTTAAGTTCTCGATGTAGACAATTTTTTTTTTAATAGAGTATCATTTAGTTTCTCTTCCAAATTCACTATGGTATCAGAGCCCAATATCTGAACTTAAACATGATGAAAACTGCAATGATTGGCAAACGTCCAGCAAGGTCTTCAAATGTCATCTCCGATTCTTCTCTTGTCAATTTCGATGGTAATGGTGGTTTTGAAAATTCCGTTCACCACATTACTACCCACAAATTAAATGGCAAGAATTATCTTCAATGGTCTCAATCAATAATGATGTATATATGTGGGAGAGGCAAAGATAACTACATTACAAGCATGAAAATAACCCCTGTGAAGAATGATGCATCTTACAAAACCTGGTTTTCCAAGAACAATATGATTATGTCTTGGCTTACTAATTCCACGGAGGCAGACATAAGACAGACGTTCCTATTCTACAAGACAGCAAAATAAATCTAGGATGCAGCCAAGGAGATGTTTTCAGATAGCGAAAATGCAACAAAGGTGTTTGAAATCAAAAGCTAGCTTTTAGAATTACGGCAAGGGAACCTTAGCGTTACCCTATACTTTAGCATTCTCTCCTGATATTGGCAAAAACTAGACATGTTCGAAGAAGTGGAATGGGATTATGCTAGTGACAGCATCAAATATCAAAATATTGTGGAAAAAGAAAGGATCTTCACATCCTTGGCGGGACTCAACAAAAATCTCGATGAAGTCCGAGGAAGAATTCGAAGCAAAAAGCCACTCCCATCACTTCAAGAGGCGTGTTCTGGAGTCCAGCAAGAAGAGAGTTGAAAGAAAGTTATGATGAAATATCATGCCTCATCAAAGTCCTTTTCAAGCAACAACGGATCAGCTTTGGCCACCAAGAAACCAAATTCTCAACACTTTGATTCACAAAAGAGATCCAACAAGTTGTTGTGTGATCATCGTAATCGAGTTGGTCACACTCGAGAAACCTGTTAGGAAATTCATGGGAAACCATCCAATTGGAAAAGTAACAAAATGCAAGAAAATGAACCTCTAGGTTATCGTGCCACCAATGATGAACCACCACAGTCCAATAACTCAGCCAACAAAACACCTTTCAGCCGAGAACAAATGGAACTACTTCAAAAACTCCTCACACGTGATCCTTCGAGTACCTTCACTATAGGATCAGGTTCCATTGCCCAAAAAGGTATATGTTCCAAAGCCTTGAATGCTTTTTCAAAGTCAAACTCATGGATTATCGACTCCAACGCATCCGATCACATGGCCGGTGATATGACTCTCTTTCACTCTTATCAACCTTGTTCTAAGAGTTATAAAATTAAAATAGCTCATGGTTCTTACACACCGATGGCCAGTAAAGGGAGTGTCATACTTCCAAATAGCTTTAAATTGCTCTCTGTTCTTCATGTTCCCAAGCTTACGTGTAACCTGCTCTCTATAAGCAAAGTCACTAAAGATCTGAACTGTGTTACTAAATTCTTCCCTAATCACTATGAATTTCAGGAAATGGAGACAGGAAAGATGAATGGCTATGTCTGGGAGGGTATATATATCTTTGGCAATAAATCTTCAGAAGGACAGACTTAGAAGGCAAGCTGCAATGTTCTTTCATCTTTTACAAACTCCAATGACTATGAAATAATGGTTTGGCTCTTTAGGCTAGGCCACCAAGCTTTCCATATTTGAAAAAGTTGCTTCCATTGTTATTCAAAAATAAAAACTTAGAGTCATTGCATTGTGAGTTTTTTCAATTGTCTAAACATTGTCGAAATTCTTATGTTTCACAACCTTATCAAAAATCTCATCCTTTTTCGCTCATACATAGTGATTTATGGGGACCATCCAATATTAGCAACATAACAGGCTCTAAGTGGTTCATTTCATTTATTGACAATCATACACAAATATGTTGGGTATATTTGTTAAAAGAAAAATGTAAAGCAAAAGAGACTTTCAAAAATTTTAATGCCATGATTAACCCTCAATTCCAAACCAAAATCCAAATTTTCCGCACTAACAATGGTACTAAATACTTCAATTCAATTCTTGGACCCTATCTTCGTGAACATGGCATTATTCATCAAAGCTCATGCATTGCTACATCACAACAAAATGGAATTTCAGGAAGAAAAAACCATCATCTGTTGGAAGTTGCTTGATCCCTTATGTTCACGACAAATGTTCTTAAATATTTTTTGGGGGAGGCCGTTCTCACTGCATCATACTTGATAAATTGAATGCCCATTAGAGTATTGTAGTACCAAACTCCCATTAAAGTCCTAAAAAACTGCTACCCTAACATCCGGCTAGTGTCATCCCTTCCACCAAAAATTTTTTGTTACAGCATTTTTGTCAACACTCATGCTCAAAACAAAACGAAACTAGATCCAAGAGCCCTTAAATGTCTTTTCTTGGGATATTCCTCAACCCAAAAAGGTTATAAATGTTACTCTCCAATCACAAAAAGGTTCTATGTTTCCATGGATGTAACATTCCTTGAGCATCAAGCCTGTTTTCCCAAAACTCAACTTCAGGGGGAGATTTCAGGGAATTCCAACTCAAATCAATTTTGGGATATTGCTATTCCATCTAATATTGCTCTTCCAACCCCAGTTTTTAAATCTGCCACCTCAACAGCCCCCATAACAGCAAGTAATTCCAGCCCTGAAACCACTGTTGTTCCCTTCAAACCATATTATGCAACCAATCTTCCAACAGATTCAACCCCAAAACCAGATTCTACACCCAATTTTCTAGCAGATTTGACTCTAGAATCAGATTCTACACCCAATCTTCCAGCAAATCTGACCCCAGAGCTTCAGGTTTATTCCAGAAGAAAAGTTACCAGGGATATACAGACTCTCATTCCCTCAGCTCATGGCCAGTTAACTGAACCTAATTCGGATCCTCATGACCAGAATTCAGGTGACATAGTAACTGATACTAATCCAGTTGTATTAAATGATTTAGATGTTCTTATTGCATTTCGGAAAGGGGTTAGATCGTGTACTACACATCCCATTGCTGATTTTGTTTTCTATGAAAGATTATCTCCACAGTTTCAAGCATTTACTGCTAATCTTGGACATTCATGAGGCATTACAACATCCAAATTGGAAGGTAGTTGTGCACAAAGAGATTAAAGCTCTTGAGAAAAATGGAACCTGGGAATTAACCAAATTGCCCTTGGGAAAATCTATTGTCGGATGCAAGTGGATCTTCAATGTGAGATACAAAGCTGATGGGAACATTGACAGATATAAGGCAAGATTGGTGGCTAAGTGATTTACGCAAATGCATGGAGTAGATTATCAGGAAACTTTTGTTCCAGTTGTTAAACTCAACACTGTCCGAGTTCTACTGTCCATTGCAATCAATAATGATTGGCCTCTTCATCAGCTAGACGTAAAAAATGCATTCCTAAATGGTGATCTCAATAAAGAAGTCCACATGGATATTCCACCAGGATTCAAAGACGCTGAAAAAAAGAATCGAGTGTGCAGGTTAAAGAAATCTCAATATGGCCTAAAGCAATCACCTAAGGCCTAGTTTGACCGTTTCACTTCATCTATTAAGAAAGTTGGGTACAATCAGGGACAATCAGATCATATAATGTTTTTCAAATATTCATCATATGGGAAAATACTTATTCTTATCGTCTATGTGGACAACATAATTCTTTTAGGTGATGATGAAGCAGAAATGATAAATCTGAAAAACACCCTCTCTTGGGGATTCAAATCAAGGACTTGGGAGCTCTTAGGTACTTCCTTGGCATGGAGGTGGCTCAAACTTCAAGTGGAATATTAGTCTCTCAACGGAAATATATCCTTGATCTTCTAGAGGAAGCTGGTATGCTCAGATGTAGACCAACAGACACACTTATGGAGAAGAATGGCAAGCTTAGTGATGAAGAAGAAAGCCCTCCGATTGACAAAGGTCAATACTAGAGACTTGTTGGGAAGTTGATCTATTTATCCCATATAGACTAGACATAACCTTTCCTCTTAGTGTGGTTAGTCAATTCATGCAAGCCCCCACTAAAAAACATCTCAGTGCGGTTCACAAAATTCTCTTATACTTGAACATGACACTTGGAAAGGGGTTATTATTTGGTAAAAGTACCAGACGAGGAATCGAAGTATATTTTGACGCAAATTGGGTAGGTTCCGTGAAGGATAGAAGGTCCACTTCAGGCTACTGCACCTACATATGGGGTAATTTGGTTACTTGAAGAAGTAAGAAGCAATCCGTAGTGGCTCGGAGTAGTGCCGAAGCTAAGTTCCTGGTTATTGCACTTGGTGTATGTGAAGGACTATGGCTAAAACGTGTGATGGAGGAGTTGAAGATTTCAACCGAGTTTCCATTAAAAATGTTTTGTGATAATCAAGCAACCATCAACATCTCCCATAATCCGGTTCATCATGACATAACCAAACATGTGGAAATAGACCGACATTTCATCAAGGAAAAAGTTGAGAATGGGGAGTTTTTATTGTAGTACACGCCTACCAAACTTCAAACCACAAACATTCTTACAAAAGCTTAACCAAGACAGCATTTTGATTCTCTTATAAGCAAACTGGGAATGATCAATATCTATTCCTCAGTTTGACAGGGAGTGTTGAAACCGTAGGATTGATTTTTAAGAGTTTGAATTTAAAAATAAAACCAAAAGATAAGGCTTGACTGAGTCCTATTATTCTGAACTATTTAGTTTAGATAAGTCTTAGATTTTTAGGAGTTTGAATTTAAAATAAAACCAGAAGATAAGGCTTGATGGAATCCTATTATTTTGGACTGTTTAGTTTAGATAAGTCCTAATGTATTTAAATTTGCTTTTATCTCTAATTTGAATTAGAGAGAATACCGGATGATATTCTATAGGATGGATTGCTTCATTTATTTAAGTTCTCAATGTAAACCAAAAATTTTTTTTAATAGAGTATCATTCAATTTCTCTTCCAAATTCAATACACTTATATGGAATGGTCATCATGTTGTATATACTCTTGGGTGGTACCCAATCCATCCTAGTTTGTCTAAATAGCTTATCTCATAAACTCAAAGTTATTGGGCAATGTAGAAAGAGATGGTCAATTGACTCTCTATTGCCTGTACATAAAATGCACAATTAAGACTAAGAGATTTGAAAGTTCTTTTTTACGGTAGCATTTCATTAGCATTTACCTTCTTCTACACCACTAGTCTAGCAAAGGCCTTGACCTTCGATTGGACTTTAGATTTCCATGAAAAATTGGTTAGAGGGAAAGAAACAAGATCTGAAATATTAGACAAAGCTAAGAATAAATGATTTCACTAAGAATAAACCTAAAAAGGATAAAGACCCAACTCTCGCATTTGCGACAAATGGAGATAAGTGCACATGAGTGACTAAGGACATTAGTCTTTCAAGGTTCTCAATTTCCAAATCAGTGAGGTTGCCACAGCAATTAAGCAAGAGAAAGAAGAATAGTTACCAAGGATAGCTAATATGGTTAAAAATTTTTGAAATAACATGATGCCAAAGGATAAAGTTTTCCCTCAAGAACCTCCAAAGCCACTTCCCTAAGAGAGCACGATTCCTCAAAGAAGTCTTCCCAAACCCCAAGCCTCTAGACCCCTTTAGCCTACACACTAGGTTTCAACTAATAAGATGATCTTTTTGCCCTTTTAGACCTCCAACCAAAGAAAATCTCTTCACAATTTCTCAATCTTTAAAGTTACTAATATTAGAATCTTAAAAAAAAAAAAAAAGATAAGAAATAGTTAGAGATGTGAGACAAGCATGACTGAATTAGAGTCATTCTACACTTCAGTGATAAGAAGACTTTTCCACCCATTCTCCTCAACATTTTGTCAATCACTAGATCCCAAAACCCACTTATCTTCAGGTTCCTCCCTAATGGAAGACCCAAGTAATTTAAAGGCCAATTTGAGACTCTACATTCAAGTAAAGGCCAACCTGGAAATCAAATCCTAACTTGTATTGATTCTAGAGAGAGTACTCTTGTCTAAATTGATCTTTAAGCCCTAATATATTCCCAGAAACCAATAGGATTAGCTTGAGATTTTGCAAATCTTTCATAGTCTTTAAAGAAAAAAATAGTGTCATCTACAAATTGTAAAAAAATGCTCTAGTCCTATTCCTACCCACTATGAAGTCCTCTAATAAATCACTCTCTTATGCTCTAGGTAACATACATCAACCGCAATGACAAAGAGGAATGGGGAAAGGGGATCTTCTTATCTTAAACCTGCAATTGCCTTAACCCATCCTTTGCATTTCCATTTACCAAGATCACAAAACGTGCTAAGGATAAACATCCCCTCATCTAAGACCTGCATGTTTTACTAAACCCTTTTCTCTCCAGTACATGATCCAAAAAACCCCAATCTACATGATTATAGGCATTTTCAAAATCAATTTTAAAGACTACCCCTTCCTTTCCTAAACACCTTTTCCCATCCACGATTTCATTGGCAATTAGAACATCTAAAATTTGCCTACCCTTAACAAAAGCTCCTTAGGAGATGTAGATGATTTCCCAGAGGGCTCTTCGAATGCACCTTGATGAAACCTTAACAATGAAATTGTACACACTAGTTACCAAGTTAATAGGTTTGAAATATGGGATTTTGATGGTTTGACTCCTTTTTTACACAAGAGCAGTAAAGGTGGCATTGAAATATTATTGTGAATATCCCAGAACACCCTCAGTGGATCCTTCTTAATCACAACAAAACATCCTCTAAAATTGCAATAGTGAATCCCTTAGGCCTAATGGCCTTTTCCCTGTCTAAATAAAAAACGGCATTGCTTACCTCCTCTTTTGAAAAGTGGCAGTCCAGCTATACAACACTCTCATCTAATACAGGATACCAATCCAATCCTTCTAACCTCCAAAAATCACCTAAGGGCTTGGAGAATAGCTTTTCAAAAAAATGTACTATCTCTCCTTCCTTAGCCTCTTCGGTGCTTGCCTTAGTCATTCTAAGTTGTGGAAGCATTTGCCCAGACTAAATGCAATAATTCCTTGATCCTTAATAAGGTTTTCTTTTTCTAATAAATCGATACACCCCTTCCCTTTGGAACTTTCAGCTTCCATTGTAGGACCATTCTTCTTAATAGGGTCTACACTAAATTTGACGTCACCACAAGCCGTCATGAATCCATCCTCTCTTAATCCCTTCGAAAATTAGGAACATGATTTTTGTATGTGATTGAATCTTTAAAAGATGAAGGTAAACTATTCGCACAAAGCCTCAAATTGTTTAGGATTGGCCTTCAAGTCGACAATTTTTGGTTCTTAGAAGAAGACTATGTCATGGGCCCTTGGCAGAATGGAAGCAGATGGGTCAATCTTTAAAAGCATCAAAGGTTGGTCTAAAATGCAACTTTGGCCTATTAAGTGGTTTGGGCTCCTTTCTTCTAATTTAGTCGATGTCTCATTTGCAAAGACAGAGGGTTAGAACCATTTTCCACAATTTGGGTTCCCACAAGATTGGGCTTTATCAAATGAAAGAGGCCTAAGCTTGTCAATTGAGAGACCTTTAAGACATTTTGGACCTTCCACTTCATCTAGGCCTCTCTTTCCCATAACATGGTCTTTCCTTCTTTTTAAGGCTCCTCTTGGCCTTAAATTTGAATTTGCAATTGAGAGAGGAGATAGAGAACAATTGTTTCCTCTCTTCTCCTTAGAGTAGCCATGTGTTCCCAAAACCTGATTTTACCCAAAGAAAAAGCTATCTCCCATTGAGTCAAACTCACCTCTATTGCAAGTTAAATCAACCCTCCCATGGCTTCTTTCTTCTTTCTCTCATGTAATAGAAACTGCAACTGTGAAGACCCAAGTACCACCTTTCACCTCTTAAAGCGTTGATAGTAAGACATTTTTCTATGATCTCATTTTGACCTTTGATACATGACAAGCTTCAAGGTACGGCAATCTACCTCTATAACGCCCCCCTAAGCCTTCATTATGTGTTGTAAATGATTTTTGGTCCACAAATGAATAAGCTTAGTTCAATCCATCCTCACCTAAATTTCCAAGCACCATTGTGTTTTCTCTTGGTGACCATTTCCCAAATGTTATAGTGTGGCCTCCCTTCACTGATACTCTTCCTTGCTCTTGAAGCTAAACTGCTCTTTCAGTGGAATCCACAAAGAACAGACAACTCTTGCATAGGAGTGTTTCACTTTACGAAGAACATCACCCACTAGTTTCTCTAAATTCGCCACCTCTATTTGTCTAACCACAATAGCACCAAAAGGGATCTTCAACACTGAAGATATTTTCATCCTTAGGGTTTCCCATCTTCTACTTTTATTGCCCTCAAGGATAACCATTGTTGTGGTTCCTCAATTTGTAGCAAACTTTGACTCCTTCATGACCCTTCCTCTACTGTTAAAGGAAATCTCCAGAAGATGTGCCCTTGTTTTTTCCCTATACTTTTAAATGAAATCCAAAGACCTCCTCAACTCTGACGCCCTTTTCAATTGCTCCAGTAACCAAGCAATCTCATCTCTTTCAAAGGCCAACAAGAAAGCAACACCTCAAGACCCTTCAGTGACTGAAATCTAATTCCCCCCTTAGGATCCTTCAAACTTAACCTCAAAGATGTTTTCCACCTCAAAAATCTTCATTGAAACAACCATCTTCTTCAAAGTAGTCTTCAAACATAGAGTAGGAAATCTGAATTTCTCAATAGAGACTACCATTAGAAACACTTATTGAATTGGAATTTGAGTCCACCACATTCCGACCAACAGAGACTACCATTAGTACTAGAGCTAGCTTCAATTTTAACCAAAATTCCTTTTGCAATCTTAAAAAAATAGAATCATGTTAGGCTTGGACTTTTTGGTTGAATCCCCTGGTCAAGTTGGAAGCTTTACGACAAAATAGAATTACCATTTATTTCCTTTTCTTTTACTTTTATATGCTTATAAATACCCTTGTGACTTCATTCAAAAGGGATAAAAAAAATATGAGATTAATTATCTTCTTTCAACTTAGTATCAAAGTATGATTTCCCTAAAGTCATTCAACATAGTATCAAAGTATGTTTTCCCTAAAGTCACCATGCTTCCTTGATACCTAATAGTACACTTTCATCTCAAAATTTCCTTATTTTGCTTTTTTTTTACAATTTTTTTTCTTTTATATCTTGGATGTCTTGCTTAGTTGTTGTTCTCTCACTCAAATCTTGAAGCTCGATTTCTTTCCTGATAATGGGTGACAACATACCAAACAAAGACTCACTCTTCCTTGGTTCTATGAGTAGCGTCAAATTAAATGGGATAAACCATCTTCCATGGTCTCAGGCAATTGAAATTCTCTTTCAGGTATGTGGTGAGATTTCTCATATTTGATCAACCAAACCTATGGATGTGAAGTTAATTGATACTTAGGAAGAATTGGAGGGACAAGTCTAGATTTGGTTTTGGAATAGCATGAAACCAAAGGTATTTAATAGTGTCTTCCACCTCAATTCTACTACAAATATTTGGAATACATTGAAAAAGATGTATTCTTTTGCTAAAAATATCTTTCATATTTATGAACTCTATCAAAATCTCTTCCCTAGCCAACATGGTGATATATTAGTTCAACAATAATACTCAAAATTAAACGATGTGTTGGAAAATTTTGATGTTTATTAGCCCTTGACTTTAGATTTAGAGATTCAAAAGTATTGTCAAGAGGAATTTCACATGGCCATATTCATCTCTAGCCTTCAACTAGAGCTTGAACTTTTGTGCTCAAAGATACTTTCCAATGAAAAAAGCCCACTATTGGAGAAGCCTTTGCTAGTGTTTGGTGAGTCATCTAAATCCACTTACACTTGACAAATCTAATACATCAACCCTTATAGATCATATTGATCATTCAACTCCTCCACATGAAGGTCATGGTAGATATGGAAGTCATGGGAGTTGTGGAGGTCATACAACCCATTATGGCCAAAGAGGTTATGGCACCAAGTAACATACTCATTGTGGTCAAAACAATGATACCATGGACTTTTGTTAGGAGCTTCATAGTACTCCAACATGGGTTGATCATGCTACCATTAAAAGGAGATGCCTACTACTACTGTTGAGGGGCAAGTTACACTTTAAAAATCAGAATATTATTTTTTGTCAAGCATTCTACTCTACCATCTATCAAAATTAGTTGTGGCTCCTTTTAATCCAAAGGCAAAGTATTAGGCAATTGCAAATGCAATGAGTTAACTTGGCTACATAGCTTTAAAAGGTGCAAGGCACAAAACAAGGCGTGTGCCTGAGTGTAGTGATACACTACTTATGATGCATATCAATTTTATAAAATATAATATAAAATAAAATTCAATCTAATCAACAAAGAATTTAACATTCCAAATATTTAAAAGAAGCATTTGACAAAAAAGTAATGAAATTATATAAATTTCAATACACAAGTAAAATTTCAAGAATTAGAGTGTTTTAAAAATGAAAAGTAAAGTAGACTAGACTAGGTGCACCTCTTCAACAAGGTGCATGCCTCAAGACTAGTCGTGCCTTGTGCCTAGGGGCGCTTTAAGCATGCCTTTCACAACTGTGCTTAGTTGAAAAGCTTTTTACAAAATTGGCATACCTATATTAGATCCAACTCCTCATCATTGCAACTATCAAGCAACCATCCATATTGCTAGCAAGCTCATTTTTCATGAAAAGATAACGCACATAAAAGTATATTGTTATTCCATTTACTCCAAAGTAGAGTCAAATGACATTGTCGCTCCATTTGTATCATGAAAGAACCAAAGGTCTAACATCTTCACCAAAGCCTTTCCAAAAGAAGTCCTTCACTCTATATGTAACAAGTGGGAAATTGTTAAAATACACTCTCCAACTTGAGGAGAGTGTCAAGATTCATTCAAAAGGGATAGAAAATATGAGATGAATTCTCCTCTTTTCAGAACTAACATATATAAAATAGAAAACTTGCAACCAAGTCAAACTAAATGACCCACTAGAACATTAATTTCTATCATGATTTTTCTAGTGTATTTAAATATCCCAAAACTTAATGAAATGCAACAAAAAATTCCTAAATTTGTTAAGATCCCATGCCAATGAAGAACTGCAATAGATTTTTACACAATCAAGCTTTATGTCAGAAAAACTTTAAAAGATGTTAAGATTAATGTTTTAAAAGCACATTGAAAATAAGAATTAGTCTAGATAAGAACTGTTTCAGAATTGCTAAGTATTCTCTAAAATATTTCAACTAAAACTTCAAAATGCTTCAACATTTCAAAAATATCAACCAAATTATTCCCCACTCATGACATAAAAATTTCAGGTAATCTTGTTGAAATATGGCATCATAGTTTTAGTATTTTCTTAGAGATAGAGTCACCACACAAGGACTGCATACTTGCATAGGGGGATCTAAAAACGGTGGCTGTCCAATTCGTTTGTTACATACAACAACTTCTAGAAACTTAGAAATGCTCATGACTTGAACCCAGCCTCAAATACTAATGTTTGTAATTAATTTATTCAACCGATATAAATGATCTACTGTGATTAGATTTCATATTGTTCCAAAGTGGTTGTCATATCATGTGAAATACTTGTCAGGATTTGTTATTTTTTCCTTTTTTTGAATAGTTGAATAGGTTTACTGATCCCTAATTTGTACGAGGTAAAATAAGAGATAATTTATGTATTCTCTATCACATGCTTATTTACAGGTTGTGATAGAGAAGTTTCCAATTTTTTATCAGCACAAAACCTATACTAAAAGTATTAAATAAACCTAATAAAATAAGTGCCAATTTCTTCAAAATCGCTAAAAGAAAGTCTAAACCGTCATGTGCTTGTATAGTGTAGGACTTCACCCATAAATCTTCTTCTATATCCTCAACCATGTTAGATCCACAAGCAAGTGAATCCCCAAACTCTATGCAACAAAAACCAAAACAACATAAAACAAAATCACAAAAAACAAGCTGCATAACCTTGAGATCTTGACCCAAAAATTTTAAGCTTGATTATGGTCATAGGGCACCAAAAACAGTAATTCAAGTTCAACAACATATATTTCCAACCATCAAGGACAAAGCCTTAGGAGAAATATGTGGAAATATAAAATTTAAAAGAGCATCCAATGTGGCTAATGTTGTCTGCCAGGCACAAAATCATAATTAGATGTATCAAACAATGCAGAGTTGTATTAAAAAATATGAAAAATACCTCAAAATATTGGCCAAGAGCCATCCATTCATATCCCAAAATATAATATTAACTCTATGTAGTGGTATTTGTTAATATTTAAAACCATGTCCAATATCATGGGTCCAAGTCCAAATCAATTATTTTTCAAGTGCTTTTAAATTTTATCCATGTTATATATAAAAGGTTCCCAAATGAAGATGAGTCCATATTGGGTCCAGATCAATGTCATATATATGCAAGATAAATATGTACCATAAAGTTTATTTTGAAAAATTTAGGATACAATGCTCAATGCTATTTTTTAGCATTGACAATAATTTCTATAACATAGAAATGCCAATGCTAAAAATAACAAAGTTTTAGAGCATAAACTCTATAACAGACTTTTAGAGCATCTCTAATGCTCAATGCCAAAATAGCAATGTCAAAGCTATTTTTTACCATTGGCAATTACTCTCTAATGAAAATGATAAAATAAAAGTGCCAAATATTAGCACATCACTCCAATGCATAATGCTAAATGTGATTATAGTGTCATTTTGGCATATTAAATGGCAATGCCAAAAGCAATTTCAAAATTGGCACCAAAAATGGCATAGCTATTTAAGCACATAATATAGCATTGCCCATTAGAGCAAGGATAATAAAGGCAAATGTTATATTTCGAGAAGAGTATGCCCTTTTAGCATCCCATTGAAGATGCTCTTAAACATACTTAAAAAATAAGGCTTTCATTAAATTTCTCCAATAGCAAAGATACTTCTCCAATGGGCACTCCAACAACCTTTTGACACTCCTTAGCCATTACCCGCATTTCATCATTTCACAAAATTTCATTTACAGTGATTTCATTGGATAAGTTCATGACATCTAGTGTTACTATTACGATACTACATCTAACTCACTGTTCCTTGCTTAATTCAACCAATCATAATGTTGCTGAATATGGACTTGATGAGAAATTGAAACAAATGTTATCTAGAGTTTAGACTGTGACTCGATTGTCAACAACACAAGCCAAAGCTATTCATGGATATCTCAAATCATTTACAGCATACCTTTGCAAGGTGCACAAGACTCTAATCTAACAAAGCAGTCCATAATACCAACTCATACTTATGCCACTCTAGCAGGAAAATTTGATGCTAAAATATTCAATAGGAGAAATAAACACTGTGGCAATACTATTGATAACAACCAACTTGGCAATACTCTAGACAACAACTCACATGTGCTTGCATTTCCGGCACTCATATTTCCTCTCCCCTTCAATCATCTTGATCCCTCCAGATCGAATTACTGTCCCCTTCAGGGTAAGAAGAATTCCACGATGCTTCACTCTCACTCTTCCAATGCTGGGAAAAGTCTCTATACACATTGAAATAGAAACACAAGCAATTGTCTTTAATACAAGAGAGATGAATAAAATTAAGCTATGCTTGGATCTAATTAAGTACCAGAAAAAGGAGAAGAAACAAGAAGGAATCCCAAATTCGCTTATTTAGTTTGCTCTACAAATTTGAAGAAAAGTGAACTATGTAAAAAATTATGTGTAAAAAGAGGAATATTTTGAGACTGATAGAAGAAAATTTTTATTGAGCTCAAACTTTTTTTTTTTTTTTTTTCACTTCTTCTTTATACATCCCCAAGTAAAACTTATTTTTATTTCTTTTCACTTTTTCTTTATACATCTTCAAATTATTCATAATCTATTTAAAATGGGAATACAATTTGAAAGTATTGGAAGAAAATTTTATTAAGCTCAAACTTTTTTTTTTTTTTTTATTTGCTTTTTCTTGATATATCTTCAAATTTTTCACCATCTATGTAAAAGGAGAATAAAATTTAAGAATGTCAAAAGAAAAAAAAAATTATTGAAATCAACTTTTATCCCACTTTTCTTGTTAAATCTTCAAATTCTTCATTATCAATGTAGAAGGCAATAAAATTTGAGAATTGTACAAGAAAACTTTACTGAATTTATTTTTATTTTTCTCCCACTTTTTTTATACATCTTCAAATTCCTCATTATATATGCAAAAGGGAATGAAAATTAATATTTTATAGAACTCAAACTATTTTCATTTTTTTCTACTTTTTCTTTATACAATTTCAAATGCCTTATTGTAGGGAATGTAATTTGAGAAGGATTATTCAGTTCATTTTTTTCCCTTATCTTTTCTTCCCTTCTTCATTCTCCACATTCATGCCTTCAATTTACATTGAAACGGTGCCTTAAAAATACAAAAATAAAATTTAAAAGGATCAAATTGAAATAGAAATGGAAGGATGAAGAGGTGCAAACCAGGAAATTCAAGGGGAGAACCGGAGATATTAATCCGAACATGCACAGATTCCTTTACACTAGCATTCACCCAATCAAATTCTTCCAATATGGCTCTCTATATGCATATACACATGAAAGATTGATCAATTGAAGACGTTTACACTGAGAATGAGGACTATATAAAGAGAGAGGGAGAGAGGGAGAGAGGGAGAGAGGAGAGAGGAGAGAGGAAAGAGGAGAGAGGAGAGATGAAAGAGGATTCACCTGAGCCAGGAATGCTGCGGAGTCGAATAGTCGGAGGTATTGTAGAGGTTGGGAGAAGAGAAGGTGAGCGCGTGGAGGATCATCATTCATAAGTTCTGCAAATCTGAAAGAGAATAGAGAAGTAATGAGAAATGAGAAATGAGAAATGAGAGAGAGGAGAGATTTTGTGTGTTTGTGAGAGTGTTAATTAAATGGGAATATGGATACTGGATATGGAGAGGGTAATGAAGGAGAGAGTCGCGGGCGAGGATAATGGAGCGGAGGTCACTGGAGTGGTGGCGAAGCAGAAAGACTGCCAAGGCTTTCAACGACTCGGGGTCGTCTACTTCTGGTGAGGCCATCGCTCATCTTTTTGGGGCCGTGGGCGGGAACAACGCCCTTTATACCCAGACAGGGAAGTGCCGAGCTTTAATTATTTTTTGAAGTCCTTTGGCTCTTTCTTTTTCAATTTGAGCAATTGTCCTGTCCATCTAGAAACTGGTGAAAATTTTTAATACTAGAGACGGTTTTTGTACCTTCTTTTATAGGTAGACGCCAACACTCTGATCCTTTGTGAAGCCTTGTTAGACGCAAGTCAAAGAGGGCGAGGAATTTCGGAGCAATATTTTTAGAGTCAGGCTCCATTTGAATGGAAAAGTTCTCAATGATAGGATGCTTAAATCATAATTGAAACTAGGAATGACAATTAGATAAGTTTTTTTAATATCCACATCACCTTTAATAATACCAATTTGAAATTTAAGTGAATGAATTTGGCATCGATTTGAGATTTTTTTCTTAAATTCGAGACAAGTTTACGGGTTCAGGTATTGTCTTGCCTCGCCTTGCCCCATCCACCCCAATTATATAAAAAAATTATTTTAATTTAATTATCATTTTCCTATTTTAATATATATATATATATATATATATATATATATATATATAAAATAAAATACTTTTCAATAAAATAAGTTATAAAAATTAAAATATTTTAATTATTTATAAAATATATTTATTTTAATATAAATTAAAAAATTTAAAATAATTTTTAAAAAAATTAAAATTTTTCGAAAATAAAAGTTAAATAAAAGAGGATGGGACAAGATGAGGCGATGTTGGTGCATTGTCCAAAAGGAGATGCCCATCTAGATCACAAGAGCTAGGTGGATCAATTCCCATGTCCTTCCATTTAGACCACCCAAGACATAGGTAGATAAGTCTCCTACACAAAAGAATGTCTAGACATGTTGTCCAAGCATACTCCCTTAAAGCTTAAGTTAGAGAGTTGGTTTAAGCAAGTAAAGAGCTTTTTTAAGAAAAAAAGCAGCATACCTGTCTTGGATTGTGCATGGTTATTTATCCTTGCTCATGTGTAACGTCTTTTCAGACGTCTTAATAACACTTTAATTGCGTTTAGTTATGCGTTATTATGACATTAATTGTCGGTGCCCTAACGGCTGTCTTGCTTTGATAAGTCGCAAATATTGGAATTTATCCTCATAACGATTGCAACAATCATGGCTAGTTAGAGGTGTCCAATGGGTCAGGTCGGGCCGACAAGACCCGATATTTACCAAGCCATTACGGGCCAACATGTTGGGCTAGCATGGCCCACTTAAAAATTGTGTCAAGACAGGCCAACCCATGCAAGCCAAATAGGTGACTCGACACGACCCATAAGCTTAAGGGCTAATCGTGTTGTTTCGTGTCGTGCCAGCGGGCCATGTGGCCCATGAACGACTCACTTTGTTCATGCATCTCATGTTGAGATCCAACATGTTGAGCCAATTTCTCGAAGGCTTCTTTAAGTTGTCTTCTAAAGTTTGAAGTCTCAAACGTCCATCTTCCCAATCCTTCAAGCATGTCAAAGCTTCTAGCATCTCTATTGTAAGAGTTGTCCTCTTGTCTCCTATTATATTTGCTGCTATAGAAAAGCATATTTTGATGCTACAGTAGACACCGGTGGGGTTAGAAGATCACATGTCATTCTTTATAGCACAAGAAAAGTGGATTCATGAGATATCCACCACTTCATAATATCAAAAGTTTGTACTTCATTGGGGGATAAGTATAAACAATAATCAGAATCTAAATATTTTGAAAGATCACACCTACTTGAAAGACAAATTTGTTGTTTTCCCTTAACTAATTGTATAAAGAATGGATCATTTCTAAATGCAGATGGAGTTATAGTACTTGAAGAGACACTACCATATCTATTCTCATAATATTTATATAAGTTGTTTAATTGTCCGTATATCTTATCCTCTTGTTCAAATGGTTGGTTCATACAAATAGTTATGAAATTTAAAATGTTTTCTACATCTTCAACCTTAACCCTTGGATCCATACAAGTAGCTAAACAATAAAGTGGTGGAATAGTCTTCCAATATTTCAAATTTTTTTTTCCATTTCTATACATATTTCACTAAAAATGGGATGTTCCTTATATTGTTGAAACACATCACTCATGTTGCAAATACATCTAAGTATTATACAAGTGTAGGAGTATATATAGCAGAACACATGTTAGTAGTATCATAAAAAAACCTTCAAGAATTTTAAAAAAGAAAAACCTTTCTCCCAATCATCCGAGGTTATTATAATTTCACTTATCTTACTACTGACATAATCTAATAGTATGTTATGATACCCTATATAAGATTTTAACATTTGGTAGGTAGAATTCCAACAATGATCGATATTACGACGAAATTTTCTCTTCTTCAAACCTACTTGAGAAAATAAAAGGTTAATCTTAAAAGAGAAAATACCCAAAAGGGGGGTGAATTGGGATTTAAAAAATCTTTTTAAACACAACAAATTTAAGCATAAGAGGAGCAAATATAAAGAGATAAGGTTAGAGAAATCAAACTCAGATTTTATAGTGGTTCGACACTTCCTTGCCTACGTCTACTCTCCTCAAACTCCTAATTGAGTGAGGGTTCCACTAACTTGAAGCTTCAACCAAGCTTCTAATCACCTTTACACTTGGATTCCGACTCCAATGGGCTCTTACACAATCTCTTTAAGTTTCAACTCACTTGAAGGCTTTATCACTCAAATAATAAGTTTAAGTCTCTCAACGTAGCTCAACAATGGCTCAAATACAACTTAAGGCTAGGATGAATCACAAAGGTGCACTAAAGAATATCCAAATGGAGATTTAATGCACTAAGAAAAGAATGAGAGTTTTTAAGGCAAGAAAAAGTAGGTAAACAAATAAATGTAGGTATTCTCTTACTCATAAATGAAATGGAGCTCTCTATTTATAGGTTTCTAAGCTCGAGAGCTAAAAAACCAAAAACCAACCTCGATCGTTTGAGCTGGGGGTCGACCATTTCACTAGTCGTTGGAGCATTTAATGTTTAGCAGATGACCGTTATCCTCGATTGGACCTCGATCAGGAAGGAAAATCCCTCGACCGAGAAAGAAAGGCTACTATAAGAGAAAGAGTTTTTTTTGCATCTTTCGACCGAAACTTGACTGGGAAAGGGGAACCAGTCGACTAGTACCCTATCTAGTTGAGTCGGTTTGGCCAGTACCTCGACCGGTTCACCGTTTTGGCCCGAAAGCCTATTTTTTTCTGGTCTTTTTGCTTCTAACACTTAGGCAAGGTCTTTAGGTAAAATTATATGCCAATTTTGGAATGTTTTGCCTAAGGATGATTTGATAAATCTCGAATTTTAATGGAAATGTAACTTTAAAGCATAAACTGAGTTTTTCAAAGATGCATGAAATGATATGTAAATCCTAAGTGCACCCATGCATTCATCTTACATATGTTTCCTATGATTAAAGGTCTTCCAAAAGTCTTGATCTTGCATCCATTAGGTCCTTTGATGAATTTCCAAATTAACACTTGAAATTCTTTATAATTCAAACCAATTAGTAACTTAACCATGGTTTGTTATCATCAAAACACAAGTAGAAGAACCCTTGGGCTAACGCTATTGATTAACATAAAGTATAAAATTCTTATAATTTGTTAGATGAATCAAGAAATGGTATAGTAGATCGGATAGCCTGCAATGAGGGTGATATTAATTTTAAACCATCTTGTACTATTAAATTAATTATATGACAAACACATCTCACATGAAATATTTCACTTAGTGGACTTTCTCTAATTGTTCTTACAAATAAATTTAAGACACTTTTATTATTTGAAGCATTATCAAAGGTAATACTAAAATTTTTGCTTTGTATGTCATATTCTCTAAAAACACTTGTCAAAAATCATATATGGCAAGCCCATCATGAGGATGTAATATTTTACGAAAACTTAATATTTTCTTTTGTAATTTCATATTTGAATATGTATAATGTGATGTCACACATGTAAAAAGTTCATTACTTTGATTAGTCCATATATTTGAGGTCACAAATACAATACCACTATGATTTTTAACTTCTTCAATTCTTAATTGTTTTTCATTTTTGTAACATTTAATTACATCATTATGAGAAGTAGTCCTAGGAATTCTATGATAGGCTGGTTGTGCATAATTGTGCATGAAATATACAAATCTAGGATCTTCTCCAAATGTCAATGGAAGCCCCGTATTAGCTACCATTCCAGCTAACCCTTCTCTTAGGAATTGTTAGTGGTATATAGAAAAGGACATTGAAGATGTACTCGATCATATTTCGTTTTGACTTATTTAGGATTGTCTAGGGTCTAATGCATTATGTTTTTTGGTACATTGTTCAACATGTCTTCTAAGGTGACCTGTGCCACCACTAGCTTTGCAACTGTATGTTTTTTTTACAATATTTACATTATGCCAGATTTTCTACCTCTCCTTTTGTATTTTGTCTATTTATTATAGTGAAGTGATTCCATACTATATATGTGTGTCTAATAGCCCTAGGTCTTTGACCTGTGGGATTGGGTTGGGGAAGATTAGAAGGAGAGACACTAGAAAAGGTGGGAGTCTCATCATCTTCAAAAGGATTAAATTCATTACATGCATCAATACCAAAGTCAAGATTTTCAACATCTAGGTAGCCGATGAGGATCTATTTTTAATTTTAAAGGAAAAAAAAAAGTAAAAGTAAAAGAACAATTAAATGAAATATATAGAATTAAAATAAATAAATGAAATAACTAAATATAAATACCTCAACCTTGTGATGATAACCACTTGTAAAGTTAGTAGATATCTTTAGCACTTGTAAAGAATTTCAACTTAGAGAATTGTGGAAAGAGAAATTAGAGAGAATTGTAAACAATATAAAGAGATAGAATAGATAATTGTGTAAGAAAGAATTAAAATGAATAGTATTTATAGAGAATTATTGGTGAGTCATTTACTTATTTACACCTAAAATTAGTCGTTATATAGTTGTTGCGAGGGGTAATATGGACATTTGATATAAAAAATAAAAATAAATATTGATTTACTTTTTTACCCCTCAAACTAGTTGTTATATAGTTGTTGAAAGAGGTATTATAGACATTTGACATGTAATCAAAAGGAAAAAGTAAAAAGTAAAAAGTGAAATTTAAAAGGGCCAAGTGGGCCGGCACAGTGGGATGACGAGTGTTTCCTTAGACCCAGCACAACTCGCTCCTTTGGGTCGTGCCGGCCCGGGCCTTTACAATATTGGGTCGTGCTAGCCTAGCCCGCTCTTTTGGCTTGCCAGGTCATGGGCCAAAATGGGTGGCCCGACCCATTAGACACCTTTATGGCTAGTGTTTAGTGCACAATCAACACTTGAAGGTGATTTAATGCTTGGAGATTAGTCAAGTGCCACTCTCACTATTTCCGTTTAGGATCATCCGTCTTCATTCTGGATAGAGACAAACTATCCACTTAGCCTTAGTTCTTCCTCCCAAATGGTTGCAAGCATGGATAAATGAGGGGACGACCTTGCAGTGAGGGGCCTATAAGGCGAGTATAAGAAATTTGCATACCCATCCTATCTTGTTTAGTTTTTTTAATGGGATGAGGATGAAAATTATTTTGAATAAACAGAACAAGGTTAGAACGGGGGCGACCTGTCTCATTATCATCCCTAAGTCGAACAAATGATATAGTAAATATATAATTTATATATTATTAAAATTAAAAATAAGTATAAGAAACTATAAAATATATAAAATAAAATAAAAAAATTTAAACATATCTCATCATTTTATCATTATTAATATTCATAGTTTAAATTATAATAAGGATAACACAAAGATTTATTAAATTATTAATAATTTTAATTTCATTAAATATGTAACTTTTAATTATTACAATAAAATAAGATTTTATTATTTAAATTTGTTTGGATTTCAATAGCTATATATTTTACCATCTTCAAAATTATTTTTTTATTTATTTATTTTATTTTGATTTTTATTATAGTTAAATCATAAATATTTATATTCACTTTAAATTTTTCAATAATGTATATATGGTGTTAAATGTTTTTCTTTCCAAATACATATGCATAGTGTGGTGGCTCATCTCTTCATTTTGCATACCAAAGACCTAGTACAAATCCCATGGACTAAATGGCATTTTGCCTTGGAAAAAAAAAAAACAAAAGCCACTCACCTACATCGTAAATATAGGAAGCAAAGTACCCTACAAATTAGTCAAAGTACCCTATAAATTAATCATCTACTATAAATTAGTAGTGAATATAAGCATGCTCTTCGTTTAAGAGCTTGGACTATTTGACTTGGACCAATAGCCAAGTTTGGGATAAAATGTGGAAAAAAAAAAGGACTTGGGCCTATTTGAAAAATGACAGCTCACAGCTTATTAATCAATTGAGCTGACTTAATGATTAGTGATTAAATCATTGGGTATACCAGTTTAGTGCCAATTCAACTTATTTCCACCTTAATGTAGTGGATTGAATCAGGTTCCATATGAGAGTCAAATTGATCAACGTGGTCCAATTTTTAAAATATTGCTTGAGAGAAAATAATGAAAATGAAAGAAAAATTATATAGGTATCTGACGTGCCAAAAAATATAGACATTTGAAAGGGATATCATGGGTATTTCTAAAAATCAAGGTGGTATATTACACCTATTATAGTAATTTGAAAAAAAAAAATTATATTTTTTACCCACCTAGTGACTCCACATATCCACCATATTTACACTTGCAATTTAAAGTATTAATCCTATTAACACATTCACATAAAATTTTTCAATATGCCTAAAATAACTTTTGTTAAAATTTGAAATAAAATGAAGCAATGAAGCATTGGAGAGTAGATGAATTTTTCTATGTATTTTTATTAACAAGTAAGCATTCATTTATATACACAATCAAAGGATATATATACAAGAAGGTTAAATAATTAGGACCAAATAAATGGAGTTATTTACGAAATGAAATTAGAAGTTTTAAAATAAAAGAATTTGGTCCATGATTGTAGGCATGGTGTATGTCAAGAATTATTGATTGATATTATCCTTTGTATGCCCTTACAAGATGGTACTCCTATTGGAGATACCAATCTTAGACTGTAATAAGTAAAATAGTTGCTTAAGCAAAGGTTTTGTGACAAGGTTTGCTAGCTGGTCATAGGTTGAAGCATGAGAGACTTTGAGATCACTAGATGCAACCTTATCCCTTACAAAGTAGAATTCGATAACAACATGCTTCATATGAGAGTGGAAAATAGGAGTGGCATGCATATAGATAAGTGGTGCTCATGTTGTCACAATATATGGTTGGAGATAAGTGGTGGACACCAAGTTCACAGATGAGGGAGGAGATTAAAGCTAATTAAGCTATAGTGGAGGCAACAACCCTATATTCTACTTCAATAGAGGAGCAAAACCAAAGTTTTCTACTTATAAGAGGACCAATGGGATTGCCACAAAGATAGACAAGATATGCAGTAGTGGACATACGATCATGGTGATTTCTGTTGGGATTGAGCCATAGAAAGCATAACATAATGTAGCCTATAGAGATTCATTTATAAATTTATTTACTTATGTTTCTTGATTTCCTTTTATCTCTCATTTGCATTAATTGGTTATTTGACCATACATGCCTCAAATCACTTTCATTGTACATAACTTGGGTGCATTAGGAGTTGCACAGAAGATCCAAGTCATGGATTCCTTGCAAACTAATGAGTAGTTTGCAATCGGTTCATAGATTTTAACAATCCATCTAAGAGTGTAGTTGATTGCCTCTTAATTAGAGGGATGCCTTATCTTGGCCATCGGGATGGTTTTCCCATGGTGAGTGCACTAGTGTATGTGATGCAGGACCTAAGGTGGATCATGACATAAGTTGTCAATTGTCATGACTTACAAAGCTACTACACGACATGGACTCTCAACCTTGAGAGAATATTGAGCTTATGTCAAAGTCAACAAGAGGCTTTGACTTATAGGAGAGACATTAAGGTACTCATCATATATCCCTATGAATTAACTCACTATTGATGGAGGTTCGTGGCAGCAGGTATTCTCAATAGAGGCACCATGATATTTCATGGGATTGAGATCGAGTATTTCCTTAGGTGATTCAAAAGACATGTGATTTAGAAGACTATGATCATAAGATTTCCTTTAGTGGGAATTTCACATATGGTCCTTGGATTCGAAATATTAATTGATTATATAATAAGTGAGATTTGTAACTCAAGGATTGGAGACATAATTTTAATAGGTGATAACATTATCTTGTTATATTATGAACACCAATTCATGTGAAGTTTGCATGCAATAGAAAGCAGGTCATGAACCCCAACTTCATCTCATTGTTATTCATATAGGGTACTAGAGTGGAGTTGATTCTCTTTAGTGGAATGTTGAATCATTTTCAGAATTGGATTATGAGGGAGCTAGTACTCCTATGGATCCCAATGCTCTCTACTCTAAGCTTTTTTACCACGATGACACGGTTTATGAGGATTGGATTAACTCTTTGTTCACTCTTATGCATAAGAGTGTTTTAGTAATTATAAAAGGTTGCATAAGGGATAGTGAACAAGTTCTCTGGATTGGGCTAATTGATTAATTAGATGACCTTATGTGGTTAATTAATCATTAAATTTAAGGTGAGATTGGATAACTTATGGGGTATACATACTAAGTCACTTCGATTAGATCAAGGTGATATATCTAGTAAGTTTGATTCTTTCCATTGGAGTACGAGATTATTTCCCAGTTATGTGCGTCGGGGTTTCTATTGAAAAATGGAGATGTGGAAAGAAATTATCAAACTTGAATGGACATAGTGAGATCGTGGATAGGTTTATCATATTTTCCCTAAATTTTTTGGTGATATGTCTTATAGACTATGTAATACCTATTTTTCTTTAAAGGTATATCAATTTATAGGATATATAAGAGGATTTTTGGGTTATTACCTTTATAGTCAGGATCATTAGAAGATATTTGTTAACATAAATGTCAGATTTTTTATGAAGACTATATGATAAGGAATAAGGCAAAAAGTGATATAGATTAGAAGATAGTCTTACATTGCATATGATACTATGAATCTAGGGGGTTAAAGACATGTCATTCCTATGATTTCTAGTATACTAGTGTCTCATCATAATAGGAGGTTTATATCCCACAAATTATGATGAAGCGGTAAGCAATGTTTGTACTCACTTAAGGCAAGGAGCTATGAAGAAATAGCAAGAATCTTTGTATTCTAATATAATTTGGGTTCTTGTAGAAACAACTACAAGGATAAAACCCATAGGTATAAGTTAGTCTACAAGAGGAATGCAAATGTAGATGGAAAACTTGAGTTTTATGTGGCTAAGACTATAACTAAAGGTTATAGTTTGAAACTCTGTTTCAACTATGGAAAACCTTTTCAACAATGGTCATGCTCAAATCCATCAAATTAATCCTATCTATTACAATGTGTCTCATTTATGAGATAAAGTAACCAAACATTTTCATAGCAAAGCTCCTTATGTGTACAAGAAGGCACAAGGAAGTGTGGTGATGCTCTAAGATCTTGTAGGTAAATGATAAACTACTCATTGGATATGATGTGGGGATATTGTCATCCGTTAAGATCTGGTAGTTTGCTCAATTCTGGATGAAAATCTAGAGGAAGGCGTAATATATTCTTAAAGTTAAGGCCCTTTAAGATTGCAAAAATAAGAAAATTATCCCATGTCACCTACATTGATGAGCATTTGTCAAGTACATGATGCAAAACTCCAAGAAGAGTTTGTTACCTATTGGGTTTGGGGTTATCTTTCTTAGGATCAATGTCCTTAGACATCTATGGAAAGAAATCGCATTAAGGTAATATCTTATGCCTCTACAATGGATAGTCTTAAGTATGTGATGCTATGTACTAGACCAAATATTTGCTTTGTTGTAGGAATAATGAGTAGATATAAGTCCATTTATTGATTACAACTTTGGGCAAATGTCAAACATATACTAAAGTATCCTTGGAGAATGAGGGATTATATGTTTGTGAGTCTTTGCAATGAGTTAGTACTTCTTTCATACTAAGAAATTGGACTTTCAGTTTGATGAAGACTCTTGTAGGTCTACCTCTAGGTATATGTACACTTTAAGTAAGTGGTTTTTGTCGCTTTTATAGCAACAAAAGAAACCTTTTAGCTTATGGGTAGGTTCCTTAGATATATTGCCTAAGATATTATTATGTGATAACAATGAGATGGTGGCATGGTCTAAAGAACAAAAGTATCACTAGAAGAGGAAACAAATAAAAAAGAAGTATTATCTTATTATGAAATAGTACAGGGAGGTGATATGATTGTGGAGCAAAATCTTTTTGCAATCTCCAATTTGCTTTTGGGGCTAGTGGGAGTTTGTTGGGATTCAAGCCCTAAAAGCAAGAAATGTTGTAACAAAGTAAGACTTAACTATCCTCTTGCTATTTTTTTGGTGTATTGACATTAATTTGAGCATTCAACTCATGTCTCTTACATTGTACATGACTCGGGTGCATTAAAAGTTGCATAAAAAATACAAGTCATGGGTTCCTTGTAAATAGATAAGTTGTTCATTGTTGGTTCATGGATTTAGGCAATCCAATAAAGATTGTAGTGTACCACCTCCTAATTGGAAGGATGACTTGTCTTGGTCGTCGGGATGAGTCCTATGGTGAGTGTACTAGTGTATGTGATGCACACTAGATAAGACCTACGGTGAATCATGATGTAAGACTATCAATTGTCATAATTCACCAAGCTACTATACTGCATGGATTCTCAACCTTGAGTGGATATTGAGTCTGTGCCAAAATCAATAAGATGATTCGACTTATGGGTAAGACCCCAAAGTGGTCATATATCCCTATGGATTGAGTTACTATTAATGAAGGCTGATGGCAAGAGGTATTTTCAATAGAGGCACCATTCTCAATAGAGACACCGTGATATCTCACGGGATTGAGATAGTGTGTCCCATTGGATCACCAAAAGACATGTAATCATGAAATTTGTGGCCACAGTAATTCCTTTAATGAGATTTGACATATGCTCCTTAGAGTTAGAGTATGTCAGTTGATCACATAATAAGTTGGATCTTTAACTCAAGGATTAGAGAGGTAATCTTGATAGGTGATAATACTACCTTGTTAGATTACGAACATCAGTTTATGAGAAGTCTACATGCAGTGGATAGTAGGTCATGGACCAGAGCTTCGTCTTGTTATTTACATAGGGTACTAGAGTGCAATTGATTATCTGTAGTGGAATGTTGAATCAACTTCAGAATTGGATTATGAGAAAGCCAATAATTCTATAAGTCCCAATGGTCTTCACTTTGAGCTCATATACCATGATGACATAGTTTATGAGGGTTGAATTGGCTCTAGGTTCATTCTTGTGCATAAGGGTATTTTGGTAATTTCATAAAGTTGCATAGGGGATAATGAACAAGTTCCCTAGCTTGGATTAATTGATTAATTAGATGGTACTATGTGGTTAATTAATCAATTATGATCCGTTTTGGGCTAGATTAAGTAATCCAAGCCTTGATGGGCTTAAGTCACTTAAGCCTAACAAGTAACCCTATATATATCCTTTTATGGTTTCCTAGTAACTTTTAGTGAGAGTTGTCTTCCACCTCTAGAGAGAGAGAGTCATAGTCTCCTCCCTTGCATTGCCCACACTTTGGAGTGCCAAGATCATGGTTTGAGTCATCAGAAGAAAGATCTTAGGTATACGAGACCTTCGAACTCTTCAGACTTCTTCATCGGATGCATTTTGATATGGGAACATTCACATCACAAGTATGAACATTTTATTTTTCTAAATTTTTATCTTAATATGGTTTTTGAAGCTATTATTTTCCATTACATTAGATTTAGAGATCCCTATGGATAGATGTATGCACTTTATGAGATCTAGGACATGGGAATTGAGTAATTGATTACTACTCAAAAAGTGCTATTTTGTAGCTTGTAATTAACTCTTTTAAACACTTTTGAGTAGTAATTATTACCTTTTAACTCAATTGGCATGTTAAGGACCCTTGCAATCGTTTCTAATCAAATTGTGTTAAGTTTTGGTGTTTTTGATAGCTTTTTGATAGCTTTTTGATCATCAAAGCAATCCAAGAATGAGGGAGACCTTTGTATAGTTCATGGAAAAGCAAGTTGAAGCTCAAATTCATGAAGAAACCAAGCTTTGAAGCTTCGTAGCCCTTTGCCAAAGTCATTCAAAGTATGCAAGGAGGAAAAACAGAGTGAAGAAAAATAGAGGAGAGCAGCTGCAGTCTTCTTTCTCATATTTGGAGCACTTCCCAGAGTCCATTTTCTACATGATATATACCATTTCAAATCTCAAGAAGTCAAGAGTCCAATGCTTCAAACGGTGTGCAAATTGGAGTTGAAATGAAGAAGTTATGGCCGTTGGAAGAAAACTGCGCCGAGCTGAAGGGCAATTTCGCAGCCACCTTTTCCTCTTGCGAAATTTTCGCAGCCCATGTTGCATGCTGCAAAATCCACCTGTGCAATCTCCAGATATTTGCAACCGACTCCGTTTGATATTTTCTTTAGATATTTTTATATAAAATCCCTATTTTCTCCTTTTAATCCACCAATCATAGGATTGCTTAGCTAGGAAGGTTGGAAAAACTTCCCTATATATGTTCCCTTGCATCCGTTGTAAAAATCATTGAGGAACCGAACAGTGAATCGATCAATAAATATATTATACAGAGCCTTGCTCTGCTTTTTCCTTAGCATCTTTGTTTTTATTTTCTTTCTAGCCAAACAAGTTCTGAGGATGTTTCCTCAGAGAATGAGTGGCTAGGTTTTTTGTTTCTTGGAGTTAAGGAAGCCGGGCAAGGTGCCAGATGCAAAAATTGGAGTTTTTGTTGTTTCCATTTTTAATGAAGAGAAAGTGTGACCCGTTAATGGTTTCTATGTTTTTAGTTAACTTAAAACACCTTAGAACTGGGCCAACACTTGGTAAGGCAAGTGGACTCCGTCCATTGAGTTTCACTAGTTTATCTCTTGTGAGCCTTTGGGAGGTGATTCAAAGGTAGGATTTTCTAGAATGGCCAACACTTGGTAAGCTTTTGGACTCTAAGGAGACATCCATTAGTTATCTCTTACGAGCTTTTGAAGGGTAATCCAAGGTTAAAGATCACCTTGAATGGAAAATGTTAGGTGAGAGGCATGAGCCATTGCAAGGTGTATCAGTGAGAGGAATTTAGTGTTGAAACCATTAATGGTAAGCATCTATACCACACCGGTTCGAGAAATAACTATATGTTAAATTCCGAATGTGAGAAAAAGAAACAAGTGACCGGAATCTCCCTTTTTGTATAAGGCACTTGATCCTAGTAACCTGAAATCCCAAGAAACACCTTTCTTTCTAATTACTTTTAGTTACTTTTTGTTTGGTTAGCTTAAAACCATCCGTTTTCATGCAAGCTTATGTTTTCTTTTAAAGCTAACAAAGAGAAGAAAAAGCACTAATTCAGTTTTTGAACTAATATCAACTGCGAAGTGAAAACCCATCTCTGTGGACGATCCTAGAGCCACTATGCTATGCTAGCTATGCTACCCTAGTATATGGTGAAATAGGTTTATAAATTTTGTTGATAACTCCCGTCTGAGGATTGAAATTAAAGCACATCATTTGATTGAGCTGAATCAAGTAGAACACTAATTGGGGACGAATCAAATGGCGCCGTTGCCGGGGATGGTGCCACTTTGCAGCGATATGATCTTTTGAGAACACTTGTGATCTTCATCACAAGTTTGGTGATTTTTCTTTTCTTTTACTAACTCTTTTTAATTGTTTCTTTTTCTTTATTTATGTTTTAGTTTACTTTTAGCTAGTTTTAGTTAATCTTAATTTTTTTTAGAATTGTTTTTCTTTTGTTTTCTTTTTTTTTCTCTGTTTTAATTCACAAATTGCTAGTTGTGCATGCCATATTGAATACGAGATAGCAAAAGAAGCCATGAACTTCTTGAGTTATGTGGTTGAACTTTCAAGAGGATGAAAAGAACCAAATGCTAGAGATATGGGAAGAATGATGTCTCAACCTAATGTTAAGGGTGAGACGTATATTTTGAATGAAGACGTTGATATGAAGGCAAAGATTGCAGCTATGGCAAGGAGATTGGAAGAGCTAGAAATGAAAAAGATTCAAGAAGTGCAAGCCATCTCTCAGACACCATTGCAACCTATGCCCAGTGCCATTTGTCTATCTTATGCGCACTTGGTGAACCAGTGTCCTACCATTCCAGCGGCAAGAGAGATATTTGGTGATTGCAACACCTACAACTCCAATTAGAGGAGCCATCCAAATTTCTCTTGGGAACCACAGCCACCTCAATACATACAACCTGCTCAAGCACCTCAACAAGCCTCGAACCTTGAACAAGCAATAGTTAATCTTAACAAGGTCGTGGGAGAATTTATTGGACATCAGAAATCCATCAATGCTCAACTCAGTCAAAGAATTGACAGTGTAGAGAGTACATTGAACAAAAATATGGATGGAGTGCAAAATGATCTATCTCAGAAGATAGATAATCTCCAATACTCAATCTCAAGACTCACTAATCTCAAGGCTCATGAGAGAAAATCTTCATAGAAGAGGGAAGTCAAAGCAATGATCACTTTAAGGAGTGGTAAAGAGGTTGAATTGCCCATATCCAAGCAAGAGCATGAATCAGAGAGTGAAATAGAGAAAGAGAAGAGGGAGGAAATCAAAGGAAAGAGAAAGGGGAAAAGCATAGAGAAAGATGACTATGATCTTAATATAGATGAAGAACCACAGAAGATAGTCGTTGAGGAACAAATTATGAAGAAACACATGCCTCCACCTTTCTCCCAAGCTTTATATGGAAAAAAGGGAATTGCTTCCGTTGCCATCATTCAGAGCAAATCTCAAGTGAAGGATGCCAACTTCATATGGGATCTGGGCAAGCTGAAACAGGATCAATTTTTTTTATGGACTTAATCTTTCTAAAGACTAGCTAGTCTATATCTTTTTGCTTTATTTTATTACTTTTTTTAATTTTGATTTCAATGCTTTAATTTTAATTTGTTTTGATTTAACATAAGTTTTTGGATGATCAATTATAGGAGGGACTTCAAAACAGTTGGGCATACCGTAAAAAAAATGGTTATTGGTTCTATTGCCACTTCGGGACACATTTGGAGCACTTTTTCGAGTTCATTTTATACATACTATATACTGTTTCGAAGCTTGGGAAGTCATGAGTCCAACGCTTCAAACGGTGTTCAAATCGGAGCTGAAATGAAGAAGTTATGGCCATTGCAAGAAAATTACGCTGAGTTGAAAGAAAATTTCGCAGCCTGTGAAATCTCCTGCGAAAATATTTCGCAGCCACAAGCCCCCCCTGCGAAAATATTTCGCAGCTACGAAACCACCCCTTGGCACATGAGTGCCATTTCGCAGCCTAAAAGCCCAATTCACAACTGCGAAATGGCTGCGAAATCCTCAAAAGCAAATTTTCCCAGCCATAAGCCTTCCTGCGAAAATTTTCGCAGCTGCGAAACCACCCCTTGGCACACGAGTGCCATTTCGCAGCCTCAAAACTCAATTTTGCAGCTGTGAAATGGCTGCGAAATGCCCTGCGAAAACCTCCTTTACCTGCGAAATGCCCCTCCTCCTGCGAAAATACCTACCGTCGTTTAAATCCATATTTAAACCCCTTAAGCCTTCCATTTTCATTTCGCACAGCCATTTCAAGTTGCGAAAAGGCCTTGCCACCTTGCGAAGCCCAGCCTCCCATAGTTTTCCTCTCCATTGGACACCCCATGACCACACGTCTGATGAGGAAGCACCCAACACGCACCTTGGGATCATAGACATGAAACCTCTCACTCCATTTCTGACCTTCCTAAACCATCACAGCCCATAGCTCCAACTGAGAGCTCCATCTGAGGAGACTACCAGAACAGAGGTCGATGTCTTGATCCAACCCACTCAGGAGGCCATCATAGGGCCATCATCTCCATAGGACCCTACCATTACTTGATCATCTCTTTATTTATTTTTGTATTTACTTATTATATTAGTATAGATAATTCCATGTTTTGATGTTTTACATTCTAGGATTGGATGTATTACTAATGATACATCATATATAGACATCATTTTTGTTTAAACTTGGCATTTTTCTATTTCCTCTACTTATTGAATCTTTTGTTTTTTTTTTTTTGAAACATGTGGTTTCTCCTATACGACTCAGAATCCATGTCACTTAGGAGGTACCACTTCCTCCCTTTATTTTTTAATTGCTCTTGAAACATTGAGGGCAATGTTGAGCTTGGTTGGGGGGAGAGTTGAGGAAGGAAGTTTTGTTAATAATGCTAGGTTTATTTTGTTGATTTAGTAATTTTTGCTTAATTTTTAAAATTTTTAAAGTTTTATTCTACTCTTCATGGTTATTAAGGAAAAATTTTCAAAATGAAATGGGAGAAATTGAATTTTTGTCTTTTTACTTGAAACTTAGAGTTGTATTATGCTAATTGAAGTTGATGAATTATTGAACTCCTATTGATTTCAACCTTATTTCTTCCACTTAAAGCTATTCATACACTGTGCACACTAGGTTCCGTTTATAAGATGAAGAACTATTTCCCTTTTGACTTAGGAAAATTTAGACTTGGTACCTTTGACCTCATTTTAATAGTGTTGGGACACCTTATAAAAGACCAATGAGCCTTTGAAAAAAAAAAAGAAAGAAAAAAAAATGTTTCACTTGCCTTGAAACCCAAGCAAGGTCTGAGGGGTATATGGTGAAAATTTTTAAAACTTGGTGCCTTAAGCCTTCATTGGTTGGGAGCCACCGACCTCAATGCTCGTTACATGGGTGAATATGTGGAGTTTAAAATACTGTAGGTGCTTGGGTATTAAAATTTTATTCTCAAAAGTCCGAGGTAAAATCCGAGGAGTTAGTGATTGAAAGATCCTTAAAGCTTGATGCCCTAAACCTTGATTGGTTGGGAGTCATCAATGAACCCTCGTTACATGGACAATTTAGAAAAGAATACCCTTAAGCTTTGCACTCCTACAAGAAAAAAATTGTGAAATAAAAGAGGTGCGTTCTTAGCCTATTGGAGGTTGATTAGTTTGCTAAGCTTTGAAAAAAAATAAGTTAAGGGGAGAGATTAGTTTGACATACTATATTTGGAAACTAATAAGTAACACATAGATTTTTGTGGAAGAGTTAGGATTGGGCCTTTGGGAGTGGAAATGATTTTGAAGCTTAAATTTGCAGTAATCTAAGGTTCCTAACACTTATAAGCAAGACCAAGGCCACAAGTAGCATAAACAAGACGGTCAACATCACTTGGAGGATCACCAAGAGTAATAAGTTCATTTACAATCTGCTTGATATAGACAAGAAAATCAGTAACAGAAAAAGAACCATGAGTAATCATTGTAAGTTTATCTTTGAGATAAATCATGTGAGTAGTAGATTTCTTGGCATAAAGATATGAGAGACAAGTCCAAGATTCCTGACTAGATGTTACAGAAGACACCAACAGAATGACAACTTCACTCAAAGATGCAGTAATTGCATGAAGAATTAGTTGATCTTGTTGACGCCATGGAAAATAATTTGGATTGGGAATGGTTTGCCCATTTTGAATCACTATTGGAGCAGGACACAAAAAGGTTCCATCGAGATACCCAAGAATATCTAGACTAAAGAAAATAGCATTAAACTGTGTTTTACATGAGAAGTAACTGACAGATGTGAGCTTTAGAGGCAACTGAGTAGTAGTGTTGATAGTTATTAAATTTTGGGCAAGGTTTGAAGGGGCAACAACAAACATGGAATCAAAGGTCATGTTAAAAAAAGAAAAATATGAAAGTAGGAGAGAAAAAAATATCGAGCTCATTAGAGAAGGAGCTCTGGCACCATAGCAAGGTTGTATGATTTGAATAATAACTTCATTAATTTAATTTGTTGGACAAGATCAGTATATATATACAAGAGTTATGCAATTTTGGTAAATGTAAAAATGCTTGTATACAAGGAAAGGATAAAACAAACTTTTGAATTAGAAACTACTATTATAACATATTAAAGGAAAGTTATGGAGATAAAATAGGACTGAATTTAATTGTTGAAGCTATTGAAACTGAACAGTTTGAATTTGGTTAAAGAAAAATGGAGGCTAAAGCTTGATGAAGGCTTGCTGAGGTGGCAACATCTAAAAAGAAATCTCTATTAGTGAGGCATGAGAGAGGTAGAAATGAAAAGTTACAGGTAGGAGAGTGGTAGCTCATGTGGTAGTGATACTGTATGTGGGTTAAGGTGTGATAGGTGGAAGAATAGTTGGTAGTGGAGTTGTTGGTCTATTATGGTGATGGTGAGATACAATAGTGACCCGTGAAGGTGGAGAAAGGAGTAAATCTGGGTAGCTGTTAGTGATGGTAGCAAAAGGGGACGTTGGCTATGGGAGAGGTGAAGATGGAGGGTGAGAAAGAAGTGCGTATGAGGGTAAAATAAAGAGTGTAAAATGTGGAGGAAGGAGTTGCAATTGGTAAGAGTGATAGGAGAGAGAGAGAAGGATGAATGAAGAAGAGAAAGTGATGTGGTTGTGGGTACCCCTATAAATAGGGGTAATGGGCTTATCTAAGACTATCCTCTGAGTTGGGCTAGCTTGGGCCAAGATTAAAACTTGACTAGCTTGAATGGCGCAAAAGTGGCAAAGTAAAACGTGGAAGAGCTATCCATGAGGAGTAGTGGAGACAATTAGTGCTTGAGGCTATAACTGCTTGAAATGACAAAGAAAGTGCCCCCACAATCTCCATGCCTATTGGTAGGTGAAGGATATATGAATGCAACTAGTTAGGTCATAGGGGATAAGAAACAACAATACAAAAAAAAAATTGCTCTTTTTTTATAGAAAAACCCCAATTGGCTTAACCATTGGAGGAGGTTATCCCAAGGTAACACTGGATGAATTTTGTGTGACAGGTAAAAGAGAACGCGTGATGAGAAGAAGATGATTGCTCAATAAATTTTCAGCTCCAATAAGTGGCACCATCTATGGGAAGGTTATACATCAAAGTATCACTTTCATTTTGAATTAGACGTAGACCCCCTTTATGTTTGGAGTTGGAAGCTTTGCAATGAGAAATAGTCAACCGTGGGATTCAATTAGTACAACAGCTCCCCAGAGGGCCACCGCCTCAGAAACTCTCCATGAGGATTTCAAAAGATGAAAAACGGATTAGGAAAGAAGAATGAAATCCATTCTTGCTCAGACTAAGTTGCTAAGGCAAGAAAATGCCTTGTTGTAGACACAACTTGAAGATCAACGTGCTTGCATTCAAATGTTGCATCAATCTGCAAGCAATCTTGATCATTTACGTTAGCAAGATAATGACAACGTGGTGAAGCATTTAGATCATGCAGTTCCTCTTGGTCAAGCTCCTTACATCATTTTAAACTCGCACAGGGGATGCCTTCCATATGACCCCAAGTTCCTTAGAATGCTGGTCACTGAAGGCATTAAAAAGGCAGACAACACTTCTCAGCAGGGACCCCAATCCCCAGCATATTCGAACCCCAGCAATCGACAATAGATGAGGTTACCCCACATTGAGGTCACAGGAGAGATGGCTCGACTCTCATTCTTAGCAGTTTGGCTCCCTCATGAGTGTCAAATGAATTGTCCCTAGGAGCCACAACTTGTCGTTTGAATGATATGATGACAATGCCATTCACTTAACATATTTTGATGTATGAACCCCCAAGAGGGTACACCATTCCTAAGTTCATCATGTATGATGGTACATATGATCCATTCGATCATCTGATGCCTTATCGGAAAATGATGATGCTTGATATTGACAATGATGAGCTCCTTTGTAAGGTCTTCCCAACAAGTCTTTAAGGTACCACCCTAGCTTGGTTTCACCAACGTCTCCTTAATTCTATTCATTCATTTAGGGAGATGTCAGAAGTCTTTGTAGCTCACTATTTGTGCTCAACAAGGCAAAAGTTCAATATAAGCATCCTTTAGAATTTCAAGAAGACAGAGAGTGAGACTTTGCGCCAGTTCATGCACAGGTTTGGCCAAGCAATGCTCCAAGAAGAAACGTGCAGTATGGACGCTCTACTACAAGCCTTCAAAAGTAGCATTGGGTTGGGGACCTCTTTTTTCAAATCTCTCTCCAAAAAGCCACTGGAGACAATTGATGATTTGTTTAGGAGGGCCAATAAGTATGCTATGTTGGAAGTAGATTTACAGGTTGTAGCTAGCCCCATCCTGGTATCAATATAGGCAACATAAGCAAAAAAGATGCAGGGAATAAACGTCAAGGCCTGGTGAACCCCTCATAAGGTAAGAAGCCGCGTAGGAATGAAGAAGGCCAAAGACCACCCCGACAATGAACCCCGCTTAGTTTGACTTATGGACAATTACTTCCAATTATGAGCATTCTGCCAGATTTCAGATGACCTTTCGCTCTCAAGAGGAACCCGGCACAATGAGATCAAACTCAACATTGTGAATATCACAAAGAACATGGACATACCACTGACGAGTGTCGAAACCATCATTATCTGGTGAAAGACATGGCGAGAGCCAACTTGCTCTCCTAATATATCAAGAAAAGTGAATGGCCGGCTACTGAGAGTAGTGAGCAGGTTGCAACTGACATCATTCAACCAAGAGGAGCCCCGCCAGTCATTCACATCATTCAAGGAAGACCTATTGATCAACGCTGGGAGTTAAAGCGCAGTCGGCGAGTAATGATTCAAAAAGCAAATGATGTAGAGAAGATTGGCATGATGTAGTACTCCTTTGTTACAGGGACAATGGAGCTTATAGATGGAGTTGTCTCATTTAGCCTTCGGGATCTCGCTCGGATAATAGTCCCACATGAAGATGTCCTTGTTTTGTCACTTAAAATTATTGTGTTCCAAGTCTGTCAAGTATTAGTTGACCTGGGCAGTTAAGCTAATTTGCTTCATATCTCGACTTATAGCAGATGGGTATCCTAATTTCTACTTTGGAAAGCCTGGGTTAGGTACTAATAGTTTTGTCAATAGCTTAACAACTTGGTCTTTGGGAGAAATAATTTTGCCAATAGAAGTCGGCCTTACAGCCTGAACGTTCATTTCTCAGTCGTATTAGATCCTTCACCTTATAATACCATACTGGGATGAGCATAGATTCACAAAATGAAAGTTACCCCGCCAACTTATCACCAAAAAGTCAGTTTTCTTACTAAAGCAGGACAAATTGACTTATTTGGGAGCCAACTAGTGGTCATGCGTGTTATCAAGTAAATGTTAGGCCAGTGGGAGAGAAAATTGAAAATACCTATACTAACAACAAGTCCCAATAAAAATAGAAATTACCAAATGAGGGAGATGAGCGAGAGTCCCCAGACATTGACTTGCTTATTTGTGTAGAAATACAAAAAAGGGGACCAAAGAAGGTTACCTATGTCAGCTCTATGCTAATAGAGTAGGAAAGACAACTATTAGTAAACCAACTGGATATGAATGTCGAAATCTTTGCTTGGGAGCTTTCTAACATGCCAGGAATATCCCATGAAGTGATTAGTCATAAACTCGAGATTTGTCCGGGATCGAAGCATGTCCGTCATAAAGTAAGGAGACTTAATTCAGAGAGAATAGATAGTTCAATTTGAAATATCTTGATTGCTCGATGCAAGATTCATTCGAGAGGTTTACTACCCTAACTGGCTAGCTAATTTGGTAGTTTTGCCAAAAAAGGAGTGCAAATGGAGGGTTTGTCTTGACTTTACTAGCCTGAACGAGGCATACCCAAAAGATATTTTCCTCTTACCACACATTGATCAAATTGTTGATGCCACTTTGGGGAATAAAATATTTTCATTTATGGATGTTTTTTCTAATTATAATCATATTCCTATGTACCCTCTTGATTCAGAAAAGACAGCATGCATAACTCTTTTTGGGACTTTTTGTTATAATGTTATGCCTTTTAGGCTTAAAAATGCAGGACTCACTTATCAGCTACTCATGATGAAAATATTCTATCCAATGCTAGGCAAAATGATGGAAGTTTATATAGATGATATGCTTGTAAAAAGAAAGAGACAAGAAGATCACTATGTAGATTTATAGCAAACTTTTGACCTGCTGCAACACTTTGGGATGAAATTAAATCTTGCTAAGTGTGCCTTCGGCATATCTACTAGTAAGTTTTTGGGTTTCCTGGTCACAAAATGAGGAATTAAAATAGATCCTACTCAAATAAAGACAGTGCAAGAGTTATCTTCTCCTCATAATAAAAAGGAAATATAACGTTTAACAAGAAAAATGGCTGCCATAGCTCGTTTTATTTCCTGATACATTGACCACTTGTAGCCTTTCTTTAATCTGATAAAGAAATCCAAGACCTTTGAGTGGATAGTTGAGTGCAAAGAAGCATTCTTAGTTATCAAAAGCTATCTAATTTTATTCTCAATCTTAAAAAGTCCTCAATTGGGAGATCCATTGTATATGTACCTAGCAACATCAAAGTTAGCAGTTAGATCAATTTTGCTTAAGTTGGGTATTGATAGAAGTCAATTACCAATCTATTATGTCAGTGAGGCAATGTTGCCAATTGAGCAAAGCTACACCCTACCAGAAAAGGTAGCGTTGGCACTACGAGTGGTCTCAAAGAAGCTGCACCCCTACTTTCAGGCACACCAAGTCAATGTCTTAACCAATGTTCATCTTCGGGCTATATTGCATAGACTTGAGTTATCCGGGCGACTAGTAAAATGGGTTGTGGAGTTAAGTGAATTTGGTTTATAGTATTTACCTTACCTATCACTCAAAGGGCAAGTCCTGGCAGATTTTATTGTTGAGTGGCTTGATTCTAAAGATCGATCAAACCGAAATACAATGGAGTGGTGGATTCTCTATGTTGATGGAGTGTCATGCGGCGCATGAGCGGGAATAGGACTTGTCCTACAATCCCCCATAGGAGAACACTTCGAGCAAGCAGTCTAGTTGGGCCTCCACGCTTCAACAATGAGGCCAAGTATGAAGCCTTTCTTATTGGTATAAACCTAACACTATTAGTCCAAGCTAGCCACCTCGATATATGGAGTGACTCACAACTAGTGGTAAACCAAATGCAAGGTGAGTGTGAAGCAAGGGATGTATGAATGGCAAGGTACCTCCATAAAGTGAAAAATCAACTTTAGAAATTTAGTGAGTGGAAGATGACTCAAATCACTAGGGAGGAGAATGTCTAAGCAAATGCATTAGCTAGGGTAGCAATTTCCTTAGCGGCTATGCAAACAATAACTTTGCCTATTTATTATCAAGACAACCAATCCATTCTAGAAAATGAATTAGTAAGTCAAGTGTATGATGCCAATGGAAGTTGGATGGAATCGATCATTAAGTACTTGGAAATAGGGGAACTCCTAGAGGATGAGCTTTAAGCGCATCGAATAAGGATTAAGTTTGCAATGTATAACATGATCGGAGATTAATTATACAGAAAATCTTACAGTGGGCCATAATTAAGGTGTTTGGACTTAGAGGAAGCAAAATATGTCCTCTTAGAATTGCACGAAGGAGTGCGTAGGAACCACCCGGGCGGCAAGACACTTGCTCATCACACTTGCACACAAGGGTACTACTGGCCCACCATGCATAAGGACGCCCAGGAGCTAGTGCGAACTTGTGACAGTTGTCAAAGCTATGCACACATTCCCCGACTACTTTCGAAGTCTCTTACTCCTTTGGTCAGCCCTTGCCCCTTTGCCCAATGGGGAATAGATATAATGGGGCCTTTTCCAATAGCCCCTGCCCAAAATAAATTCTTTATGATAGCAATTGATTATTTTACAAAATAGGTCGAGGGAGAGGCTTTTGCAACAATAAAAGATAAAGACACAACAAGATTCTTATGGAAGAGCATCATTGGTCATTTTGGGATACCATAGATAATAATATCTAATAATGGGCCACAATTTGATAGGTTAATTATAGAAATTTTTGTGGTAAGTTGGGAATCAGGAATCTGTACACATCACCTTGATACCCATAGGCTAATAGGTAAGTAGAAGCAATAAATAAGTCCCCGCTTACTACACTTAAGAAAAAGCTTCAACAAGCTCGAGAACGTTGGGTGGAAGAGTTACCCGAAGTATTGTGGGCACATCGAACCATGCAACGACGTCCAATTAGGAAGACTTTTTTCTCCCTAGCTTACAACATGGAGGCTTTCATTCCAACGGAAGTAGGAATGCCAACATTGCGAACAACCTAGGAACCAACAAACAATCAAGAGATCAAAGCTAATCTGGATTAGGAAGATGAGTCAAGGAAAGCAGTTCTGATTCGAATGAAAGCTTATCGCCATCAAGCTATGGCATATTATAATAAGTGGTCAAAACCATGAAAATTGCAAATCAGGGACTTAGCCTTGAGGAAAATGTTTGAAAACATGGTAGACCCTGGACCTGGCAAATTACAAGCTAACTAGGAAAGACCTTACCGTGTAACAAAAGTAGGCTATGGGAGAGCCTACTACCTAGAAAAACTGATTGGGAAACATTTACCTCGTCCCTGGAATCTGTCAAACCCGAAAAGGTATTTTCCATGAATAAAAATCTTTTGATTAAGTAAAGGATGTAAACACACTAGCAAAATGCATTAAAGGAAAGGCAATATCATAAAAACCCTAAACAAAGTAAGGATAAAAGTAATTGTTGAAAGCAAAGAGTTCCAAAGAAATCCTCGAACAAAATAGGAGCGAAAAAAGTAAGGCTCAAAGGCCTTTTGTCAGGGAAAGATCTTGTAAACACTTAAACAAATACAAAAAAAAAAAGGTGATAAAACCCACCAAGGTCAAGAACCAATATAACTGTTAAGTTTTTTACAAAAAAAAAAAAACTATGACTTCAATCATTCTCTTAGATTGTCAATATGTGTAATGGGGTCCAAGCTGGCCAGCAGAGGCTCTAGTTCTTCAGATCTTCCCAGGGTGTTCTTTGGATTGTCCTAATCATCTGTCACTACAACAATGAAAGGTGCATCACCGGCATGACATAAAAGAGAAACCTCATCTGAATAAAGGGCAATTTTTGCTCATAAAGGAAACATCCGAGGGAGTTGACACACTAGTAGGATCGACTTCGTCCCTGTTTGTATCAGCCGTCCTCACTCTTTTTTTGGCCCTACTAGTGCTTAGAAATGAAGTTTCAGGGACAATACCTTCGTCTGTAGTGACAAAGTCTTCATCGGTATCGAAGTCTTGAGTAATAGCATGCTTTTGTTTGCAGTGCTTGTATGTGTACCAATACATTTTTTCCACCTGCTGGGTATACTCGGTAGTTAACTTTGCATGCTGAGTTTTTAGCACAAACTGGAACTGGTTAATTTGAAGATGGAGTCATTCTGTCTCCTTCACCTTCCTTTTCTGATCCTTCTTCAAGTCCCCACAGTTAGTATGAAGAATTTGGATTGAAGCTTGAAGGACTTTATTGGAATTCTCAAGTTCAGCCATGCACGACTTAGTTGAAGCCAACTCCACCTCAAGGTTCCCCTGCTTGGCCACGGATTCAATAACATACTGCCTAAGCTTATTGGCAACCTCCAACTTTTTATTAGTAGATTAAAGTCGGTGCTTCAAATCTCTGACAGCAGCGACCCCCTGACACATAAATATGGTAGAGTTTAATGCATTGGAAAACTATAAAGAAAAGTATTAAAAGCGTGCTTGGTTTGCCATAGTACCATTTTGGTGATTTGATTTTCATCCAAACCTTGGATAACAACAATTGTTTGAGCAACCTGGGCAGGAACCCGATTAGAACATTAGTAATAAAGTTTAGATCTGGCTAACCAAGAACCTCCATAGTGATCTGTTCAATAGTAGGGAAAAGAACACCCATATCTGATAAAGGAGGATCGACATTGGTAAATGATGGATATTGGTTTAAGATTTCCCTTACCTCCTTACTTGAAATGGAGCGAGCCTTATGAGGTTGCAGGTTCCCCCTTGGACGAAGGCCCAAAAATGTTATCTTGTTGTGAGAGCTCACTTGTGGATTAGTAGTTGACAAAGCGCTTTGTGTAGCCAACGCATCTTAAGGTGTGCTAGAAGGTGGTTGGGTGGTCTTAGACGGGCCGATTTCAAGTATCTTCCTCTTTTTCCTTTCCTTAACCCGACTAAAGATGTTAGTGGCCTCGCCTTCCGTGTCATCCATTTCTTCTACAATTAAAGGTGTCGACTTGATTTGTTCAACATAATCACTATCTAGTATCAATAGTGGCAAACTTGTTGAAGTGCTAGAAGTTGAACCCCAAGCAAAAGGAGTGTGCTCGGACGAAGAGTAGGGGATTGTGGCAGAAGGACCAGGTCAGGCAGTGTGTCGAGTAGTTGTCTATGAGACAAATTGCTCACTCTCACCTGCAGTTTTCGTGCTAGTGTCAATTGAGTCAGAAGGTTTGCCTACTGTAAAGTCCTTCGGAACAAAATGCACCTCAGGGATTAAATCACTAGGAGCAATTCTTGAAAAATTTGAGGGATAAAAGGGTCCAAATTCAAGAGCACACTTTGAAGCTTGTTCTCAATAAGCAGAAGAGAAAAACTTCTTTGCTTGAAGTCAATATTGAAACTTAGTGAGCCACTCCCAAGAAGGTTTTTTCACCAACTCTACTAAGCGTCCTAAACAATTTTCACTTGTTCGAAAGTAAGACTAGTGAGATCTCTAAAAAAAGAAAAAAAAAAAGTCAAGGTCATGTTTTGAATAAATTATATTGAAGCACTTATTGGGGAGTTTTAAAGTATGATTCAGAGGGTAAGGACTACGGAGATTTGGAGTTGAAAATTCCTATTCCCCTGAAACAATCACATGTTCAACTACCCAACCTTTCCTAGAATCCAGCAAGTTTGTGACCAGTTGTAACTGTCGTCTGCAAGCAGAAAAGAGGAATTTCCCCCACTTGTTCAACTTAATGGTGTAAATGAAAGATAACTCAAGGTTGAACAACTGGTTTAAAACAGAGCAACCCATCAATGTGCATTAAGTTCGGATGGACAAAGGAGGGCGGAATTTGAGTATAATGTAAGAATTGCCTCACTAGGCATGTTTTTTGTGTGTATTAATTGGTAGAGGTGTTGTGCTGCGTAGTAGTTGGATATCAATATTGGTAGGAATATTGAAAACCCTTCTGAATTCATCAGTGGCAAAATCGTCCACAATATGAACTGAAGTGCAAGCTGTGGTATCTAAAAAGGAGCCCTTCTGGGATATTTTCCTTTTCGTAGATCCTTCAGATTGCTTCAACATTTAATAAGGACTTGCATTGCTAGCAGGAAAAGAAAGGGAAAAAGGAACCCTAGAGAAGGGTTTCTGAGTGCACTTTCGTGTAAAAATTGGGGGCCAAGCAAAGAAAGAAACTTCTTAATCAGGGAAACAAGAATGTGAATGAGAAGAGTAGAATGAAAACCAAAACTTGCATATATGGATGATAAAAAAGATGGGTTTTCCTCACTTGAACGTCGATAACATAGGATTAGCAGCTTGATGCAAATGGAAGAGGAAAAAGCAAAAATATCGCAGTATAGTAATGGTGTTGTTGAGACACCAAAGGGAAGTATATCTAAACTTTTGGAATTTGAAAAAAGCATAGTACGGGTGTCACCATAAGAGGGCAAGAGAAACCCCCAAAGGCGACTAATGGGTGCATCGATACATGCATCCAGTGCAAAAAATTGGAAAGTCCAAAAAATAAGGGAAAATGTGTTCCCACCTAAAGTAAAAGGAAATTTTCCATTTGACTTGATGCTAAGGTCAACAGAAAATTGGGGACAAATGTGGGTACCCCCATAAATAAGGGTAATGGGCCTATCTAAGACCATCCTTTGATTGGCCCAACTTGGGCAAGGATTAAAGCCCGACTAGCTTGAATGGCCCAACAAGAAAAGTGGCAAAGTAAAACGTGGAAGAGCTATCCATGAGGAGTAGTGCATACGGTTAGCGCTTGAAGCTATAATTACTTGAAATGACAAAGAAAGTGCCCCCATAATCTCCACGTCTATCGGTAGGTGAAGGATATATGAACGCAATTAGCTAGGCCATAGGGGGTAAGAAACAACGGTACCAAAAAAAAATTACTATTTTTTTTATAAAAAAACCCCAACTAACTTAACCATCAGAGGAGGTTATCTCGAGGTAACACCAGGTGAACCTTGTGTGGTAGGTAAAAGAGAACACACAATGAGAAGAAGACGATTGCTCAAGAAATTTTCAGCTCTAACAGTGGTGAGATGAGAAAGAGATAGGGAGGAAAAGAAGGGGATGATCAAGTATGGTTTGGAGGTATTCCTTACTAGAAATCAGCGAATTGACACATTTATCGTTGTTAATTTAACTAATATTTAATTCATTAAATTTAACTCATATTAATTTTTATTAATTTTAAATAATATATTTATTTATAAAATATCTGTATTTAAAGTATTATAAATACATAAGGCAATGATAAAATAGTTAATATAAAAATGAATCATAGATATGAAATCATAATTTTAAAACATACTCTCAATAGTAAAGGTAAATAAAGTAAAAAAGATTTGAGATTAAAAGTAAGTTAACCATTTTAATTTAATACTTAAAGTTAAAAGTAATTTTAAGTTGTAATATTAAGTTATTTTATCAAATATGTTTAGTCTATTCAATGACTTAAATTAAATTATTAAGTCATTAAATTGATTTACCAAACATCCTCCAAATAAAAGTCAATGTATTTTGAGCTCATTAGGATGCCTCATACCTTCCTCACTATATAATATGAACCTCAAATTCATTATCACCTTGCAACCCATTGGCTTTTTGTGGGAAGTTATTTGAGATCTTTAAAAGTTGCTATGATTTGGGATTTTATTTCTTTTTTTTTTTTTTTTCAAAATAAACATAAAAATTCTTGGTGGAAAGAAAAAAATAAAATTTAATTTTTCAAAAATAAATAATTATTATCTTTAAATAAAGGAAATAATTTTTTACCAAAATAAATTAGTGTAACCAAGGCCATAATGTGGTATGGTCCACAATTACCCTTGTGCAACTCCTTGCTTTAAAGTAATTTTTAATGCATCATTAAATAGATCAAATATGCAATACCTATCAAGATCAATAACTTAGGGTTCTTTGAAACGATTTTGAATTTTTTTTTCTTAAAAACAAATTTTAAATTATTCTTAAAATTTAAGCAAATTCTAGAATAAAAATTTGTTTAATTAGGAATTTAAAATATTTTTAATCGTTGTTTATATTTATCATTCAATATTTTTTAAAAAAACCTTTAAATAAGTGAAAAGAAGTAAAAACAATTAAAAATTCTTACAAAATACCTTAATTTTTGTTTTTACCAAATAACCAGCTTTTGGATTTTCAAAATATTTTCTATCTTTTTCGAATATTTTCTAAAAATAAAAATTTTATATGTAATCCTTTATTTTCAATTATTTTTTATATTTGTCATTCATTAATTTTTAAAACAGCCTTTAAAAAAATTAAGTAAAAACAACTAAAAATAATTAAAACATTTCGACAAAAAAAACATCTTATTTCCTATTTTTTGATCATCAACTAACCAACTATTAAATTTTATCCAAGTAATATATGAATATATCATAATGGTGTGTTTATTTTTCCCTGCATGTGATCAAACCTAAGAAACAATATTATATCTTTGGTTTAATACTTGGATCTCACATCATTTCTTATTTTCTCTCTTGGCTACATGTTTCACTGAATCTCACTTTGTTTGCGGCTTCAACAGGGGACACAATTGAATCTAGGGCTTCAGTTCAGTAATCCGAACGAAAACAAAGGAATTAAAGAGTTGTGAATATCATTTGGAGTTTTAGGGTTGAACATTTTATGGTTCTTCAGTCGTTATTAAGGATGTCCGGTCATATACCTTTAGACACTCTTAAGGATGTCGGATTGTATACTTCCGAACACTTTTTAGTATATATGATAGTATACTTTTGGATACTGTTAAGATTGACATAACGGAAATATCTAGTACTAGAAGATTAAACACCATAGTTCTTAAAAAAATTCAGTCATATCTATATTTTTTCTAATTATTTTTTTCAATTCTAAACTTTAAGTAAGATGATTTGTAGTTAAGGTTTGAGGTTAGGACGAAATAGGTTGAGAGAAAAAGAAAGAAGAAATGAGTTTTGAGAGAAAATAATGAGAAGGGGTTTTTGAGAATTTTTTCGATTATAAGGTGGATATATTAAGTCCTATTTGATAACTATTTTTTGATGTCTCAAATGTTTTAAACATTTTAAAAATAATTTTTATATTTAAAATTTTATTTTTAGTTATTATACATATTTATATAATTATTATTTTTTAAATAACTCTTAAAAAACAAATAAAAACAACTAAAAGATATTTTATAAAATATTTTGTTTTTGTTCTTAAGAATAAAAAATAGAAAAAAGTTTTCTGGTTATTAAACGTGTTTTTTTATTTTTTTTATTTTGAAAAGAAAAAAATATCCTTTAAAACAGTTGCTAAACAAATCCTAATAAATTTTTATATTTTAGGTGATTTGTAAATAAAGTGGATGCAAAAAGACTGAACGGGTAATATAATTTCCCTTTCATGGTTTTTTTGTGAGTATTTTCAACATAATAAGGAACGAGCACCAACATGGGAGATCCATGTAATTCCATAATTTGTCAAAACCTCAGAGGGTATATAGGTAATTTTCTTTCTTTTTTAAATTAAAAAAAAAAGAGGAAAAAATGAAAAAAAAAATGTATAAACATCCTTATTGCTAACAGCAAAAACGGAAAAGCTTACTGGGAAAGAAGGGTGGTTGTAAAATGACGTTATCCACCATTCCGATAGCTTCCAGGATTTCCATTCCCATTCCTTCTCTTCAAAATCCGAAGGTAACATCAAAAGTTCTTTTTTACTACTTTAATTTTCAAAATAATATCTTGCATTTGTTTTATTCATTATGTTTCTATTCTATTTTTGCTTTAATTTCCAATTGAGTCCGTTTGGATGCTGAGAAGACATTGAAAGAGGAAACGGATGTAGATTTTGGAGATGAGAATTTTAATTTTTGAAAAAAGCAGAAACCTTTTCCAAACTTTCTTCCCAATTTTCTCAAATTTCTGGGCGACCAAACTAGTGTTTTTTTTGTTGAATTAGCTTAAATTACAGAACAAAATATTGTGGCTTGGTTAATGTTGGATTATGTATTTTTCTAAAAGAATTCTGACTAATTTGCGTTGTTCAATTTATTTGAATTGTAGGTCCTTAGCTGCAGAAGTTTCCAGGTTAAAAAAGATGGGAATTTCTGTGGTCCAAAAATTGCCGCTTTCAAGATGTCTAGAAATCTTGAATTCAAGGCCAATTCGGTTTCAGGGGATAGCAGTGCCTCCGTTGGGTTTAATGTGGCCTTTCCTAGTGATTATTCTGAGCTTCTTGAACAAGTAAGCAAGCTTTTACTTCATTTCTGACATGTATTTTGTATTGTTTTTTCTCTTTTTGCTGGTGAGATTGCAAATGGGCTGTGTATTTAGTGTCTGCTTGATTCAGTTATAAGTCAAAATATAAGAGCTAGCTATTTGTTGAGTGAAATTCTGTTCAAAATAGACCTTACTTTTAAAGTGTTCTATGAATTGTTTTTAGTAAATGACTTTATGTGATAATTTCCTTGGAGTAGTTTCGCATATATGAGCTAATGAGTAATTTGCATATTTGTTAATTTCTTCTTGATGAAGTTACAGCGTGTTTGGGGAGGATATTTTCTCTTTGAACATGAATCATATTTGCAACTTAGCACCTTGGTGAAGGACACTTCTTTAACTCAGTTTCACTTGGAAAAGAAAATAATGCCATACAAATAGGTTTGGGTCACAACCATGGGTTTAAGTACACGAGGTTTTTTTTAGTTGCCAATGAGGCTATATTTATTGGTATCATAAGAAAAGAAATCAGTTAGAAACAGTAATGCAATTGGATTCACATTTCAAAGAAGAATTTGGGATTTGATCCATGATCATATGATCCTTTCTTATCTGTATAAGGCTATAAGCAATGACTCATTACACAGCGGGAGACTGTCTACTGGATTACTGGGTGGTTTCTTTCTTTCCATGTTATGACACTATCTCTCCGACTTATGTAGCTGGATGAGGAATCTTTATTCATGGATTGGGATATTCCATTTTCATTGGTAAATCCTGCCCCTTTCAAATGGGGAGAACAGGCTCTTCACCATTTTAGTTGCCTCTTTTTGGGTTTTCCTTTGCCATAATTACCTTCCAACTAAAGTATTAAGGCCATTGTTGGTAGCAATCCTAGAGAATCTAATTTCTTATGAACAATGTTTGAATTGTTTCCCCATAGAGCATCATAAATTGATTAAAGGAGATTACCAAGTAAGAAATGTTTTTCTCATCAATGTAAGTCAGCTCAACATACTTTTGTATCTCTATGGCCTATTGATTCAATAACAGATGACAGTTTTAAGACCTAATTAATGGTTTTACTTAGTAGAATTAATGGATGTCATGTAATAGACACAAGATCTTCTTGTATGTGGTTGAAGACCAGAGGCATGCTTCTGTGCAATATGAACCAACATTGTATTCTTTTTTTGGCTTCTATTTAGCAGAATTATCTTCCTCCTTTGACATTTTTCTGTATAAATATCTTGTGGTAATAGTTTTACGGATCCTATGTGTTTGACAGTTTTAAGAAAATTGCACAAACAAGGAATGTTTTGAATTTTTCTACACTAAAAGTTCAAGAAGCTTTTGGCACATTCGCTCTAGACCATGGAGTTGATGTATTTCAGTTTAAAATCATAAAGTCAACTTCAATAACACATGGTTTTAAACTTCATTTTGGATTAAACTTTGGTTGTTCCAAAATTAAATTGTAAAAGTTTAGTACCATGTGAAAAGCTTCAATTTATTCTGACTTGTGCTAGAATTTTGGCCTGTTGAGGGAGCGGTAATTTTAGGCCTAATAGACACCTAATAAATTATTGAAATGGTCGTTGTCTTTCCATTAGGACAATGAAAGACTGGAGTGAGCCTAGTTTCCTAGCCTGTCTAATTTTGCTTAACTGGGCTTGAACTAGGATTGAGGCCTTGCCTTGGTCTAGGCTGACCCTTCAAACCTAGTTTTCTAGTCTAGGTCATTGAGCTAAATGATTTCTTTTGAATTTCAGAACTGTCACCTTGAATGTTTTCTTTCCAATTTTCTAAATAACAAAAATATGATTAAGTTTGGGTTTGGGCCTGGCATAAACACTATCAAAGCCACCTCTCCTTATACATTATTGGACACAGAGAAGATAAAGACCAAAATACCGCCAAAACAGCCTCTGATGCTTTTGTTAACACATTTCAATTTCTGTTGGAAGACAAAGGAAGATCCCTGTTCTAGAGAAAGAAAATATTTGGGAATTCTTTTGCTTCTTTAACAGAGTTTGGATGAAAATGTTTGGCATGCAGTTGTCAACTCTGGAAACCATGATCATTTGGTGTTAGAGTTTCTGTATTATAGTGTTGTGGTTTCTCTTTACAATAAGAAAAGCTCATTGATTCTGCATTCTTTCCTCTATTTGATAAATATATTCTGTTGGGTTTCTCTTATATTTGAGGGGTTCTAGTCTTATATCACAATATTTATCCTAATAAATTTCTTCAATAGTTATCCCTAAAAATTTTCCTTTCTGGATAATGCATCCAGCTCCTACATTAAGCATTCAAATCTGTTTCTTCAATTACTAAACCTAATTCTATATCTTTTCCTATCAAGTTTGTCAATTTTAGCCACCTTACTTTTAAATCTTTATTTCCCTCAGCTCCTGATAAATTCTCCCTTTTTTTGAGCTCTGTTATATTTCTTCCTTCTTCACATTGGAAGGAGTAGATTGTTTCCCTTATTTTGAGTGAGCCTATTTTTAGATTTAATTTCCAACCTAGTACATTCATTTAACTCAACATTCTCATGGGTTGGCCACACATGATTAATATTTTACTTCTTGGTTATCTAATGACTGGCTCCATAAAAGCATTGAAACTATTCTGGTTTCCATCTTATATGGATTCTCATGGCAAGTTCCATCAAAATGTAAGTTTTCATAACATCTATAAGAACATCTCCATTCTATCATAATTTTCAGTTGCTTGGCTCTCCTTGTATGCGGCTAGTGAAGTATGGTGCAATGATAATTGCTAGGGTATCTGTCAGCAGTTGATCTGTTAAACATTAGTTTATCTTTACACTTCATTTAGAGTGTCATTCCATGATCTATCTCCTTCCAACTTCTATAGAATTTTTTAAATTTCCAAATATACCTGATCTACTTTTAAATTTATCTGTTTAATCTCATCAATAAGCTGACATAAAACTAATAAATCACATGTCAAGATGATCAGTTGATGCAAAATCAAAATGGAAAGATAATTATGGACTCCACTGTAGGAGCCCTTGGGAAGTTCAATTTGGGTTCTCTAGCTCTTGGATATGCCAAATAGCTTTTTGTTTTTGTTTTTCTTAGTAGTTACTAGTTACCACTGTACTATATATATATATATATATATATATATATATATATATATTTTTAATTTGGATATGTCATGATTAACAGGCAAAAGAAGCAACTGAATTGGCTTTGAAGGATAAAAAGCAGTTGATGGTGAGTTAGTCTTGGGTATTACTGAATAATGGAAGAGGTCAAAGTGCTCATCATCTCTAAAATTACCATAGTGTTTGTGACAAAAAAGTATATGTTACAGGAGATTGAATTTCCAACTGCTGGACTTGAATCTGTACCAGGTTCTTTTTTCTGCTTTTTGATCCTTACTTTCTTCTCCTCTCCACCCTCCCCTTCTACTGTCCCTTTTACCTATGAAGCTAGGTGTATCTTACTCTCTAATATATACCAGGAGATGGTGAAGGAGGTATAGAAATGACTGGAAGTATGCAGTTGATTCGTGAGTTTTGTGACATCTCCATAAATCCAGAGAAAGCAACAAGGACCAGAATAGTAAGCTCCATATTTTAAAGCAATATTCATTGTTTGTTTCCAGAACATGATTGAAGAATATAAAGTGGACATGAAGGAAACTATACAACATGATAATGTGGGGGTGGCTATGCCAGTGGTGCATGCACAAAATATATAGGCATATACATAGGATGAGCATTGTTTTGTTTATATATCTCAGGGTGTATATTTTCTTCACATTTTCTAAAACAATTATGATTTTTTTTTCAATATTTTGCTATATAATTTTTTGAAAATTTCAGTTATACATGATCCTAATATATTTAAATTTTAAAAATAACTGGAAGAATCTATACTTATAGAATATATAATCAAGGTATGCAATGCAATAATTCATGTCTTTCTTACTTTAAATAAAATATATAGAGAGAAAGATCACCTTCGGATGCGTTTAGGTTAAAAAACCCATGTAGATTAAGATAGTCTATTAACATGTTGGCTACTGTGCAGCGCTACAAATCTAAGTCATAGTATAGAAGATAAATGATTGTAAAAGATAATTTTGAAATATGGTAGGGCTTTTAGCTATTAGAGATTTAGTCAATTCATTTGCTTTACATAGTATTTTCAATGAGTTCATCCTGTGGTTAGCAGCATTATTACTAATTTTGAATTTAACTTGCTTAATGAAGGAATCTTGGGTTTGATCGAATAACATTGTCTCATTAATATTGTTATTACTACCATTGGTTGGGCTGACAACTCCATTCTTAGTCTGTTGGAGAGTACTTCAAACTTTGTTGTGGTTTTAACAGTAACATTTCTGTCATAAGCGCTTTTATGAAGTTTGGTTCTTGGACTTCTTCTCTATAAGAAATCCTTATCTAAAGGGGGAGAAGATACGCTCTCCATTCTATAGGTAAATAAGAGAAGTGGTTAGCAATGCGTAATTTGTTTGTTATATAACAAATTAAATAAATAAATACTGATTAATTTCCAAAAATGGCATTATAGATTTTATTTTTTTATATGTATGTATATAATTATAAAAAAAAAAAAAAATCTATATTGAAAAAATATATATTATTAAAAAAAGTCATTGTTGCCAAAAAGCTATCTTCTTTGCATATTAGCTTAATTTATCAAAAAAATCTAATATTAATAAAAATGAGACACTTCAATTTTTAATTGGGATGGAAGTGAGATCTTTGGGGTTTTTCATATGCTCCAATTGGTTACTTTTCTGAAAATTAACTCTTGATTAGAAGAGTAATCAAACTAATTGTTATAACTCCACTAAACAATAATAATTACACTTCCAAGACAAAGAAGCTACAATGGAATCCTAAAATTGCTAAATAATTGTAACTAAACCTCTCCTACAAATATCCGTGAATGATGTTGGCATAGGTTAACCAATATCCAAAAGTGACATTAGCATATGTTAGGAGTTATTGCCAAAGATATATATTCAATCTTATAATCCTGAAGGCCTAATTAAATATCTTTTAATTACAAGTAACACTTTAGTAACCAATTTAATAAATAACAAGGCATTTACCAGTCTTAAATAGCTTAGGAGGTTAATCCAGTACTTGCTAGTTTTAAATCCTTAAGACATTCTATAGATGCTAACTTTGAGGATTAGAAATGTATGTTATACCTGGAATGTGAAGGAGCGGCAGTCTACCTAACATACAACAATTGTGGCTTTGAGCTTGGTTATAGACCATTTTTTCAATTTTTATTTCATGCATTGATTTGATTAACATAAATCTTTGATTGAAAAATCATAAATAAGGTAAATCAAAAGGAAGTGAAGTGTTGAGATATATTTATTTGATTCAACTTTAATCAATAACAGAAGGTAATTTATACTTAAAATTTCATGCCATGCATAGATTTGATGCTGGTTTCCTTTTGTTTTTGAATCCTAAAAATCAAATCAAAAGTTAAATTCACACAATATTTGATCCAAAATGTGGACTTGAATAATGAGGTGTTTGAATTAGAAAAAGCACTAGTTTTTCAAATACTAATATGGATGCATCAATGTGAATCGAGATATTGCAATAACTGCATGTGCTGCCCTTCGTAGACAAACTGCCAGATGACATATGAAGAAATCCCTTTATAACTTATTTAGGTATTGCTATAATCATTGCTTGCTTGTGTTACATTTGCAATGCCTTTGTGCAAGGATGACGCATGGAAGCTTTGATGGGTGGTGTGTTTTGGTGGTTCTTGGTACACATGCATGCTTATCTTGTCTTATTAATTTCGATCTTTTGTCCACTATAATGAGGCTACTTTCCTCTTTGGGAAGTGTTGTCTTGGCTAGACTTGGTGGTTAGCATCATTTGAGGTGGAGTTTTTGGAGGGGGTACGCCAAAAATTTGATGTGGTCCGTTGGTTCCAAAGAAATTTATGTTTTATCTTTTTTGCCTCAATGCATAGTGTGAACATTACCTTGCTATTTGCATGAATTTGAAAGCCTTGCTTCATTTTGTATTGTGCTCATTCTATAATTGGGTTTCATATTTTATTATTAATTTCTTCAGTCTTTCTCATTATAGGTTTTTACTTTTGTCATATTAATTACACATTTAAAAATTTTCAGTTTTTTCCCGAGGCCAATGAAGTTAAATTTGCAAGGCAATCTGCTTTTGGAGGAGCCTCATTTAAGTTGGATTATCTGACAAAGCCATCTTTATTTGAGGATTTTGGTTTTGTCACAAAAGTCAAAATGGCTGATCGGGTGAAGCCAGAAGATGAACTGTTCCTTGTTGCCTATCCATATTTTAATGTCAATGGTAGCTTTGAACTCCACATCTTCCAGTTGATATCCGCTCCATAATTTTATGCCACTGGTAATTTGATTTTTCAATCCAGAAATGCTTGTTGTGGAAGAGCTTTACAATGAAGCTGTGGTGAACACTGCTCGGAAGCTGATTATATTCAATGGGGAACTTGATCGGATAAGATCTGGGTGTATCCTTTGTTCATCAATATTAATTAATGGGGGATTATATTGAGTCAGTCATAGATTTAGATCTGGATTGAAGTTCCAAAATGACCACCTATTATACCATTGTTAACAAAATTAATCCTCGAATTCCCCATCCTTTTGAAAGAAGTTATTGATTGGCTTCCCCTAAAACTAAAAGAGGGGGAAAGAGAATTATTTTTTGTTAAAAATACTTCCCTTGATTGTGGAGTGGGAGTATTAGAGAGGGTATATAAAATACCATTGGCTTCCAATGTGATCATCCTGAATAAGATTCAACTACGTTCTCTATTGTAGCTTCTGTCAAAAGTTGTAAGAGGAACAAGTAGAGGAAGGATCTTGAAGAATCAGTGCCTTTCATGGCCTCTCAGACCAAAGTTGTCCTTGATATGAATTAAGATTATCCACCATTCTTCTATCCAAAGTTGGCTTCTCTTACCAAGAGCTTGCTTCCCAAGATGGAGACTGTGTATTACATTCACAATTTCAAAGGACGCAAAGGAGGAACTCTTTTCAGGTTTTCAAGTTGATTATTCTCTAACACTACCCTGTGGGTGTCATACTAGCCGATAATATTTTCTGTTTCTGGGTGCTTGACAATATAGTGGTGGCTATTTTCTTGTTGCTTATTCGACTTCAATCAATTCATCTAACATTATGGATATTTTTTCTCTTAGGTGCTACCCAGGTCCATGGAAAGTCCTCAGAAAAGTGAGGAATGAATACATTTGTTTGCATCAGCAGGAAGTGATGCCATCCCTCAAGGAAGTCGCCTTGGATATTCTTCCCTCAGCTTGAAGTTTTCAGCATGTAATCCTCCCAAAGGCTCAGCGCTTTATATTAAAATAAATCAGAATCTGTATGTGACTTTCTCTAGGAGTAACCTGTTGATATTGCAGATTTCAGTGTTCAGCTTCAAATTCTTGTTTGTCTATGCCGAACAGCAACTCTACCTGACTTCCTTGAGGAATGTCTATCTCTAAGACAAAAGGTATGTAGAATAAACTCATTTCACAACATTCCTGCTGATGCCAAGCTTTATGATTCATACATTATTTTCCCAGGTTCCTATCCTAAACATCATGTAGCAGCTTCAATGTACTGGAAACTTGCTGGTCATGATGCTATGGAAAAGCAGGGTTTCTCCATCCAGAATGTGAAGAAGGGTTTCGGTGTTTGCTTTTTGTATTATATTTCTTGTAACGTCTTCTAAGATTAAAATTAGATATAGTGTTGTAAAGAGTAAGGATTAACATATCTCATGTATAAACATATTGGCTTTCTGAGGGGAAGATGTCGAAATGCATGTGAATATTTTGATCTGATTGGTTGGGCTTTTGTTGAGGGTGGGTGAGATTTTTTATACCTCTTTTTTGTTTTTTGCCTTTAGACACTTATTGTATGCTTCCTATATGCTTTGGGTTGGCCAATATTAAGCACTCTATTTTTATTAATATGTACTTTTTATGAGAAATCTAGATTTATTTTTTTTTTTTCCCAAAATGGTTACTTTGATTGCAATCTCCAACTTTGAAGCGATCATGAAAGGAACCCGTTCTAATTATATATTAAAATTTCATCAAATACTTCATTGCATTGATTCAAATGAAAAATTTGTGAAAATATTAAGAAATGTATTTCATAAAATTTAAAATTAATGATAGCCAAGAACGAAAACAATGGTAATTATGGATATATTGGATCGGGGATATATTAGAGATATATTGACGAATATTTTTACACAAAATATTGATGGACTTAAAATTGATAAGAACTTATAGAAATGTAAGAAAAAAACTCTTAAAAATGAAATTAAAAGTATAATAGGTATTTTAAAGTTGTTTTGCTCAAAAAATTGATATATGTATGATATAATTTATCATATTTCATAATAATATTGTATGTATCGATAAAATAAATATAAATTTCATAAGTATATATTTATTATTAAACTATGTCAAATATTATTCGATAATAATATTGTGATATTTGATTATAATATGTCTAATTTTAAAATATATTTAATATTAAAATTATAATCCATTTAATTCAATTGTATTAAATAATATAAAATAAATGATGATATATATATATATATATATATATAATTTTTAATATTTAACTAATATATTAATGATATTAAAAATGCTATGAAGAAAATTATTATGATAATTTTTATATTTTTGGTAATCAATTAAATGAAAAATTTTCATTTAATTATAAAATAATTATAATTAATTTATTCATTAAAATATTCTTTTAATATTATGTTTATATGATGAGTTTTAGTCTATATATATATTTGATACAATATATATAACAAAGGGCAAGCTTGCCCTTATGGTTGGCCTAGCTATGTTGCCATAGCCCACAGCTTTGACTGCGTTGATTGCCCCAAAATATTAATAAAATGCAGATAAATTCTGAAAAATTAATGAAATTCTCAATAAGTTAATGAAATATTGGTATCTCGATATTTCTATCCTATATATCTTGTCGAGTTCCACCGAAACACAATATTTTAGTCCCTAATGAGAGCTAAGTGGATTTAATCTAACCATCAATGGAAGTGAAAATAACCCATTTATTTAAAGCCTATTTGATTGTTGGATTTAAAAATAGTTTTTTGTTTTTAAAAACAGAAAATTGTTTTTAAAAATTCCTTACACCATTTGGTTGTTGTTATCAGTAAATAGTTTTTAAAAACAAAGTGAGATAAATAACAATTTCTAGAAAACAAGTAGAGGTTGTTTTTATCGATTTTTAAAAATAAAATTAAAGCATAGAATTTAAAAAAAAAAACTATAAAAAACAAATAAAATTGAATATGATATCATGCCATTTCTCTTTCCATAATTTAATTCCGATATCAAAAATCTTAAAATATGATATTTCTTTAAATTATATGTACTTTTTTTTGAAATTTTTTTAATTTTTCTAAAATTTTTCATTAAGTAAATACATTTCAAATCAAATTATATTTGATACATAAAATTTATTAATTTTCAAAAATAATTTGAAACTTAAAAAATTAATTTAATTAATAATAAAAAGTCATGAAACTTAATAACATTGGTTTTTTAAATTAACTTTTTTTTGTTTTTAAAATTTTTCTATCTTTTCTATTTTACAAATCAACAATATGCACTGATTTTTTTATTTATTTATTTTTATAATGTACCTATATTTTTCTTCAATATTTTAAAAATTGAAAATTTTATTTTTTGTAAAAGGTTTTTCATATTATCAAGCTTTTAGATACATGTGTTAGACTTATAATTTTTCATGAAATCAAATTTCAGTTTTTTTAAAAAACCTGACTGTAAATAAAACTGAATCGAATTTTTGTAAATAAAATCAAAATCAATTTCTTTAGATAAAAATTGAAACCAATTTCTTTGTTGTAAATAAAAACTATAATCATTTCCCTATAAATGAAATTTGAAATCATTTTGGTTCTTTGTAAACTTATTTTCTTATAAATATTTATGTTATAATTTTTTGGGATAGATTATTGTTCAATAATTGGAATATTATATATGTGAATCACATATGAGAAATATGGTGCTTTGTGTCATATAAGCTTATGAAAATGTGAATTTTGAAGCTTGAAATGGTGTCTTTTAAGGTTGAATTGAATTGTCTTTTTTAAGAAATGATTTTTGTGTAAATTCATTTTTAATAAAGATTATTTAATTGAAAGGATCATTAAAGTTATGTTTGGTTCTCAGGAAATTTGAGAAAAAATGCAAGGGAAAGAAAATATAAAGGAAAAATAGAAGAAAAGAAAAAGTGAAAGAAAATAAAAAATATATTAAAACTTAATAAATTATTTTTATTTCCTAATTAATACTCATTTTATTTATTTTAATTCATTAACATAAAGATTAAATAATTTTAAAATGTACAAGTTTCTAACTAGTTTTAATCATATTTGATTTTCTTTAATAATTTTTATAGGACGACAGAACATGAGAAAATCATTTTACTTAATCTATATTTTCCTTTTTGAGTATTTTTTAGAATCAAACATAACCTAAAATGCTAATAATAAGAATTATCTCTCTCTTTCGAAGGATAATAGGAATATCCATTGATAATATTTTGATTTTTATCTTTCACTAAATATTTTTTGGATAAAAAATTCAAGATAAAAATGTTAAAATAAAATTATATATACTTTCCAACGTTTTGAAAACGAGATCGGCCGTTTTGACCAGTTCCAATCACATGGGCTCTTCGGTTCAGTCCTTTCAGTCCTCTTTCTTAAACTGCTTGGTGGTTAAACCGACCACAAACTACTTAAACCGATGGTTAGACCAATGAACCACTTGGATTGAGCGGTTTGTCATGAACTGGTTGGTCGGTCTGATTGGTCCCAACCGCGTGGGCCTTCCGGTTCAGTCCTCTTTTTTAAACCGCTTGCTGGTTAAATCAACCACAAACCACCTAAACCAGTGGTTAGATCGATGAACCACTTGTACTGAGCTGTTTGTCATGAACCGATTGAATTGCCCTCCTCTACTTTCATTCATTCAAGCCTAAGCAAAAGGTCCACATTCCATTAAAGGGGTTTTAGGCAAAAGCCCAACCCATATCTTCATCCAGTGGGCTACACTTGGAATCCAACAGTTGTACATGGTACTTGGATGAGCCATGTATATATAAGGGCGTTCTTATTGTTGTCTATTTTTTATGTGGGATTGGTAATTTAGTTTAAGAAAAATCAATGAAAGGAAAACCCACCTTACAAATTTGAATCCAAAACATTAAGCTCAACAAAGGACATGGCCCCCACTTGACCGCTCAATAAAGGACATGGCTACTACTTGGCTACGCACACTTTGTTGTTTATCATGATAAATAAAAAGTTATATATATTTCTAAAAAGATTTATAATATTAAATAAAAATAATATAATATTTTTTAGAATGGTAAAATTATTTAAAATTAAATAATTAAATTTTCTTTTATTTTGAATATATTCACATTTAAATATTATACATATTTCATTTAAAAAAATTTAAAATATTAATGTATGTATACATAATATCAAAGATAAAAATAAATATTATTGATTTTTAATTTATTTATATATATTTTAAATAATAAAATATATTTATGACGTTATTGGTTCTACTGTTGTTCAACCACTGGTTAGACCATTGAACCGTGAACCGATAACTTTTTATATACTTGCATATAATTGTCTCTTACATTCACTTAGTTTAAATTATTTAAAAAGAGACCATCAACCTTTTCACCTCCCCCCTCTAGGGTGATTATCATAGGTTGGATTAGCCTAATATTTTTAACACATTTTTTTTTTTCACTTCAAAATGCAATAATATTGGTTATCCATACTAATTATGCCTAGAATTGATGGAAATTATCCTAAAAAGAGAGAGTTGAAAACACTAAATGATTTTCGGGGTAAAAGGAATGTGAGGAAGACTACGAAGAATGCATGTGAGGATTCCTCACATTCTTCGTATCCTTGAAATTTGAATTTTTTTCGTTTTTAAGATTTTTTTTTGCTTCAAAATGCAATAATATTGGTTATTCATACTAATTAAGCTTAGAATTGATGGAAATTATCCTCAAAAAATTAAAAATTGAAAACACTAAATAATTGTCAAGGTTACGAAAAATGTGAAGAGGGTACGAAAAATATAGGAAATCCTCGAAATTTGAACTTTTTTTCATTTTTAAGATTTTTTTTCACTTTAAAATGCAATAATATTGGTCTTCCATACTAATTAAGCTTAGAATTGATGGAGATTATCCTTAAAAAAAATTAAAATTAAAAACACTAAATAATTGACAAGGGTATAAAGAATGTGAGGAAAGGTATTGTAGACCTTCCATTTTGTCCCCTTGGCACATACCTTGATTAAGCACTCTTTCAATACTTATAGTAGTTCTTGGAAGCTTATTGTTACTCACATATCTTACCTCTTTGAGTCATTCTGGATACTAGATACACATTTATGACAATTTGTTTGGACTTATTTAGGCTCATTAGGCACACCTAGTCTTTTTGGGGCTTGCTCTGACACCCCTAAGTCACTTGTATGGCTTACATGACCTATGTAGCTTGCATGGCTCACATGGCTTATGTAACTTGCATGGCTTACATGGCTTACGTAACTTGCATGAATATGCATCACGTAGTTATATCTATTTATCTTTTTATTTATTTATTTATTGATTCATTTCTTATTTACTTTTTATATATGGTTATTGTATATTTTTGTTATCCTTATTTTTATTATCATTATTATTATCATCATTATTATTATTATTATTATTATCATTATTTATTTATTTACTTAATGCTTTTATTTTTTTATTTTATTCATTGTATTTTATTTTATTTTATTTACTTAGGCAAAAAAAAGAAAAAAGAATGGAGAGGCACGTAAAAGAGAGATGATTGGGACGGAGAAAAATGAAGGGCTACATGGGAACCGGTGGACTGCATGGGCAAAAAAGGATTTTTGAAAAAAAACTAGTGGTAAAGAAAATGATGCTTAGGAAAAGAAGGGAGGCCAAGTTTCCAAGGGGTTTCGACATGGGAAAATGAGGGGGATTTTCGAAAAAAACAGAGATGGGCTATTTTTAGAGAGAAGGAAGTATTCAGATAAAATGGAGAGGAAGGTTTTCAATAACTAGAGATGGAAAAGAAAAACGGAGAAGTAAGAGGAGAAGTTTTCAGCAGGGGAGGTTTTGAGAGAATGTGAGAAAGGAAAACAGAGCAAGAAGGGCTGAGAAAGCAAGAAACAGAGAGCTGGACTGAGATGAGGAGAGCAACTTGAGAAAGGGAGTTAGAAGCTAGGCTCGAGGGGAGACCTATCAAGTATGGTTGCAGCGTTTTTCTTGTTTCCGATTCTCCTCACTATTTTGCTTCATTCTTTGTTAATTTTTTTTAGCATTATCGTGTTGACTGAGAGTGGGCTTTGAGGATTACATGCGTTTGTTCCAACTGATCTCTAAATTGTTCTGATTGTGCTATAGTGTGTTCACTTCGTTTATTTGGTTTCATTGGGTTTGGTTTTGCATAATTTTGGTTTCTCTGTAAGACGCCTAAAACTTGTTTTTTAATTTTTAATTTTTATTTATATTTAAAATCCATTTTGATCTCTCCTACTTGGTCAGCAAGCCCATTGATAATCCATGTAGTGGAGCATCATTTAATGCCTTGTGTTATTTGTTGTCATACTCTGTTTTTGGATACATTTCTTTGCCGTGTTTTTCCTTTGGTTCGAGTTCTTATCTAAATGTGTGAGCCATAAGAAAAGAGACTATGGGTATAGTTGAACCCATGCAACAGATAATGGGCCATTGTCAGTGAGAGTTCTTCTACAAGTTGCAGCTGGGAATGAAGATGAGCAAAAATCAAATCCCTATTCTCAAAAGATTCCTAGTTTGTGCAGATATGAGATGAACATTTGGAATGCTCCATCCAACCATGATTTACACCCTTGTGTCAAGCCTACTTCTTAAATGTAGAGTCACACAAAGATGAGATCATCATATGGCAGTAAAGACAATAGAGAATAAATTCCTACGTGTAATGGTGTTGATTATGCTGTCTTCATCAACATCGCATAGGAGTTTGATGGAAAAGATTTCAGAGTCTTGTAGTTGGTTTCTTCGGGTATTCTAAGACTGTCGGGGCCATTGAATTTTCCAACCGTTTGCCTTATGCTCATCAATTCGCTATTTAGGCTTTGCATATTTTCAATTTGAAGAGCTATACAAACCTTGGAGAATGATTACTCAATTGCAAGTGCTTCCTAAGATGTTGAGTGGTGACAACGGCTTTGCCATACTGAAGGACATTGCTGGAGAGGAGATGGAGCAACAGCTTAACGCACAAGTGAAGATAAAAATGGGAGAGAGAGAGCTACAAGAAGGAAGTAGCATAGGATTCTATTTTGGTGACATTCTATCGCATGGTCGGTTGGCTTCGGCAAGACGAAGATGACCGCATCAAAGTTGGCCACAACGTTGAAGGCGTCTTCTTTGTCGAGGCGAATACCAGCTGTGTCATCGACGATTTCGGTGATTCTACTCCTACTCTGGAGCTCAAGCACCTCATTTTGATGGATGATTACTCCGGTGACATTGGATCTTATGCTCTCCTCATGTTGTAGATAACATATTTCAAAATGTGGGATGCCAAAAACATAATGTGTGGCGCTGATCCTCGTCATGGTAGGTGCTTGGCGGCTTTAGCAATGTTCCAAGGCAAGATGAGCATCAGGGAAGAAATGAGTAGTGTGGTGGTGAAGAAGAGTTGTTGAAGATGCAGACTAAGCTTTGAACCATCAAGCAGAAATAAGACCAACTCATCTTCCAACTAGCTTCCAGAAGGAGCACTACCTAGTGTAAATAGGCAGCAAGTTGGTGCATTTCATGGAGACGTGGAGAACAACTTGGAGAAGATCAAACACCAATTGACCTCCGATTCGAGGTTAAACTTATTACAGGGTCCGCTTTTGAAGCGATCTGAAACATTGAGGACATGGAATGAGCGGTGGGTGATCTTAGATCCTACAACAGGAAAGATGGAATACAAGATTCAGAGAAATGAGGCAGTTGTCAAGGGAACCATCATATTTAATGCCTATAGCATAATTACTCTGTCTCCTTTGAATTTTCATGGACTACCAAAATATGATGGCTGTTCTTTCTATATTTTGACCCTCCCTAAAAAAAAGAGACTATTTCCTTTGAGTAGAAAGTCCTAGTGTAGCTAGAGCTTGGATATCTAGTTTGCATGCAACACAGTTGGTTCTCAAGGCACATAAAGGGGTTGTGAATTCCTTAAGTGGGAATGGCTCTACAAAGTTGGAACAATTGCAACTGTAGTTGTTGCTGCTAATTCAACAGCATTGGAATGCTCTAAAGAAATTGAAGCAGCAATGCAAATTTCAATGCGAAATGTTTTGGAAGTAATGATGAATGAAATAAGTGATGACCCAATGGATGATTTGACAATCATGAAGGAGACATTACGAGTAAAGGATGAGAAATTGCAGCATTTGGCTAGGGACCTTCGGGCACGAGATTCAACAATTAAAGAGTTAGCAGAGAAATTATTTGATACTGTTGAAGCTGTAAAGGCTACAATAATGGCAGCGCATACAATGGATGAACAAAGATGGATGGCTTGTGCAGAAATTGAGCGTTTAAGAAGAGATTTAGAGAAGCAGCTTGGGTCATCCATGTTGAAGCTGAAAGAGTTTGAAGAAAAGGTTATGGCTTTATGTAAAGAAAGAGATCAATTGGTCAAGTAGAGAGATTCTGCGATCCCAAAGGCAATTGATAGGCTGAAGCCAAATAAGCCTTTCCACCATCACCACCAACAAAACCTATACCTTTGCAAACCGGGCCTACACTTTGCATGGCCACCTTTGGCGTGCAATCCCATTACCACATCTTTTTTAATTCTTCATATTTTGATATCAAAGTATAATTTTCCAAATTTTCAATTTTCAAAAATAATTCTTCAAAACTTCAATTTTCAAATAATTGTCTAAAATTCCAATTTTCACATTTAATTTTTAAAAATTCATTTCTCAAATAATTCTTCAAAACTCCAATTTTCAAAACTTCCATTCTCAAATAATTGTTTAAAATTTCAATTTTCAAATTTAATTTCCAAAATTTCCATTTTCAAATAATTGTCCAAAATTCCAATTTTGAAAAAATTTTCAAAACTCCAATTTCCAAATTTAATCTTCAAAACTTTAATTTTAAAATAATTTTCAAAATTTCAATTTTCAATTTAATTTTCAAAACTTTAATTTTTATAACATTAATTTTCGAATTTAATTTTCAAAACTTCAATTTTCAAATAATTTTCAAAACTCCCATTTCCAAACAATTTTTCAAAATTCCAATTTTCAAATTTAATTTTAAAAAATTCCATTCTCAAATAATTCTTCAAAACTCCAATTTTCAAAACTTCCATTCTCAAATAATTCTCCAAAATTTCAATTTTCTAAACATCCATTTTCGATCAAATTTTCAAATTTAATAGTCGAAACTTCCATTCTCAAGTAATTCTCCAAATTTTCAATTTTCTAAACATCTATTTTCAAATAATTTTCCAAAATTCCAATTTTCAAATTTAATTTTCAGAACCCCCATTTTCAAATATATATTAAAATTCAAATTTTTAAATTTAATTTTTAAGATTTTAATTTTCAAATAATCTTCAAAACTCTAGTCTTCTTTCAAATAATTTTTAATTCCACTCTAGTTTTCAAATATTTTTTTTTTAATTCTATTACTTTTCATCATTCATTAGGGTTTTAAGTTAATAATTTTTTTTTTTTTTTAATAAACTTGCTACATTTCCCTTCAGGTAAGAACTTTCACAATTTTTCTTTGATTTTTAACAGGCATGAAGACAATTTTCATGATTCCAGAATAATATAATTCATGGGATTAATTCATGCAAAATAAGTTGGGCTTTGGTGGGGGCCCAACGTTCATAACATTTCTTTCGAAAATAATTCAAGTGAATTGTATGGTTGATATTGTTTGATTTTGATTGGTTTTGTGTGAGATGTTTTACACTTATCATTGTACACTAACTTTGTTTCATGATAGCGCTTTATTACCTACTGCTAAGGTACGCTCTCACTCTCACTTTGTTTATCTATTCGTTATTATGACTTGCTTTTGATTTATGATCATTTTAGTATCCGTTGTTTTCCTTATCAATTGTCACACTTGCTTCACCTTATTTAGTAGAGACCCCGTTTTTAGGGACTTGGGTGCTAAGACCTTTTTACCATACCTTCCCAATAAGTAACTTGACCCCCGAACCCGACTTTGGTTTTCCACGGACTATCTTTTCCAAATAAGGAGTTACACTTAGGGTTTTCTTTCTTATTTTGTTTTCCCATAAAAATAAAACAAAAATAAGTGGCAACTCCAAGTCTTTTCTAAAAATCATATTTTCACTAAATAAATTAAAAGCGAGTCACGCCATCGGGTGGGAAAGTATCGAGCTAAAATGCGGGGTTCACAAGTATGAAGAATATGAGGTCAAAATTTTAACTTTTTTTTCATTTTAAATAAATTTTTTTTCACTTCAAAATGCAATAATATTGGTTATCCATAATAATTAAGCTTAGAATTGATGGAAATTATTCTGAAAAAATTAAAAATTAAAAATACTAAATAATTGTGGGGGTACAAAGAATTTAAGGAAGACTACAAAGAATGTGAGACATATCCTTTGTATATTTTCTCAAATTCTTCGTACCCTCAAATTTTAACATTTTTTTTTTTTTCATTTTTAAGATTTTTTTTTTCACTTCAAAATGCAATAATATTGGTTACCCACACTAATTAAGTTTATAATTAATAGAAATTATCCTTTTAAAAATTAAAAGTTGAAAACACTAAAAAATTTAAATTACAATTAATGAAATTATAAATATTATTTATTTTCAATTAACAACAGATAAATCATCATTTGAATTTTTAACAATAAATATTTATTTTAATATATTTATGTATGATTTTTTGGCAAGGTGGGTCATAACAATTATTCTTAAATTGTTAATATTTTACAACATTATTTAATTACATTATTAATTGCATGTAACGAGAATCTTCATATCAAATGCATAGGATCTTCTCCCATTAAAATATTAGTTAACCTGTTGGTGACCTGTTGAAGGATTATTTTTTATTTTTTTTATTTTAGGATCCTTTACACTTGTCATGCCTGTATTAAAAATAGAATTCAGTGGGATTAACCAACCCTATTTTCTATACGAGGATGCTCTCAATATTTCTTCAATTCAAACTTTCAAAGTTTTAGAATTAATAGGATAAAAAAGATAAAATAATTATCATATTTGTGAATTTAACTTCTTTCATATTTTTATTTAAAAAATAACTCATCTTTCACATAAATATCTTTAAATATTTCAAATATTAATATATAAATTTTTTTTAAAATTGTTATTTTTATGAAAAAAAAAATAAAGACATTTTTTTATCAAGATATAATAAAAAAATGATGGAGGGTTAGATTTTTAAAATTGGGTTTTTAATGACCCTTTTAATTTGATAATCCAAAGTTTTAAAAGGGGTAAATTTTTCAAAATTGTTTTTACAATTTACTTCACCATGCCTATTGCTATTCCATCTATCGTTTCTTCTTCACTTCTTTGCAACTTATTTAGGTTTTTTTTTTTGTTTTTTGTTTCCAGAAAGGAAAATTCTACAGTGCCTTCAGAGGTATTATGCCTCCATTTTATTTGAGTCGTTGGATGGAAAAGATTTCATCTCAACCGTCCAAATGATAAGTTAAAAAATATATATATATCTCGGTTGAAACCGGGTACTTGTATTCTCTCTCTTTTCTCGTCTTTTCCCTTATTTTCTTCTCTTCTCCATACTCATCCACCACTCATCTCCACATTTCTGTGTTTTTGAAGCCTTCGCTCTTCTCCATATATGATTTGTGCATTTCTACTGGTTTTTGAAAGGTTAAAAAGTGTTGTCATTCCCTATTCATCTCCATATCTTTGTGTTTTTGAAGCCTCTGCTCTTCTCCATATATGATTCGTGCATTTCGGCTGTTTTCGGAAGATTAAAAAGTGTTGTGTTTCCCCCACTCATCTCCATATCTCTGTATTTTTTAAGCCTCCGCTCTTCTCCATATATGATCCATGCATTTAAGGTGTTTTCAAAAGATTAAAAAGTGTTGTGTTTTCAGATATTTTTGTTATTTTTGGGTGTTTTCGGTTGTCTTCGTGTGTTGTTGGGTGTTTTTGGGTGAGATATTCTAGCCGTTTCGGGTGCTAAATTCTTGATGTAGGAGTGACATCTTTTTGACTTCTATCTCTTCTCTGTATCTCCTTTTATTGTCTATATTTCATTTTCATATTTGGGGTGTTTTGGGTTTTCAAGTAAAGAGTGATATTCCCGCTTTCCCCCCTCCCTCTTTCCTTTCCATATCCTTGAATTTCTTCATATTTCATATTTGGTTTAAGAACTGTAAGGGGGTGTTTTTTGGTTTGAAGACCCGAATTGAAGACGTAGTTGGAAGAAAAAGAAGACAACGTGAAGTACGAAGACAAAGAAAGCTCAAAAGGACATAATTTTTTGTTAATCAAAAGGCGATTGTGTTGTAATTATTTGGGTTCTATATTAAGAAAAAAAAATGTGAGTATTGATAATGTGTTTTACAAGATTGTATCAATTATATTTCATATTTTTTGTTAGATTTATGAATTGATCACATTAATGAAAAATAATATGGTTAGATCCATAATTGAACATTGAAAATAATTTATATACTAATTTTGTCACCATTGAAAATGTAGAGAGATTTAGGAAGGATTTTGGAGTGGTAATGATATTTGTATTTTATTTGGCATTTGATTAATTGTAGTAAGATATGAATATAAAATTTATTGAAATGTGAAAAAAACTTATGTTGAGATTATGTGGTGGTGGAAGTATATTTGATTTATTATATCTGAAATCATATTATAAAAATTGACTTAAATGATTTGATTTAATTTTTAGGAGCGAGTGAGATGGTGTTGAAGTTGCTAGAAATCCAAAGAGACTTATCAGAGCTTAGATACATTACTAGCAAGGGAAAATAGAAATATGTAAAAGAATGTTTATTTATTTATTTGTGGTTGTTATAGCTATATTTGTTTGAAATTGTTTTGTAGTAACGATCAATTGATCATGATCAAAGAAAAGGATAAAGGAGTGAAGATAAATGATGATGTAAGGAGTAATACTGTTGTGGCTAATATAATTAAATTTTAAAATTTGAATTTGAAGTAAGTGACAAATTAATATAGTTGAGAAAAAATTGAGCAAGAAGTGGAATGCACTTTCAAAAATAGAAAAAGAATATTTCATGGCAAAGTCAAAAAAAAGTTCAAAACAATATTCACTTCAAAAGTGTGTGGGTCCAAAGGTAAATTTTTTGTAATGAATAAAAAATTTCATTACTTATGTATTTGTTGCAAATTATATTAATGTAAACATGTTTGATGTTTGTGTATCTTTTCAGTTATATCTTCAGATTTGATGCTCACCCAAGCGGGTGATTAGAGTTATTGAAAAATTAGAACCAAAGCAAAAAGCAATCATAGAAGAAATAGGATTTGGTAGCCTCTTGCAACTTTGATGTAGGAAAATTGATCATGGGTTATATTTTTGGTTAATAAATAGTTTCAATCTAAACACTTATATGTTGGAGTTGCATAATAATTGTATCAAATTATTCTCGATTGATGTTGAATTTATTATGGGATTGAGGGCAAGAGGGTTGAAGATTGACATGAACAAAGATGTTGGCAATAAGAATGATTTATGTAAAAAATATTATGATAAAAAAGGCGATTGCCATTAGTGATGTTAGAAAATCAAATTATGGAGGATAAAAAAGGTGGAAACTGTTTCAAAGTTCGTTTTGCATTATTTGTGTTGGGTGCATTATTGTGCCCAACAATGAAGTTTTTTGTGAAACGTTCTTTCTAACATCTTGTGGAAGACATCAATTCAATAAAGAAAATGAATTGGGCTGAATTTGTGTTATCTTATCTTGTGCACGAGATCGCAGAGTTTAAGAGGAAACAACAAAGTGGGGTTTCCGGTTGCTTATTGTTTTTTATGGTAACGTCTTTGTACATAATTTACATCATAGTGAATTTCGAATTTATTATAATAAATTTTGTGAATTAACTATATATCTATGTAAAATATAATTGCAATTATTCTACCACGAGCATATATTGTTCAAATAGAAATTTCCACTGCTATGTATTCGACCTTCTCCTCGAATTACTATTTGAGGAAATAATAAAGTACTGGATATGAAATGAATATTAAAAAAACTCGGTTGATATGCAAATGACAATGTAAGTTATAGTTTCAAAAGTTGTTTAATATTTGTTTTTGTTTTTAGTGATTTTAAATAGGATATGTGTGATATATTGATGAACATATTGTAGGTGAAAATATGGGTGATACAAAATGAGAAAAGGGATTGCGTTGGCGAAAATGAGATGACAATGGATGAGGAGAATGAAGAGGATGAGAAATTTGAAATTCATCTAAACAAAGATGTTATTAAACGAGTAAGTTTTACAATATTCATCGTGAGTATAAATATTAGTAGTGAACCCTTGTATTATGATGTTATTAATCAAGTTCCTATACATCACTAGGTTGATGGTGGGAGCTTCATAAAGATGGATAAAACATTTCAACTACTAAAGACACATGTAATTGATTTGAGTCATGTTGCAAGTAGTAGTAGTAGTAGTTGTGAAAAAGTTTTTACTGAATTTGAGGAGAAATATACAGCATTGAAAGGACTCTTTCTTGGGTCAAGAGAAAAACCTTTGAGAGAGCTCGAGGAGGGAACGAAGAGTGACAGTCTTTTATGCGAGAGAAGTTTGGAAGAGAAGGACAATAAAAAAGAAAATGAACATTATGTTGACACTTTGTTAGTTGACAAGTTATGCACTAAGGACATGAATGGAAAAAATGAAGATGCATGTGCTACATCAATTGAAATGCATATCATTCCCAATGAAAATGCAGATATTTTACCACTTCTAATCAAAAGAATTAGAAAAGATTATGGAAAGGTATATATAATATAAAAAAAAATATTTTTCGTTACAACTACTTAACCATTACATAGTAAATATATGTATATTAATGACATTTTCCATATTAGGAACCATTACAAGCACTATGTGGTATTGTTGAGCATATCATGAGAACACATACATCAAGGGAGAGGAAACCAAGTAAATTCAAGGTTTCTCTGTTTGTACACAATTTAAGGAAGATGGGAAAACGTAAAGTATCAGAGGTATGATACAAATAGTTTAATACCATGTTCTTATTTTTGATACACAAAATATATAGCTAATAATTATGTCTTGTTTTCGATTTAGTCAATCCCAATGTCCATTCATGAAGACTTGGCAGATGCTCAATCATTCAATGTACTTCAATCTCTTGTTACTGATTATGTTTTCAATAAATCATTGTCAACAAGGTTTGTAGTGTCTAGAACATTCATAGATGTGTTGTTACAATTTATGCCTTCATATTTTTCCATGTGTGTAAAGAATGTTTTATCATGTTATTGTTGTAGTGAGCTTCTTGTTGACTTTGATCATGAACATGGAATACGTGGAGATTTTGAGTGCTTACATCGACAAAATTTGTTGGATATTGTAAGTATCTATTTGATTTATATCAAATGAGTGCTTTATTAATGAAATAAATTTATTAAAATTATTGATTAACAATAGGTAATAAATTTAGAAGCATCAAAGTTAAATTATTTTGAGAGGTAATTCATAGGCATATGAAGTATAATATTATATCTTCCCATGACATTTTTAGTAAGCTTACATTTGTCTTGTTGTTTAGTTACATATTAAGTATAATATACTAATGTTCATATTATGTTGTATTATTAGCAAATGATTTTGTGTGGGAGTTCTCAACCTTTTTTTGATAGAAAAACATCCATTTTGAGTAAGTACATTAGCGAATTGGATGATTGCGAGAAGGTTAGTAATTATTTGTATACATTAGCGAATTGGATGATTGCGAGAAGGTTAGTAATTATTTGTAATGTTTAATTGCATATATCAAATTTAGAGTAGATATTGTTTGCACCTACAATAGAGTAGATATTTTGTGCGCCAATTCATAGATATTGTTTTTCTAACTTTACAACTATTTATTCAAATGCATGACAATTGCCTTGATAATTGGTGTATTTGCGTCATTGACTTTAAAAACTCTCATATCCAAATTTTGGATTCATTGCGATCAAGGAGTCGGGACGAGTTTTGGTTTAAGAGTGTCAAAATAGTGGTATGCTTTGAGACTATGTTTTTTATTTTTATTTTTTTTTATTTCTTGCACAATTATTAACACTTTCAAAATAAATTAGATTGAATTTTGTCAAACGTTCTTCAAACTCTATAACATAAGGAAAAATGTCTTCCAATTCTCCATTGATTGGGCTCCTCCAATTCTGACCCAAGATAATGGGTTAGTATGAATATATAACTCACATGAATATTGTTTATCTAAACTATAATTATACATCCATTTAATAAGTTGTTTTGCTTTTCTTATATTTTTCTTAGGTGGGACTGTGGAGTGCATGTCATTAAACATATGCAGACATTCCAAAATGGTGATTGCATCAAGGCCTCTGACTTACGTAATTCTGTTAAAATACATCAAGAAATAGCAAGTGATTTAGTTTTACACAAGAGAAATAGAGAAAAACAAACCATTTTGGCTATTGTTTGTACAAATATATCCACAAGAGCAATGAGAAGATTATTATTATGACATTTGTTGTTTCTCCAATATTTATTATTTCCATCTCCACATATGGTCATGTTCATGGGAAGTTGTGACCTTGGATGAGCATACAAGGTTCATGATCCGTTCGTTTTATTTGAATATGCTATACTCTTCTTTGAATATACTAGGCAAAATGAAATTGTAATATATAGCACCATTCATTTTCTACATGTATGATTTTCTACATATGTTAGGGATTAGATGTTTTTTTCTCCCTATATACTTTCGGTTGATTTTTCAAATATATATATTCATTTATCTATGCAAAAAGTATAGTGAGTAATAAGAGCTTTGCATTGAAAGGGTATATAGTGAGTACCGATGGGGATATAGGTTAGCCGATTCATATTTAGCAGTCAACTGGTGTGAATTATATTGAGGAATTGTAAAGGCAATGTGTATCGGTTCCATGATAATTTCATCTTATATGTACCGGTCGACCGGTTTCAGATAATTCACATGCAACTATTGGATGTAGTGGCTATCGGTTGAGGATTTCACACTACCAGCAGAGCCCAATTCTCAATTGGTCAAGTTGTTCAAGCCATTCATGCAATTTCTTCCAGTGGCTACTGGCTAAGAAATAGTTATAACCGATAGAGGAAAATTTTCAATCGGTTAACATTGGTGATTGAGCCATTAAGTACCATTTTGAGGATGGGAAATGATTACCGAATTATGATCTACCCAAATTGACATATATCACTACATTTACCAATTTAATATGAATTAAATTGAATGAATTACTTTCCTATAGGTAATTCATAACATTAAAACACTATACCTAATTTCAAAATCATCATTATAAGTAATTGACTACATTAAAAAGTGCTATTATGCTTCCACATTGGTATAAATCAATTAATTTGTGATTTCAATGAAATTAATTTAAAGTAAGGGGATATTGAATTACATTTAATTTTCCAAATTAACACCAATACCAAATTAATTACATTAAAACTCCAAAACTATACTCCTACAATGATATAAATCAATCAATTTCTCATTGCAATGAAATTAATTTAAAGTAAGGGAATATTGAATTACATTTCAATTTCCAAATTAACACCAATACCAAATTAATTACATTAAAATATTGATACTATATATATAAATTAATCAATTTACCATTTTCAATCATAAGTTTCTTTTCTTTGAATTCAAAAATTATGCAATACTCTGTTTAAGATTACATATTCACCAAAGTGAAAACATCAAGGAGCATAAGTACTCATTTGTATCAACTATAACTCACTGCATTAAGGAATACCAATACCTAAACTTGGCCTCTGTGTTTGTTAGAAGAATTTTCACTAGTTGTTTTTTGAGCAGACTGGTCCGGATTGGATTGTGGTCATCTATGGTTCATTCTATTTTCCTTTTCATTGAATGTCCATTGACCATATGCATTTAAAATCTACTTTTAAATTATGGTATGCACATGAACTGCCAACGTGTACTGGTGGAGAATTAGTTGAATATGTACCATTAGAGAGGTGGACAAGATTGCTTATAAGGCCCAAAGTCAAAGGCAAGGAATACTAATCCAGTTTCAGGGGATCCGATTCCATTGTATATATCGATCGGTAGTACTTAAATGACCCCCAAATGTTGTAGAGTGAACTGCTTGATTGAACGAACTCAATCGATTACATAGCGGTCGACCGAAATAAAGTCAATCTATTGGCCATAGAACTTGTAGTGCTTAGCGGTTGAGAAATTTAGTCTACCGGTTGAGGCATTTCCTCAACCGGCAGGACTTTAGTGGTTTTACACTAACATATATATGAAATTTGGGGGAAAGAAATGGAAAGCATGAGGCCAAATTGTGAAGTTTTCTATTAAGAGGTATAGTTCCAACTTCACATAATTGTAAAACTTTAACCACATTTTCCATTAATTATATTCGCATGCGCAACTATATTTTGAAAATAATATAAATGAATCGGTTTCCCATTTGATAAATCATTTTACCACTTGTAATCAATTAAATTAAAAAACTAGAGGATAGTGATTTCTATCAATCAACTCCATTATGGTTCCAAATTCATACTTATCATTAAATACTTTGTTTAAAAGTACATATTACTCAAAGTCATAACGTCAAATGAGAGAAATATTGATTTAATAGCTTCCATCCCTTGCTCTAATAAGGAATAACAAAAGGTTGCATATCATTTTCATATGGGGTATTGTTTGGATCCCCACCTTCACATGGTGTTATAATAGTTTTTTCATATTGCTGAAATCTCGGTACCTACACATGGACATTCCATGGTTGAAATTGACCATTCCAATTCCATTGCAATTACTTAAACAAAATTATTCAGTAATGCCTGGTTAAAATCAATGTCTAAAATGTGTTTGTTTGCTGAGGTTACATTGACAAGTGCACCAAAATCTATATATATGTTAGATGGGTCATTCCACGAATGCTTCGCTCGCATTCCCTGCATTTTCAAAGATTAAGTGATGTCAATTACTATTGAATTAGATGTTATCAAAGTTTATGTTGTTATATAATAGGCCTATTGTACATGACTTAAGGTTGCAAACATGTCAATTGAACAATTTGATGAAGGCATCAATTCCATTTCAATGTTACATTGGAAAGACAAATTACTTTCCTGCACCATACTCATAATGCAATGAAAACAATTATTTTAGTTATATATGTAAGTACAACTAAAAAGCACAAGTTTTGCGGCAAATGCTTAATGAATCTTACATACCATATCACGCTGATTACCAGTATGAGGGATTGTAGCTTTTGGACACTTTTGAATGGTGTGACCTACTTTTTTACAACAACTACACCGTCTTCCCTTTAGAAAATTTGGTGATACTTTGCCTGGATTTTCCTTTAATTTTAACTATATTTGGATCACGAATTTGGTGAGGACTTGTGGCTCCATCTGCTACTAATTTCTTCCCTTTCAAATTATTTTTATAGAGTTCCTCCATTCTCACCGTTAAATTTTCTATTTCATTATTCGCTTCTAGAAATGAAGATGACGTATGTGACACATAGGAAGAGAGCTTGTTGCACATTGAACTCAATGAACCGTATCATACAATCCAATCCATGTCGTTTTCCGTCTCATTCATCGGTGGTGATCTTGGATGCATCTTTGCTAACTTTGTCTATCTCTTCAAAATACATGAAAGTGGAATCTCTTCCAAATGCAAATTGACTCAAACATCATGCATGAGCATTTTAATGTTACAATATTTGGCCAAAATTGGACTTCCCATTTAAAGTTTGGGTGTCTAAACTTAGATAATGTGTATGTTCACAATGAATCATCGCTTTCAAGCCCTACCACAAAGAATAACTCTGCATTCTTCATTTCCTCATGAAATTTAAGAAAGGATTTCTTCATGTATATACTCGTAACATGATTTTCAAGTATGACTAGTTTGGTTGAAAGAACAAGAGAAGAATTGTTCAACTTGAACTCTGTCTTTGCCTTATTTTGTCGAATTCTCATTATCGCCCTATCGAATTGTTGTACAAACTCATACAGTTGCAAACGAATTTTCAAGAATCTATTTAGATATGCATTCATACTCTCACACCTTTGTGTGCTTCTCATCTCTCTAAAGAAATTTCCACATAAATACGCCTCAGCCCATCTTTTGCATTTCACATAAATCTCTATGACCCAACAATTCCCATTAAGACTCAACTTTTCAACCATTTCATGCCAAGCCTTTTCGAATTCTTCAAGATTCCCTTGCATGAACATGCACCTTGCAAAGATGCTTGTAAAGTCCTTAATATGCACATTTGTGAATGCATTTCATTGCAAATGCCATGAAAACTTGCGATGACATGCATCGGGAAAGATTTTTTTAATTGCCTTATGCATTGCTTTATCCCCATCAGTTACTACAGATATGAGTTTCTTATTCATCATTGCTGTAAGAAATGTCTCCAACACCTATTCATATGTAGCAATACTTTCATCCATTAATAGCGCACAACCAAATACCACTGTTTGGTGGTGATGATTAATACCAACCAACATGAGTAGGGGCTTTTTATAGGCATTTGTCCTATAGTTTATTGTATCAAATGCTAGCACATTTCCAAAACACGCATTATTCATTTGAGCAGTTGAATCAGCCCAAAACAAGTTTGTTAGTCGACTTTCTTCATCGACGTTGAATTTATAAAAAAATAAAGAATCCATTTCTGTCTTTCGCATAAGTAAGCCAAAGTCGCTTCTGCATCATCGTCTTTAATTTGAATTCTACACATGACATCAACGTGATTGTATATATCTTTTTGTGTAAAACCAATATACTGATGTCCTCTTGATTGTTGGACCATATAGTCCATAATTTGTGTTGTTTTAACACCAACTTTACGCATAACATCAACTTGTGCCTTATCTGGATCACTTACTGTCCGATGAGACCAAAGGAATTGTGTGTTGATAGCATCAACCAAATAATGATTATGCTCTCTTCTAAATCCTTTACAATCCTCTTTCCAACTTTTCTATCCAACCTAATACAAAATGCAACTTCACATCCAATTCTAGTCAACAATCGTGGCTTATGTTGTCGATTGTCATTTTGAATAAACTTTGTCGATCGATGTTCTTCTCTGTAACACACCCACTTTTGAGATATTATATATCCATTCTTGTCTCGTTTCAAATCATCTTTTCGAATACTAAATCCGGTAACTTTGGCAAACAAGTTGTAAAATGTTTCAGCCTCATATATGCAATTGAATTGCAATCTGTAGACTTTTTCAACCGGAATAGCCTTCAACACCTTCTTTTTCAAATAGTTTGCATCATGGTGGTAACTCCTGCCAGTATATGTATCATAATGGACCACATCATCAAGTTTTACTTCAAATTCTTGCTTGATTGTTTTCTCCATCTCCGATTGCAACACCTATATTTTAGAAAACATGTTAAAAATCGTAGGAATAAGACCTTAACGAAAGATTGTATCACTTTCATATAAATTGATTGTATAATTCTAGTCAACCTATAATGTATACGTCAACTATTTTTAAGGTTGTGAGTATCGGATGACATGATAAATTTGACTAGTTTAAAACCAATCGACCTATTGACCTATTAGTGTTTATATTGAAACTGCTCCTACTTTGCAGTGTCTATCGGCTAAAGAAAAATGTCAACCGGTTGAGAAAAAATTCAACCAATATACACTAGACGTATGTGTGTTTTCCCCATTAAGTTGAAATAAAAAATGTCAACAGATGAATATTACTAAGAATGTGTTATAGACATGCATAACCTTCATTTTTTTTCCCCATCCATTTGAAGGTTGAGGGTAGTTACATTGAAAAAGCTATTATGGTTTTGTTTAACAAATCATTATTGAGCTAAGGATGATACCTTAGCAATGGAAAGTGAAAGTTTGATGCAACTTCAGCTGAAGAATTGTGGTCGTTTGTTTTTTTGTATGAAAGACTCCAATAAAGAGAAGACCTCGTTCACTCTCCAACTCCCTTATAAAAGGTTGCTTTCCAAATAACTACTAACATATGTAGGTGGTTGGTTGGTGAAGTAATTGGAGATTTTAATAGGTTGCCACATGTAGAAAAACAACTTGTACAATGGTACACTTGGTGGTTGAAAATTACCATTTTTGCTTAATTTTATTAGGTGACATTAAATAGAACAATAATAGGTAGGAGGGAAAATCAGCCTAATGTGGATGATTACACTCATTTAAAATAGATTTATGTATAATTTTACAAAATATAAAGTGGAGATATGGACTTGATTTGTAATATTTACATTTCTCGATGGAATTTACCCTAATTAGTTTTGTCATACTATATCCTACTTAGTATAGATTTTAATCAATTAACATGAATTAATTTAATTAAGGCATCATACTATATCCTGCATATGATAAATGTTAGTTAATTAACCTAAATTAATTTAAATAAGCTATCATACTATATTCTAGTTATTACAAATTTTAATCTATTAACCTTAATTAATTTAATTCATGTATTATACTATATCCTAGTAATGAGAAATGTTTCTCAATTAACCTAATTTAATTTAATTAAGCTATCGTACTATATCCTAGTTATTATAATTTTTAATCTATTAACCTTAATTAATTTAATTAAGGTATCATACTATATACTACTTATGAGAAATGTTAGGCAATTAACCTGAATTAATTTAAATAAGCTATCGTACTATATCCTAGTTATTACAAATTTTAATTTATTAACCTTAATTTATTTAATTCATGTATGATCCTATATCCTACTTATGAGAAATGTTTGTCAATTAACTTGAATTAATTTAAATAAGTTATCGTACTATATGCTAGTTATTCTAAATTTTAATCTATTAACCATAATTAATTTAATTAAGGCATCATACTATATCCTACTTATTTGAAATGTTAGTTAATTAACCTGAATTAATTTATATAAGCTATCGTACTATATTGTAGTTATTACAAATTTTAATCTATTAACCTTAATTAATTTAACTCATGTATGATACTATATCCTACTTATGAGAAATGTTTGTCAATGAACCTGAATTAATTTAAATAAGCTATTGTACTATATGCTAGTTATTCTAAATTTTAATATATTAACCTTAATTAATTTAATTAAGGCATTATACTATATACTACTTATTAGAAATGTTAGTTAATTAACCTGAATTAATTTATATAAGCTATCGTACTATATTGTAATTATTACAAATTTTAATCTATTAACCTTAATTAATTTAATTCATGTATGATACTATATCCTACTTATGAGCAATGTTAGTTAATTAACCTGAATTAATCTAAATAAGCTATCGTACTATATCCTAGTTATTACAAATTTTAATCTACTGACCTTAATTAATTTAATTCATGTATGATACTATATCCTACTTAAGAGAAATATTTGTCAATTAATCTGAATTAATTTAATTAAGTTGTCCTACTATATCCTAGTTATTATAAATTTTAATCTAAACACCTTAATTAATTCAATGAAGTTGTCATAGTATATATTAATTATTATAAGAACAAAATAATTACCTTGAATTAATTAAGTGAAGGTATCATACTATCCTACTTATTAGAAATGTCAGTCAATTGCCCTGAATTAATTTAATTAAGTTATCATACTATATCCTACTTATTATAAATTTTATTTAATTAACCTCAATTAATTTAATTAAGCTACATCCAAATATTTTTTCATATAATCAATCAACCTAGGGTGATAAATTAAATGACAAGTATGGGAAATTTGAAATTAATAAAATAGAAACAATAATGTTTCACTATATAGGACATTAATTTAATAAAAATGTTTCATTCTCAAACTATATGCATTTCCATTTAATACCAAGGTTGGCCGATCTGGGTAACCCACTTATAACCCTCAACCCTTCCCTCTTCTCTTCCCTTAAACTTCATCTTCCCAAAATACCTCAACCCGAAATCAACTTACCATGGCATTGAAATGAGCATCGGCCGAAGCAAGCTCCAACGCTAGCAAAGGGAAGAGATCGAAGGTAGCAAGGACGACCGCGACCAAAGAAAAGAGATCGAAGGTAGCAAAGAGCAGCACCAACAAAAGGAAGAGAGCGACGGTCGATCAAAATGTCGAGGTTCATAAGAAGGCCACCTTTGATCGAGCTACGTTCACAACCCTAAAGCTAACACAAAGATTTAATCTTCATTTTGCTAATAGTACCGTAATCCCAGGTAGGAACATTGATTTTTCAAAGCTCAGTTATTTCCAATTTGATAAGCTTTCATGAGAATGGGTTAGCTACCTATTGTGTTCGTGAAAGAGTTTCTTTATCCTAGGGTTGTGAAATGTTTCTATTGCAATATGACATTTGAAGGGGAAGGACCGATTAGTACAACCGTTAATGGTGTACAAATAAATTTTGATGTAGCTAAGCTTTGTCAAATTTTAGACATTCCAAATGAAGGGGCTTGTTTATATGATTCAAAGAAGTGGACAAGGGTGGATAGTTTCAAACCTGCAGAAGCTATACAGAGGCTCTGTGGTTATCAGAAAGCTGGTAGACCAACATCTCATTTAGTGACTGTGTTGAGTCGCATCCTACAACACATGATCTCGTACATTTTTATCCCTAAAGGAGGACATTGAGACGATGTATCTTTCTTGGAGGCGTTTTTGGTTGACAACATTTTGACCGAAAGAAAGATTAATATGAGTTACATAATTTTCCAGCATATGAAAGCTTGTTCATTAAGCGAAGATTCAATGTTCCCATATGGCATGTTTATCACAAAGATTGTGAAATAATTCAATGTGAATTTGCAAAACAAGATAGAAAGTAAGAAACTAAAATCATTTGATACATATGATCGGGCTTCACTTCGTTGCATACATTTTGTTCATAAAAAAAATGGTTCATGGGGAAGGAAGTCTTTTGTGCCCCCTTCAGAGGTAGATGTCTCTTCAGACGACGGGTCCTCCTAGGAAAAAGAATATGAAAATCAGGATGTAGAAGGAAAAGGGACTAAAAATGAGAATGTGATAGCAATACCGTCAAACGATGGTGTAGGAGCTAAGGTGTTCGTAGATCATCCTTCACGAATTGCTAGGAACGAGGCTAAGGCATCGGATAACCTCAATGCCCAGATAAGCTCCCTTGGTACACGCTTAGAGGAGATGGTGATTACTACCCAAAAAGTGCATTTTTACACCTTTAAGTCATTATGTTTTAAGCACTTTTGTGTAGTAGTTCTTCATTTTTATTCCAATTGGCATGTTAAGGACCTAGCAATGACTTCTAATCATATTTGTGGCTAGTTTTAGTGTTTTGACAGCTTTTTGGATCATTAAGACAAGCCAAGTAAAGGAGAGAAGCAAAGAGGAAAAACGAGCAAAAAGAAGAAAACAGAGTGAAGCTGAAATAGAGGACTGCAACTGCAGTCTTCCTTCACACTTTTGGAGCACTTCCCGAAGTCTATTTTTTGTATTCTATATACCGTTGGAAAGCTCTAGAAGTCAATAATCCAACGCTTCAAATCATGTACGATTTGGAGCTGAAATGAGGAAGATATGGCCTTCGGAAGACAACTGTGTCAAGCTGAGAGCGAATTTCGCACCAGCTTCGCACCAGCTTCGCACAGCCCATGAGTGGTGCGAACTTTCCCCTGTTCTGCCGACTCCACTTTAGATCTTTTCTTTTTTATTTTTTTGATGTAAATTCCTTTCCTATCCTTGTAACTAGCCAATTACAAGCTTGGCTTTTGTAAAGACTATAAGAGGGGTGGTAATCACCTCTCGGATGGATATTATGCTATGTGATGTTTGACGAACAGAGCACTTGCTCTGTTTTTCCTTTAGCATCTTTGTTTTCTCTTTTCTATTTTTCTCTTTCTCGGAAGCCAAACAACCTCTGAGGATGATTTCCCGGAGGATGAGAGGCTAAACCTTTAGTTTCTTGGAGTGAAGGAAGCTAGGTGAAAAGTCCAGATGCAAAGGTGGAAAACTCCCGTGCCTTAAATACAGGTAGTTGGAGTTCATTAATGGCTTTCAAATCCAAAGTTTTGCTTTAACTCCCTTAGAATCACTTTGAATGGCCAATACATGGTAAGCTTCAGGTCTCTGTGGATGCTTATTGCTAGATCCATATCAGTCCATTAGTTATCATGTACGAGCCATTGGAAAGTGGCTCAAGGTGAAGACCCATAGTGTTTAAAGCCATTAATGGACCTTGACTACCATTTCTATCGACTTTTTATGGATTAAATCTTCATTGTTAAACCTATACCGGTTCGGGAAATAACTATAGGTTAAATCCCCAATGCGAGGAGAAAAATCCGGAATTTTCCACTTTGCATTCTGAACTTGATCCTAGCAACCCTTAGCTCCGGGAGACTTTCTTTCTTCCATTTTTACTTAGTTATATGTTAGTTTAGTTTCAAACACCACTTCCAAAACGAATTTTATTTTGTTTTAAACTTTAAGTTTTTGACAAAGGAAATCATCAGATTCAATTTCTAATCTTGAGTCTATCACTGGTAGAGTGAAAACCCATCCCAGAGTTCGACCCTAGAACTGCTATACTATAGTAGCTTTGCTACGCCAGTATGAGGTCATAGGTTTTATAAATGTTTTTAATTAAAAGACCCGACTGGGCCCCCGCGAATCAAATGGCGCCGTTGCCGGGGATGGTGCCACAATGTAGTGATACAACCTTTTAGAGGCTACTTGTGATTTTCATCACAAGTTTGGTGAATTCCTTTTTCACTAACTTCATTTCCTTTCTTTTAATTATAGAATTCCTTTTGTTTTCTTTCTAACCTTAACTTTCTTCTAGTTTTCTTTTGTTTTTGTTGTCTTTGTTTTGTTTTCAGGGAAGTTGTAACTTGTGCATGCCCTATTGGATTCGGGACCAAGAGGGAAGATTAGTAAGGATTGAGAATCCTCAAGACACAGAGTTGGATATCTGTGTAAACATCATGGACCCTCCACAAGAGGATCAGAATTCTCAACACGGTCAAGGGGGTAATCCAAATGCATATCTATCCATGAGGGATAGAATGCACCCACCAAGGATGAGTGCACCCTCATGCATCGTACCCCCTCTTGAGCAGCTGATTATAAGGCCCCATATTGTGCCCCTTCTACCAAACTTCCATGGAATGGAGAGTGAGAATCCATATGCCCACATCAAGGAGTTTGAGGAGGTGTGCAATACCTTTAGAGAGGGAGGAGCTTCAATAGACTTGATGAGACTCAAGCTATTCCCTTTTACTTTGAAGGACAAGGCAAAAATATGGCTTAACTCTTTAAGGCCAAGTAGCATAAGGAATTGGGTTGATCTTCAGGCTGAATTTTTGAAGAAATTTTTCCCCACCCATAGGACCAATGGGTTGAAAAGACAAATCTCAAACTTTTCTGCAAAAGAAAATGAGAAGTTCTATGAATGTTGGGAAAGGTATATGGAGGCCATCAATGCTTGTCCTCATCATGGCTTTGATACATGGCTCTTGGTGAGCTATTTTTATGATGGGATGTCTTCCTCCATGAAGCAAATTCTTGAAACCATGTGTGGGGGAGATTTTATGAGTAAGAATCCAGAAGAAGCCATGGACTTTTTAAGCTATGTATCTGAGGTATCAAGAGGATGGGATGAGCCCAACTCAAGGGAAATGGGAAGGATGAAAGCTCCTGTAAATCCAAAGGGTGGAATGTACATGTTAAGTGAGGACATGGACATGAAAGCTAAGGTGGCAACAATAGCAAGGAGGTTGGAAGAACTTGAGTTGAAAAAGATGCATGAAGTCCAAGCCATTTCCGAGACACAAGCCCATGTCATGCCATGCACCATTTGCCAATCATGTGATCATGTGGGAGATGAGTGCCCAACCATCCTAGCTGTGAGGGAAATGTTAGGTGATCAAGCCAATGTTGTGGAGCAATTTAGGCCCAACAACAATGCACCTTATGGAAACACCTATAATTCAAGCTGGAGAAACCATCCAAATTTTTCTTGGAAACCAAGACCACCTCCATACCAACCACAAGCCCAAACCCAAGCACCTCAACAAACCTCTTCAGTGGAGCAAGCCATTGTGAACCTAAGTAAAGTCATGGGTGACTTTGTGGGTGAACAAAAGGCAATCAACTCCCAATTGCACCAAAAGATTGAAAATGTTGAGAGTTCTTTAATTAAGAGAATGGATGGGATGCGAAATGATCTATCTCAGAAGATAGATAATATTCAATACTCCATCTCTAGGCTTACCAACCTCAACACACTTAATGAGAAAGGAAAGTTTCCCTCTCAACCAAGCCAAAATCCAAAGGGTGTTCATGAAGTTGAAACCCAAGAGGGGGAGTCTTCAAAGTTGAGGGAGGTCAAAGCTGTGATCACCTTGAGGAGTGGAAAGGAGGTTGATCAACCCTTGCCTAAGGTGAGGCAAGATGAAGAACTCATGTCAAAGAGAACCTTGGTTAAAGAGAGCAATAACCAAGAAGAGAAGAGTGGGAAGAAAAGTGCATCCAAATCAAGCATTGAAGAAGAGCCAAGGATAGTGATTAAAGAGGATATGATGAAGAAACATATGCCTCCCCCTTTTCCTCAAGCTTTACATGGAAAGAAGGGAATCAAGAATTCATCAGAAATTCTTGAAGTCTTGAGACAAGTGAAGGTGAATATACCCTTACTTGATATGATCAAGCAAATCCCCACCTATGCAAAATTTTTAAAGGACTTGTGCACGGTCAAGAGAGGGTTACATGTGACAAAGAAGGCATTCCTTACTGAGCAAGTAAGTGCCATCATTTAGAGTAAGTCTCCAATTAAATACAAAGATCCGGGATGTCCCACCATTTCAGTCAACATTGGAGGGACACATGTGGAGAAGGCTTTACTAGACTTGGGGGCAAGTGTGAATTTGCTCCCATACTCCGTGTATAAGCAACTGGGACTTGGAGGATTGAAGCCAACAGCCATCACTCTCTCCTTAGCTGATAGGTCAGTTAAAATCCCAAGGGGGGTGATAGAGGATGTTCTAGTTCAAGTGGACAAATTCTACTATCCCGTGGATTTTGTTGTGCTTGATACTGATCCCACTGTTAAGGAAGCCAATTATGTGCCAATCATCCTTGGGAGACCTTTCCTAGCTACCTCCAATGCCATCATCAATTGTAGGAATGGGGTGATGCAACTCACATTTGGAAACATGACCTTGGATCTAAACATATGCCACCTATGCAAGAGGCATCTTCACCCCGAAGAGGAGGAAGGATTGGAGGAGGTGTGCTTGATCAACACTTTGGTCGAAGAGCATTATGACAAGAATCTAGAAGAGGGCTTGAACGAAAGCCTTGGAGTGCTTGAAGAAGGGTTACCTGAACCCTCTGATGTGTTAGCCGTCATGTCTCCTTGGAGGAGAAGGGAAGAGATCTTACCACTGTTCAATAAGGAGGACTCACAAGGAGCAGCTAGGGAGGACCCTCCAAAGCTAGTTTTGAAGCCACTTCCTGTTGATTTGAAGTATGCATATTTGGAGGAAATGAGGAATGATGCTTACCTCAATTCAAAAATTGCAAAAGAGAGGTTGAAAAAATGGCATGATCAGTTGGTAAATCAGAAGAATTTTGCCAAGAGGCAAAGAGTCTTGCTTTATGACTCTAAGCTTCATCTTTTTCCGGGAAAATTGAAATCAAGGTGGACGGGTCCTTTCATAATTCATGATGTGCAACCAAATGGAGTAGTGGAACTACTCAACTTCAATAGCACTCGAACTTTCAAAGTGAATGGGCATCGTCTCAAGCCCTATATGGAATCATTTTCCCGAGACAAGGAGGAATTCATCCTCCTTGATCCACCTCCAACATGAAAACACTTGGTTCATGATTGAACTTAGTCTCTTCAAAGACTAAAAAGTTCATCCTCTTTTTGTTTTCTTTTAAATTGATTTTAGTTTAATCTAGTGTTTTTCTTGTGTTTATGCATGTTTTGATTTTTGTTTTTGACTTTAATTTCATTCTAATGTGGTTTGAATTGGTTTTTTGTGTTAACATGTAGGTAGGAAAGCTTGAGGAATGAACTCAAGGTGAAAACAAGGGAAAACAGCTGGGCGTATAAAGTCATGGCCAATTGGAGGGCAGTTTCAGTCTTTTTGCTTATATTTGGAGCACTTCCTCGAGTCCATTTTATACATTCCATATACCGTTTCGAAGCTCGGGAAGTCAAGAATCCAATGCTTCAAACGGTGTCCAAATCGGAGTTGAAACGAAGAAGTTATGCTCATTGCAAGAAAACTGCACCGAGCTGACAGAAAATTCGCACCACCCATTCCCCTTGTGCGAAATTTTCGCACAACACATCCCTTGTGCGAATTCTCTTTTGTGACAAATTTTAAAAAAAAGCATGCTCTCGGCCCCTCAGTGCGAATTTCACAGGAATGTGAACCTTGTGCGAACCTTGTGCGAAATTCACACAACACCCTCCCTTGTGCGAAATTTTCGCACAACACCCCCCTTTGTGCAAATTTTCTTACAATTGGAGAGCAGCTGCAGTCTTCTTTTCCACTTTTGGAGCACTTCCCGAAGTCCATTTTCTACATGCTATATACCTTTGGAAAGCTCTTGAAGTCAAGCATCCAATACTTCCAACGGTGTGCAATTTGGATCTGAAATGAAGAAGTTATGGCCTTCGGAAGACAACTGCATCTAGCTGAAGGAAAAATGCGCACCTTGCCAAACAACTTGCAAAATTTTTTTTTCTTCAGCGAAACAACTTCTGAAAGTGGGGGAACTTGCGAAACAACTTGCGAAAACTGATCCAAGTTGCGAAAAATGGAAATCAAGCCATGGCCAAGACCAGAGGAGCCTATACTTGATCATACGATCACTCCTCTTCTTTTTTTTTTTTTTTTTTTGTTTTGTATCTATATTCTATGTTTTTTGGATGTGTTATATATTTTGGACCACTTTTATACTGGGATTGGATGTCTTCCATGTTTATCTTGTATATTGTACTCTCTCAGTTTATATACACATCTTCCTTTTTGAGTATTTTAACTATTCCTTTTTATTTCCTCTATTCATCACTCATATGATATTTCTTTTCTTTTTTTTTCTTATGCAACATGTGGTTTCTCCTGCTCATTCAGAGTCCCTTATTATCAGGAGGTAATCACTTCCTCCCTTGTTATTATCTTTTCCTTTTGGAACATTGAGGACAATGTTCATCCTAGTTGGGGGGGGGGGAGAATTGAGGAAGTAATTTGTTGGATTTTTGGTTAAGTTATTTTGCTAACAAATTTTTTGCAAACTCTCTTGGTTTCTCAAAGATAAATTCTCAAAAGTAAATGGGAGAAATTAAATTCTTATCCTATTGCCATTGTCTCAGAGTTTGTATTATGCTTATTAAAGTTGATAAATTGTTGAAGCTCCTTTTGATTTCAATCTTAAGTCTTCCACTCTAATCTTTTCACACACTGAACACATTAGATTCCAGTTATAAGATGGAAAACTTTCTCACCCCCTAAACTTAGGAAATTTTCGACTTGGTGCCATTGACCTCATTCTATTAGTGTTGGGACACCTTATAAAAGGCCAATGTGTCCTATGAAAAAAAAAAAAAATTTTTGCTTCACTTGCTTTGAAACCCGAGCAAGGTCCGAGGGGTATATGGTGAAAATCTTTAAAGCCTGGTGCCCTAAGCCTTTACTGGTTGGGAGTCACCGACCTCACTGCTCGTTACATGGGTGGATGGGTGGAGTTTAAAAAAAAATAAATAAAAAAATAAAAAAATAAAAAAATAAAAAATAAAAAAAGAAGAAAAGGAGGTGCGTTCTTAGCCTTTTTTATATATGAGTTAGTGTTGCTAAAGTTAGAGAAAAACCTTAGTTGGGGGGAGAATATAATTTGACATACTATAACTGGAAACTAAGCATCTTAACACTTAGATTCTTGTGGAAAATTAAGAGTTGGTCCTTTGGGAGTGGAAATTATTTTGAAGCTCAAATTTGCATAATGCCCACTCTTTGCATGTTGTGATAGGTAAGTTATTTGATGACTCTTGTTGATGATTGAGTTTTATATCCTCGACTTGCCATGTGAGAGTTTAATCCAATCATGCCACTTGATTATTTTTTGGAGTGATCAGCATGATTTTGTAAATTATTATATTATTATATTATCTATTTTTCTTTATTTTTATCTCCTTCATTACTAAGGGACTAGCAATGTGTCAGTTGGGGGGAGTGATTACTACCCAAAAAGTGCATTTTTACACCTTAAGTCATTATGTTTTAAGCACTTTTGTGTAGTAGTTCTCCATTTTTATTCCAATTGGCATGTTAAGGACCTAGCAATGACTTCTAATCATATTTGTGGCTAGTTTTAGTGTTTTGACAGCTTTTTGGATCATTAAGACAAGCCAAGTAAAGGAGAGAAGCAAAGAGGAAAAACGAGCAAAAAGAAGAAAATAGAGTGAAGCTGAAACAGATGACTGCAACTGCAGTCTTCCTTCACACTTTTGGAGCACTTCCCGAAGTCCATTTTTGTATGCTATATACCGTTGGAAAGCTCTGGAAGTCAAGAATCCAACGCTTCAAACCGTGTATGATTTGGAGCTGAAATGAGGAAGATATGGCCTTCGGAAGACAACTGTGTCGAGCTGAGAGCGAATTTCGCACCAGCTTCGCACCAGCTTCGCACAGCCCATGCGTGGTGCGAACTTTCCCCTGTTCTGCCGACTCCACTTTAGATCTTTTCTTTTGTATTTTTTTGATGTAAATTCCTTTCCTATCCTTGTAACTAGCCAATTACAAGCTTGGCTTTTGTAAAGACTATAAGAGGGGTGGTAATCACCTCTCGGATGGATATTATGCTATGTGATGTTTGACGAATAGAGCACTTGCTCTGTTTTTCCTTTAGCATCTTTGTTTTCTCTTTTCTATTTTTCTCTTTCTCGGAAGCCAAACAACCTCTGAGGATGATTTCCCGGAGGATGAGAGGCTAAACCTTTAGTTTCTTGGAGTGAAGGAAGCTAGGTGAAAAGTCCAGATGCAAAGGTGGAAAACTCTCGTGCCTTAAATACAGGTAGTTGGAGTTCATTAATGGCTTTCAAATCCAAAGTTTTGCTTTAACTCCCTTAGAATCACTTTGAATGGCCAATACATGGTAAGCTTCAGGTCTCTGTGGATGCTTATTGCTAGATCCATATCAGTCCATTAGTTATCATGTACGAGCCATTGGAAAGTGGCTCAAGGTGAAGACCCATAGTGTTTAAAGCCATTAATGGACCTTGACTACCATTTCTATCGACTTTTTATGGATTAAATCTTCATTGTTAAACCTATACCGGTTCGGGAAATAACTATAGGTTAAATCCCCAATGCGAGGAGAAAAATCCGGAATTTTCCACTTTGCATTCTGAACTTGATCCTAGCAACCCTTAGCTCCGGGAGACTTTCTTTCTTCCATTTTTACTTAGTTATTATATGTTAGTTTAGTTTCAAACACCACTTCCAAAACGAATTTTATTTTGTTTTAAACTTTAAGTTTTTGACAAAGGAAATCATCAGATTCAATTTCTAATCTTGAGTCTATCACTGGTAGAGTGAAAACCCATCCCAGAGTTCGACCCTAGAACTGCTATACTATAGTAGCTTTGCTACGCCAGTATGAGGTCATAGGTTTTATAAATGTTTTTTATTAAAAGACCCGACTGGGCCCCCGCGAATCAGATGGCGTTAACCTATGATTGACGTTTTACATCTTTGGAGCAATGCATTGATGGTTTCCAAGAGGAATTCAAAGCAGGTATGCAGGTTATATGAGCCTAGCATGAAGAGCTTATGACATTCTTGAGAGCCCAGTTCCCACTTCATGTCCCAGGCCATAAATGACTCCTACATTTTCTGCTACTTATATACTTAGCAAAGTTTGGTTTTTTTTTTGGACATTTGGCTAATGTAATTGACATTTTCTATTTATGACTTTCTCTTATGACTTATATGGGTACTAATAGACCATTCACATATATGGCATAAATGTTTTCCCTCAATGCTGATGATGGTATATGGATGATGCAGTTACTTATACATTTATGGATTATATTATGCATCGCTAGATTTAGCTAGTAATATGGTACTTCTAGCTTAATTTGATATGTGTTGGAATTTCTAGCACTTTAAGCTTCTTTAACACTTCTTTTCTATATTTAGATAGGTTCATTACACTTAAGGGGTATTCAAATGATGCCCAAAAAAATCAAACACAAAAATACCTAAAAATTAGAAAGGGTATAAAGAATGTCCTCACATTCGTACCCTACCTAATCTCCATTTCTTTGAAATTTTAAAATAATTTTCGGACTTCGTATGACTTGGATATTATTTAAATGAGTTCATTAAAATTAAGGGGTGTTGGGTACGAAGAATGTGACGAATCCTCACATTCTTCTTACCCTCTCCATCCTCAACTTCTTTGATGTTTTAAAATTTTTTGGGGACTTCCTATGACTTAGATATTGTTTAGATAGGTTCATTACACTTAAGGCGTATTCAAATGATGCCTAGAAAAATCAAACACCAAAAATACTTAAAAATTAGAAAGGGTACAAAGAATGTGAAAAATCCTCACACTCTTCATACCCTATCCAATCTCTATTTCTTTGAAATTTTAAAATAATTTTGGGACTTTGAATGACTTGGATATTGTTTAAATGAGTTCATTAAACTTAAGGGGTGTTCAAATGATACCCGAAAAAATCAAACTTAAAAAATACTTAAAAATTATTCTTGGTGGGATTCTCTATTTCTTTCAAATATGAAAATAATTTTGGGACTTCATATGACTAATATTGTTTAAATGGTTTCATTACACTTAAGGGGTGTTAAATAATGCCTGGAAAAATCAAACTTAAAAAATACTTAAAAATTAGAAAGGATACGAAAATGTGAGGAATCCCCATTCTCCACTTCTTTGATGTTTAAAAATTTTTTTAGGACTTCATATGGCTTGAATATTGTTTAAATGAATTCATTACACTTAAGGGTGTTCCAATGATTCTCGGAAAAATCAAACTTAAAAAATACTTAAAAATTAGAAAGGGTATGAAAAATATGATGAGTTATCATATTCTTCGTACCCTACCCATTCTCCATTTCTGTGAAATTTTAAAATTATTTTGGAACTTCGTGTGACTTGTTAAATGAGTTCATACTTAAAGGGGTGTTTAAATGATGCCCGAAAAAATCAAACTTAAAAAATACTTAAAAATTAGAAAGGATACGAAAAATATGAAGATTCCCAATTCTCTACTTCTTTTAACTTTTAAAAATTTTGAAAAAGTCAAAATGACTAAAAAATTAGTGAGAGCTATGAAATTCCATATTGTTACTAATTATTGTAATTTTTTTTTTTAATATTTCAACCAATATTTTATATAATTAAATTTAAATTATAAGAATTATTTTATTAATACAATTGTCAAGTACATAACTATCTTAGTATTTGAACAATGTATACTTATTTAAATTTATTTTTATTTATTTTTATTTTTTATAAGTATCTAATTAAACTTACAATTCATTGAAATTAATTGCTTTTCACATTTTCAATATTCATCCAATTTTTTCCACAAATAATTTCAATTTAAAATAAAATAAATCAATTGACTCTCAATTTATAAATTATGTCATTGAATTATTTTTTTATAATATTTAATTTATTTTAAATTTAATTATTTTTCTTCATCTCTTTGGTTAAAAATGAAAATAAATTCTAATTTCTTTTTTTTATAGAAATTTATATTTTCACAAATTATTCAATATTTTTCAATTTTTATAAAATAAATCTTTATATTATATAATTGAATGTTGTAAAGAGTTAAAACTTTTGTGTTGCATTGAATTATTTTTTCTTTACGAAAGGTAACTGGTTTGTAACTTGTATAGCAAGTTTTTTTTTTTCTTTTTTATTCAATGATCATTACATGTGGCAAGATGCTATTGGTGCAAAATTAGGGGTATGTCTTTGAAACTTTGTTATCAGCTTTGACTTACAGCTTAGGCTGGCAAGTTGAAAATGGACTCCGCTACTCCTTCATATAGTTCGTAGTAATACCAAATGAAAACACTCTCCCCTCTTCTCTTTTGTTTCTAACGATCCCCACAACAACGGAAGCAAAATGAGTGGTGGAATTTTTGTGGTGACATCTACCGGCCAAGGCCATCTCTTCCCCTGCATTGAGCTCTGTAACCATCTCGCTTCCCGCAATTACCAAACTACCCTCGTCCTCCCCTCTCATCTCTCCTCTTCTCTTCCTCCCTCTTTCCTCCAAAACCCTCTCCTCCGCCCCGCTCCAATCACAGCCCCTGCCCGTCTTATGGTCCCGGAATCCGACCCTCTCCGCCAACAATCGGCCGCGGAGCTTGAGGCTTATCTCTCTTCCACATCGGATTCGGTTCAGATCCTCTGCGCGGTTGTTGATTTTCAGATGGGCTGGACCAAGGGTATTTTCTGGAAATTCAACATTCCAGTCATCGGATTCTTCACCTTCGGCGCCTGCGCCGCCGCCATGGAGTGGGGCGCCTGGAAGGTCGACGCCGGAAACATCAGACCCGGCGAGTCCCGTACGATCCCCGGCTTGCCGGAGGAGATGTGTGTTGAGTACTCCGACCTCAAACGCCGACCTGGAGGGCCTTCACGCGGCATCGGCGGTCCACCCGGCCCGCGACCAGGCGGCGGAGGCCCGCCGAAGCCCGGCGACATGCCGCCGTGGGTTCCGGCGATAGAGGGATCGATCGGGCTGATGTTCAACACGTGTGACGATCTTGAGCGTCCATTTTTGGACTACATGGGCAATCAAATGGGAATGCCAGTATGGGGCGTAGGTCCACTCTTGCCGGAACAGTACTGGAAATCCCTAAATTCCCTCATCCGCGACGGCCAAATCAGAGTTTCAAAACATGAGAGCAACTTCACAGAAGATCATGTGATCCAGTGGTTAGAATCAAGACAAGAACGATCGGTACTATACGTATCATTTGGGAGTGAAGTGACTCCAACCACAGAAGAGTTCCATGAATTAGCAAGGGCATTAGAAGACTCCAACCCACCATTCATATGGGCCATAAAGAACAGCTCCGAGCTCGCCTTTCTAGATGAGCTGGAAAAGAGAGTGGGCAAAAGAGGACTGATAATAAGGGGATGGGCGCCACAGTTACTGATTCTAAGCCATAAATCAACTGGTGGGTTTGTATCTCACTGTGGCTGGAACTCGACAGCAGAAGCAGTAGGGCTGGGGGTTCCGATATTGGCGTGGCCGTTAAGGGGAGATCAACACTACAATGCGAAGTTGGTGGTGAAGCATCTGAAGGTGGGGGCAATGGCAGTGGCGTCGGAGAGGGTTGGGAAGGAGGATATAGTGAAGGGAATAGAGAGGGTGATGGGAGATGAAGAGATGAGAAAGCGTGCGGGGATGTTGCGGAGGAGATTTGAGGGTGGATTTCCTGGGAGCTGTGAGGCTGCCTTTGAAGCTTTTGGGAAATTTATTAGGCAAGGAGCAACTTAATCATGAAGTTACTACTAATAAGTAATTGTTGCATAAAGCTACTGTATTTGGAAGTGGTCCATGTATGATGATTGCTGTGTGGGACACTTCATCCTTGTTTGTAAAATAATGCTTTACCTGTTCATGGTTTGAATAGGTTTGGTCCACGTGTATGTACTGTCAGTTAATAGAGTTAATAATACATACTTTTTTTTTAATTGTTTAATAAAAAATTCACAGTTTTTAAGTGCTAGTGCTTGAAAATATGTTGTAAATGATATCTAATTAAATTTATTATTTATTATTTAATAAATAAAACTATATACATATATCATAAAAAGATAGATCACGTAAATGTATCAAATTATTAAATCTTATAAAATAAAACGCATTACAAATATTAAATAATGATGAAACAAAAATTATTTTAAAGGAAAATAAATTATAAAGCATAATGCTTACCCATTAGATGTGGAAAAAAAATTCGATGGCAAAAAATGGTATTTATTAATATTTTCAAAATATAATAAATTATTGAATAGAAAAAGTTACCGATTCATAGTTCATTGGTCGAACTGACGGTCAAATTGCGAGCGAATTCATGACGCTATAAATATATGTTTTATATATTATTAAAATTAAAAAAATAATAAATTATATCTAAATATATAAATATTAAATATTAAACATAACATTAAAATTAATAAATTATAATTAAAAAAAAAAAAGGCAATAAATATAAAACATTAAAATTAAAAATGGAAGTTTAAGATTTGAGATTTCTCCTTTGGTGCCCGACAAGACTGCTACTAGTTTTTTTGGTGGGTTGGGGTGGGGGAGGGGCAAAGATTGGTTTTTTAAAGATTTCACCTACTTATCAACGGGCGACAAGGCTGTTATTGGTTTTTGGTGGGTTAGGGGAAAAGACTGTTGGCAGGGAGAGGAGGGGGTGGTCGCTACGCAGAGGGGAAAATGGTTTTCCATGTTAAAATATGGACTCACATATCTCACAATAATTCATGACTAAGCTATTCACTTCAATTTGTTTTCTGTTCATTCAAGAGTATGGGCCACCTATGTGTAGAGCCCAAACGCCATCACGAGCCTTAGATAATGGGCCTAAGACTCGTGAGGCCCAATAGCCCAATGGGTATGGTCCCTAAGGCAGGAGGGTATAAAAGGTCAAGGGTCTATTCATTTTGGATCATCACATTTTTGAATAGAAAATAACCCTAATCTCTCCCGCTTCCCATTGCTAGAGAGAATCCAGTGACGGTGGTTACCCTTCTTGGCCTTAGAAGATCCATACATCTTCAACCAAAATTCAGAAATGGATTCGGGTATGTTCCATGTGAATAAATGCATGTTTTAAATGAATTGATAAATATATATATCCTGCATATGTTTTGGTGATAATGGAGATCAAAGATAAAAATAACAATTGGTATCAGAGCCGGTTCCATCCTCACCAAAAATACCTTTTGAAACAAATAACAGAGAATCTGGGCTATTTAGGGCAATTTTAGGCGCTGTTCAGGCGCAATTTCTAGTGCCGTTTTAGGCACGCTTCAGGTGCCATTTTCAAGCGTGCTTCAGGCGCCGTTTTCAGGCGCTGTTCCTGCGCCGTTCAAGGTGCGCCTCAACCACCTTTCCGACGCCGTTCAGGTGCCTTTTGAAGCGCCATTTTCAGGCGTGTTCGAGGCATAATTGCAGCGCCACTGGAGGCGCTTTTGGAGGCGCCATTTGGAGCGTCCTTCAGACACCACTGGTGCGCCGCTGCAGGGGTTTCCTGCAAATCTCGTCAGCCCGTGTCGCGTGTGTCCGTCTTCACTGATTGGATGGTGTGGCATTTCAGGCAGCAATGCTGGTGACACGTCTTCTTGGCGATCAATCGCTTGGAGAAGCGTCGTTCAGGCGCTGTGGCGTCTTTCTTGCGACGCCGCCTGGAAAGACGTTGCAGACGTCGTCATTTGGCATTATTTTGGCGTCCTTTGCCTTTGGGAACGCCGCTGCAATGCCACTGCTGGCGCTGGCAGCACCGGCGCCATCTCCGGACGTTTAGGCGGACGAAGAGGTGCTGCCGGCGTCTATGGCGTCGTTTTAACGCTGGTTCTGGTGATAGCGGCATCGTTTGGTGGCATTTCGCTGCCGGCGGCTTGCCGCCGGCGTCGTTCGAAGAGGGCTTCTAAGCGCCACTTTCGGTGCCATTTGCAGCACCGTTTAGGGCGCACTTTAGGCGCCGCTGCCAACGCCATGAATGACGTTTTTTGATTAAAAAAAAAAAAAAAAAAAAAAAGGAGAAAAGGCCACCAAGGGAGCTTGAACCCATGACCTGGGTTGCTCCCCTTTATTTTCAAGGCTACAGTTGAACCACTACACTAAGTCTCTTTTTTATGCATTAATGGGTATATATGCACATATATATATATATATATACATGCTTTTATGCTTCAATTGGTATGGATATATACATAAGTTTATGCATAAATAAATAGATGAATGTTTTTTAATTAAATTATTTTTTGTTATATTTGTGTTTTATATTTTAAAATAAATGAATTATGTATATCGGTTGCCAAAGTAACCTATACTATATAATTTATTTATTTTACAATATCTAAACATATTGTTATTATTTAAAATAACCGGCCCAAAGGAAGATTATTTTAATATAGTAATAAATAAAGTAGTCATAAATATGTGACATATAAAGTTTATCTTGCATTCGATATGTTAGTCCAAAGACAAGCATATTGTTTTTTGATTTTATTGTCAATATTTATGAATTAATTTTGTATAAGGATGCCAATTACAAGTTAATATTTTTGTCCAAAGACTGAATATTAATGTTTGTGCTAGGTATCTTGCATGATGTTTATTTATTCATGTATGTATGATGCTTATGTGACTGATTGTGAGCTTTATTATTATGAATTCAGCATCTTCTATATCTGCAAATGTCAATAACATTCCTGTGCTTAATGGCACAAACTTCAAGAAATGGAAGGAGCACGTTATAATAGTGCTTGGGTGCATGGATTTAGACTATGCATTAAGAGAGGATCGCCCTTCAGACCTTACTAGTGCCAGCACTGCTGAGCAAAGGTCTACTATGGAAAAATGGGAGCGGTCCAATCGCATGAGTCTAATGATAATGAAGCACTAAATTCCAGAAGCTATAAGGGGTGTAATACCTGAGGAAACCCGAGCCAAGGCATTCTTGGACCAAATAGCAAACCGATTCGCTGCAAACGAAAAGGTTGAGACAAGCACTATTCTTAGTAAACTTGTCTCTATGCGGTACAAAGGGAAAGAGAATATAATGGAGTACATTATGGAAATGTCTAATCTTGTGACTAGACTTAAGGCACTAAAGTTAGAGTTGTCGGAAGACATACTCGTGCACTTGGTCTTGATATCTCTACCTACACAATTCAGTCCATTCAAAATCAGTTACAACACACAAAAGGAAAAATGGACTTTGAATGAGCTTATTGCTCAGTGTGTACAGGAGGAAGAGAGATTGAAACAAGAGAAGATAGAAAGTGCTCACTTGGCTTCCACATCTCAGGGATTTGGTACCAACAAGAAAAGAAAGAGGGACAATAAAGGAAAACAAACTGCAGATCCTATGACATCAAAGCAAAAGGTGCAGAAGAAACAAGATAAGGAGATCACTTGTTTCTTTTGCAAGAAGGCTGGTCATATGAAGAAGACATGTACCAAATACGCTGCTTGGCGTGAAAAGAAAGGTACACTTCTCAACTTTGTTTGTTCAGAAGTTAATTTAGCTGTAGTGCCTACTGACACTTGGTGGATAGATACGGGTGCAACTACTCACATAAGTGTCACTATGCAGGGTTGCCTAAGGAGCCGAATGCCAACTGATGGTGAAAGATACATCTATGTGGGAAATGGCAACAAGGCTGCAGTCAAGGCAATTGGTCTTTTTAGATTACAGTTAGACTCTGGATGTACTTTAGATTTGGAAGAGACTTTTGTTGTACCGTCGTTTAGACGGAATTTAATTTCTGTTTTATGTTTGGACAAATATGGATATTGTTGTTCATTTAGAAATGGAATAGTTAGTCTTTATCTAAATTCAAATGTTATTGGTATAGGTAGTCTAACAGACAAATTATACAAATTGAATATAAAGGCCACTAATGGAAATGAAACCTTGCATTCAAGCAATTATGGCATTAAGCGAAAATTGATAAAAGAGAATTCATCAATGTTATGGCACAGACGTATGGGTCATATTTCAAATCAACGAATTCAAAGGCTTGTGTCAGAAGGAATTCTTGACCCACTTGATTTCTCAGACTTTCAAGTCTGTATAGAGTGCATTAAGGGTAAACAAACAAATATGAGGAAAAAGAATGCCAATAGGTGCAGTGACGTCTTGGAATTGATACATACAGACATTTGTGGTCCATTTCCTACCCCTTCTTGGAATGGACAACAATATTTTATCACTTTCATTGACGATTACTCACGCTATGGTTATCTTTATTTGATCCATGAGAAGTCTCAGTCATTGGATGTGTTCAAGAATTTCAAAGCTGAAGTTGAGAACCAACTAAGCAAGAAAATAAAGGCCATCAGATCTGACCGTGGAGGTGAATACTATGGTAGATATGATGGATCCGGTGAACAACGTCCAGGACCATTCGCCAAATATTTGATGGAGTGTGGTATCGTTCCTCAATACACCATGCCGGGGACTCCAAGCTAAAATGGTGTAGCAGAGAGGCGAAACCGTACTCTTAAGGATATGGTAAGAAGTATGATCAATCATTCCACCTTACCAGAATCACTTTGGGGCGAAGCCATCAAAACTGCAGTTTATATTTTGAATAGAGTACCAAGCAAAGCAGTCGCCAAAACCCCATATGAGTTATGGACTAGCAAGAAACCTAGTATTAGGCACTTGCATGTCTGGGGTTGTCCAGCTGAAGCTAGGCCTTACAAGCCAAATGAAAAGAAATTGGACTCCAGAACAGTGAGCTGCTACTTTGTAGGGTATTCTGAAAGGTCAAGAGGTTTCAAATTTTATGACCCCTCAACTAGATCCTTCTTTGAAACGGGCAATGCTAAGTTTATTGAGGATGTTGAGTTAAGTGGGAGAGAACCATTAAGAAAGGTAGTCTTTGAAGAGGAATCTGTTAGTATTCCTATTAATACGACTGGACATGGTCATATTATGTTTGATGACACTATCCAAAATGTACAGTCGATAACTGAAATTCAAGACACACCTGAAATTCCTCCTTCTCAAGTTATGGAACCGATTCAAGTTCCTGAAGATGTAACTCAACAACCTCAAGAACCTCAAGTACAAGTGCCACTAAGGAGATCTACTAGAGAAAGGAGAAGTACAATTTCAGATGATTATGTTGTATATCTCCAAGAACATGAGTTTGACATGGGTTTGGAAGACGATCCAATTTCAATTAGTCAAGTCAAACGAAGTTCTGACTCTGAAAAGTGGATAGAAGCCATGAAGGATGAGATGAAATCAATGAAAGACAATGGTGTTTGGGACCTAGTAGAGTTGCCTGAAGGTGTAAAACCAATTGGTTGTAAATGGATTTTTAAGACCAAGCGGGATTCAAAAGGCAACATTATTAGGTATAAGGCACGCCTAGTCGCAAAATGTTTCACTCAAAAGGAAGGCATTGATTATAAGGAGACCTTTTCACCAGTATCATCAAAGGACTCCTTTAGAATCATCATGGCACTTGTAGCTCATTATGATTTAGAGTTGCATCAAATGGACGTTAAAACTGCGTTTCTTAATGGTAACATTGATGAAACAATATACATGGTGCAACCAGAGAACTTTGAGTCTAATGATTCAAAGCAACTTGTATGCAAATTAAAAAGGTCCATATATGGTTTAAAGCAAGCATCCCGACAATGGTACCGAAAGTTTGATCAGGTGATTACTTCATTTGGTTTTAAGGAGAACACCGTTGATCAATGCATATACCTCAAGTTCAGTGGGAGCAAATTCATTATCTTGGTGCTATATGTTGATGATATACTACTTGCAAGTAGTGATGTGGGACTTTTGCATGAAACCAAGAGATTTCTATCTAGTAAATTTGATATGAAGGATCTTAGTGATGCATCTTTTGTGCTGGGTATACAGATCTATAGGGATCGTTCAAGAGGTATACTTGGGTTATCACAAAAGGCCTACATCGATAAGGTGTTAAGTAGATTTAGCATGAGCAATTGTGCACCAGGAGACACGCCTGTGGCAAAAGGCGATAAATTTAGTTTGCACCAATGTCCTAAAAATGAACTTGAGAAGAAAGATATGGAGAGGTTTCCCTATGCCTCGGCAGTAGGAAGTCTCATGTATGCACAAGTTTGTACGCGTCCGGATATTGCGTACATTGTTGGAATGTTAGGTAGATATTTAAGTAACCCAGGTATGGATCCTTGGCAAAAGGCAAAACGGGTTATGCGGTATTTACAAAGAACTAAAGACTACATGCTCACATACCGTAGATCCAGTCATTTAGAGATCGTGGGATATTCAGACTCCAATTTCGCGGGATGTCTTGACAGCAGGAGATCCACTTCAGGCTACGTCTTCATGTTGGCTGGAGGAGCAGTTTCATGGAAAAGTGTTAAACAAACACTTATTGCTTCTTCCACCATGGAGGCAGAATTCATAGCCTGCTACGAGGCATCAAATCAAGGGATATGGCTGCGGAATTTTATCACTCAGTTGCGGATTGTTGATGGAATTGAGAAACCATTGAGAATCAATTGTGACAATAAGGCCGCAGAATTATATTCTAAGAACAACCGAAGTTCGTCAAAGTCCAAACACATTGACATCAAGTTCTTGGTTGTAAAAGAAAGAGTTCAGAGTCTTCAAGTATCGATTGAACACATAAGCACAAACTCCATGATTGCGGATCCGCTCACTAAGGGTTTGCCACCCAAAGTATATCATGAGCATGTCACACATATGAGTGTTGTACACATTGATGATGTGCTAGTATAGTGGGAGTTTGTATTTAGATTTTGTGTTTGTTTTCTTGATGTGATATTATGTTATGTTATCTGTACAGACTTTGTTTTTTTTTTAAAGACCATTGTGTTTGAATACTCTGAATTAAAATGATGACTTTCAAAAGCAGTTTAGCATCAAGTGTTGAAAGTGGAATTTGACTATTTTTAGTCATAAAGTAGGACCAATTGGAAATAGACATATTAAAGATCACATTCTATGTAATTTCCATGCTACACATCCATACTTGATCCATGTTGCTAATTTTTGTTAATGTTGTGATCATTGATAGGTCTAGTTAAATTATGATTAACGAAGGCCGCTTTAATCCTATGTTAACATAATTAGTAGACCGGATTGTTTAAGGATATTAAGATAGAATAGCAAGATGAGCTCAATAAAGTACTATCATGAACATTGTTTTGTAATATATGTGGTCCAAGTGGGAGATTGTTAAAATATGGACTCACATATCTCACAATAATTCATGACTAAGCTATTCACTTCAATTTGTTTTCTGTTCATTCAAGAGTATGGGCCACCTATGTGTAGAGCCCAAACTCCATCACGAGCCTTAGATAATGGGCCTAAGACTCGTGAAGCCCAATAGCCCAATGGGTATGGTCCCTAAGGCAGGAGGGTATAAAAGGTCAAGGGTCTGTTCATTTTGGATCATCACGTTTTTGAATAGAAAATAACCCTAATCTCTCCCGCTTCCCATTGCCAGAGAGAATCCAGTGACGGTGGTTACCCTCCTTGGCCTTAGAAGATCCATACATCTTCAACCAAAATTCAGAAATGGATTCGGGTATGTTCCATGTGAATAAATGCATGTTTTAAATGAATTGATAAATATATATATCCTGCATATGTTTTGGTGATAATGGAGATCAAAGATAAAAATAACATTCCAATAATCAAAATGCGCTGTTTTGGTGCCCAAAGCATCAAAACGATGTCGTTTTGATGTTGTTAAAAAAAAAAAAAAAATGGTTGAATAGTCCGATTAGCCAATTGGACCATCAATTTATCCAGTCCAATTTCAATTCAACCATTTTTCAATCTAATTCACGGGATTGAACTGGAATCGTGAGCAACTGGTCTGGTCCAATTTTTAAAATCATGATACTTACAAGCTTTTTTTTGCATCTAAAGAAAATATTTAATAGATATTAAGTTGATAACGATATAGAAGAACTAGTTCCATTTGACTTGTTGGATAATCATCATTCATAAATCACAAGCACAAATTTTAGACTCAATGAAGCAATTTGAAGATGCAATTCTTATGAAATTTTGTAAACCAAACCACATACACACAAGCAGAAAATTAAGAAAAAAAAAAACAAAATTTTAACGTTGTTTGACTATCAATGTGATCCTACGTCCATGGAATGTATCAACACTCAATAGTCCACTAATCAAAACGAATGAGAAGAGTTATAATGATGAAATTTAAAAAAAAAAACACCTCTCAATTGCTACTGCACTCTCAAAAAATAAAACCCTAAATATAAAATGGTTAAATATATAATAGGGGTAAACTTGTCACTCGTTATATAAAAAAAAATTTCTCTAAGGGATACTACCCTTTTCAACTCTTGTGAACTCATTGAACAGTTCAATTCTCAGCTTTCCGAGTGAAACTCAATAAAACTTATTCAAACTTCACAATCCAATAAGTTTCAATGTCACTTGGTTATATTGTAAAGTTGAAAAATACCATGAATCATCTCAAGGCAACTTTGGGTTACATTAACCCTACATTTCATGATATAATTTAAGGTCTTTATTTTTAAATTCACTTTTTAATCATTTAGAATTAAAAGGTTTTTGTTTTTAAATTAACGTTGTAATGGTTTAGAATTAAAATTGCATAAAAATCACAACTCCCAATCAATCCATTAAGTGGAAAATCTATGGTTATGATTAGTGGCTTTGTGATAGACATTCAAGACAATAACAGTTAAAACAACATTATTTATGGCAATATATCTGCCAGTTGTTTTGTTTTTAAATTTATATGGTTTGGATATTTCGTAATATATTGATTTTATTAGTAATTAATTAAATGGGTGTTTATTAAACCAACTTAATAACTTAAAGTGATTTAATTATTTAATTTAAGTCATTAAATAAATTAAGTATATATGGTAAAATAATTTAATAATATTACTTAAAGTAAAAAATAGGTAAAAATAATTAACTTATTTTGAAGTCTATATCTTCATTTTATTTTTATATCTTCATTTTCCTTAATTACCTTAATAATTTCTTTTACAACTCGAGTACCTTCATTTTTACTTGACCTCATTTATCCTAATTATAATTTATGATGATAAATATGTCAATTTGATTATTTAAAGTAAATATTAAGTTAATTTTATCAAACAAATTTAATATTTGAAGTAAAAATTAAATAATAAGTTTTAAATTAACAACTTAACTATAATTTAATTTAAAATTAATTTAAGTTATTAAATAATAAGAATTAAGTTTTACCAAATACTCATGAGTTAATAACAAAATGGTTTGAATTAATATTAGATTAAATTTATAACATTTTATTTATTAGACCAATATTGTCATTGAGCTAATAACAAAATGGTTTGAATTAATATTACATTAAATTTATAACATTTTATTTATTAGACCAATATTGTCATTTTAGCGGCTTTATTTATTTATTTTTTCAATATATATATTCACTATTTAAAAAAAATATATCATTTTTATTAATAAATAGATAAATGAGAGAAGTAGATAAAGAATCACATATAAGTTAGTTACATGAAGATATAAAAAAATATCAATAAATTATTCGGCATATTGCTAAAAGGTCTTTTGGTACATTAATGAATGGTGTTTTTGTATAAAAAATATGCAACTCGTTGTACTTTTTATATATTAGTTAGATAGTTAGAACGGATAAATTGACTGATAAATCTAATATTACAATGTATATATATAAATACCTTTTAGCAATATGCCGAATAATTTATTGATATTTTTTTATATCTTCATGTAACTAACTTATATGTGATTCTTTTTCTATTTCTCTCATTTATCTATTTATTAATAAAAATGATAATTTTTTTTTAAATAGTGAATGTTTAATACTATTTTAAGATTAATGATATTTAATTATTTATAAAATATCAAACTTTATTTTAATTTTATATTTCTTTATATATATGTATAAAATCACATATTATCATTACATAGATATTATTTTTGAAAAAATTTATTTAAAAATAAATTATATTTATTCAACTAACTTATTAGTAGTTCATTTATTAAAGGTTAAGTAGGCTAATGTTGCAAGTTGCAAGGGAGTGAAGGCCGCAAGCCAATCAACCTTGGGAGTATGTTTGAGCAATATTGAAATGGCTCACTTAGTTGTACTTGGTAGCTAAATTTCCTTTGAAATTAGATGATTGCCATGATGATCTCTTCTATAGGGAAAAAGACTAGAACGAGGGAGTCTTCCCTCGTATCTCCCACAACACTAGAGTTTAGCTTGATTAGCTTAATCCCTTTTTGACCCTCTAATATTCTTTGGTGATAGTATTTTCTTGGTTTGCCTAATACCAACCTAAGAAAAGTATTAAAGGTTGAGTTCTTAATGGTTTCTCATGAGTTTGTTTTAGTGATTTTTTGGTATGATTTCAAAGATTAAGAATTAAAAAATTCAACACTTTGAATGGTTTGTGAATCAAAATTTGATATGAGGGAGATATTGTTGGCATCTTAGATCTTAGATCTAAGTAACGAAAGTAATACTGATTTTTTTAAAATTGATATTTTAGGGTTAAAATATTAACTTTTAGGTTTGGATGTTCCTAAACCTTAAATTTCAAGTGTTAAAGATGATTTTGAAATTGTTGGAAGTCTTGTAAACCCGCGATCTTCTGCCTAATGACTCAACTTTGTTCTTGATACATTTTCGGTAAGGAGGAAAGAAAATGAAGGCTATGACTCTCTTTCTCTCTGGATGGTGGAAGTAGGAATGATAAATTTTCAGGTAATTCGAGTCACCCGCCCCGCCCCTATTGGGACGGGTATGGGAATATCCTATTCAGGTATGGGAATATCCTATTCTGGTATAGAACGGGTTTGAGGAATATATAAAAACATGAATCGGGTTCAAGGTGGGGATGGGTTTTGTAGTTTCGGCCCCACCTCGTATGTGAATTACCAATTTACCCTTATGTCATTACAAAATACCCAAAAAGTCCTCCATATATAATCATTTCTTCCTCAAGTTTTAGGGTTCTTTCACTTGTGAGAGAGTTAAAGGGCTTTCGTTCTCATTTCTTCCTGTTTTCTCATTTCTTCCTAAATTGCTCAGGGTTCTTTTGCTCGTAAGGGGGCTTTCGTTTTCTCATTTCTTCCTAAATGCTTCTTCCCGTTTTACCCTAAAAGCACAATTTTTGCTCTGAAAACTAAAATACCAAATTCGTAGACAACAAATTATTAAGGTTTCTATGGATTTCTCATTTCCAAGTAAGAAAACCCTAAGTTTTGAGGCTTTGTTAGAAATGTTTTGTTTTTCATATTTTTTGGATTTAGTTGATGGATTTGAGATTTTTTTGGTTGTTTATTTGTAGATCTGCGCATTTTGTTCTCGTCTGTGTAGTTTGCAGTTTTGTTGCACAACAAATGCTTGATTAAATGTGGATGAGGAGACAACACAACATGGGTGTCAACGGAGTATGAATCGTTTTAAAAGAGGTTCTTTGTAACTTGAATATGATAACCTAGATAGCGTTTATTGAAATTTCAGAGACCCATGTTTTGTAAAAGCATAATTCCCGAAAACACATTTGGGACGGGGATGGGATTATCAACTTTTTTGTAAATGGGCATGGGGGACACCAACTCGCCCCACCTCGGGTTTGGGACGGGGATGGGAAAAAAAATATATAACCGAGACAGAAATGAGGTAGGGGTGGCCTGTCCCATACCTGCCCCGTTGCCATCCCTAGGTGGAAGATAAAAAGTTATGAAAACCTTAACTCCTAATGGGTATTTATAGGGTTCCTAATTGTTCTTAAGTGACTTGAGCCCACATGGCTTGAGTCATTTAATCTAGTCCAAATTCAATCCTAATTGATTAATTAATCCAACAAAGATTACTAATTAATCAATTGGCATAATCCAGAAACCTTTTTTCATTTACCCTATGCAAACTTGCATAATTACCAAAACACCCTTATGCTCAAAAGTGAACTTAGAGCCAATTTGATACTTATAACACGTGCTAACAAGGTATATGAACTCAGAGTGGGGACCATTGGGACCTATAAGAGTACTGGCTCCCTAATTAGAATCCAATTTTGAAGTTGATTCAAATCCCACTATAGAGTACTGACTCCTTTATTAAATTATTCTAAAATACTTGCTTTATAATTATTTTGATGAGAATCTTTACAAAATAAAAGTTCAATTTTTTTGGATAAAGTGCTCTCTAGTTGTTAAAATTTTTTTTATTACACTAATCCTTAATTTGGAGAATAAATAATTTTTTGAAACTTTTCAAGATGGATAATTTATCATTAAGGGAATTATTAAAAGTTTTATTTAGATAATTTTAATGAAATTAATTATATTGAAAATTAGAAGCTAGTTACTTTCAAAATCTAGTTATGGATAACTAGTTCCTTGTTGATATTTGGAAGAACAATCACTTGTAGTAATGGAAAGCAAATAGATGCATTTCTCTGTAATGTTCTTTGTCGCATTCTCTTAGATCTAAGATTTTAACATTGTAAGTGTAAATTCTTTTGACTTTTCATTGTAGAACTCACATATTTGATATTGAAAATACAATGGATGCTTTGTGATGCATTGATTTGTTGTTTTTTCAGTAGACTTTTGAATCTTAAAACAGAATTTCAATTGGTAAATAGAAGATCCTACCCTAAGTTTATGATATTTGTTTGTGAATTGATATTTCCAAATATTAACTTTTGAATTTCTACAAATATACACTTCATTGACTACTTAGTCATAAAAATTGAAAATTCTATTTTCATCTTTGAAAATTCTACATCTCTTAAACTTTGATAGAATGATCTTTGATTAAAATGTAAATCTTCGATTAGTATTAGAAATTTGATTGTATATGGTAAATCTTTGTGGAAATGACCTCGCTACAAAGCTATTCAAAAAAAAAAAAAAATGTTTTGGTTTCAAATTTTTTTAGTATTAGTGGTACACTGGTTGAAAGAGTAAACAAAGCTTCCAAATGAATTTTTTAGAGAAAAAAAATCTCCATGAGTTGAGAAACCACTCAAGGTTTACCAATTTCAAACTCAACATAATGAGGTCTCTAGAGTCACTTATAAATTCGAAATCCATTTCTAATTCACCCTAGGTTTCGAACTTAAAGGTTGTTTTTGTATTGCAAGCTCCAAATCAATTCAAAATGAGTTCTAAACTTTCCAAGTTAGTTCAAAATATGCAAGGGACATTTATGGCATATAAAATTTTGAATTTTTGTGATAGTAATGTTATAATTTTGATAAATGTGGCCAATGAAAACATGCCACTAGTTATGATTATGAAAATGCTATATAAACTCTCTCAGTTTTAAGGTTTAAGGGAGATTTTTTAAAGATTTTGATTTTTTCTGATGATAAAGAATGATTAGGTTTGTTTTCTTTATGCTTTTTAATTGTGACATGGTTTTAATTTCTTTTGATTCAATACAGACCTTTTTTCTATGTTATGGATTGTGTGAATGACAACACTTAAGGATAGAAACTATTATGAACAATGGGTAAACAAAATTAACAATGAGTTTGATGAATGGTTTAAAGTAATAATAATGGGATTGAAATATGCTCTATGTTAGTTAGGATTAGTAGATGGTATGGTACCGTTTTACTAGATACTAGTGATTCTTAACAACCCTTAAATTGCATTTAGTGCTAAATAAATTAAAATTAAATAATTAAATTTTCTTTCATTTTCAATATATTCACATTTAAAAATCATACATACTTTATTTAATAAAATTTAAAATGTTAATACTTTTATACTTATGCATGATATAATTTTATAATATCAAAGATAAAAAAATATTATTATTTATTTTAAATTTATTTATATATATATTTTAATTTTTTTTAATTATTATTAATTTTAATAATATATAAATTATATATTTATGACATTATCAGTTTAACCGTGGTTCAACTACCAGTCTAATCATTGAACTGTGAACCGGTAACTTTTTAGGTTCAATGATTGGTTAGATTTTGAAAACATTGCTTTTTAATACTCTTTTAAGTCACGTTCTATTAGCTAAGGGCATTGAAATTGATAAGTCTAAGGTAGATGTTGAAAAATCGAAAGTCTAATAGGGAACATTTAGAGGGGAGGTGAATGAGCGATTTAAAAATTTTCAATAAAATTTATATGTTATACTTAATTTTTTTACCCTGTGAGATGTTAGGGAAAATCTTTCCTATCAATTATAGGCAATTCAAACATAATATCAAATATAAAAGATAAAAACAATGAGACATAAGATTTTTACGTGGAAAACTCCAACACTAACTGTGAAGATAAAAAACCACGAGGTCTAAAACCTACTAATCTAAATCTACTATACGAATCAAGTTACACATATTTTCATGGTCGCTTTACACTAAAGGCTTACTGTCTAGTACCTATAACTTAATTTATGCCTGTGACACAATAACCTTTAATTGCTTCAGTGAATCACTTCAACCTCATCGAAGGGATGAAGGTCTTCAACCCAAGGTTTAAAGATCAAATCTTTGAATGAGAAATCAGGAATGGTGTGACACTTTAGGCTTTCTCTCTAGGAAACCCTCTCTAAGGAATATGTGATATTTTTTCAATCATTTAACGATCTCTATATGATCTCTAACCTTCAAGGGCTAATAAAGAGATTTATATGCAAAATCCCAAAGAGTTTTGGTTTTGGAAGAGTTCTAAATCAAATTAATTTGCATGAAAAATCTTGACAAAATCTACATGATCGCTCGAGCCAACTTACCCACTACTTGAGCGCCTCGGGCCCTTGAGCAATCTTGAGCACTTAAGTGCTCCAAGCCGCTTGAGCGATCTTACCCTTTTTCAAAAATCAATTTTAAAACCTTTTAAATTCAAAACAAAACCAATCCTTTTAATACCTTAACGTAGCCTAATTTGCCACAAGCCAAACCTCTTTAAATATACTTGTAACTTTATGGTTGCACGAATAACAACACTTGATTTTCAATGAAAAACAAGTCGCTATCTAACAAAGGTAATTGCCAACCCTCCCACTTCTAGGACAATGTGAGATACAAAATCTTTCCAAGGATATATAGTATAAGAGGTTTATTCAAGGATTTATCAGTATAATTAGACCATTGTGTCCATTGTTTACTAAAGATGAACCTATTGAGTGGATTAATGAATTCCAAGAGGTATTTGAGAGGCTTAAACTTTTGCTTATCACCACACCTATGATGTAGCCATCATTCTAGTGTTATCCTTTGAGTTGATGTGTGATGCTAGTGATTAAGTCATATGAACCATACTTGGGCAAAGAATGGACAAGAAACCCCATGTGATCTTATGTTCTAATAAATCTCGAGATAGTACCAAATGAAGTACTATTCCACAATGGAAAAAAACTCCTATCAATGTTGTTCATTTTGTATAAGTTTTATCCTTACCATATAGGTTCACCGACTATGATGTTTAATATCTACCATTTAGAATTGAAGTATTTGCTTGCTAACAAAAATGCCAAGCATAGGTTGGTCAAGTAGATCTTTTTACTATAAGAGATTCATTTGATCAATAAGCATAAAGAAGTCTATTATGTGGTGGTTGATCACATTTCAAGGTTATTATTTAAGGAGAAAGAAAAGTTAATTCTTATAAATGATGACTTCTTGGATAAGCAATTACTAGTTGCCTAAGAAGTGCCCTAGTCTTCGCACATTGTGAACTATTGGGTAGTACGCAAGGTCTCAAGATTGGAGTGCCAAAGATTGAAAAAGTAGCTTTCAAAATTTAGGAATTTCTATTGGATGATCCATGTCTTCGAATGTTGCCTTGATAAGATTATTACAAGGTACTCTTTGTTAGTTACCTTCCTATTAAAATCCTTGTTGGTCTAGTATTGAGATTTTTTCAACTCACCATAACTTGACGCATTTATATTTTCAAAACACAGAGAAGAATTAAATTAATAGTGCTTTTGCATATATTTCATAGAAAAAAAAATTGCATGTAACTTGTGGTACTTTCGAAAAGATTGTTTCTCTAATACCCTATTTCTTTATATTTTAATTGAGTTGCCTTCTAATATAGTAACTAGTGGTTCTTCCAAAAAACTGCATTAGTACCAAAGTGATCCTTTATGGTATTAGGTAGCACATCTAAACAAGTCTACTTCAATAAAAACAACAATATTTCAATTAAATCCCACACTTTGAATTTTTCATTTTTATTATGATGGTGTTAATGGTATTTATTAGTTACAAACATTAAATTGGAAAGGATTTATCAAATAATAATTATAATTATGTATGTTTTACATGAAAATAATATTGGAGAAATAGTGATTTGAGATTTTAAGACAGCTGTAAATTTTTTACTTTTTGAAAAATATTTAAAGACTAAAAATTTTCTAACATCTTTAAAACTATAAATTACATTATTATTATTATTATTAAAAGTAACTTTATTAAAGAATCTTTAAGAATCTACTAAATGAAAAGGACCAAATGAGTTTTGAAAGTATGTGAAATAATGCTTAATAGGGAAATCTTAACTGTTATTATATTTAATGAAATTAATAAATAGACGCTTTAGTGAACATAATAATCCTTTTATAAAAATAAATAAAAAAATGTAAAAGACCAATGCTCTTGACAAAAAAAAAATAATTATAAAACATACTATAAACTTTTATAAGTTAAATTTTTTGTTTGAAAACTATTTTTGAAAATAATTTTCTATTTTTTATAACAAAAAAAATAGGAAAACACGTTTAATAATTGGAAAATTGTTTTTGTTTTTTTGTTTTCTCAAGAACAGAAAACATGGTATTTTCAAATAACAATTTTTAGTTATTTTTAACTATTTTTTTAGAACTATTTTAAAAAATAATTATACAAATATGTATGGTAATTAAAAATAAAACTTTAGACATAAAAATTATTTTAAAAATATATTTAAAAATATTAAAAATAAGTTAAAAATATTTTAGATTTCTAGATAGACTTTTGTTCTATAAGATGTCATAAAATAATTTTCAAAAACTATTATTCAAAATTATTTTAAAAAACAATTACCAAATACCTCCTAAATAATTTTTGTTTTAAAAAAAAAAAATTAAACAATTCAAAGAATTCAATAAAACTAGCATCATTTTATTTCATTTTAATTTGATAATTTTGATAAATCCAGACAACCAAGCTTAATATATAAAATATGATATTACATATTTCCATGCAATTCATCAATTTAATTTTTAAAAATAGAATGTAATTTATAAATTATTTCTTTTTATTTTTATTAATAAAAAATTACAAAAACTAATTGATGTAAACTATTTCTTTTTATTTTTATTTAAAAATAAAAACTTACAGGAAGTGATCGATGACGTGGAAATATAACAAGTAGGTAACCTTCCTCTCTTCAATCTGCTTCTCCAAGAAAAGCAACCGACTCTCCTCTCACATTCTCTCATTTTCCCTAAGTGAGATAATAGTTTTCTACTTGAGGAAGAAGATTGATCATCAACCATTGCCACCGAACAAGATAATAGAAGTCAATCTCTATGCTTATGATCCTGATGAACTTGCAGGTTTCTTGTTTCCATATTCAACTTCTACTGCTTCTTTATATATTGTTTAGTACTGTTGCTCTTTTGACTATAATGATCTTGTGAATGAGTATTGAATCAGACGTAATATGGGCGGTCGTTTGTTTTTGGTTAAGCAAGTTTAAATGGTCTGCAAAGATGTCATGAACTAAGGTTTTAGTAGAGCATTACTTCTCTTTAGTATTATTTGCAGATATGAATTGATTTTTACTTCTATTGATTTTACTCAGCGAGATACGAGCCCTCCGGGAATCGTGAATGGTTCTACTTCACTCCAAGGGACAGGAAATATCAGAATGGGCAAAGTCCCAATAGATCAGTCGGAGATGGATATTGGAAGGCCACAAGAGCTGACAAAGAGATCAAATTTGACCATGGAAAGGTGGGGTGCCGGAAGGCTTTAGTCTTTCTACCGAGGAAGCGCTTCTCACGGAGTCAAAACCAACTGGATGATGCATGAATTCAGAGTTGCTGAACCTCTAAAGCCTCCAAGAAGAAGTGGTGTCAATGATATGAGGGTATATATTAAGTCCTTTTTTCATTTATTCTATATTGTATGTCAAGAGGCTTCTGCAGATTAATATATATCATGACTTTTCTTGTTTGTTTGTTTGTTTGTTTTTTTGCAGTTGGATGGCTGTGTTCAATGCAGAGTCTATAGGAAAGGTGAAAGGATCTCCGAAAGATCACGTTATGAGTCTCGGCTTGATGAATCAAGCTCATCAAGCCCTAAGATTCCAAGACTTTGAGCTTAACCCTTATCCTAATGAGACCAATAATCCATGAGGAGCACTACTATTATAATAGCAGCCAGATGCCTCTCCAAACCCAACAGCCACCACAGCCCAGAACTGAAATATTCCAAATCCCTCAAGAAACATGCCACTGCCCACTCAGTCTATATACCGTATTGGGAATGAAGTTGGAGGTCAGGGTCTAGATAACTTTGATATAATGAATGAGGCCTTTGGCAACAGCAGTTTTGATGCAGGGAATAATATTGATTTTGGCGATGTCCCCGACTTGGATGCAACTATTGATTTTGGCAACGTCCCTGGGTTCGATTCAACTGATTATGGAAACCCGGGTTTATATGCGATGACTGATTATGGCAACGATGTTGCTCCGACGTCTTCAAACATGAATGGCAACTACGACCCCAGTTTGCTGCATGGAAGAAACAATAATCGACAGCTATAGTAGTAGTTATATATGCTGGGTTTTCTGGACTTCGTAGTGTTGTTATATTAGTGTATTACGTGTTGGTATAGGATTCTATTTGTCATTGATGTTATAGCAATTTATGACATATATATAGATTAAATACATATACAATTTTGATTTCTTCTTATTTTTAATTTATTAATGGAAAATTAGAACAAGTACTGATTGATGACGTGGAAATATAACAAGAATCTGTTATATTTCCACGTTTTGTTGCTGGTTTTCTTCAACAATCAGGTATCCTCCTTTCTTTGCTTCTCTCATTGATTTGAATTCATCGATCCCATAAATATCTTTTTAAAAGCTCATTGAATAGAATTTGGAATCTAAATATGCAGCCCACTTATTCCTTCCTTCCTTCTTTCTTTCTTTCTTTCTCATTGATTCTCTTGGATTAATAATAGGCATTTTGTTCAAAGTTGCAATGACATCAGGAAGATCCCACTTGGGTTACACCTGCTCAGCTTCAAGACGAAGGTTGGATGGCTCAAACTAATCTGGCCAATATCCACTGTTCTAATTGTGATGGTCATGTTGGTTGGAAAATTGTAAGAATCATCACTCCCCTGATTAAATATTTGTTGTGAGTTTTGTGTTTTGTAAATGTATATGAGCCTTGGATTTATTTTCTTAAGGTACATATTTTCAGATTAATGAGTTCAGCAATCACCCAATAGTCTGTCCAGGCCAATACATAATGCAAATTGATTCTGAGAATGAGATTATTCATGGGAGAGTGCCAGGCCACGTTGAATCTGATTGAAGAAAATATGGCTGATGGATGTAGGTACCAAATCCAAATGGGATCGATGCTACTGCTGACAAGTACTATTACAATGGACTCGATTCATTTCATTTGTTTTCCTATCTATCTATATATGTATACATGCTAAATTTAACAAGTTTTCCACAATTCTTATAGATGGTATAGAAGGAAATCAATCATCCACCAGACCAGAAGATAATCTCTAAGCACAGCACCCACTATAGAAACAAATCAGTCATCCACTCCAATCACTCTAATACCATGATTAAAACCTAACAATTACCTTAGACCATAAATTAGTTAGTGCTATAAATTCTTGGTAATTATGAAATTCCATATTCAAGAATAGGCACAACTATCTCTTCATAGTTGTAATGTATCAATTCCAGCTTTACATTCCTTTTTTTTTTTTTTCTATGTAATACCAATTCATTTTTTTATTTCTTCTGTAAATCACCATATAAAAATGCTAAGTCTGCAACTTCCTTATGTAATAGAATGGTCATTTGCTTCAAACATGGCTATATTAGTGTTGAACTATGTCTAACCATTCAATCATTCCACCCATGTGTGAATTTAGTTTTGGTCAAATTGAGCTCCGACAATTTCCTTCTATGGCAAACCCAACTACTGCCATTGACACGAAGTATAGCTCATCATATCATAATGAGTGAGATACTTAGTGACAAAAAAGAATTGGCAATATAGAAGGAAAACTCATAATCTCTGGTATGTAACCTGGACAAACAATGATCATGTTACGGCCTGATTAAAGGATTCCTAGGATCCCTCAATTTTTAGTTTCTCTTTCTATTTAATTTCTATTTGGTTCAGGGAATAAAGGATCCCTAGGATCCCTTAATCTTTAGTTTCTATTTCTATTTAGTTTATATTTTTATTTAGTTTTTATTTAGTTTCCTATATAAAATAAGGAAAGTGCAACGGAAAAAGGGATGGAGAAATAATTTAAATAAGAAAAATTTGTTCTCTTAATTTTGCATCTTCTCCTTAGGTCACAAGCATTGGTATTAGGGTACAGACTTCACACCAATCATGGGGAAATGGACTAGAGGGCAAAAACAACGCAGACATGAAGATACTATTAAACAATTGAAGGACTCATCAAATAAACAAGAGCCACTTTATTGGAACTATTGAACATGGTCATAGCCATAAACATGAAATTTGAACACATGACTTCCAAAATAAAGGAGTTAGGTAATGGGAACAATGCTTCAATCAATAGAAGTGAGATAGACTACCACTCACATGATACAAACTCCTTTCAATCTAGGTTTTCTAAACTTAATTTTCCAAAATTTGAAGGTGAGAAACCTAGTGGGTGGATTTACAAATGTGATAAATTTTTTAAAATTAATAGAATAGAGGATCAAGAGAAGGTAGGATTGGCTTTCTTACATCTAGAATGAAAGGCTTTGGAATTGTTTCAATGGTATGAGGCTAGTAACAAGGAAATCAATTGGACATAGTTTTCTATAGATGTTGTTTCTAGGTTTGGCCCTAGTATTTATGACAGTCCTATTGGGCAAATACCCAAATCGAAACAAGTTTCTATGGTTAGGGCATATCAAGATCAATTTGAAGCATTGATGGTCACAACTAGTAGGTTGTTAAAGGAATTATTTGTTGAGTGTTTCATTAGTGGCTTGAAAGAGGTAATTAAAAATCAAGTCACCATATTTTGACCAAGAACACACTAGCTTAAACCATCGGGTTAGCTTTGTTGCAAGTAGGTATAATGGAGACAATTCTTAAGGAAGTCAAGGACTCTAATGGAAGTGGGGGGAGCAAGTGAACTCTATGGGAATAAGAATGAATTAGAATGGCCAGTTACCATTCATTAAGAGGATTTCAACCATAGAGATGCACAAGAGACATGAAAATTGGCTTCGTTACTATTGTGATGAGAAGTATGAGCTTGGCCATAAATGTAAGCAAAATTTTCTATTAGATGGTCATGAAAGTGAACAGTAAGCGATATGTGAAGCTGAAAATGATATCAAGGAGGATGATCTTATGGTTTCAATCAATGCAATATTTGGTTCAACATCTCATCAAACCATGAGGATCCATGGTAACATCAAGAAGAAGGTCGTCACCATACTAATTGACTTAAGAAGCACCCATAACTTCCTTGATCCTGTAGTAGCCAAAAGAACAAGATGATTAATACAAATTACCAACCCCATGAAGGTGGTAGTGGTGGATGGAACTAGAATTAATAGTGATGCAACCTGTAGGCAATTGACATGGATCATGCAAGGGAAGGAATTTCAAGTAGATTTGAGGCTCATACCTTTGGGTGGGTATGATATGGTATTGGGAATTCAATGGCTAGCTAAATTGGGACCCATATTGTGGGATTTTAAGAATTTGAGAATGAAATTTATTGTTGATGGAAGGAAATTCATGTTGAGAGATGTGACTAGGTTCCACCAAGTGAGTTTCAATTTATCATATCCAAAAGGATTTAAGGTGTATATCCCAAGAATCTACGGTTCAAATTTTCTCTATACTCTATACAAGAGAATGAGGAAAATATAGTTGAAGATGAACAATAGGGTAGTTGTTTAATGGCTCATACATTGGTCCAACTCATTTCTAGAAGATGCAACATGAGAAGATGCTTATAAGATTCAATAAAAGTTTTTACAATCTCAAGATAAGGCCTTTTTTTTTTTCTTTTTTTAATGAGAAAGGGAATGTTATGACCCAATTCAAGGATCCCTAAGATTCCTTAATCTTTAGTTTCTATATCTATTTAGTTTAGGGAATAAAGAATCCCTAGGATTCCTCAATCTTTAGTTTCTATTTCTATTTAGTTTCTTATATAAATAATAGAGTGAAATGGGGAAAGGGGTTGAAAAATAATCTCAATAAGAAAATTTTGTTCTCTCAATTTTGCATCTTCTCCTTGGGTCCTAAAAGATCATCTCTTAATATCTTAACTTCTAGAAAGTATGACTGAAGAAATCCTCAACATGATTGTTGGTACAAATACAACCTTAAAGGTTTGAAGTATGTTGGAGGAGCAACTGTTGCCCAAAACCAAGGAAAATGAAGAAAGATTGAGAGATTGTTTTTTTACACAAAAGAAGGCCTCTCAACCCTTGTATGAGTACATCAGGAATTTTAAATCGTTATGTGACAATCTGGCAGTCATCAACAAACCTTTGTCAGTTGTTGACAAAGTTTTTCCATTGGCTTGTGGTCTTGCTTTAAAATATAGGGAATTTCAAACCATAATGTTATCTAAAACACCCTATCCAACACTAAGCGAATGTTCTATCTTTACAGAATTATGAGCAATAGGTCAATTCTGAAAAAGAAGGAATAAACATCATAGATCACTCTCCAGCCTTCTTGGGAGAAAGAGGAGAAAGATGAAGTAAAAGAGGTGGAGGTTTCAATTCATAAGGGAAAGGCTTTGCTCTTACAGGGTGGTGGCCAAATAAACCAAACTCTCCTAAAAAAACCAAACAATGTTCAACAATAGAGAAAACTAGATGGGAATGGCAAGGCAACAACAACTATGCTTCTATAAGATGGCAAAATAACCAAAATTGTAATGTAACAATGAAGTGATGGCACTGAAAACCTGAAAATGCAATATATTGCAATTGTTGTCACTTGATGTGCTATTATTCCACTGGGTTTGCATTTTGGTTTGAATGTATATAATCATAAAATTATAGGGTATGCTAGTACTAAAAGGTATGTGGATTTGCTTCATGAATACATCGATGATATAAAGAATTTTTTAGTTTTATTTTTTTATTTTTATCAAAAACTTTTCAATAATATTGTTCTTTCAATAAGTATTAGCTTAATGCTTGTTGGATACATTTTCTATTTGTGTTTCTAAAAATAAAATTAATAATAACTTATATATCAGATATAGACTTATCTTACGTCCTTAAATATTATTTTTAAAATTTTAAAATTTGAGGTAGTAAAGTTTTTTAAATATCTCAATTTTTTTAAACAATTTTAAAAGGCATTATCTTTTTAAGGTAAGTCTTTGATTAATTTTAAAGTATACAATAATCCTTTTATTTTAAAAAAATTAAAAAATTTGAAGAATTCATTCAAAGCAAGCATCATTTTATTTCATATTTAATTTTTAAAAATAGAATGCAAGGTATAAATTATTTCTTTTTCTTTTTATTTAAAAATAAAAACTTACAGGAACTGATTGGTAGGTTACCTCCTCAATGTGCAGAATAAATATAACTATCATATTCACTACTGCTTCTCCAAGAAAAACAACCAACTCCTCTCTGACATTCTCTCGCTTTCTCTTATTTTCCCTCATTTTCTCTCACTTTCTTTCTTTCTTTCTTGCTTGCTTTCAAGAATTGAAGTTGGGTACGTATAGCTTTGAAGAAGGTGTTGGAAGTAGTAGTTGCTTTGATAACCGACATTTTGTTGTTGGTACTCTTGTTCATCAATCAGGTATCCTTCTTTCTTTGTTGATTTCTCTCATTGATTTTGATTAAGGGCTGTTGTTTCAGAGAAGTCTTCAAGAAACCGATAGTCTCGTTCACTTGGACTTTCTAATGCCACTTTCTTTCTCTTTCTCTTTCACTTGGTTTCAAGAAGCTGACAAGTTTCATTTCAAATTTGTTGATATCTGTTATATCATCTTCATCAATCCTATAAAAATCTTTTTCAGCTCGAATTTGAAATCGGCAATCTACTCCTTTTTTCTTTCTTTCTTTATTTCCTTTCTCTCTTTCTTTCTTGCTTTCTCAGCATTGATATTGAAGAAGCTGATACTTTGATTCACTTGGATTAGGCATTGTGCTCAAAATTGCAATGTCGTCCTCTACATTCAACATGTGGTTCTGTTGTGGGTATTGCGGCAACAACCTTGTTCCTTTTAATGGTCTCGTTAAGGTATATATATATATTTCTCTCTCTCCCTCTCTACATATACATGTGCATAGTTTTAGCTAGTTAAAGTAATAACATACACATTATATTACTCTTGTAGGAACTTGTTTCACATCGCAATAGCGTAAGTCGTTGGCTCCTCTTTCGTGAAAACATGTAAGATTTTTCCTAATATTGCGTCTTTGTTTCTTGTTAATCGCTGAATTTCTGTATGTATTATGGTTGGAAATTAACAAGACATAAAATTCGATTAATGCATCTAATTGGCACATAGCTAATTGTGTACATAAAATCTATGGCAGTGGCTTGAATGTGAAGTTTGATGGAAGAAAGGCAATTAATCAAGCTCCAGCCAACGTTACATCCATTCAGGTTAAAGATGAAGGTCGGATGACTCAAACTGATTTGGCGGATATCCACTGTTCTAATTGTGATGGTCATGTTGGATGGAAAATAGTAAGGATGATCCTCCCCTTGTCCCCCTTGTCATGGATTTTGTGTTTTATACATGCACATGCATTGATTAGCATTGGATAGATAATCTTCTTTTGGTGATATAAAGATTCGTGAGAGCAACAATCACCCAGCAGTCCATAAAGGCCAATTCATACTGCAGAGTTTTTATCAGGATAGCTGGGAGAAGCAGATTTTCGCTCCACCCAAGGAAACGGATGAAAGAAGACATGGCTGATGGCTCTGGCTACCAATTACTAAAATTTCCGATTCTGTTTGTTTTCCTATCATGGCTGTAGATGTAGGTACCAAATCCAAATGGGATGCTACTGTTGATTTGATTCATTTCTTTTCCAGTAGAATTCTTCCATCCAATGTTGAGTGAAAACTTGTGATGTAATAATGAAGTGATACAACTGATCAAAACCTGAAATGCAGTAATAGCTTTACTACTATTTCATTCAGTTTGCATTTTGGAATGAATGTGTCCATGAGAAACATATAAAATTGTATGATGCATGTCTCATCATATCATGCTTTTCAAGATTCTATCCTAACAATTTCATGGTCACTTTGAGCATAGTTTCAAGCCAAGTTGTGTCAGCTAAGGGCATTGAAACAAATAGTTTCAAACCTATCGAGGTAATTGCCAACCTTTCTAGCTACCTATAGGACAGAGAGATGTGAGATCTTTTCAGGAGATGTAGGGTTTACAAGAGGTTTCATTCAAGAATTCAGTGGTATAGTAGTATAGTTAGACCATGTATTGTGCCAATTATTGACTAAAGATTAACCCAAATTAATATTTTATTACCTATTTTAAGTTTATTCCTTTATATTAATTCTTTAAAAGAGCAAAAATGTCATGTAAGTATAAATAAAATCAATCACTCAAATGAATAAAGGTTATAACGTGGAAAAATCACCTAGCAACCTATTAGGTATAAAAAACTATTGTGTGGTCTTTCGATCGCTAAATAATCCATTAAATATGACAAAAGGGTACACATTTTTAACTGATGGGAAGCATCTATTCCCTAGGGTCTAATACCATCAGCACCTACACTAATTTTCCATATTCGCGATACAACACTCCCATGTGCTCCTTAGTGGATCCTTCGAAACCCTATCGAAGTTTTGTGATGAGATCTCTAACCTTTGTTGTAACCAAAAATTGCCAACTAAATAAAATACCCTACGATTTTCAATTCAAAGTCAAATTTCGATTTTAAATGTCTTCAGCCTATGTCTATGCAACCATTTTCTATATGTCCCTTGACCAATTCAATGTCCTCAACTGCTACAACCTATTGGCAACATGTGATGTTTGCTTCTTGATCAGTGCCACCTATCCTCATGCTCAATAACCCACGTCACTATCCTGAGAACTACTTGCTTACACATGTGCTTGTTATCTAGTACTTGAAGAGATTGGCTTGGTCCATACCAAGTGTCTTCCTATCTTAGGTGGTGTTTGTTTTTTTACTTAATTCTAAATATAACCTTAATGCTTAATAGTGTTAAATATTAGGTTGTTTGTTTTTATAGTATTTTATTTCTATTAAGTATTAAAAAGTAAAAAAAAACCAATATGTTATTTTTTCTATTTATAAAAAGCTATATATTTTGGCTTTTTCTATTTAGTAAAAAGTTTATAATAAGTTATGAAAAAGTAAAAAAATAAACAACTTAATTCTAAAACTAAATTGTTTTAAGCAAAAAGCCAAAAAAAAAAAACACCACCTTAGTCTACATGTCAACCCTTCACATGTCAACCCCTTAATGTGCTAGTAACCCTTTTTTTAAGCTTGTTCCCAATGCCAAGGAGCCTTTCTTGCTTAGGCTAGCCTTAACGCCAATGAGTCCTCTCTGTGTCATGCAAGGTATCAAACCATGCTTGTTGTTGAGCTCAGGAGCATCAGTCCACATAAGTGTTTACTTATTCCCTTGTGTATCTATAATGTTGCTTGTGTATTTATGCAACCTATGTGCATACCAAGCCCTATCTTGTTCACATGCTTGCAACTTACCTTGGTTTTAAGCCCTCTCTTAGCCTATCATTCGTGTCGCTTTGTTGGATCTTTGAGCTTTCATCTTTTAAATCTTCAAAAATTTTGAAAACTTTCTTAAATCCTCGAGGTAAGCTTTCTCCAACTCTTCTCTGGAAGTCTTTCCATGTTAGTGTGATTTTGAAAGCTACATACCCCTATTTTTTAGGTGTTAAAAAGGAAATATTTGAATAGTTTTATAATCCCTTATAATTATTCTTTCTTAATTAAATTCAATATTTAAGGAGATATTTTAAACATATTTGGATAGTCTTCACCATTAAAATATTGTTTTTTTATAACTAAAATGAATATTTAGAAAAGTTGGCAAAGCACACTTAGATACTTCTTAATTTATTTTTAATGAAAATTGATACTTGCCTTTGTAATTCCCAAATTCACTATTTTTATTTACTTTGATAATTATATCTTTATTACCAAATTCCTTTATTCTTTATTTGATTTGAACCGCCCATGTGACATATATCACAATTTGATTTTAAGGAGTTTTGTCATGTGACCATTTTTATTTTATCACTTGTATCTTTTATTATATGTTTTATGACATGTGGCAACTTTTTATTTTATTTTATTTGATCAATTAGTAAAAATATGTCATTTTCTGACTTGTATTTTCATTAAACATGATGATTAATAAGTGGTAAATTGTGATGTAATCATGAAGCGATACAACTTAAAACTTGAAATGCAATATATTCCATTTTGCAATTTTTTCCATTCAGTTTTCATTTTGGAATGAATGTTCCTATGAGAAACATAAAGTTATAGGGATTTCACATGGTTGGTCTCAATTACTCAAGTAATCAAGTAAACAAGAAAGAAATTGTGAGGAATTTCACAATTTCACAAATATAGGTATGCCATTGTGGAAGTACATGGATTTGCTTTATAAATACTCCCATGAAATGCAGATTTTATTTATTTATTTGTTTTAGGAGAAAACTTTCAATAATATTGTTCTAGATATTATATAAGTACTAAAAGGCAAAATATATATCCCAACTCAACCTAATTAATTCAACAAATAAACTTATTACCTATAAACTTGGTAAACAAGTCTACAATCTGTAGGGAAGATTACACAAAAGACAAAGTAAGAGTGTGATGCTGAAGGTGATGTCAAGAGCGGTGATAATCAATCTTAATATGTTTGGTTCCTTCATAAAAAATTTAGTGGTGTGCAATCTAAACACTCTTGTTGTCATAATAGATGAGAATGAGATAAAAAAGAGAAACAATCATGTCTATAAGTAACTAATGTAACCAAACTATCTCAGTGGTGGTAGATGTCATAGCCTAATACTCAGATGCTATGAAAGATCGAGAAACAATCCCCTAAAAATATAAAAGAAAAAAAAAAAGAATCTAATGGTAGACTCATAGCCTTCAAGATAACTAGCCCAATCTACATTGTTTTATGCATGCAACTCCAAAGAGAAAGTGGATGAAAGTTAAAGACTATAAAATAGAGTGCTCCAAAGATATTGTATAATTAATAGGAATAACAACAACCTAATGAAATATGATAAAAGAAACAACAAACTAACAATGTCGATAACATAAGCAATGTTCGAGTGTGTAAAGGTGAGATATGCCAAGTTGTCAACAATATTATGATATAAAGTAAGGCCTAGCAAAAGAGTACCACCAGACGTAGAATATCAAACATTAACCTCAAGAGAATTATCAAAGGTCTTAGTATTAGTAAGGCAAACATGATAAAAAGAAAAAAAAGTCAACTATGTACTTAGATTATGAGAGAAGATAACTTTTTTCAGAACAAGCTACCTCAATACTTAAGTGTTTGGATGTGAATGGGAAAAAAAAAAAGAAATAAAAGATTAATGAAGGTAATTTTGTTTAAGAAAAAAAGTTCAACACAATGTTTTTTAAGAAAAAAAATCCTTGAATATGCCTTTATAATATAATTCGTTGTATTTTTTTTATATTATAATTTTTTTTTTTTAATACTTTGATTATTTTTTAACAATTATATAATATTTTTATAAATTGGCTTTAAAAATATTTTCTAAAAGATACACTTTACATATCATGTTTATCCTTAAATTTCAAAAGGATTTATATACAAGCATATTTATTATTTATATTTTCTTATTGTAAAAAGATTTCTAATCAACTTAGGTGGCGTTTGTTTTTTTGACTTAATTCTAAATAGAACTTATATTTAACTTAATACTAAATAATGCTTAATAGTATTAAGTATTAAGTTGTTTGTTTTTTTTAATATTTTATTTCTATTTTTCACAAACTTCACATCCACTTGATTCCCTCCACTTTTACCACAAGCTGCTCCACCAAGGCCTATACCCCAATGAGTACACTTTTTGTTTTGTACTCACTTCATGTACCTAAGCCTTGGCTCTCCAAGGGGGCAAACAAATACAAGCCTAATTAATCAAACACCTCTAGTGTATATGCTAGTACTTGACAAGGAACAATTTGACGGGGCAGATTCCCTTCCATTTTGGCCATATGTCGAAACTACTAATTCTGAGGCTTGGGCAGAACAGTCTAACAAGGGCTATCCCATTTATTTTGGAAACCTTTCATCTCTTCAGTAGCTTTCAGTGGCATTCAATCATTTGGAGGGGTATTCCACATGATTTAAGAACTCTCATGGGCATCCTAACAAACAGTTTGAGCACAAATGCTCTACCCAACAAATTGAGATTTAGCAATCTGAATTTCTTCAACGAGAGTATTGCTCAGAGTTTTGGGAGTGGGAGCCTCTGGTGGATTCAATGCTGTCTATTTGGTTAAAAGAAAGGGAAAGACCTTTGGGATCAGGGACTTGATGGCGATTTGGGCATCGAAACATAGTGTCAATGAACCAAAAACCCACTTGACCGCATATTCAAGGAAGAGAAGCAAAAAAGCAAACATTGTGATACCAACTGTGAGCTTCTTCGTCCCTAAAGCTAGAATTACAACCACCAACATCTTCAAAACTGCCACAGTCACTCCCCTCCCACTCGGCCTTCTGACGCTCTCTTCAATCTCACCACCACCATCTACTATATTGCCCCCGTCAATACCACCAATTTCCTCTTTTTCACATTCAACGCTCCTGATCTTTGAAAAAGAATTCGAAGACGTCGGAGCTTGCATAGACTCAGGATGCCATTGAGGCTCCACAGGCTGCTGCGGGACTGGATCGGAGACACGAGAACGCCTTTTTCTAAGTTTCTTGAGGCGATCTCGATTCTTGACAAAGAGATCGATGAGGAAGGTGGGGAAGCCGATCTCAACGACCAATGACCCACCTTGCTTGGGTGGCTAGAGATGCGTATTTGGGGGAGGTTTAAAAAATTAGTTTTTTCTATTTAGCCAAATTTTTTAAAAATTCAATAATAAGTAATTAAAAACTAAAAAAACAAATACCATCTTAGACTTAGACTTCATTTAGAATTTAGAAACCTTATTAGAGACTTTTTTTTGAATAAATACAAAAATAAAATCCAAATCCATTCCGTCCCTTTGATTTCTTCTTCTATAAAAGCAAACTGAACACTCACTCAGGGAGGTACAGAGCCAAAGAATCACATCCACAGTTTCAGTTTCAGTTTCTCTCTCTAGGTGAATGGAATCGGGAGAAAGCAGTGAATGTGTTTCAAGTTATGGTTGTCATCATCGTCACAAATCCTCCTTGAAGCATCATCAAAACGGCGTCGTTTCCGGGGTTCTTCGTCCCTCCCTAACCATAGTCCGGAGGTGCTCAAGTGCTCCGTTTGCTTCGATTTTATGTACTCTCCTATTTATCAGGTTTGCTTTTTGACCAATTTTGCTTAATGTGTTATTCTTTTCTCTCTTGGTTTAGTTGTTAGTCTTTCGACTTTGTTTAGGGTTTTTTTTCTTTGGTAATATAGAAATTGTACTGTTGGGTTTTGTTAGGTGTGTATGTTCTTTCTCTTTTTATTTTTGGTGGTGGTTGATTGCTGGGGAGGTTTTGGAATTTTTTTTTTGTCTGAGCTGCACTGGTACCAAATTGAAGTTGTACATTGGATTAAATATTTTTTTCGATGATTTTATTTATTGGATTTTTTTATTTATTTTTATTTATTTATTTATTTTTTTAGTTAAGTTGGATTGAATTGGAGTCAGAAAAAATAGGGTGAATTTGTGGGATAAAGGATATTTATGAGTTAAAAAATGTGATTCTGGTTAGAATTTTAGTTATTTAGGCTCTGAATTTTGATTCGTAGTGTCTTTGGTATTGATAGGATTGATTGCTTGAAAACTTTTCTGGCTTTTGAGTTAGATTTTCTCCTGAGTTTATTTGAATTCTCTTCTTTTTTCACGTAGTTTCTTGGTTTCATTTTGGATATGAAGTTGCTGAGGAAACTTAAGAATAACTCCACTGTATGATAAATTTGTTGAGAGTCCAATCTTAAATCTTTCTGGCAAAAGGCACTAGATTTGTATTGCCAGCTGGGTTTTAGAACTGCCTCTCCTATCCCTGGGGCCTGTAGTAATTGATTGAGGATACCGGTTCTATTCTTTGCCCGGTTCCTTGGTTGTCGAGAAAGAGGAACTGTCTAAGAAGAGCATATACCTTAGCTCTATGTATCAAACACTTGGATCTCTTGGTGTGAGTATGACAAGGCTCTGAGTTTGAGAATTTGTGATGCCAATCTTACATGTGAGATAAAACTATAAAAGGGTTTGTCTCACATACCTTTTTATTGCACACAGAGGTGTTACACTAAAATGAGTTTCTGCCTATTTAATCCCAAATACTACACCTTGCAATGCCTTACAAAAACTAGGTGATATCTGAAACTCCTTTGATCAGGGACAATATGATAAAGTAGAAGGTCTAAAGGGAAGGTCAGTGGAATTACAAAGAGAGAAGACTAGATGACATACTACTGTTGTAGAAACAGAGAAGGTGTTGGGATTGCAGTATTAAAGAGAAGGGACTATCAATAGGCCCCAGACTTTTGGTGCATGTTCAACTTTGTATCAGAAAAACTAAATGTGACTGTTTGATGATCAAAATTGAATCGTTTTGTCATTTAAAAGCTGTGTTTGGGAGATGAAGAATTTGAAGCTATTTGGCACTTGCTAGTGCCTTTTTTAACACAGCAATCTTCAGAGGGAGCAACAGTACTTGAAGCTTTGGAATGTTTGTCCTTTGAGAGATCATGGGAGAGTGAAGTGGAAACAGATTCTTCATGCTTTTTGCTTGAAATGAAATTTGCTTGTGTTTTGCCACTTCTGGTATATTACTCTTCCATCATAAATATGGTGGTATGTATCTGAAGGTGCCTACTTGCTCTGTTATTAGCATCTACAGGAGGTTATATTCCAGCCCTGTTTGAACACCCTTTTCATCTTTCTTCCATTTTTTTTCCATCTTTAAACAAATGATTATGTTATCATTGGTCTTTTCTTTTGTTGGGATCCTCTACTTTTGATGATAAAGAGTGATTTTAATCATGAATGCCTTAAATTGGCATAGTGCCTAAATGCCCTTTCCAGTTTTACAGATATGTAAATAATATCTTCTTGCTCATCTAGGAAACCCAAAAGTTTCAGTTTTTGGTTGATGTTTGAAACATAGCTCCCATTCCTGCAGTGCCACAATGGACACACATTCTGTTCAAGCTGTAAAGCAAGGGTACTCAACAAATTTCCAGTTGTAGCCAGCAGCTCGGTGATATAAGGTGTCTAGCACTGGAGAAGATGGTCATGTCACTTGAACTGCATTGCAAGTATGAGGAGTTTGGATGCCCTGAGATCATCCCTTACTACACCAAGCGCATACATGAAGACTCGTATAACTTCCGGCCATACAGCTGTCCATGTTCTGGATGGGAGTGCTCTGTTGTTGGGGATATTCCATTCCTTGTTTCTCACCTGGCAGATTATCACAAGGTAGACATGATCAATGGCTGCCAGTTCAAATGTCGATTTTTAATTGCTGATGTCCGTGAAGAAGAAACCTGCACATGGATGATAAAAGTAAGTATTTTTTTGACATTGCCATAACTTTAGATTCAGTAACCCAGAAAATGAAGCTCGAATCTCATACCTAAAGGAACAATGATGACTCAATGACAAGCTTCCAAAGACTCATAGCATATTCCTCTAGAGAATCTGGTCCCTACGTGTCAATTGTCGATGTCGCAAGTTGGGAGAAACCCTTTCCGTACTATGGGGCCCTTTTCGCAAGGGTGAAATCCAGCACTAAGAAGCCATAACCCATTCCTTATTTACAAATCTCACCACTGAAATGCCCTAACCCTTTGGCGTAGCCTTACCCGACTTCAATAATTCCACAAGTGGTCACCACTGGAAAATTTCGACTATGAACCAGTGTCATTGATGTATACCGTTGCATTCCCATATCTATGAGTGGTAAGTCCTCTTCTCTCAATGTTTTTTGTTTTCATATTTTATTTTAGGGTTTTTTTGTGTTCTTGTGATTTTTGGGATGATTGTGTTTCTTATTGACTATGTGTGTTAAAACTCAATGTTTTTAGCAGATTAAACAACTACACGGGGAAGAACTAAACAAAAATAAAAACAAAAGGGGATAAATGAATGAACAAGGGTGTCTTGGACTAGAACAGAGCAGGGTTGCATGTGCTTCTAACATATTGTTTTCACATAAATTCCAAGAGATTAGTTGTCCTCCCACATCACACTACCCATGACCCACCACCCATATTCTTATTGTTCTAGATAATCCTCTTACACAAGCAGAACAACATTTATACATCCATTATTATCTGGGTTATTTGTCACTTTTGCGTATTTCCCTAAATCCACCACAGAATGCAAAAAATAAAAATTTGAAAAGCAAGCACAAATGAGAAACCAATGAAAATAAAATACAAATAGTAAAAAAATTCAATTTTTTTAGTGCTCTATCTGGGTATTATTTTGATTTCCTACACATGGGTCTTAATTGAATTGATTAATTTTCAAGTTACTAGCATGTGTGAAATGAAAGTGATCTTGTTATTATTATATGCATCAAATCATTAAACTAATTTTGTTGCGATTTGGTTTAGGTCCATGGAAAAGTGGTCTTTTTGTGAGTAAAATCCCTTCTTTGTAGAGATGGATTTTTTTTTTTCTTTTTTTCACAAGTGTTAATCAAGACTACAAAAGTTTCTCAATCAGTTTTGATTAATATGAAAAAAGAAAAAAACCATAAATACCTAAAATATAACATTGTGTTTATTGAATGCTTTTTTCTTCAAAAATTCATTCATGGTTTGAATCATTTCTCATTCTAATTTTCTTCATTACATATATTTTGTCAAATAAAATGATGAGTTGTTTAATTTCTTCAGATATTTTGATATGTCATATCTATTTAATTACTCTTGAAAAGTAGGCCCACAAACTTTAGAATTTTTGTTTTCAAACATTTCCAAGTGTTTCATACAAACAAAAGAAAAATAAAAAATGAATCTAAAAAAAACATAAATGAGTTTAATTATCACATAAAATTAACCAAAATTCACTTGAAAGTTGTAAAAAAATGTGAAGAGATCCTAATATATATCCAACCAGTCTGAGTTTATAAAGAAGAAACAAAAGTGCATGATTGAGAGGGGAACAAGATGATGAGGACCCAAAATTTGAACACATCATAACAACATATTGGGGATGTGATTTAACAGCTTTTTTTGGTCACAAACACTGCCTCTGCTCTAGTACTCATCTGATTATCATAGTTCTAAAGGATTAAGTAAATTAACATCCTTTATTTTTTATTTTATTACTTATATGCTGATTTTATGTATTCCACACTGCACTTTTGGTGGAGGAGGAAGCAACTGTTTTATCTGTATGGGGTGTTGCTTGTATATCTGGCTCATTGTGACTTGAGAATGTTAGTCTATTACTGGTTTTGAATTAATTTCTTATCATTTTCCATGTAGATGTCTGGTTTCCCATCCCATTAATTGACTATTTTTGTTCTTGTCAGGATTGTGTGTGGGGTTCTTTTTTTTTTTTTTTGGATTCAGAAGTTACAATATTCTCGAACTTGTCTTTGATAAATACATATCTTAAGATACTGGCTTTCAAAATTTTCACATGTGAACTACTCATCTATACAAAGAGACTGCTTATATTGCCATAACAATCATTTATGCAATAAGTACATGGTTGAGACTGATCATTGAACATGTATTCATGCCTGTCTATTCAAACCATATTACTGTGAAAATTGCAAGAACCACCTCCTACTATAGTAAACATTCCAGCACAAATTATCCTGATATAACTGCATCAATAGCACACCAGGGCAAACAACAAAGATAACTGCCATCAAACCCAGGGCAGTATCATTGCAACTTTGTTTGATCACCTTTAGAAGTTGGAATAGAGTTCAAAATGGTAGGAGCCATGGCAAATATACGTACATGCCATCCCTCTTTATCCTGTGATCAAGGTATCTCTTCAATGTTTTGTCGACAGTTGGAACTTGAGGCAGTTTAACAAATTGCAAGAAGAAATCAATGTATAAATCAATCAAATACAAAAAGTTTCTCCTGAGTAAGAGGTTATCTTAAAGATTCCCATAAATGGAAAAAGGATATGCCAATCAACATATAAATAAATAAATGGCATAAGAACTAAGTATACATCGTGAAGATAAATAAATGGCATAAGAGTTAAGTACACACAAGTAGTTGGGATTTCTTACCTCTTGTACAAAATGAAGAAGATAAAATGAGAATCATCACAAGCTGCAAATGATCTGAAATCCAAACTTAACATAGATTAACCTGGATATACTAACACCACCAGTCCACCATCTGCTCCTGTATAGAGCCATACTGTCTCTAAAGTTATAGTGGTAAAAAAAAGAAGAAAAAAAAAAAAAAATACCATTCACTGCCTCAAACTTTTAGTCCTACTGTCCCTAAGATTTGGATGCTTGCCCATATAGGGCATTTGATGCTTTCTCTGATTGGGAACACACGACAATTTGGTAGCGGAAGTATAACCAGAAATCAGTATGGTCACATAGTCTTTGCTATCCTATCCTGACTGACAGTTATGGTTAAAGCTTCTAAGAAAGATGAATGCACTCCTCTATTGGTGCTCAGGGAATCAAAGCTTGGGGTTTGAACTGGAAGCAAATATCCTAACCAAAATGGTTGATTTCACCTTGAAATGTTACTTGACCTCTTCTTTGACCCCTCAGGCTTTTATATTTTGGTCTATTTATTTATTTTTATCGTTTTCCTTTTCAGTTTGGAGGTGGTACTTTTTTTTCATCCTTCAACAAATTTGGCTTGTTATAGAAAAAAATTCAGGTTATGGGAAAAGAATCACATCTTCTATTCTAGAAAGCTTAATGGGCTTGTTTTTTAAGGTGTTACTGGCAGAAGGTAGAATTAGAGATCGATATTGCAAAATAGAATTGATATGGATTATTTTTATCTATGAATGTTTGCGAAATTTTTTTTTATCATTCTTTGTTCATCTTGCTGGGACCCCCTAACTTATAGAATTCTTCTACATAATGTTCAGTAAAAAATTGTGACGTAATAATGAAGTGATGGAACTCAAACCGGAAATACAATACTAGCTTTAAAGTGCGTTTGGTAGTGATTATAGGAAGTATTTTTAGCATTTTTAATACTTGAAGAATGAAAATTTTCAAGTGTTACAAAGGTTAGAAACACTTCTTAGAATCACTACCAAACGCATTCTTACTAGTGTTCCATTCAATGTGGATTTTGGAATGAATGTGTCTATGAGAAGCATATAAAATTTAAGGGATGCACGGCTCATCTCAAGTAATTCAGAAGAAATTGTAAAGTATTTCACAGTTTCACAAGAATGCAGATTTGCATCATGAATGCACCCCTGATATGAAGATTTATTTTATTTTTTATTTTTTGGAGAAACATGTCAATATAATTGTTCTTTCAATAAGTTTTAGCTTTATAATCACTCTTTTGTTTAAACTACTTTTAAATAAAAATGAAGAATAAAATTTTAAAATATTTTCACTATATATATATATTTTTTTTTATCATAAATAAACTAGAAAATTTGATATTGTTAGAACAATGAGTCTATATTTTATGTTGACAATTTTGTTCCAATTATTTTTTGACTTAGGAAATATTAAATTAGAAATGATTTATCAAATAATTATTATAATTATGAATGTTTTACGTGAAAATAATATTGGAGAAATAGTGATATGAGATTTTAAGAAGCTGCATTGTGAAGCAATTTAGAAAACTTAACAAAGATTTCTAAATCTTTGTTAATTTCTCTCACTGGTTTCAATTAAGGGGCGTAGTTTCAGAGTAGTCTTTCAAGAAACTGACAGTCTCTTTCACTTGGAGTTTCTGATTCCACTTTCTTTGTCTTTCTCTTTCACTTGGTTTTAAGAAGATGACAAGTTTCATTTCAAATTTGTTGATTTCTGTTATATCATCTTCCTCAATCCTATAAATATCTTTTTCAGCTCATTTAATAGAATTTGATATCTGCAACCCAGTTCCTTTTTTCTTTGGGACAATTGTGTTTTGGGCCCAGTTGGGCCCAAAAATTAAGGTTTGGTCTATCTAATTTACATAATTGATGGAAAGGATATAGGATATCAAAAGACCAAAATACTCATTGACCTTTCATATAAGCTTTTTTGGTCTTTTTTTGCATCACTATTCGTGCAACCATAATAATTCTATTTTAACCCTTTGGATTTTTCATTGTTTTTAAATTTTTTTTATAAATAATTGAAAATCAGCATTATTTTCTATTTCAAATTATAAATAAAGAAAAATTACATTCAAAAACTATTTTAAAAAATATTTTCTAAAAAAATGGTAATATGATTTATATTTTCTTTTTGAAAAAATATTTAATTAAAAAATGAAAACTATTTTTTAAAATAAAAATTAAAACCTTGTTTAGTACTATTTTTTATATGAAAATAATAAAAAGAATTAAATTTCATTTATTGATTATCTATTAAATTTTCTATGAAAAATTTTTATCCTTACTTATAATAAAAGTAAAAATATTCAATATCTTTAAAAAAGAAAAAAAAAAAAAGTTAAAAATGATAAATACTTAATTGGGAATAGAAAAAGGAAAAAAAAAAAAAATTGAAATTTACACTCACTATATGCCTATGTAAGGGTTAAGGGTATTTTAGGGATTAATGAATGATAATATCTTTCAACTTAATTTTTACACTTTATTTGGGTTTTGAGCTTAAATATGCATGATATATAAATCTTTGGTCAATTTTTGGGCCCACACAATTCTCCCTTTTTCTTTCTTTCTTCTCTTCCTTCTCTCTTTCTTTCTTGCTTTCTCGGCATTGATATTGAAGAAGCTAATACTTTGATTCACTTGGATTACGTGTTTTGCTCAAAATTCCAATGTCATCATCAACATTCAATGTGGGGTTCTGTTGTGGGGATTGAGATTACAATCTTGTTCCTTTTAATGGTCTCGGAAAGATTGTAATCTCAATATTGTAGTCACTTTCAATAGTATGATGCTCGGAAAGATAAGTACCTTGTCCTATATATGCAAGGATCAAGGATGGGTAAACCACAAACATTAAAGCAATTTGCAGAGAATATGGTTTTAGATTAAAAAATTTGCTTTAATGTTTTCTCTTTTTCCTTGTTATAGAAATCAAATGTACACAAAAAATGTTCATTTTATTTCTTATTATACAATTTCCTTGTATTAGCTTTTCTCTTTAGCTAAAATGTCTGCTTCATAGTTACAATTTCCTTATATTCATGTGATGACATGAATATACATTCTTCGGTCTTGGACCATATATCTCAACCAACAATAAAGCGAACGGCAAGCCATATCACTTGACAAGTGTTAACATTTCAGCTAAAGTCTGTCAAAAACAAAAGAAAGATTTAGGAAATTCCATTTTTCAATATTAATTACCCAACCTTTGTGGTAAAAGCAACTGAAGTAAGCTAACATATCTTTCTATGGGTTTTACATATAGCTTTGCCTCGCAATGAACTTTTTCTTATGGAAATCTTAATTTTTAACCCTACCTAGTTGACTTTCAATTATTACAGTACAAAGAGAGAGGGATACGGTAACTTAAAATACCTTTTTGGAACAAGGGGCGCTCAGCAATATGCAAAAATGAGATAAGCCTATCAGTTATACCCATAGCACCACGTACTCCACCCCAAAGCAAAGCAATTTTACCGACCAGTTTCAACATGCCACTTTATTGTCCCTAATCTGCTAACATTGCAACCAACCTGTTCACATAAGATAGATATGACAAATAAATTCAATAAGCGAGATATTAAATACATGATAAATAGGATTTTACATGGATCAAATGATCAGACCTTTCTTGATTAACTTCACCATCTTCCTTTGTTGGTACCACTAGACCAGCAATTGACATGGCTTTCTCAGCAAGGCTTGTGAGTATGTTATTTGGGTTTTTTTTTTTTTTCCAATGTCTCTTTAATCTTGTTAACCTCTTTCAGTTGAGTTCCTTTCTCCTTGAAGGACATGGATGAACCTTCAGCAGTTTCATTATCATTGTATGGATCTTTTACGTTTATGAATGACAAGAAGCATGAGACACTCATAGGCTATATATATATGCAAAGAAAACTTCAAAGGCAGGTTACAAGAACCCATTAAAATGAGAAAGCTTCTAAAGAGATCAATTATTACCTGTTGATTTACTAGTAAAGCGGATGCCCCCAGAGCGACTGTAACAGCACCAACCATGACAGTGCTATTGTTTAGATTTTTTAATTTTGCTTCTTCCCATCTCTACTTATTTCTAAATCTAAATTTTCAGTTTTGTCAAGAGTCTGATCTTTCTCTGTTTCAATGACTTGACCATGATTTTTTTCTTCAAAAATTTCCAGTCCATCAAGGGCCACAGCTTCATTTTGGCTAGTATCATGCACTGCATTTACATTGAAGAATTTTCTCGAAGCAGCTAAGCTAGATCCCACGATCATACCAACTGGCAACACTCTCCTGAAGTGACTTATATCCTGAATGGCAAATGAGATTACTGGAGTTCATATGTTATACAATATCTATGCTCTTTTTAAATATTTACAGAACTCAAATCCGAACAGGGCCACAATTATTTCGATTTCTTTTATTAATTACAATAGAACAAAGAAATTGATAAACAAAACAGAGCTTTGAGAACAATAATGAAAAAGAAAAAGGACTGCTTGGGCTTGTAATCTGTAACATTGAAAGCCACAATTGTTCAATTGTCCCCTGTTTCAGGCCCACTAAAATCTTATGGTTCCAAACTAAATATGGTTTTGGCAGAACAAAGAAAGTCATGGGCACCTGCAAAGGTGTATCCATGAAGTTACCAAGTGGAAAATCAATCTAACGGATTGTGATTCTTGAAAAGAAAACAACTTATAACAGATTAAAAAGAAAAAATATATCTATATAAATCAAAATTAAGATGCAGTGTATTTATCTGGGATACGACCTCCCTAATTTCGTCCTCCTCAAATAACCTCCCCATCCATGAAACAATGATATCAAATAGTGGAAAACAATATTAGATGAGGAAAAGACTTATCAGTAGCAATAGATTTTGCTTGTGGTGACCTCCCTTGGAAGTTAAAGCCCGTTTGGTAGTGATTCTAGAAAATACTTTTAATATTTCTAATACTTGAAAATTTTTATCATTTAAGTGTTAGAAATGTTAAAAACGCTTTCTAGAATCACTCCCGACCACACTCTTAGTTACTATCATTCCAATGAATTAGGACATTTCCTTGGTGGAGTTTGTAAGAGGGAATGGATTATGGCAAAGGGCATTTCAATCATGGATTTCACTTATAAGAAAAGTCGTTAGGACAACTTAATAATGGACGAAGAAGGGTTTCTCACCACATGGGTTACCTACTTAATAATGGACGAAGAAGGGTTTCTCACCACATGGGTTACCTATGATTGAAAAATGCTAACTAGTTTCTCCTTAAAATGCTCTGATTTAGAGTGAGCGTTGATGCTTATGGGGAAACCTAGTAATTGTTCAAAATAGGGTTGGCTTTGATTCACATATTCGAGCTTTAGGAAAATGGAAGGAGAGATATGTGATAATGGTTTAATGGTAGGTCTTCAACAACTCATCATTTGGTTGTCGCTCAATAGTTGATCTCTATGATGAGCTCCAAGGTTTTGGGGTATTTTCGGTTCTGAAATAGAGGGAATGTTTGGCAAGTGCTCATAGAGGGGGCAAAAAATTCAAGGGTTATTTGATTAAAAGGTAATTGGAAACTCAATTTTACAAATCTAACCCTCTATTCATTTTGTTAACTTCATTTTTTTAAAAAAATACCCTTATTATTTTTTTCTAAAAATACTTTTTTATTTTAAAATATGTTGTAAATATTTGAGATAATTAAGGGTGCTTATGTTAAAAATGGGTTACTCTTAAAAATAAAATAAAATATGAGAGAAGATAAATTTATACACATGATATTATTTCAACCTTTTTAATCAATTAATTCAAAATTTTAATATATATCATTTAATGTCATTTTGCACAAGTGTCAATGTAAAATAACACAACTATAACACTACCATAAAGCGCCATAGTGTACCTAGTTATACTTATAAAAGCCACATCAAATAATGACACCGCTAATAGGCGCCATGGAATAAAAAACTACAACAAACATTGATGTATCGAATAAGCGTCATTATATATCCTAATATAATGATACTTTTTTAAAGCATCACGAGTTTTCATTTTTGTAGTAATGGGTGAGCTGGTTGTTTTTCTTGGAGAAACTGTTGTTAATTTCATATGATAGTTATGCTTTTCCTGTAGATTGAAGATGTTATCTACTTATTAATTAAGAGATTCCAACACCTTCTTCAAGGTTACCCACCTTCAATTCTTGGAAAAAAAAAAAAAAAAAAAAGAAAGTAAGAGAAAATGAGGGAAAGCAAGAGAATGTGACAGAGGGAGTCGGTTGTTTTTCTTGGATAGTGAATTATGATAGTTATACTGCATATTGATGAGGTTAGCTACTTATTAACTAACACATTCTTGTTATATTTCCACTTCATCAATCAGTTCTTGTAATTTTTCATTAATAAAAGTGCGAAGAAATAATTTATACCTTAAATTCTATTTAAGTTTTTTTTTTTTTTTTTTTAAAAATAGATGAATGAATTGCATGAAAATATGTAAGATAATATTTTATGTATTAATCTTGGTTGTGTGGATTTATCAAAATTACCAAATTAATATAAAATAAAATGATGCTTGCTTAGAATGAATTCTTGGAATTTTATTTTCTTTTATCTAATGAAAGGATTATTATATATTTTACTATTTTTTATTTTTTCAAAAAATTAAATGGATGAATTGCATGAAAATATGTAAGATTATATTTTGTGTGTTGATTTTGGTTGTATGGATTTATCAAAATTACAAAATTAATGTGAAATAAATGATGCTTGCTTAGAATGAAATCTTGGAAATTTAATTTTTTTTAAATGAAAGGATTATTATATATTTTACAATTTTTAAAAATAAATTATTTAGCTTATAAAAGTATGTAGTATGTTTTATAAGTTTCTTCTTTTTTTTTTTTGTCAAGGACATTGTTGTTTTATATTTAGATCACTAAATAATTTATTTATTACTTTCATTAAATATAATAACATTTTAAATTCCCATATTAAGCCTTATTTACATATATTCAAAACTCAATTTTTAAGTTCATCCTGGAATCCCAAGGCTCAACCCTTGAATAGTGGTGGCAACTATCAAGATGGAGTGTGATAGGGGTAGAAAGAATCTCCAATGGAGTGGTGAAATGCCTAGAGATTAGAAAGAATACCACTAGTAAAAGCACACTTTTGGGCCAACAATGACACTAAGAAAAGAAAGTTAGGAAAATAAACGTAATAATGTAATTTATTTTAAACTGTTATAATTTATTTTATTTTTTGAAATCTTTTCAAAAAAAAGAAAGAAAAAAAAGACATTAATTATGAAAAATAAAGTAGAATTGTTGCAATTTAGAGTAAAATAGAACACCAAGTAATCATATTTATGTAATAAACTGGTTTAAAATTTATAACTTCTTAAACCTCAAATTTCTATTTCTCCAATATTACTTCTAGGAAAACATTCATAATTATAATTATTACTTGATTAATCATTTTCAATTTAATGTTTGTAAGTAACAAATATCATTAACATCATCATAATAAAAAAGAAAAAAATTATATTTTATCATTTAATTGAAATAATATTATTTTAACTGAAGTAGACTTGTTTAGATGTGTTACCTAATAGCTTATAGGGTTAGTTTGGTACTAATGCAGCTTTTAGATGAATTGCTCATCACTATATACGTTGGAGGGCAAATACATTATAATATAAAGAAATTGAGGATTAAAGAAACTATATTTTCAAAAGTACAATAAGCTGCATACAAATTTTGAAAATATAAACATCTCAAGTCTAATCGAGTTGAAAAATTCTCAAAACAAGACAAGCAATGGTCCCCACAATATTCCCACAAGCCACTAGTGGAATGTTCCCACAAGCATCCTCATGATGATAGAAGTCAAGGGCACCACCTCATTTGGTACATAACTTATAAAAATCTTATCAAGGTAACATTTAAAGGTTAATGGATCACCCCGTAAAAATTTCTAATTTTTGAAAAAGAACTTTTTTCAATCTCATACATTCTGATAATGAGACCTTGCCTACTATCAAATAGTTCACAGTTTGTGCAAAATTATCACATCTCAAATATGATGAAATAGGGCATGACGTGGGTATGTAATTAACTAGTAATTGCTCATTCGAGGAGTCATCCTTTATGGGAATTAACTCTTCTTTCCCCTCAAATAATAACCTTGGATCGAGAGGTGGTCTACCACCACATTTTAGACTTCTTTATGCTTATCATCAAATGAAACTCTTGCAATAAAAATTAAGATTCAGCTAATCAACCTATGCTTGGCATTATTGTTGGCTGGCAAAATATTTCAAGGCTGAATTGTAAATATTAAACATCATATAATCAACAAACCTATACGGTGAACTCATATATAGTGAACAACACTACAAGGAACACTTTTCCATTATGGAATGGTTCATATGGGTGCTATCTCAGGCTTTATTAGAATAGAAAATCACCTGAGGCTTCTTATCCAAAAAAAACCCATATATAACGACTACTATTGCTGGCGGCCTTAATTAGTTGCCATTCATGTTGGAAGACGCCGGTGCAGCATCGTTGCCATAATCAATCATCGGATATGAAGCCGAGTTTCCATAATAAGTTGAATCGAACCCAGGGACGTTGCCAAAATCAAAAGTCGCATCCAAGTCTGGGATGTTGCCACAGTCAAAAGTGGCATCATCAAAATCAAAAGTCGCATCCAAGTCAGGGATGTTGCCAAAATCGAAAGTGGCATCAGGGATGTTGCCAAAATCAAAAGTCGCATCCAAGTCCGGGATGTTGCCAAAATCAATAATATTATTCGTTCCATCAAAGTTGCTGTCAAAGGCTCCATTCATTATATCGAAGTTATCTAGACCTTGACCTCCAAATTCATTCCCATTACAGTGTATAGACTGATGAGGAGTGGGCGGTGGCATGAAGACACTAGGTTCCACGATGGGGAATTGGGTGTTGCTTTGCAGAGCAAAATGATGATGTTCTCGAGGGGTTTGGAATATTTCAGTTCTAGGTTGTGGCTGTTGGGTTTGGAGAGGCATTTGGATGTTATTATATCGATTATTGGCCTCATTAGGATTAGGGTTAAGGATCGGAATCTTAGAGCTTGATGGGCCTGATTCATGAAGCCTAGACTCATGCCGTGATCTTTTGTAGATCCTGTTGTCTTTCCTATAGACTCTGCATAGAACACAGTCATCCAACTTCAACAAAAACAAACAAACAAACAAACAAGAAACGTTATGATATATATTGATCTGCAAACGTGTCTTAACATACAATAGAAAATAAATGAAAAGAGGACTTAATATATACCCTCATATCATTGACACCACTTCTTCTTGGAGGCTCTGGAGGTTTAGCAACTCTGAATTCATGCATGATCCAGTTGGTTTTGACTCCGTTTTGAAAGCTTCGTCGGTGAAAGACAAAAGGCTTCCGGTACCCCACCGTTCGATCCTCAAATTTGATCTCTTTATCAGCTCCGGTAGCCTTCCAGTATCCATCTCCTCCGACTGACCTCTTGGGACGTTGCCCATTCGGATATTTCCTATCCCTTGGAGTGAAATAGAACCATTCATCACTCCCGGATGGCTCGTATTTCGCTGAGTAAAATCAATCAAAATAAAAATCAATTCATATATGCCAATAATACTAAAGAGAAGTAAAAACCCTACTAAAACATCTTTGAAAACCATGTAAACTAAAATAGCCAAAAACAAACGACCGCCCATGTTAGATCTCATTCAATAATCATTCACAAGATCATTATAAGCAAAATAGCAAGAGTACTAAAGAATATAAAGAAGCAGTTGAACTTGAATATAGAAACAAGCAACCTGCAAGTTCATTAGGATCATAAGCATAAAGATCGGCTTCTATTATCTTGTTGGGTGGCAATGTCTGATGATCAATCTTCTTCCTCAAGTAGAACACTATTATCTCTGCATCTGTGGGATTAAATCTATATCCTGGTGGTAAAGAATTAAGATCGAAAAGCTCTCCACGTTCACTATGATTATTCTGCACTTCTTCAGCCTTTCCCTTTGCTGCTGCTGTTTGTCGGCTTGCATCCTCACCAAGTCCTGACAGATTCATTTATTTGAGAGTTAAGAGTGTTCCTGACTGAGTTTTCAGTTCACGGGAAGATATTATACGATAATGAATTTGAGAACGAGGAGTTTGATTCGATAAAAAGTCTCACGCATAGCGCTAGTAAGTCGTAGAATTTGCTTTTTATTGGTCACCTTGATGATTGGTTGGCATTCAATCAATCAGATATGGTGAGTATCTGGTTATTTTTTTTTAAATTTTAAATTTTAATGAAAATTTGTGCTCATCTTATATATTTTCTTGCATTTTACTTTTTGTTTTAAATTTCATTTAATTGGTCGAAAAACATTACCTTAGCTTTAAACCGCTAATAAAACTGTGCCAATCACTATTATTATTATTATTATATTTACCTGTTCAAAATCTTTGGCCGAAGCTGTATGTTTATGCTGGCTAACTACAGAAAGCGATGGCCGCAGTTGCTGCAAGTTTGTACTGGCTAACTACAGAAAGCGATGTCCAAAATCTTTGGCCGAAGCTGTATGTTTGTGCTGGCTAACTACAGAAAGCGATGGCCGAAGTTGCTGCAAATTTGTGCTGGCTAACTACAGAATTATTATTATTATATTTACCTGTTCAAAATCTTTGGCCGAAGCTGCTGCATGTTTGTGCTGGCTAACTACAGAAAGCGATGGCCGAAGTTGCTGCAAGTTTGTGCTGGCTAACTACAGAAAGCGATGGCCGAAGTTGCTGCATTAGCCACAGAAAGCGATGGCCGAAGTTGCTGCATGTTTGATGTTCAAATTCTTTGGCTGGCGAACTACAGAAAGCGATGGCCGAAGTTGCTGCAAGTTTGTGCTGGGTAACTACAGAATCATTATTATTATATTTACCTGTTCAAAATCTTTGGCCGAAGCTGCTGCATGTTTGTGCTGGCTAACTACAGAAAGAGATGGCCGAAGTTGCTGCATTAGCCACAGAAAGCGATGGCCGAAGTTGCTGCATGTTTGATGTTCAAATTCTTTGACTGGCTAACTACAGAAAGCGATGGCCGAAGTTGCTGCATGTTTGATGTTCAAAGTCTTTGGCCGAAGCTGTATGTTTGTGCTGGCTAACTACAGAAAGCGATGTTCAAAGTCTTTGGCCGAAGCTTCATGCTACAGAAAGCGATGGCCGAAGCTGCATCATGCATGCAGAAAACTATTGGTGCACGAATCTGTAAATCACCAAAATATCTACATATATAAAACACAAAATCCACCACAAGGGTCACGATCATCCTTACGATTTTCCATCCAACATGACCATCACATTTAGAATAGCGGACATCGGCCATTTCACTTACGATTTTCTCTTGTCTTTTTTTTTTTTTTTTTTTTTTCTTTTTTTTTCTCTCTCCTCTCTCCTCTCTTCTCTCTTCTCTCTTCTCTCTTCTCTCTACCTTCCCCAACTACCCCACCGACTCTCTCTCCCCTTTTTTTTCTCTCATTCCTGGCTTTCCCATCACACCCATTTCCCATTATTATTATTATTATTACTATTTTTTCTTTATTTTTATTGATTTGATTTTAATAGTAATGGTTGTTTGTGATATTTAAATCATTGAATTAATATGAAATTTAAACTAATTTATTATTGGTGAATTAATTTGTAATTTGTGAACTTGGACTAAATTAGTTATAATTTATATGATTGTGCTCGTTTAAATTATTTAATTTAGATATAATATAATATTGTGATATATTTTTTATATGAGTTTATATATTAAATTAGGTTGATTTTGGTTGTGGATATAGGTTTTCATATTAAATTGGACTTAGACTATTAGATATTAAATTTAGGCCTAATGAGATTTATTTTAATTTATCATGTTTTGAGTTTGATTAATTGAATTTATAGTTTGGGTATTAATTTGAAAATTTTATATTAGGGTTTATGACATGTGAGATATTTTTGTTGAGTTATGTTTGTTAATTTGGACCAATTTTTAATTGGTGAAATTTGTTGCACTAATTTGAAATTTGAATTTGGACTTGAATATCTATTGTGAATTTTATACATTTCTAGATATTTACATTTAGGTTATTTTTGTTTTTGCATGGGTCTATTCTGCAATTTTGTTGGTTAAGTACAAATTTATGATGCGTGGAGTATGGAATTTTATGGAAGAAAGTGAGACTCGAAAAGTTATAGAAAGACATTGAGCTTGTTGTAAGCTTATTTAGGTACATATTTTATTTTCCACTTTTATTTGGTTTTATTTCTATTACTTTTTATAAATATTTTTTTGTGTATATTTACTTGTTATATACAAGATTGAATATCGAATAAATCAGAAATTTTGTTTAAATAAGAGGAATAATTCAGTAAATATGTTTTAATAAAATAATAATTTTAAAATATTCTTCTTAATAAAAGAAAGTTTTTTTATTATTGTTTTTAATAGAATTTGAAATTTTCTTTTTAATAATAATTCTCCAAAAAATTCTTTGTTTAATATAAATTATCCAAAAATTGTTTTGTAAATAAATTTTTCCCAAAAATTAATTTTTAATTAAAAATTCTTTTGCAAATAAAGTTATATATATATTTTTAATAATTTGTATAAGTCACTTTTTAAAAAAATGAAAATAAATTGAAATACTTTTGTAAATAAAATTGTAAAAATTCATTTTTTTCTAGTAAAAGCAAGTAAAAATAATTTTTGTACCCAAATTGAAATTTTGTAATAAATTCTTTTGATACAATAAGTGTAAATAACTTTTTTTTTGAAAATTGAATATAAATGAAATTGAGAAAATAAATTGACTCTTTTTTTTGTAAATAATTAAATTGAAATCATTAATTCAAAATCATTTTTAATAAAATACTTTGAAATTTCTCCAAAACTATTTTTTTTTATCTTTTTTTTATTTAGTTTAATAAATCATTTTGCATAATTCTCTTATTATTTATTTTGTGTATTCTTGTAATTAGATTTCATCATTATTTTTGTGTATATTGATTTTCACCATGACTTGTACATACTCATTTGCATGATTATTTTTCTTGGTATCCATAATTAATTAATTAATTGTCACAATTCCCTTAATTTGTTTAGTAGAGTTCGTATGTATATGAGCTTAGAGGGGTGCTACGGCTCACCACCGTACCTTCCCAATGGGTAACTTGACCCTCGGACCCGACTTTGGTTTTCTACAAATTGTCTTTTCCAAATAAGGAGTCACACTTAAGGTTTTCTTTCTTATTTTGTTTTCCCTTAAAAAAATAAAACAAAAATAAGTGGCAACTCCAAGTCTTTTTCTAAAAATCAAATTTTCACCAAATAAAATAAAAAATGAGTTTTGCCATTCGAGTGGGGATGCACATGAAAAATGCGAGTCCACAAAATGGCGACTTCGCTAGGGAGATGTTTAGAGGGTCAAACTGGAAGTCAAGTTGAGGAAAATGTGGCATTTGATTAATTGATTAGTGGATACATTGTGCCTTTATTGTATATTTGCATGTTTTAAGGTATATGAGTGTTGACATGATGATTAGTTTGTATATATATATTACATGTGCCTTATTATACATTGAATCTTGTTATCATGTGTGTTCGTATATATTTGCTTATGTTTGCATGTATCTGTTTCATATGACTGCGTGTTGCATAATTACTTTTTTTTTTTTTATTTTATGATGTATGTTTGGTTATTATTGTTCATTGGATATGTTCACATACTGATTATATCGATTGATTCCCTTACCTACTTTTGCATAGTGACTCTTCTTGTTGTATGATTATCTTACTTTCCTTGACAAGTATATTCTCATTTTTGTATATCTCGTTCATATTGGTGTGATTGATTCTACTTATTGTATGTTATCTTGTTTATCTTAACGTATTATTTATTCTTGTTATATACCTATCTTGCTTATCATATTCTTGCCTAGCTTGTGTGTAGATATGAGTGATATGCCTGTTATTTGCATGATCGCTTGGTGCATGACTGCTATTCTTCCATGTGATGCATGTATTGCTTGTCTATGTGGGACACACATCTATCCCCTTTCCTCCAACTCTCTAGTCTCAGTCGACCTTGTTTCCCTTGATCTCGTATTTGATATGAGCTTTGTTACTTTGTTTGCTCTTTGACCGAGCTAGTGATTCAAAATAGGGTTTAGTGATGGGCTATATTTATGTTTGGGAGCATTCGGGAGGAGGTCGACACATTGATGCTAATTGGAGTCCAATCTTTGAAGACCTATATAGCCCAAAGCTAGGTTTCATGGATATTTGTGTGATCAATGTGTTTCATTTTCTGCTTTAGTTTGATAGGATTTTCAAATGCATCCACACCACTCACTGTGCACTTTAGTTGACTACTGAGTGCTAAGAGTTGTGAGAGCTTTCACCATAGGTAACCCCCTGGGATGTCGAGGTAGTACATGTGTGGAGGTGATGACCACCTTGCATGAAAGCGCCCCATCTCTTCGGAGGCGTGCGAGGGTCGCATACCACCAGAGGGTATGATTGCTTCAGTTAAGACTCCTTTAAAATCCACTTTTTCTTTTTAGAGCCGCCTTGACCCTATAGGTTGAGCCTTAGACCTTTTTATTAGGATTTCCTTTCCTACACGTGGGTGCATCCGAGAGCCTTCAATGCTGCTTCAGTCATAGCATGGATCCAGTACTCCATCTTTTAGTCTCTAATCGAGAGTGCTTAAATATCAGTGCGAGTTTGAGTATCAGTTGGACCACCCCTTACTGTATGGTGTTGGCTTCTTCTTGTCGCTCGTTGAGTCTAGCACACTTTCTCCTTAGGGCTTCAGATAGTTTTCTTTTCTTGAGTCGACACATTTTTCGGTTTGTTGTCACTTTCTTCTTGATGTTTTGGGATATGCTCATTGATCATGCTCACTTTTTTACATTCTTCACCTGTCATGGGCTTAGTACTTTATTCTTTGGTCAATTTGCCTATTTCTATTTTCAACCCGATATTTTCATTACAGAAAGGTGAAAGGCATGTTTTCACATTCACACCATTTTTGAGAGGTTCGCCTTTATCACCTTATCATTTTTCTTTATAGAGCTTGGGTTGAAAGTGAATCAGGGATATTTTGTTATAAATGGAGTATCGATCTCATGACAGTGTTGTTTTTCACACCTCATTCATTTTTTGGATTATTGATAAAGATTTTTTAGTCACATTTGTGGTCATCTCATAGTGGACACTTTTATGACTTTAGAGTCTCTATCATACACCCAAATTTTGATTATCATCACATGACCACCCATCATGTGTTGTGTTAATGTTTTTGACTTGAGGCATCTCTTCACTTGCACATTGTGGTCTTGAGGCTAACCTATCATGGAGGATTTTGAGCCTATTAGCCTAAGACCAGATATTTGACTTAGGGACTTTGAGACTATGACCTATCTTCTTATGATCAGAGCAGTACCTTACTCATTCTCACACTTGGACTTTGCTTTAGCCTACATTTACCTATTGTGAGTTTTACATAGCATCACCCTTGACACCATTACATGACCTTTCCATCACCAGTTGTTCTAGCTTTGCATATCATTTATTTGATCCAACTAGGTAGAGTGTGAGGAGTTTGAGCCCAATGTTGATCTTGTTTGGCGAGGGATGACTTATGATCTTTGGGTGGCTTACGATATGTGGATTGGTTAATTGCCTGATGGGATTGTCACTTATTTTTCCATGAGTATAGAGATTGATCTTGTATGATGAGAGTTGGCTTGTGATGAACAGTTGTGCCTCATGAGATCGTCATTTACTTTGCTTTGAGAAGATTATCTTTGACATCCTATTAACATCTAAACCATTGCTAGCCCTTTGAGCCTCGCATGACCATCATAGCATTTTCTTTCTTATAGCCTTGCTCATCTTTTACACCGAGATAAGGGCCCTCCGATGTATATATGCTTTATTCAGGAGTCTCATGAGCCATGGACTTATTGACTCATCTTCTTTATTATTTTTTGGTTGTCCTACCAACATTTTTCATCATATCTCTTTGTTTATATCATTTGTTCTATCATTTGTCTTTGTTATCACATTTCTTTCCATGCCATGAGTGATGATCTTTCAAATTTCAATGCATGGAAGATGGTCCTATCCCCTTCTACTCCTATTTCATGGACGTTGGTTCGGAGATCCTTAGTCAAGAAGGTCATCTTGTCAGAGAGAGTTCATGTACGTCATTGTTTAAGAGTATATTCATTTCACTATGTATTTTTAGTGGAGTTCATTTGTTTGATAATCAGAGTATGCGCAAAAAAAAGAAAAAAAAAATGATGAAAAAATGAAAAAAAAAAGAAGGTAATAATCGCATGTATTTATGTATGTATACAATGTCATTCTTCATTAAGTGTATATATTGGGCATTGAGAGGTTTTTCTTTTTTCTTTTTAGTCAGTTGCTTATGAGAGTTTGTATGTGAACTTTTAGGAGGCTCCCATCTTCTTGTGTCTATCTCGTTATGTATTTTATGTGTGAGAGACAAGTGACCTTTTCCTAGGGATTCTAGATCATTGTCCTCTCCATTATTACATACATTGGTAATTTGACTATTCTCCATGACTTGATTTGAGTGGATTAGTGCTCATTCATTTTCCTTCGATCAATTTGTTCATCTCATGGTATTTCATTCGCTTTGCCTACATTGTTCTTTGTTCATATCAATTTACATTCCGTGTTCGATATTTTCCACACATCATTCTTATACATCCCATCAACAGTTCGATATTCTTCATTTCTTCTCTTTCATCATTGATATATTCATCTTGGATTCTTTCTTCCTCACTGATATATTCATATTAGACATCTTTAGATCCATGGTTTATGAGATTCTTTGCACATATTGCATTTTATACACGAGGGTATGGGGTTTTATTATTGGGATTATTGAGCCTAGTTTCCATTCATTTCTTCACCTTATTACCCTAGCCTACGTTACGTCCTGAATCTTAAGACCACCTTGAGGCCATGACATCACACATTGTGTTTGATAGCTCTTATGTGGGTGATACTTGGGATTGGTTCGAGAGCATTCTGATTGTGATGGACCAGGAGTTATGGTATGACCCCACACTGGGCATAGCCACCTCAGAGAGTTTTTATCAGGTATGCAGACATTCTACTTGGTACATCACATTAGGGTGCCCCCTTCTTGGTCGGGGGTTGATTTTTTTTTTTTTAGATAACTATTATGTTGGGGCATACTTCTCTTAGCTGATGATGGATTTTTGAGTCATGGCCATCCTTCGGAGGAGATCAGATGTCATTTTTCACATTAGAGCATGAGACATGATCGATATATTTCATCTAGTGTACTTTACACAAGGGCATATTTCTCAGTCGATGATGGTTTTTGAGGCATAGTTGTTCCTTGGAGGTGATTAGATTCTTTTCACATTAGCGTATGAGATATGACTAGGTGATTTGATTAGATGTGTTTATACGGAAGCATAACCCTCTCATTGATATTGACAGATTTTTAAGATGATTGGATTATGACACAGACACTTGTGAGAGCATGTAAAGGAGTTTAGTCATTTTAGAGATTGCCCTATACTAGGGCATAACTCTTTCATTGGTGATTGATCTTAGAGATACCAGCTTACATCGGGCCATGATCATGTCAGAGTGCATTTTTGTTGAGGCATACCACTTTGTTTGATATTTTTCACATTGGGACATGCTCTTTCTTTAGAGGAGGTCAGATACTCTCTTCACGTTATCACGATGACTTTGAGGAGCAGAGATTCATTTTGATTAGATGTTGTATGATTGGTTATACTCCTTTCATCAATGTTTGCTTTGGAGATGCTTACACTGGGGCATAGCCCATTCATCGGTGATAGATTTTGTGAGATGACAGTTTATGCTAGACACATACTTTCCAGATATTATCTTGCACTGAGAGCTTAGCCATTTTTGAGAGGATGCATTCATATTAGGGTATGGCCACCTTGCTGATTTTGACATTGAGACTCCATCTTCTGTTTATGATTGTTGCTTTCAACGGATCATAGAGTTATTAACACCCTAGGTTCAGTCTTCTCAACTCACTTGGTTCGACTTGGATACCCACTTTCCCTTGTTAGACATCCAAAAATTTCGCACTTGACATTGTTACACCTACATTCATCATTTCAGAGCCTAGCAGATATTGAGCCTACTTATCTCACTATTGAGCATGACCTTATCCCATTCTCTTGATCAGGAGAGGATGCAAACCAGTCTTGAGTTTTTTGGTCGAGTTTTCACATGTCTTTGGACTTTAGGTTCAACATCTTCCATGATGGTAGGTCCTATTAGATTGTTGATGTATTTGTGATGATGTTCTCATGTTGATAGTTGACATGTCGTGTCTTGACTTACTTACATATTAGACTTAGAGTCTTGGTCAACATTTGTTTGGTCCATTATTTTAGTTTTGCTTTGTCAACATAGTTTCAGTGTTGCATTGGTCTTGTTTAAGCATTTGTTCATTGAGGTTATGTATATGTTTTTCATTGCATTGTTGTTGAGCATATCCTAAAGTGTCCTGTATGGTGACATTCTGTGTCTTATGTTGGTCACTATCTTACACTAGGGCATACCCCCATCTTTGAGTTCATTAGATCTTTTGCATATTTTCTCATTACTCGATTTATTTATTGATCCTTGTGAGTCGTCATAGTGGGGCATATGCCCTCTCTGGGTTCATCATATCTCCTGTTGATTTTATGGTCATTCGACCCATTTGTTGATACTTTCGAGTATTTTATTGGGGCATACCTCATTTTCATTGAGTTCTTTATCTCAGTCACTTCTTTAGGGTTTTTTTTGGGTGTTTCTAGTTGGAGACCACATTCCTTGTTTCATTGGTCAGTTTATTTAGGGCATCCCACTTCCATCAGTTTGTTTTGGGCATCCCTTTTCCATTAGTTTGTTTAGGGCATCCCCCTTTTGTCATTTTATTTCAGGCATCCCACTTCCATCAATTTGTTTAAGGCATCCCTTTTCTGTTAGCTTGTTTAGGGCATCCCCCTTTCGTCATTTTATTTCGGGCATCCCACTTCCTTTAGTTTGTTTAAGGTAACCATTTTCCATTAGTTTGTTTAGGGCACCCTCCTTTCTTTAGTTTGTTTAGGGCATCCTCTTTCCTTTAGTTTGTTTAGGACATTCCCTTACAGTTGATTTCATTTGTGGCATCCTCTCATTTTGGTTTCATTTGTGGCATCTCTTTCCTTTGAGTTTCATTTAAGGCATACCCTCTTTCTTGAGATGTTTAGATCCTCATTTTTAGTGAGTTGATCATCTTAATCTTAGTCATCCTTTAGTGGTTTGACTTAAAGTCGTAGACTGCTATCTCCATCTTTGGGCGTAGAGTGCTCACATTATTGAGTTTGTTCATTTCATTACAGGAAGGTGTTGTTCATTGCATCCACAACCCAGAGCTGTTCATTTTATCTTAGTTCTGAGTTCTTTATCGATTTAGTTTCATTTCTGTCATCCTTTTATCATTAAGTTTCATTTGGGGTATACCCCCATCCTTTAGTCATTTCGATGATTCTTGTTAGTGAGTTGATCTTTTCCTCATCTTGGTCACCCATTGGTGATTTGACTTGGAGTCACAAACCGTGATCTTCCTCTTTGGGTGTACAATGCCCACTTTTTGGAGTTTGTTTATTTCATTACAGCCTAGTGTTGTTCATTGCATCCATAGCCTAGAGCTGTTCATTTTATCTTAGTTTTGAGTTTGTTATTGCTTCAGTTTCATTTGTGGCATCCTCTCATTTTAGTTTCATTTACATCATCCTTTTATCGTTGAGCTTCATATGAAGCATACCCCCATCCTTGAGTCATTTCGATATTCCTTGTTAGTGAGTTGATCTTTTCTTGATCTTAGTCACCCTTTAGTGGTTTGACTTGGAGTCACAGACCGCGATCCCCCTCTTTAGGTGTACAGTGCTCCTATTCTTAGAGTTGTTCATTTCATTACAAATCGATGTTGTTCATTACATCCATAGCTCAGAGCTATTCATTTTATCTTAGTTCTGAGTTTGTTATCGCTTCAGTTTCATTTGTGGCATCCTCTCATTTTAGTTTCATTTGTGTCATCCTTTTATCGTTGAGTTTCATATGGAGCATACCCCTATCCTTGAGTCATTTCGATACTCCTTGTTAGTGAGTTGATCTTTTCTTGATCTTAGTCACCCTTTAGTGGTTTGACTTGGAGTCACAAACCGCGATCCCCCTCTTTAGGTGTACAGTGCTCCTATTCTTAGAGTTGTTCATTTCATTACAAACCGATGTTGTTCATTACATTCATAGCTCAAAGCTATTCATTTTATCTTAGTTCTGAGTTTGTTATCGCTTCAGTTTCATTTGTGGCATCCTCTCATTTTAGTTTCATTTGTGTCATCCTCTTATCGTTGAGTTTCATTTGGGGCATACCCCCATCCTTTAGTCATTTCGATCCTTCTTATTAGTGAGTTGATTTTTTCCTCATCTTGGTCACTCATTGGTGATTTGACTTGGAGCCGCAGACCGCGATCTCCCTCTTTGGGTGTATAGTGCCCATATCTTAGAGTTGTTTATTTCATTATAGCCCGGTGCTGTTCATTGCATCCATAATCCAAAGTTGTTCATTGCACATTACTTATGAGTTTGTTATCATTTTAGTTTTATTTATGGCATTCTTTTGTCTTAGCTTCATTTGTGTCATCATTTTACTGTTGAGTGTCATCTAGGGCATATCCTATTTCTAGAGATAGTTTTGTCCTCATTTTTAGTGAGTTGATCATCCTGATCTTAGTCACCCTTCAATGGTTTGACTTAGAGTCGCAGACCGCGATCTCCTTCTTTGGGCGTACAGTGCCCACATCTTAGAGTTGTTCATTGCACTTTAGTTCTGAGTTTGTTATCTTTTTAGTTTTAATTGTGGCATCTTTTTAATTTTTTTTTTTTTGTTTCATTAGCACTACTCGTTTCCTTTGAGTTTCATTTAGGTCATCTTCCTTCCTTGAGGCATTTAGATCCTCCTTTTTAGTTAGTTGATCACCCTCATCTTGGTCATCTTTTAGTGGTTTGACTTGGAGTCGTACACCACGATCTCCCCTTTTAGGCGTACAATGCCCTTCTTCTTAAGTTGTTCATGACATCTATAGCCTTGAGTTGTTCATTAAATCCACAGCCCAGAGCTATTCATTTTATCTTAGTTATGAGTTTGTTATCACTTCAGTTTCATTTGTGACATTTTCTCGTCTTAGTTTCATTTGTGTCATCCTTTACTATTGAGTGTCATCCAGGGCATACCCTATTTCTAGAGATAGTTGTGTCATCATTTTTAGTGAGTTGATCACCTTCATCTTGTTCATCCTTTAGTGGTTTGACTTGGAGTTGCATACCGTAATCTCCCCTTTTAGGCGTACAATGCCCCTCTTCTTAAGTTATTTATGAAATCCATAGCCCTAAGTTGTCCATTGCATCCAGAGCACAGAGCTGTTCATTTTATTTTAGTTTTGAGTTTGTTATCGCTTTAGTTTCATTTGTTGCATCCTCTCATTTTAGTTTCATTTGTGTCATCCTTTTATCGTTGAGTTTCATTTGGGGCATACCCTCATCCTTTAGTCATTTTGATCTTTCTTGTTAGTGAGTTGATCTTTTCCTCATCCTGGTCACCCATTGGTGATTTGACTTAGAGCCACAGACCGCAATCTCCCTCTTTGGGCGTACAATGCCCACATCTTAGAGTTGTTCATTTCATTACAACCTAGTGTTGTTCATTGCATCCACAGCCTAGAGCTATTCATTGCACTTTAGTTTTGAGTTTATTATCTTTTTAGTTTCAATTGTGGCATCTCTTCATTTTTTTTTAGTTTCATTAGAGCTACTCGTTTCCTTTGAGTTTCATCTGGGGCATTCCCCTTCCTTGAGGCATTTAGATCCTCATTTTTAGTGAGTTGATCATCCTCATCTTGGTCATCCTTTAGTGGTTTGACTTGGAGTCGCAGACCGCGATCTCCCATTTTGGGCGTATAGTGCCCCTCTTCTTAAGTTGTTCATGACGTCCACAACCCTAAGTTGTTCATTGCATCCACAACCCCGAGCTATTCATTGCATCCATATCCCCGAGCTATTCATTGCATCCACAACCCTGAGTTGTTCATTACATCTACAACCCTGAGCTGTTCATTTCATTACAACCCTGAGTTGTTCATCATCTTTAAACATCCTTGAGTTACTTGACCTAGAGTTTGTGTATGACATTCTCTCTTTTGGCCGACCTTTAGGCATTCAGTGCCCATATCCTTGACTTGTTCATTACATTACAGCCTTGAGTTGTTCATTGCATCATAGCTCAGTACTGTTCATTTCACATTCATTAGTAATGTGCACCTTATCCTCACAGCTTTGCACTCGTCACTTTTTTCCTCACTTTGTTACATTGTGCTTATCATTTCTTTATCATGCTATCATAGAGTTTCCCCCCCTCCATAGCACACGACATAGTCTTTTCAGCTTGTAACACGTGTTTTAGTCATATTGTTGGATACCCTATGTCTCGTGTCCTCGCATGGTACACGTATGGTTTTTCCATTTGAACACATTTGTTCCTATGCTTTTTGGTGGTTCGACTGCTACTTGACTTCGATATCGATTTTCGAGTCACTTTTGGAGACTTTTTAGGGTAGTCTAGATCCATAGTGTAACTTTAGGGGCACCTTAGGAGTTTTTGTTCTTACCTTTTCATTTTTGTAGGGTTTTAGAGCCTCTTTGTTTTTGTTTTGGTTTAAGAGAACCCGTGCCATATTGGGACAAATTTGGTGGTCTTTCTTTTTTTCTTTGGCAAAGCCCACTTCGTTTCATTTGTGTATACACTCACTTAACTCATGAACTCTACCGAAGAGAGATATATTTGTAGACCCCCAGAATTTGTCCCAATTTTATTTTTACATTAATTTTGAGCTCAATTTTGTCCTTGGATTTTAAATTCTGATTACATATGATATTTTTGGCCCACTCACTATCTAATTATTAGTTTTTATTATTTTGTATATTATTATAATTATTATTATTATTATTATTATTATTATTATTATTATTATGTCCTTAGATTTTAAATCTCGATTACATATGATATTTTTGGCTCACTATTTAATTATTAGTTTTTATTATTTTGTATATTATTATTATTATGATTATTATTATTATTACTATCTAACTATTAGTTTTTATTATTTCCGTTTGTGTATACACTCACTTAACTCGTGAATTTTACCGAAGAAGGACATATTTGTAAACCCCAAAATTTGTCCCAATTTTATTTTTACATTAATTTTGAGCTCAATTTTGTCATTAGATTTTAAATCTCGATTACATATGATATTTTTGGCCCACTCACTATCTAATTATTAGTTTTTATTATTTTGTATATTATTATTATTATCACTATCTAATTATTAGTTTTTATTATTTTGTATATTATTATTATTGTTATTTTTTCTTTCTTTTCTCTCTCCTCTCTCCTCTCTCCTGTCTCTTCCTACCTTCCCCCAACTACCCCACCCTCTCTCTCTCTCCTTTTTTCTCTCATTCCCTCACTTTCCATCACACCCATTTTTCATTATTATTATTGTTGTTGTTGTTGTTGTTATTATTATTATTACTATCTTTTCTTTATTTTTCTTGATTTGATTTTAATAGTAATTATTGTTTGTGATATTTGAATCATTGAATTAATATGAAATTTGGGTTAATTTATTGTTGGTGAATTAATTTGGAATTTGTTAATTTGGGCTAAATTAGTTATAATTTATATGGTTGTGCTCATTTAAATTATTTAATTTGGATATGATATAATATTGTGGCATATTTTAGATGTGAGTTTACATATTAAATTAGGTTGATTTTGGTTGTGGATATAGGTTTGCATATTAAATTGAGCTTGGATTATGAGATATTAAATTTAGGCACAATGAGATTTATTTTAATTTATCATGTTTTGGGTTTGATTAATTGAATTTATATTTTGACTATTAATTTAGAAATTTTAGATTAGGGTATATGACATGTGAGATATTTTTGTTGGGTTATATTTGTTAATTTAGGCCAATTTTTAATTGGTGAAATTTGTTGGACTAATTTGAAATTTGAATTTGGGCTTGAATATCTATTGCGAATTTTATACATTTCTAGATATTTACATTTGAACTATTTTTGTTTTTGCATGGACCCATTCTTCAATTTTGTTGGCTTGAGTACAAATTTATGACGCAAGGAGTATGAAATTTCATGAAAGAAAGTGAAACTTGAAAAGTTATAGAAAGACATTGAACTTGTTATAAGTTTATTTAAGTACATATTTTATTTCCCATTTTTATTTGGTTTTATTTCTATTGGTTTCTATAAATATTTGTTTGTGTATATTTTTACTTGTTATGTACAGAATTGAATATTGAACAAATAAGAAATTTTGTTTAAATAAGAGGAATAATTCAGTAAATATGTTTACTAAAATAATAATTTTAAAATATTCTTTTTAATAAAAGAAAGTTTTTTTTAATTATTATTAATAAAAATTTATAAAAATGTTTTTAGAAAAATCCAAAAAAATTGTTTTTAATAAAATTTGAAAATTTGTTTTTGATAATAATTGTCCAAACATTTCTCTGTTTAATCAAAATTATCCAAAAATTGTTTTGTAAATAAAGTTTTCCCAAAAATTAATTTTTAATTAAAAATTCTTTTACAAATAAAGTTATATGTTTTTTAATAATTTGTATAAGTCACTTTTTTTTAAATGAAAATAAATTGAAATACTTTTATAAATAAAATTGTAAAAATTCATATCGATAAATGTGAATATATAGATATTTGGATTTTACATTTTACAGGTATATAAAAAATATTATGGATATTTTGATAAAAATATGATCAAATAAAAACGGTTTAAAATTTATAAAAATGCTAAGAAAAACATAAAATAAGGAAGAATACATATATTAAATTTATTTTGTAAATATAATTGACATAAGTATGATTAAAGATTATATTTATCAAATTTTTATAAAAAAAAAAAATAGCTTAAATTCTTTTAATATATTTATATTAATTTATTTTAAAATTTTAAAAATACTTTTATTAAAACATGTTTTATTACATTTTAAATAAAATATTAAATTGATTTATATGAAATATTTTATTTGAGATTTAATTTCTAGAATTTTATTATAAATATGTGGTGATAAATTTTTCTATTAACATTAATTTAGTTAAATAATTAAAATTATTAATAATTTATCTTATCAAATTAATTTTAATTTATAAAATATTAGAACTTCATTAATTTTTTTTATATTATAGAAAATTTTGAGTAAAATAATATTTTTAATATTTTAAAATAAAAGCATTTAAAATAACATAAAATAAAATTGATAAATAAAAAAATTAAAAGTGAAGTAATAGTAATTTTTTAAAATAGGATGAATGAGATAAATATGAAAAATAGTTAAAAATAAAAGGACCGTATAAAATAAAATGATAATATAAATCTAAAATAAAGATAAATCAAATATGAATAATTAAAAAAAAAAACTGGATAAAAAAAAAACTGGCATTTTTTTTTAATTCCTAAAAAAATTGTCGATTTTTGGGGAATTTTAAATTGGTGATTTTTTTTTGCAAAAACAACTTCCCACGTGCATATGATTATTTAGCAAAAAATCGTTCCATTGATTATCGATGGCTGATTTCGCTTCAGGCATCTTTAATATTTTGATATATCTGGAAATTTCAATCTTAGTTGACAACCTTGAAAAAATAATGAAAAGTACATTTTGGGAAAATAACCCCTAAATAATGTTGGGGCATTCTTCCAAGAATACCCTTCAACTTTAAAGGTGGGCTGCCACTAACAAAGCAAGACTATTTATCATGCCTGACTTGCCCTCATTCCTTTCCCATATATATATTTAGAAGTCAATTTGCCAACTTTTTAACGGTTTAGATATTCTTCTTATTAATAGAGTGTGTTATTATACATATATTTTGGGATTTTTTATAAGATAACGATGGTTTAAAAAAATAATTCATAAACTATCATAATGAAAAAATTATTTTCAAATATATCGTAGTTTTTATCAATTAGGAAAGGGAAAAGTAAAAATTGTATTTCAAAAGACAATTTATTTTCTTTTCAAAAAATTATAGGTAAAATTCATTTCTTAAAAAGACAATTTCTAAAAGTTTTTTTAAAAAAATTTATAGGCTCAAATCGTCTCTTTAAGAGACGATTTTCAAAAACTAATTTTTTATTTTCTCATATTTTAATAATATTTTAAGTAATAATATATTTTAATAATTTTTCATTGTAAAATTAATTGATTTTATATTTATTATTGTTGATATATTATTTATAATTACAATATTTATAAAAGTATAAATTATATTTATCATCTCATATTAGTTTGGGAAATATTTTGGTATTTGTCTCAATTTTTAAGTAGCGTAGCATTGTATTATTAATTAAAAATAAGAAAACACACAACATTTATACAATAATATAATTATTATAAATATATGTAGTACAAAATTAATTAATTTTATTTACTAAATTCAATATATAAAAATAATTATAATTATTGGGATATTTATCAACAATAATATTTATAAAAATATTAATTATGTTTAACATATGATATTTAAAAAAAAAATACTATTTTATATTAAGTTACATATTAATTTTAAAAATATTTTGGCCTTTATTTTCAATTTTATTTAAATTAATTCAATTAATGATAACTGTAAATAGAAACTAATTTAGTTTTATATTATTTTTTATTTATAAGATAAATAATATTTATGTATTACTTTTTATTTCTTTAACTTTCATATTAGAAAAAAAAAACTATTATCAATTTTATGTGAAAATTAAGTTTATAAAAAAAATTATTATTAATTTATTTTTAAAATTTATTAAATAATTATTTACAAAATAAATAATTTTGATTTTGTTTTAATTTTAAAATTAATTTTATTAGATAAGCTTTAAAATTTAAAATGTTATTCTTTAATATAAAAATTAAAACAAAACAAAATTATTTATTTTGTAAATAATTATTTCTCCCCTAAATTGTCTATTGAAGAGATGCTTTCTATTTTATTTTTCTTTTAGAAATAGTCTCCCCTAAATTTTTTTCACATGGTTGTTTCCTTTTTTCCTTTGAGAATTTGCCTCTTGAAGAGATGATTTCCTTTTTCTTTTTCATTTTTTTCATATAAATTTTCTCTTGAAGAGACAATTTCTCCCCTAAATTTTTCTTTTTCCAAATTTTTTTTATAGAAATCGTCCTTTCAAAAGATAGATTTTTGCTTATCATTTTATTTTTTTAAAAATGAAATCAATTGTTTTTTGAAGAGATAATTTTTACTTTTCTTTTTCTTAGTTGGCAAAAATTATAGTTGATTTGAAAATATTTTTTTTAGTACTGTACTCTTATAAAAAATTTGTATTATTTGACACTATGTATCTCCTTCTCTTTCCTTTCTCCCAATGTGGATTTAATAAATTTGTGGGAAAGATATGTTGAACCCATGGTTTGAAATGTCGTGAAATTTGAGCGAAATATGGTCGATATTTCGCTAATTAGGAATGGCCAGCACGATAGTTGAGAGGGTTCAAACCAGGCCAAAAGGCTTGGGTTGAATCGTGGCAACCACTAGGCCAAGTTTATAATTGTATGTACATGTTCACAATAAATATGTGTGGACCTCGCATTTTGTTTGATACATTCCTCCCCCTCAATGGTGTGACTCATTTTTTATTTGAAAATGATTTATTTTTTTAGAAAATGACTTGGAGTTGCCACTTATTTTTGTTTTATTTTTTTAAGGGAAAACAAAATAAGAAAGAAAACCCTAAGTGTGACTCCTTATTTTGAAAAGATAGTCTGTAGAAAATCAAAGTCGGGTCCGGGGGTCAGGTTACCTATTGGGAAGGTACGGTGGTGAGCCGTAGCACCCCTCTAAGCCCTATAATAAGGTCTTTACTAAATAAGGTGAAGCAAGTATACAATTGATAAGGAAATCAATGGATACCAGTGAAATGATCAAATAATAAAACGAATCATGTATAAGAATAAGTAAAGTGAGAGTGAGATTGCACCTTAGTAGCAAGTAATAGTGCGCTATCATGGAAACAAGGTTAGTTTAAATATAAAATTATCACATGCATATCAAAGAGCAAGACTAAAATCAAGCAATATTTATTAAGCGTAACAGTTGACAAACAAAAGAGTGAACTCATATGTAGGGCCCCCACCACAGCCCAATTTATTTTGTATGAATTAATCCCACAAATTCCATTGTTTTGGAATTATGAAAATTATCTTAATGCTTATTAAAAATCAAGAAAAACAAAATTATTATTTGAAAATCAAAAAAAATTTATGATAGTGCTTACTTGAGGGGAAAGGTAGCAAGTTTATTAAAAACGAGATTTTTTTGACCTAAAACCTTAATAAAGCATGAAAAGTGGTAGAATTAAATTTTTTTTTTTTGAAAATTAGAGTGAAATTAAAATTATTTGAAAGAAAACTAGAGTTTTAAAATTTATTTGAAAATTTAAAATTTGAAAATTAAATTTAAAAATTGGAATTTCGAAAATTAAATTTAAGAATTGAAATTTTGGAAATTAAATTTGAAAGAAATTGGAATTTTGAAAATTATTTGAGAATCGGAGTTTTGAAAATTAAATTTAAGAATTAGAGTTTTGGAAATTAAATTTGAGAGAAATTGGAGTTTCGAAAATTATTTGAAAATTGGAGTTTTGAAAATTAAATTTAAGAATTGGAATTTTGGAAATTAAATTTGAAAGAAATTGGAATTTTGAAAATTATTTGAGAATTGGAGTTTTGAAAATTGAATTTAAAATTAATTAAAGTTTGGAAAGTTAAAGTTTTGAAAATTAAACCTAAAAATTGGAGTTTTGAAAAATTAAATTAAAAATTGGAATTTTGGAAATTTATTTGAAAATGGAATCTTTAAAAACATTAAATTTGGAAATTGGAATTTTAGAAAATTAATTGAAATGAAAGTTTTGAAAATTAAATTTAAAAAATTGGAATTTTGAAGAATTATTCGAAAATGGAAGTTTTGAGAATTAAATTTGAAAATAATTAAAGTTTGCAAAGTTAAAGTTTTGAAAATTAAACTTTAAAAAATTAGAGTTTTGAAAAATTAAATTAAAAATTAGAGTTTTGGAAATTTATTTAAAAATGGAAGTTTGAAAAATTAAAATTTAAAAAATAGGAATTTGAAAGAATTATTTGAAAATGAAAGTTTTGAAATTATTTGGGAATTGGAACTATGAAATACTATTCGAAAATAAAAGTTTTGAAATTATTTGAGAATTGGAACTATGAAAGGTATTTGAAAAATTGGAGTTAGGAAAGTTATTAAAATATCAAGAACTAAGAAGGGAACAAGTGACTATTGGGACACCATGCAAAATGGGAGCACTTAGGGGTGGGCCCAAGGTGGAGAGGGGTCTTTAAATAATGTTCATGGGCCTTAGGCATCCTGGTAGCAAAAAAAAAAAAACATTCCCATGTGTGCATGCATGCATTATACAGCAACTTTAGCACTTCTGCGCCTAGGTACTCAAGCACGACAACCAAGTATATTAGAGCACCAACATCAAGCACAAATTGGAGAAAATGAAGAGCATCCCATGTGATAAAAACAGTCAACAATTCCACTTGCACACCCTAGTTCTTCAATGCTTGCCATGGATACTCCTTCCCCTGTGATTTCTAGCCAAGATTCGAGCACCACGAGGTGTAATTCCTAAGGGGCTTACTACCGAAGTTCCAAAGCACGGTCGGGTCGAGGGAGCCGATGGTCTTCGATGGCGGAGAGAGGCGCATTTAGGAGTTAGCGAGGTGAAAAACCATACGCTCTCTCTCTGGTTCCGAACGTTGTCATCTTGGAACCCAAAGAACACCCCAAGCCAGTCAAAGATGTCCATGCGGTTGTACCACGCCACAAATGACGGTTTTCGGAAGTCTCCGTCGATGCGTAAGGCCTCTGCGGCAGCGTGTACCTTCGGGCAACTGAGGGATGGATTAGGTTAATAAAGAAGGTGGTGAGAGGAGTGGTTTTATAGCGTTAGGTGTTGAGTGGAGCTATGGGTAGTGAGAGATGGAGATATGGTAGTGAGAGAAAATGGGTTTAGTGGGTATGAAAGATAGAGAATGGTGAGCTGAAGGTGACCATGTACATGAGACTTCATGTACGTGGGAAGATAGAAAATAAAAAAATGGGGGATGAATGGTGGAATAGGTGGTGGAAGGTAGTGAGGGAAATGGGTTTGATGAATGTGGTGGGTATGGAGATGGTTTCGGTGGGTATGAAGGAGGGCATGTGCATGAGAACTTATACTTGTGGAGAATGGAAGGGAATAGTTTTCCAAGCTTGGACATAAGATAAAAAGCCATTCTAAAGAGACTATGTCGTGGGGCATAGATTCATATTTCTTGAAGGTTGCTGTAGGTGGCATAATGCCAAACAGACATGGCGGTTATGAGGAGATGGGTTAAAAAGACGGGTTTGAAGTTGAAGGATGGGAGAGAGCAGAACATCGGATATTTACAATATAGATAAAAAATAACAAGATAAAACCCAAAATAGAGCATGCATGTATACAATCGGATCAAGCAAAAATAACGAGTGGCCCTTGATGTCCACACCTAATCAATAAGATAATGTTAGAAAATCAACAGAAAATGGAACAAAGTGGTGAAAAGAATGAGAAACAAGAAAATCAAAATGACCATACTTGGTAGGTTTCCCCTCGAGCATAATGCACCTTGCTTCCACCTCCCTTTCCTCTGTTTTTCTTCTATCCTGCCTTTTTCTTCTCCTTCCTGAATTAGTAGACCCACAACTCTCCTAGTCCTCTCTGTTTTTCTCTCAAAAATTGCTCACCCAACTCTCTGTTTCTCTCTCAGCTCTCACCCAACTCTTTGTTTCTATCTCAGCTCTCATCCCTCTTATCTTTTCTTGTCTGCTCTGCTTTTTCCTCAATCCTTTATATATCACCTATTTTCTTCTTTTCCAAGCTTCTAACAGCTCTACTGCTCACTCTTCAGCAAGTTTCCATCCCAACCACCACCATGGTGAGTTGGTAATCCTTGCCACATGTCCCATGCAGCTTGGCTCCTTCAGAAACCGTCCCCCACTCCAAAAACCTGTTGCTAGCTCTTGCTGGGGTGGTAAAAAAAAAAAAAAAAAAAAAGACATTTTTGTCCATAAAGGGGTCTACAAATATGTCCCTCTTCGGTAGAGTTTTTGAGTATAAGGAATATGAACACTAGAGTGAAAAGAAAGTGTGAATAGTGAGTGGAATGAAGTGAACTCTATTGAAGAAAAAGAAAGACCCTTAAAGGTACACAAGTAGAAAACAAACTTGCTCAAACCAACAAATGAACAAAAAGGGCTCCACAATCCTAAGAGAAGGGTAGCTCTTAGAATGCCTCTAGAGTTGCGCTATGGATCTAGACTACACCTGAAAAGTCTCCAAAGTGACTCGAAAATCGATATCGAAGTCGAGTAGTAGTCGAACCACCAAAGAGCATAGGAATAAGTATAAAAGGAAAAACCATACGTGTACCATATGAGGACACAAGGTGTAGAGTATCTAATAATACAATCAAGACACATGCTACGAGCTCATAGAGCTATATCCTGCACAAAAGATGAGAAAAAAAATCTAGAATATCATAGTGAAGTGAGGAGCACATATGCAACGAAGAGAGAAGTAAGATGGAATGTGAAATTGTGAGAACAAAACAAGTAATGCTAGTGATCATGAATATCAGGAACTATGGCTCTCAAAGACAACACTGACTCTAAACGCTAAACTAGAAGGCCCATAGGTGAAGACCTACGATGGTGATACAACATAAATGCCCATAGATGCCAATCTATGGTGGTGAAACCCTCAAAGGCCCATAGATAAAATCTATGGTGGTGATAATCTCAAAGGCCCAAGGATGAAAATCCATGGTGGTGAATCAATTGAAATGCCCATAAATGTCCAATTTGTGGTGGTGAGACTCTTAAAAGCCCACAAATAAAAATCTGTGGTGGTGATAATCTCAAAGGCCCAAGGATGAAAATCCATGGTGATGAATTTGAAATGCCCATAAATGTCTGATCTATGGTGGTGAATTTGAAATGCCCATTGATGATAATCTATGGTGGTGAAATTGAAATGCCTATAGATATCTGATCTATGGTGGTAAGATAACTGAAACAAATGCTCATAAATGAAAATCTATGATGGTGAATCTGAAATGCCCATAGATGTCAGATCTATGGCGGTGAAAACTAATTGAAGCCCATAGATGAAAATCTATGGTGGTGAATCTAAAATGCCCATGGATGTTTGATCTATGGTGGTGAAAACTAATCGAGGCCCATAGATGAAAATCAATGATGGTGGATCTAAAATGCCCATAGATATTTGATCTATTATTGTGAATCTGATCAAGGCCCATAGATGAAAATCTATGGTGGTGAATCTAAAATGCCCATAGATGTCTAATCTATGGTGGTGAATTTGAAATGCTTGTAGATGTCTGATCCATGGTGGTGATAAACTGAAACAAATGCTCATAGATGAGAATCTATGATGGTGATAAAATTGTATCAAATGCCCATACATACATAATCTATGGTGGTGAATCTGAAATGCCCATAGATGAAAATCTATGGTGGTGAGAATCACTAAAAGAAGGGGGATGCCTTAAACAAATTGATGAAATAGGAATACCCTAAAAAATTGAAGGAAAGAGGATGCCCTAGGTGATAACTCGTAAAGATCGACGAATGGGTTTAACAACTATGAAATCAGCATGAGATGTGATAAACCCAAAGAGAGGGTATGCCCTAGTAGAAAAGTGCTAAAAGGGGTATGCCCTAGTATGACGACTCACAAAGATCAAGAAATAGATCGAGCAGTGAGAAAATTTGCAAAAGATTTAATGAATTCAAGGATGAGGGTATGCCCCAATAAAAGAGCACTAAAAGGGGTACGCCCTAGTATGACGACTCACAAAGATCAAGAAATAGATCAAGTAGTGAGAAAATCTGCAAAAGATCTTATAAACTCAAGGATGGGGGTGCACCCCAGTGTAGGATAGTAACCAACATAAGACATAGAATGTCACCATACAAGACACTCTAGGATAGGCTCAATGATGATGCAATGAAAAAGTCTAACATCAATGAATAAATACTTAAACAAGACCATACATCACAAAAACTATGTTCACAAAGTAAAACTAAAACAACAGACCAGACAAATGCTAACCAAGACTCCAAGTCTGAAATGTAAACAAAGCAAGACACAACATTTCAACTGTCAATATGAAAACATCATCATAAATACATCAACAATCTAATAGGCCATGCGATCATGGAAGATGTTGAACCTAATGTCCAAAGGCATGTGAAAACTCAACCAGAAAACTCAAGACTGGTTTGCATCCTCCCCTAATCAAGAGAATGGGACAAAGTCATGCTCAATAGTGAGATAAGTAGGCTCAATATCTGTTAGGCTCTGAAATGATGGATGTATGTGTAATAATGTCAAAGGTGAAATGTCGAGTATGTAACAAAGGTAAGTGGATATCCGAATCAAATTAGGTATGATAAAAAGACTAAACCTAGGGTGTCAACAACTCTATAATCCATCAAAAATAGCAATCATAAAACAAAAGGTGGAGTCTTAATGTCAAAATCAGCAAGGTGGTTATGCCCCAGTATGAATGCATCTTCTCAGAATGGGTAAGCCCTCAGAGTAAGATAATCTTTGGGAAGTATGTGTTTGGCATAAACTGTCATCTCACAAAATCCATCACCGATGAGTGGGCTATGCCCCAGTGTAAGCATCTCCAAAGCAAACATTGATGAGAGGAGTACAACCAATCATACATCATTTGATCAAAATGAATCTCCACTCCTCAAAGTCATCGTGGTAACATGAAGAGAGTATCTGACCTCCTTTAAAGAAAGAGCATGTCCCAATGTGAAAAAGATCAAGCAAGGTGGTATGCCTCAACAAAAATGCACTCTGACATGATCATACCCAGATGTAAGTTGGTACCTCTAAGATTAATCACCAATGAAAGGTTTATGTCCCAATATAGGGCAACCTTTGAAATGACTAAACTTCACTACAAGCTCTCACAAGTGTCTATGTTCTGATCCAATCATCTAAAGAAAAATCCGCCAATACCAATGAGAAGGCTATGCTCCTATATAAACACATCTAATCAAATCACCCAACCACATCTCATCCTCCAATGTAAAAGAAATCTAATCACCTCCAAGGAACAACTATGCCTCAAAAACCATCATCGACTGAGAAATATGCCCCTGTGTAAAGTACACCAGATGAAATATGTCAATCATGTCTCATGCTCCAATGCGAAAAAGGATGTCTGATCTCCTTCGAGGTATAACCATGACTCAAAATCCATCATCGACTGAGAAGAGTGTGGCCCAGCATAATGGTTATTTAAAAAATCAACCCCCGACCAAGAAAGGTGTGCCCCAATGCGATGTGTCAAGCAAAATGGTTGCATACCCGATAAAAACTCTTTGAGGTGGCTATGCCTTAGTGTAGGGTCATACCATAACTCCTAGTCCGTCACAATTAGAATGCTCTTGAACCAATCCCAAGTATCACCCACATAAGAGCTATCAAACACAACGTGTGATGTCATGGCCTTAGGGTGGTCTTAAGATCCAGGACATAACGTAGGCCAGGGTAATAAGGTGAAGAAATGAATGAAAACTAGGCTTGATGATCCCAATGTGAAACCCCATTCTCTCATGTATAAAATGCAATATGTATAGAGTCTCATAAATCATGGATCTGAGGACGTCCAATGTGAATATATCGATGAGGAAGAAAGAATCCAAGATGAATATATCATTGATGAAAGAGAAGAAATGAAGAATATCGAACTGTTGATGGGATGGATAAGAAAGATTTGTAGAAAATATCGAATACAAAATGTAAATCGATATGAACGAAGAACAATGTAGGCAAGGTGAATGAGATACCATGAGAGAAACATATAGATCGAAGGAAAATGAATGAGCATTAATCCACTCAAACTAAGTTATAGAGAACAGTCAAATCACCAATGTATGTAATGATGGAGAGGACAATGATCCGGAGTCCCTAGGAAAAGGTCACTTGTCTTTCACACGTAAAATACATAACGAGATAAGCAAAAGGAGAGGACATCTGAAAGCTCACATACGAACTCCCATAAGCAACTAACTCAATAAAACAACCTTAATGACCAATATATACACTCAAAGGAAAAGAACACTGTATACCTACATAAATGCATACGCTTATTTCTTTTTTTCTTTTTGTTTTTATCATTATTTTTTTCATTTTTTTTTTTGCATACTCTGAATATCTAACAAATGAACTCCACTAAGAATACATAATGAAATGGATATACTCTTAAACAATGATGTAGGTGAACTCTCTTTGACAAGATGACCTTCTCAACTAAGGATCTTCGAACCAATGTCCATGAGATAGGAGTAGAGAGGGATATGACCGCCCTCCATGCATTGAAATATGAAAGATCATCACTCATGGCATAGAAAGAAATGTGATGACAAAGATAAAGGATAGAACAAAGGATATAAACAAAGAGGTATGATGAAAAATGATGATAGGATAGCAAAAAATAAAAATAAAAAATGAAGAAGATGAGTAAATAAGTCATGGCTCATGAGACTCCCAAATAAAGCATATATACACCGGAGGGCCCTTATCCCGGTGTAAAAGGTGAGCAAGGCTATAAGAAAGAAAAGGCTATGATGCTCATGCAAGGCTCAAAGGGCTAGCAATGGTGTAGATTTTAATAAAGGTAATAGGGTGTGAGCTAATCGAAATGAAGGCCACCCATCCTGTAACCATAGTCTCAAACATCATGCTCTCAAACCCTTAAAATGATTGATCCTAAATGTCAATGTCCATTTGATATAACCACGTCAACTCTCTGGAATTGTGTGCCAAACTGCACTCCAAATGCTCCATAAGAGTATCAAAGATGATCCTCTCAAAGTAAAGTAAACGACGATCTCATCAAACACAAGTACCCATCACAAGCCAACTCTCATCATGCAAGATAAATCTCTATACTCATGGCAAAATAAGTGACATTCCCATCAAGTAATCAAACAATCCTCTCATTGTAAGCCACCTAAAGATTGTAAGCCATCCGTTACCATGAAAGATCAACCCTGGGCTCAAACTCCTCACACTCTAATTGGTTGGATCTAAGAGGAGATGTACAAAGCTAGAAAAGCTAAGGATGGAAAGGTCATGTAATGGTGTCGAGGGGTGATGTGCAAAGCTCACAATGGATAGATGTAGGTCAAAGCAAAGTCAAGGTGTGAGAGTGAGTAAGGTACTACTTTGATCATAAGAGGATGGGTCATTGTCTCAAACTCCCTAGGTCAAATCTTCGATCCTAGGCTAATAGGCTCAATATCCCCCATGATAGGTCAAGCCTCAAGACCTTAAGGTGCAAGTGAATAAATGCCTAAAGAGACAATACATCATATCACAAGACACAAGCATATGTTCATAAAGGAAAAAACATTCGATGGAATAATTGATGAGTACATCATGCAAAAAGGAGGATAACAAAGACAATATTCAAGAATCGAGTTATAGTCTCTAAATGTCAAAAGTAAAACAAGACTAAAAAATAGTGATTATTCTTGACATCACAACTCTAGCCATAGAGGGAACAAAATCTGAGTGTCATCACACCAAGGTAAGCCAATCATAATTTAATGACCCAAGTCAATAAAATCAGGGACTACTAGTGAAGGAGTGTTTGCATGCATGGCTTGAGCTGAGGTAAGAATAAAAATCATATCAGATTGAGAATGTCCAAATGTCCTAGAATCAACAATGTCCTGTATGGCATGTCGTAGAACAGTGCAACGATCAGTGTGATGCCCTACCAATTGATGGTATGCACCATATAGATCAAGTCAAAACTGTGAAGGCACAGGATCTGGAAGTGTCCTAGGAGCCAAAGGGGCCAAAAATCCCATGGCTTGGAACATCTCAAAAACTCTGCTCAAGAGATCGCCGACGAGAGTGGAGCCGCACTTGAGGAACTGTAATGATCGGAGGGTCCCGAAGTTGGGATGGAGATCGTGTCAATGTAGCCAATGTAATGGATGAGGAATGCTGCTGAAGCACTAAATGTGAGCGAGGTCGTGGATGTGAGGCACCTAAAGTAATAGATGCTGGTGAAGTCAAATGTGGCAATGAAGGCATCACCACTCTTGGAGCTCGTCTCAATGACAATGGATACTCTGACAAATAAGCTCAATCCTTTCAATCCTCTATGTCAAATCCAACATCATCTTATAAAGAGTAGTAAGAGTAATTGGTGCGATCTCGTCTGACATGGTGAACCTCAGATGAAGAAGTCTAATCCCAATGTACTCTGTACCATAACCATCATGCTATTAATCTCTGCTCGGAAACCAGTCACGGTACTCAAACTATCCAAGACTCTAAAAAAAAACATATGCAAAAGAAAAAACAAAGCAACATATAATGCTACTCAAGATAACAACATATAAAGTGCATGATATGAAACAATAATAATAAAAAAAGAAGACAGAAACACATACTTAAAAAAAAAGCAACAATATCACTAAGTGGAACGAGTGTACATCATGCAAAATAATAAGAAAATAAGGTCTGCTCTTGAAACATGGGGTACGAACTCGAATCACTAACTATAAAACAAAACTCAAATATAAAATAAAAAAGAACAAAAACTCAAACGACCAACTAAAATGTAGTCCCAAAATACATTAACAAGGTCTGCAATATCAAAGTGTCTTGTGAATATCAATGCCCTGAGTGTCTAAAACATGATGGTATGAGCCTGAAGAAGGAGGAACTGCATGTGTAGAATAGGTTAGAAAGGAATCAGCAATCATATTTGGACCAAGATCAGTATCTATGGTCTATACAGGAAAGCTTACCGCACCACTGTCAATAAGATCCTGTATGGTATGACGTAGAGAAGCACAATAATTAGTACGGTGGCCTACCATCTGGTGAAATGCACAGAACTAGTGAGCACGAAAACGCGAAGACAAAGTACTTGAGAGCGGCTTGGGGGCCCATGGTACTAAAAAACCAGTAGCTCTGAGTCGCTCAAAAGCTTTATCCAAATACATCCCTAAATCAGAATAAGTTCTCTGATGTCGCCGATGGGGACAAGACTACTCATGTCGTGGGGTACTAGTCTGTGGATGTTGAAACTGAAATAAAGGTTGTACTATGGTAGTATGAGAATGCATAGAAGAATACTGCTGAACTGATTGAGGATGATGATGTTGTGAGGGTGAGAAATCACTCCTAGGTATCTGCAATGATCTAGTGTAGGGATGATAACCAGGTTGTTGATGTTGAAAGCTTGCAGAACATACGCCTCCATAGCTCTCAGATGATCCAACAACTCTCTTCTCCTTAGTATCTGGGGAACCATAATCCTCTAGATATGCCATCATCTACATCGAACAAAGCCTGAACCAATGATTTGAAATCCTGGAAAGGGACCCTTGTCAAATGTCGAGCAAACCTAAGTTGCAAACTCCTAAAAAACAAGCACATCTGATCTCTCTTAGTAGGTCGCTTAATCCTCTCCGCAGCCTTCTCCCTCCAACAAGAGATAAAAGAAGAAACAGGCTCATCTGATCTCTGTCTAAGAAACTCAAGCTCTCTATGTGTAATACTCGTATCACTATTAAATGAATACTGTTTCATAAACTCCTATGCTAAGTCCTTCCAAGTCCTCCGACGAGATGACTCTAATGAAGCTTACCATCTTTGTGTTGTGTTTCTTAATGAGAATGGGAACAAAGTGAGCAATTGTGCCTCATCTAGACCAAGAGCCCTCATAACTGTGCTGTAAAGTTTGAGATGAATATGATGATATCCAACACCTGTATATCTCTCTATCTCAAGCATCCTGAAACCGATTAGCAAAGTGGCCACTAGTATATCATCAGTGTCATCCCAAGAAATCGTCTTATTAGGATCTCTCATTTGTCTAATCCTTTGTTTGAGTTTGTCTGTACAAGAGTGAGGATCCTCAATAACGGTAACTGGTGTGACAATGGGTGAAACGACAGCAGCCTGATCATGTGAAATAGTATGCAAAGTTTGTGTAGCTGGCATTTGAATATGTAGAGGTGGTGGTGGCACTAAATCAGATGGTGTATCCTTGAGCACTACATGCTTACTCTGCTGAGTATCCATCATCTAACTCAAACTGGTCAATGCCTCCTAAATCAAAGCCACAAAAGTGGTAAGTTGATGAACCGAAACAAACTGTGAATCCGTCTATAGTAGCTCTGTGATACGGATCAACCTTTCTCCTACTCAACCTAGGGCACTGAACCAAGATTGGGACTAGAAATAGACTCCTACAAAAGAACCAAACAAAACGACTCAAACACAACTCATGCAATGACGCAGGATGCAACGACCAATGACTAATGCATGATACAACACAACCCAATACATGACAAGGTGCGATACACAATCCTATGGTGACAATCAAAATTTGGATACATGATAGAAACTCTAGAGTCACAAGAGTGTCCAATGTGAGATGGCTATAAATATGACTAAAGAATTTCTATCAATGATACAGAAAATGAATGAAGTGTGAAGAAAATGAACGAGGTGCGAAGAACAACATTTTCATGAGACCGATACTCCATTTATAACAAAATCTCCCTGATTTACTTTCAACCCAAGCTCCATAAAGAAAAATGATAAGGTGATAAAGGCGAACCTCTCAAAAATGGTGTGAATGTGAAAACATGCCTTTCACCTCGCTGTAATAAAAATATCGAGTTGAAAATAGAAATAGGCAAATCGACCAAAGAATGAAGTACCAAGCCCATGACACGTGAAGAATGTAAAAAAGTGAGCATAATCAATGAGCATATCCTAAAATGTCAAGTAGAAAGTCACAACAAACTGAAAGAATGTGTCGACTTAAGAAAATAAGACTATTTGAAACCGTAGGGAGAAAGTATGCTAGACTCAATGAGTGAAAAGAAGAAACCAAAACCATACAGTAAGGGGTGGTCCAACTGATACTCAAACTTGCACCGACATCTAAGCATCCTTGATTGGAGACTAAAAGATGGAGTATTAGATCCAAACTGTGACTAAAGTAGCCCCAAAAGCTCTTAGATGCACCCACGTGTAGGAAGGGAAATCTTAATCAAAAGATTTAAAGCTCAACCTACAAGGTCAAGATGGTTCTAAAAAGAAAAGAGTGAACTTTGAAAGATCCCTAGCAAAAGCGATCATATGCTTCGGCGGTATGCAACCGTCTGCATGCCTCCGAAGAGACGGGGTGCTTCCATGCAAGGTGGTCATCAATTCCACACATGTATTACCTCGACATCCCAGGGAGTTTCCCATGGGTAAAGGCTCTCCTAATGGATGGCGTATCTCACAACTTTGGTCACTCATCAACGATCTAAGGTGCACAATGAGTAGTGTGGGTGCATCCAAAAATCCTATGGAACTAAAAGAAAACACACTGGCCACACAAATATCCTGAAATCTAACTCTGGGCTATACAAGTCTTCAAAGGTCGGACTGTAATCAGCACCAATATGTCAGCCACCTCCAGAATGCTCTCAAACATCGATATAGCCTATCACTAGACCTTACTCCAAATCACTAGCTTGGTCGGAGAGCAAACAAAGCAACAAGTCTCATATGAAATATGAGATTAAGGGAAACTAGTTTGACCGAGACTAGGGAATTGGAAATAAGGGGATAGGTGTGAGACCCACACAGACAAGCAACACATGCATCATGTAAGAGAAGAGAGGTCATGCAACAAGCAGTCAAGCAAACCACAGGTATATCATCCAAATCTACACACAAGCTAAGCAAGAAATATGATAATCATGATGAATATCTAACAAGAATAAATGCCATGCTCAGACGTGATCAAGATAGTATATAACAAAAAGAATCAAGATATAAAGATGAAAAAGATAAGCAACACTAAGAATATACAAGTCAAGGTGAGCAGAGTAATCATACAACAAAGAGAGTCAATATGTGAGGATAGGTGAAATGATCAATCAATATAATCAACATGCTAATGCCTCAAACGAATACAATAACCAAACATGCATCAAGGATAATGATATCAAGAGCTTTCAATGTGCAATCAACAATCAATCAAATAAAAGCACAAAGAGAGGTGGGTACCCATTGATCGACCAATCAAATGCCACATTTTCCTTAGTCTAAGTTCAAGCTTGACCTTCTAGTGATCCCCAGTGGAGTCGCCATTTTGTAGACCTCGCATTTCGTTCAATGCGTTCCCACTCGATGGTGCGACTCGCTTTTTATTTGAAAAAGATTTATTTTTTTAGAAAGTGACTTGGAGTCGCCATTTATTTTTGTTTTATTTTTTTAAGGGAAAATAAAATAAGAAAGAAAACCCTAAGTATGACTCCTTATTTGGAAAAGACAGTTTATAGAAAACCAAAGTTGGGTCTGGGGATCAGGTTACCTATTGGGAAGGTACGGTGGTGAGTTGTAGCACCCCTCTAAGACCTATAATAAGGTTTCTACTAAATAAGGTGAAGCAGGTGTGACAATTGATAAGAAAATCAATGAATACCAGTGAAATGATCAAATAATAAAACTAATCATGCATAAGAATAAGCAAAGTAGGAGTTTCTACTAAATAAGGTGAAACAAGTGTGACAATTGATAAGGAAATCAATGGATACCAGTGAAATGATCAAATAATAAAATGAATCATGCATAAGAATAAGTAAAGTGGGAGTGAGATTGTACCTTAGCGGCAAGTAATAATGCGTTATCATGGAAGCAAGGTTAGCTCAAATATAAAATTATCACATACATATCAAAGAGTAAGACAAAAATCAAGCAATATTCATTAAGCATAATAGTTGACAAACATAAAAGAGAACTCATATGTAGGGCCCCCACCACAACCCAATTTATTTTGCATGAATTAATCCCACAAATTCCATTGTTTTGAAATTATGAAAATTGTCTTCATGCTTATTAAAAATCAAGAAAAACAAAAATATTATTTGAAAATCAAAGAAAATTTATTAAAGTACTTACCTGAGGGGAAATATAGCAAGTTTATTAAAAATAAGATTTTTTTTAACTAAAACCTTAATAAATGATGAAAAGTGGTAGAATTAAAAAATGTTTGAAAACTGGCATGAAATTAAAATTATTTGAAAGAAAACTAGAGTTTCAAAATTTATTTGAAAATTGAAATCTTGAAAATTAAATTTAAAAATTGGAGTTTTGAAAATTAAATTTAAGAATTGGAATTTTGGAAATTAAATTTGAAAGAAATTGGAATTTTGAAAATTATTTGAAAATTGGAGTTTTAAAAATTAGATTTAAGAATTGGAATTTTGGAAATTAAATTTGAAAGAAATTGGAATTTTGAAAATTATTTGAGAATTGGAGTTTTAAAAATTAGATTTAAGAATTGGAATTTTGGAAATTAAATTGGAATTTTGAAAATTATTTGAGAATTGGAGTTTTAAAAATTAGATTTAAGAATTGGAATTTTGAAAATTAAATTTGAATTTTGAAAATTATTTGAGAATTGGAGTTTTGAAAATTGAATTTAAAATTAGTTAAAGTTTGGAAAGTTAAAGTTTTGAAAATTAAACTTAAAAATTGGAGTTTTGAAAATTTATTTTAAAAAGGAATCTTTAAAAAATTAAATTTAGTAATTGGAATTTTGAAAAATTATTTGAAAATGGAAGTTTTGAAAATTAAATTTAAAAAATTGGAAATTTGAAGAATTATTCGAAAATGGATGTTTTGAGAATTAAATTTGAAAATAATTAAAGTTTGGAAAGTTAAAGTTTTGAAAATTAAACTTAAAAAATTGGAGTTTTGAAAAATTAAATTAAAAATTGGAGTTTTGGAAATTTATTTGAAAATGGAATCTTTAAAAAATTAAATTTGGAAATTGGAATTTTTGAAAATTATTTGAAAATGGAAGTTTTGAGAATTAAATTTGAAAATAATGAAAATTTGAAAACTTAAAGTTTTGAAAATTAAACTTAAAAAATTGGAGTTTTGAAAAATTAAATTAAAAATTGGAGTTTTGGAAATTTATTTGAAAATTGAATCTTTAAAAAATTAAAATTTGAAATTAGAATCTTGAAAAATTATTTGAAAATGGAAGTTTTGAAAATTAAATTTAAAAAATAGGAATTTTGAAGAATTATTCGAAAATAGAAGTTTTGAGAATTAAATTTGAAAATAATTAAAGTTTGGAAAGTTAAAGTTTTGAAAATTAAACTTAAAAATTGGAGTTTTGAAAAATTAAATTAAAAATTGGAGTTTTTGAAATTTATTTGAAAATGGAATCTTTAAAAAATTAAATTTGGAAATTGGAATCTTGGAAAATTATTTGAAAATGGAAGTTTTGAAAATTAAATTTAAAAAATAGGAATTTTGAAGAATTATTCGAAAATGAAAATTCTGAGAATTAAATTTGAAAACAATTAAAGTTTGGAAAGTTAAAGTTTTGAAAATTAAACTTAAAAAATTGGAGTTTTGAAAAATTAAATTAAAAATTGGAGTTTTGGGAATTTATTTGAAAATGGAAGTTTGAAAAATTAATTTTTTTATAAAAAAAATAGGAATTTTAAAGAATTATTTGAAAATGGAAGTTTTGAAATTATTTGGGAATTGGAACTATGAAAGACTATTTGAAAATAAAAGTTTTGAAATTATTTAAGAATTGGAACTATGAAAGGTATTTGAAAAACTAGAGTTAGGAAAGTTATTAAAATATCAAGAAATAAGAAAGGAGCAAGTGGCTATTGGGACACCATGCAAAATGGGAGCACTTAGGAGTGGGCCCAAGGTGGAGTTTAAATAATGTTTATGGGCCTTAGGCATCCTGGCAGCCTTAAAAAAAAAAACATTCCCACGTGTGCATGGATGCATTATACAACAACTTTAGCACTTTTGTAGCCAGGTACTCAAGCACGACAACCAAATATATTGGAGCACCAGCATCAAGCACAAATTGGAGAAAATGAAGAGCATCCCATGTGATAAAAACAGTCAACAGTTCCGCCTGCACACCCCAGTTCTTCAATGCTTGCCATGGTGTGGACCTGCATTTTTCACGTGCGTCCCTCCTCAATCGGCAAGACTCACTTTTTATTTGGTGAAAAATTAGTTTTGGAAAAGTTGAAGTCGCTACTTATTTTATTTTATTTTAAAAAGGGAAAAAAAAAAAAAAAGAAAACCTTAAAGAAGTGACTCCATAGTTTTGGAAAAGCAAGTCTTTGAAAACCCGAGTCTCGGTCCGAGGATCAGGTTACCTATTGGGAAGGTACCTTTAAGAGGTAGCACCCTTCTAAGCCTTAAAGAGGTTTCTACTGACCTAGTTGAGGGAAATGGGGCCATTAATTGGTTGATTACAGATACCTAGGTAGGCTAAGGTGATTTCGAGATTCTACCAATACTAGCGTGTCAAATAAGAAATCGAATTACAATCATAAATGAGAGTTAGTGTGTGTACCTGAATTGCTTCTTACTTGTTATCATAAGACAATTAAAGTTAATTTGAATAGTATATCACTCAACATGCGCTTTACTAGAGATAATCAAACAAGTATCAAGGCAATCAAGGATAGTGTTCAAACATGGATATAGCTAATGATAACATGCATTTTCATAGAATTTTGGAATTAGAGAATAGAGAGCGTACCTAGATAGCAAGTATATTTTATAAGATTCCTCCAAAAATGCTAGAGTGGTTAGGACAAGCATAAATTATATAACATATCCATTATGTCTAATATAATGTTTCAAAGCCAAAAATTGAGCTAAGATAAATCAAGTGACTCCAAAAATAATAACAATTTCAAGTAAAGTATAAAACCATCAGCATGCAGTTAGAAAAGGAAGCATCATAAAATAGTTTCTAAAAAAAATGACTTAGAGTAGAATTTAATTACGAAAAATTTCAGGCAACAACTCTTACACATCTAGATCAACATACCAAAATCCAAACACTCATTCAAAGGACATATTACAGCAAAGACACTTAAAGGTTCTACAAAGTCCAGATTAGATAAGAAAAAGTGACATGCATAAACAAATTTTAAAAAAATTATAAATAATCACATAAAATCATAAAAAAAATCTCACACATAGTTCAAAGTGTCTATATCACATAAAAAATGAATTCAGGGTTAGATAGTATTCAAAAATATTTTTAAAACACTTAAGCTAATCAAATGTCTAGATCTAGCATGCACAGTAGCCACAGCTTTTAAAAATCATATCTCCTTCAAAATGGCATATTTTTTTTAATATTTTATGTGTCTAAGATTAATTTCAAGAAGCCTAGAATTGATGAAAAATATTGAATCAAATTTAAAAAGTTGTTTGGTTTTATTTTTGCAAAAAGATCTCGGGTGTCTAGAATTGGTGAAAACAGAGCCCCCCTAACGACTCGTTTATATCTTCTATTCCAGAATGGCTTTTCAACGCAAATGAAACTTTAAATTCAAGTTCAAGAAGTGAGGAAAGTCACACAAGTTTCGGGAATTTTTTAAAAATATTCTAAAGTTTTTGAAATAAATTTTAAATCTAAAGGTTCAGTGGTTGAGTGAAAACTGGCAGCAAGAAAAAAAAAAAAAGGTTTTGAAACAATTTCTTATGCGGGGGATTCCATCAAGTTTTTGTTCACACCACTAGAATTATTCTCCCAAAATAACTGTGTTGCTGCAGTTGATTCTTCTCTGTCATCTAACAATGATCACGAGCCCACCAGTTGTTTCATGTCTTCTCTCAATCATGGGATGTATGCATGCTGACTGTACGACCTTTATTTTGCACAAAGCACAAGGTGCACTTTTTAGGTTTGTTAGGTCAACTTCCTGTAACAAGGTCTTTCATTCTGGAAATAAGTGAATTTTTAAATCAGTTTTCATGCATGGATAGGTTCGGTTGCACATAACACTTTTGTCCATTGCATGCATTTGTACCTCGACCACAGACCCATATAACGTAGCCTACCTCTTGATCATCCAGTCTCAGAATTTCCCAACCAAGTCCTGTATGTTTCATTTTAATCCAATCCATTAGATCAATAGCTAACAGTTTTGCCTCCATGGAACTGCCAATGTAAGTCTCATTCGTGTGTTTGCCTCCAAACCTGCTTTTATAGCAGCCGTGATCTCACTTGGGGATATCTTGAACTCAGTCTCACCAATATCCTTGACATGCATTTTTGGTGGAACACAAGCTCCATATTTTCATGGTCAGCAGCAATCTTATTTGTGCAGAGATATACAGTAGGTATCACATCATCAGGAGACAAGGCCAACAAACTTCTAAGCATATTGCATAGCATAGAAGTTGCTTTTATCTTGCCCTTCTCACTCTCAACCAGGTCAAAAGTTCGAGCAAGATATAAATATGGAGCGGGCTGTCCAAACTTCCAGCATGTGTGCTCTATTGGAGAATATTTTTCTGGCGGTAATGATACAAGAGTTGCAGCTATAGTCTCTCTTGATTTGCCCCTTAACTTCAACTATATTTCCCGATTCCTTATTTGATACATTTTTTTTCTAGCTTAGAACTGCAACTTTGGATACATCATTCAGGTTGAATCGGTTTGCTGTTGACCACCAACTTCTCTTCATTCTCACCCTCTGTCTTTCTTCCTTTCTTCTGGTGTCTTTTCGCCTCTGTTTCTTTTCCACTGAAGATACCCATAACTTTTTTTGAACATTCACACGTCTCACTAATCAACCTAAACTCATAAATAATCTCCAGTTATGGGGTATCTGCTCATTGGAGGAACTATATAACCGAAAGCCAAGAACACGGTCATGGATTGAGGCTCCATATAATTCAGCAGATCGGCACAATTGGCCTCCATCTAGAAATCTACCACTCTTCTTATTTCTATGAGCCAAACTGACGTCAGACTCGGTGCAAGGAATCTAATTAGAGTTGGGATGAATGAGATTGAGATCTAAATCAAAGCGAGCTTGAGTAAATCACGGATAAGTGCAAATAGGCTCACGAGAAGGACAATCTACTAGGATGCTAAAGCATGGCTTTCTCACAATAAGAAAGAGGTTTCGTGGTTATCTAGTCCATCTGACTTGTCAAAACCTCGACAGGGATCCAAAACTGAAGAAACCCATTCCACATATTCACCAATTTCTGATAATCCATGCCTTGGTGCCGAGCGATTTTTCTCATGAAATAACAATCACATCAAAAACCATTTAGCCTGCTCTCTTCTTCCAAACTTGGGTATTAGGAGCCCGTGAAAGCCACATTTCTAATTTCATTCCATGGACTCAGGTTGGTGAGAAGAGTATAAGCAAATTCAGATACAAAAAGACACAACCACCGTCCTCATATAACACCCAGTAAATAAAAAAAATAGAGCCTTTTAATCCTAGACCTGAATTAGAGAACTCCAAAGAAAGATATCAACCACAAGAATTATATAAGCAATCTAGCACCAATGCCAACAAACATACAACCTCTGCCCTTCTAAACCCAAGCATCCAGGAAAAACTCGAAATCTAGTGAAGCTTAATGTATAACAAGAAAATAGTGGGGATGAATGAGTCCATAACAAACGTACCTGGCAAAGCCCACCTTCCAACAGGAAAATCCCCACTCGTGTGTGGTCTTAAATCTCTCATTCTGGCTTCCGTCCTTTCTCCCTCTGAAAATGATCGCTAGAATGCCTCCCTTTCTCTCTTCTCATTTCTTTTTTTCACTCCTGCTATATCTCCTTGCTATCTCTCTTAGCCTATGAAAACCCTCTCTATGAAAACAATCTCCCAACTCCTCCTAAAACCACCAGCCTATGTTTTTATATCCGTTGGAGCCGTCCCAATTGAGGACTCCTCTTCTCTCCAAACTCTACGTCTCATCCACCAGAAAAGTCCTTTTTTGAATTTTCAAAAATCAATCCATGCATATCACCTAAAGAGTCTTACGTTTTCCAAAAACCACCTAAAGAGTCCACCATTTTCCAAAAACTTCTCCATTGGTAGGTTTTCCTATAAAACTTCAAATTATTAAATCGGATAAATGAATAAAGAATAAATAAATCGGAGAATGATAAAATAAAAATAATAATAGATAAATGAATAAATAACAAGATAATGAACAAAATAAATAAAAAATAATGAATAACTAAATAAATAAAAGTGATTGACAATAATAATAAAAAAATAAAAATAAAAAAATAAATGAGCCATGTAACCAAACAAGTCACACTAAGAATGTCTAATGGGCCAATTAGGCTTAAGTGGGCCTAGATGGACCTAAGTTGTTTAAATGGGTTTAAGTGACCTAGGTGGGCCTAAGGTGGCTATTGGGCCAAGTGTGCCTAAATGGGCTTAAATGGGCCTAAGGTGGTGCCTAATGGGCCTAAGATGTCTAATAGGCTTAAGTGACCTAAATGGGCCTAAGGTGGTGCCTAATGGGCTTAGGGTGTCTAATGAGCTGGGTATACCTGTATGGGCCTAGGGTGAGACTAGGTGGGCCTAACTAAGTTTAACCTTAAGTGCACATAAGTGAAGCCTAATCTAAACTTGAAGGGCAACCAAGGTCATAATGTGGAGTTGGATAAACCCCTCAACCAAAGTCTCTAAAGTGGCTCAGAAAAAGTAAGCTGCACGAGTAGTAATGGGCCATCAAAGAAACACTGTGGAACACTGGAAGTGAACTGAAAGACATGTGCTAAAGGGACAAAATGGAGGGTCTACACATGGATACTCCATCCCCTGCAATTTCTGGCCAAGATACGAGCACCACGAGGTGTAATTCATGAGGGGCTTGCTGCCGAAATTTCGGAGCATGGTCTAGTCGAGGGAGTCGATGGTCTTCGGCAGCGAAGAGAGGTGCATTTAGGAGTTAGTGAGGTGAAGAACCAGATGTTCTCTTTGGTTTTGAACGTTGTCATCTTGGAACCCAAAGAACATTCTAAGCCAGTTTGGGATGTCCATGCGGTTGTACCATGCCATGAACGACGGTTTCCGAAAGTCTCCGTCGGTGTGTAAGGCCTCTGCAACGGCATGTACCTCCGAGCAGTTGAGAGATGGATTAGATTAATGGAGAAGGTGGTGAGAGGAGTGGGTTTATAGGGTTAGGTGTTAAGTGGAGCTGTGGGTAGTGAGAAATGGAGATATGGTAGTGAGAGAAAATGGGTTTAGTGGGTATGAAAGATAGGAAATGGTGAGCTGAAGGTGACCATGTGTATGGGACTTCATGTACATGGGAAGATAGAAAATAAACAAATGAGGGATGAATGGTGGAATAGGTGGTGGAAGGTAGTGAGGGAAATGGGTTTGATGAATGTGGTGGGTGTAGAGATGGTTTTGGTGGGTATGAAGGGGGGCATGTGCATGAGAACTCATACTCGTGGAGAATGGAAGGGAATAGCTTTCCAAGCTTGGACCTAAGATAAAAATCCATTCTAAAGAGACCATGCCGTGGGGCATAGATTCATATTTCTTGAAGGTTGCTATAGGGGGCATAATGCCAAACAGACATGGTGGTCATGAGAAGATGGGTTAAAAAGATGGGTTTGAAGTTGAAGGATGGGAAAGAGCAAAACATCGAACATTTACAACAGAGATAAAAAATACCAAGATAAAACCTAAAATAGAGCATGCATTTATACAATCGGATCAAGCAAAACTAACGAGTGAACCTTGATGTCCACACCCAATCAACAGGATAATGCTAGAAAATCAACAGAAAATGGAACAAAGTGGTGAAAAGAATGAGAAACAAGAAAATTGCAGTGACCATACCTGGTAGGTTTCCCCTTGAGCGTAATGCACCCTGCTCTCACCTCTCTTTCCTCTGTTTTTCTTCTATCCTGCCTTTTTCTTCTCCTCCCCAAATTAATAGACCCACAATTCTTCTAGTCCCCTCTGTTTTTCTCTCAAAAATTGCTCACCCAGCTCTCTGTTTCTCTCTCAACTCTCACCCCCCTTATCTTCTCCTGCCTGCTTTGCTTTTTCCTCAATCCTTTAGATATCACCTATTTTATTCTTCTCCAAGCTTATAACAGCTCCACTACTCACTCTTCAGCAAGTCTCCATCCCAACCACCACCATGGCGAGTTGGTAATCCTTGCCACATGTCCTATGCAGCTTGGCTCCTCTAGAAACTGTCCCCCACTCCAAAAACTTGTTGCTAGCTCTTCTCGGGGTAGTAAAAAAAGAAAAAAGAAGAAAGACATTTTTGTCCATAAAGGGGTCTACAATATGTTAAAGTTCCTTAATAAAAATAAAATAAAATTAATTCTAATTATTTTATTTTAAATTTTATTTAATTGATTAAAAAAAATATAAAAACCAACATTATAATTTTCTTAACAAGTATTTTTTATTTCATTTATGTGACAATTAAATATAAAAATAAATAAATATTAAAAAATCATATAGGCTTCATCATTTATTTTACATTATTGAAGGCATTTGAATTAATTAAATTATAGTTTTAATATTAAATATATCATAATTTATCTCATTAATCCTATTTTAAAAAATTACTATCACTTCACTTTTAAATTTTTTATATTTATCCTTTTAATTTTGAATGTCTTTATTTTAAAATATAATTTTATTAAAAAATAGTAAAATATATAAAAAATAATAAATGAAGTTTTAATATTTTATAAATTAAAATTAATTTGATAGGATAAATAATAAATTATATATTAAGATGGATATATACTTGCTTATCAATATTTTTCTCCTTAACCATACCTATATCAATTACACTTACAAAAAACTTTAATATATGTATTTTTACTTATTTTATAATTTTTTTTTGGGTTTTTCTAAATATTTCCATGAATTTTGAATAATTTTCGTCTCATTGATATTTTTGTCAAAATATCCATCAATATTTATCTATATTTTTCGATATATCTATAAAATCCAAGTAATGGTATATTTGTATGTTTCTTGTTGATATTTCAAATCATGGTTCAACCCCAATGTGCATATGTGGGTTTGGATAATCCTATAATAAATGTCCAAGTCTTTATAGATGATGTTTGCCTCAAACCCCTAAGGTTTTATAGCTCTTGTGGGAAGCTTCCTTCCACGTGTTCTTCTTAAGCTCAAGACCCTTTAGTCGTCCAAGGTAAACAGATAATTCGTCTGGGATCAATCCGTTTGGACTAAGATAAGCTTCGTCTAATGCAAGAGGAAAAATAGATTTCCTTCTTCCCCAACACCAGATGGAATGGATGGACTAAGCCTATTGGGCCTTCTAGACAAACAAACCAACCTAGCCAGAAATTCAAGCATTAGATAGATGATTAATCATGCCCAATGCCTAAGTGACAATCTAGACAACATTTACACCCAAAAATCGATGTTAATAAGTTGTTACATTCAATCAGTGACATTGACAAACATAAATGCACAGTCAACGACATGGTCTGAGATTCTTGCATGACACCTAACAAATGGCACCAATCAGCAACTCTTGTTTGGTATGATTGCCTAGTCCATGCTGAGATGATGGCATTGACTACCTTTTTAAGGCTTAATATCCATCATGATGACTATCATTGGCACAAGAAAGGCATGAATGCACAATCAACTCTGTGACGATGGTGCCATATGTTCTATAAAACCCCATAAGAAGCATGGAAAAGGTATGCATGCACATAGCCATTCAAAATAGTTGGATTCACTTTTGCTAGATTCTGACTTGAGCTTTGGAGGTACATACCTAAACCACCTGTCCAGACATCCTTTTGTGTAGGGAAAAAGTTTGTCTGACTCTAGTGAAGCTAGACAAACTTGTATCCAACTGACACAACACTAACATTGGCGCCGTCTGTGGGAAAGATTGACTAAGGATGTCAATGCCCTCCAAAAACCAATCATCAGCTATGGGTGATGAAGACTATTTTGTTTGGCATGAAAGGATGGAAAGACGCTAATGGGAAAATGAGTGGTGGATGCAAACTCTATTATGCCAAACGAAATGACTAAGAGAAGAGAACGAAGAGTTGCAGGCTTAAATTTCAATAGTGGGCTCCTCTCAAATTCGGCACTCTCAAATCCATCAAATAGCCTCAAGATGAAGTGATTACTACTCAGAAAGTGCTATTTTGTAAGCTTGTAATTAACTCTTTTAAACACTTTTGAGTAGTAGTTATTACCTTTTAACTCAACTGGCATGTCAAGGACCCTTGCAATTGTTTCTAATCAAATTGTGTTAAGTTTTGGTGTTTTTGATAACTTTTTGCTCACCAAAGCAATCCAAGAATGAGGGAGACCTGTAATTAGTTCATGGAAAAGCAATTGGAAGCTCAAATTCATGAAGAACCAAGCTTTGGAGCTTCATAATCCTTTGCCAAAGTCGTTCAAAGTATGCAAGGAGGAAAAATCAAAGAGAAGGAAATCTTGAAGAAAAACAGGGGACAACAGCTACAGTCTTCTTTTGCACTTTTGGAGTACTTCCCGGAGTCCATTTTCTACATGCTATATACCATTTCAAAGCTCAGGAAGTCAAAAGTCCAATGCTTCAAACATTGTGCAAATTGGAGCTGAAATAAAGAAGTTATGATCGTTGGAAGTCAATTGCATCAAAGCTGAAAGGCAATTTCGCAGCTGTGAAATTGGCTGCGAAATCAGCCTTTTCGTGAGAAATTTCGCAGCCCATGTGCATGCTGCAAAATCCACTCGAGTGCTTCCAGATATTTGCACACCGACACTTTTAGATTTTTCTTCAGATATTTGTTGTTTAAATCCCCATTTTCTCCTTGTAAGCCACCAATTATAGAATTCCTTAGTTAGGAAGTAAGAAGAAAAGGGTGAATAACCTCTTATATATAAATTGTAATTTTTATTTTACAATCATCTGGGAGCTTGTTCTCAGAGACAACTTTTTGTATAGTTTTGAAGGAGGCAATACACAGAGCCTTGCTATGCTTTTGCTTTTCAATTTTATTTTCTCTTTCATTTTCTTTCTAGCCAAACATCTCTAAGGCCTCAAAGGATGAGTGGCTAGGCTTTTTGTTTCTTGGATTGAAGGAAGCTAGGTTAGGGACCCGGATACAAAGGTAGGAGTTTTCCTTGTTTCAGTTTTTATTGAAGAGGAAGTTGTGACCCGTTAATATTTTTTATCTTTTTAGTTAACTTAAAATCCCTTATGCTGGGCCAACACTTGGTAAGGCAAGTGGACTCCGTCCATTGAGTTACACTAGTTTATCTCTTGCGAGTCTCTGGGAGGTGGTTTAAAGGTAGGGTTGCCTAGAATAGCCAACACTTGGTAAGCTTTTGGACTCTCTGAAGACATCCATTAGTTATCTCCTGCGAGCTTTTGAAGGGTAATCCAAGGTTAAAGATCACTTTGAATGGCAAATACTAGGTGAGAGGTACGAGCCATTGCAAGGTGCATCAATGAGAGGGATTTAGCGTTGAAACCATTAATGTGAAGCAACTGTAATACACCGGTTGGGAGGATAACTATAGGTTAAATCCCCAATACGAGGAAAAGATCTGGAATCTTCTCTGTTGTATATGGCGCCTGAACCTAGTGACCTGAAAATCCAAGAAACCATTTTCTTTGTAATTAATCTCAGTTAATATTTTTGGTTTACTTTAAAATCAATTTTCATGCAAACTTGCGTTTTCTTTTAAAGCTAACCTTGGAAAGGAAAACCACCAATTCAGCTTTTGAACTAATATCAATTGTGAAGTGAAAACCCATCTCTATGGACGATCCTAGAGCCACTATGCTATGCTAGCTATGCTACCCTAGTATATGGTGAAATAGGTTTATAAATTTTGTTGATAACTCCCGTCTAAGGATTGAATCAAAGGTACATTAGTTGATTGATCTGAATAAATCAGAAGACCAATTGGGGACGAATCATGAAAATGCTGAGGCATCTTTCCCTAGGGGTATAGAGTTCACCTTTGGCAACTACTTAAGACAATTTGAAGAGAAGTCTTCACCAGCTCGTCAAACACAGCTAGATGAAGACACCAACTCTACCTGGGTATCAAGGAAGAGGAGACGCAATAGAAGGTCGCATTTGTTTGATGCGATGCGAGCTTGACCAGGACCTCGAGCACTAAGAGTTGAGGGGTAACCACGCATGTCAAAGACCTTGAGGGCACGTTTAGGACAACCAGCCGTATCAACTACATCCGAATGACCCTTTCAACCACCAAAGTAGTAGCAGGTGAAAGCACCAACGACATGAGCCTTGCCCAACTCTATCAACCAACGATTGGATGACATGCTTGCACACTATTCAACCCCCATATTATTAACTATGAACCACCTAGAGGGTTCGTAGTGCCCAAGTTCACAATGTATGATAGAACAAGTGACCCGTTTGACCACATGCACTTCAGGCAGCTCATGACTCTCAACATAGGGAATGATGCACTAATGTGCAAGGTTTTTTCGATCAGCTTACATGGCCAAGCTCTCTCTTGGTTCCATCGCCTCCCATAGAATTCTGTGAACATTTTTGGAGATGTTTTATAAGCCTTTATAGGCCACTACTTATGTTGTGATTGCCAAAAGTAGAACATAAGCACCTTGCAGAACATCAAGTTGTAGGAAAATGAGAGGCTAAGGGACTTCATAAAATGGTTCGAGCAAGTAGTGCTTCAAGTTGAATCCTGTAGTATGGATACCATCTTGCAAATTTTCAAGTAAAGCATTAGTTCGGGCACACCATTTTTTGAGTCCCTCGCGAAAAAAGCCACCTACAACAATGGATGACCTATTCAGGGGAGCAGATAAGTATTCTATGCTCGAAGATGATGTTTGAGTAGTCTCTCAACAAGTCTTAGTCACTAATCATTCGACCAAGAATGATAAAGCAGGCAGTTTTAAGCCCTTGAACCAATCAAGGCAAAGTAACGACGGGTAGTAATAGCAAGTGAGTCTTATCCTCCTAAGCATCTCCTATGAGAGACTCCTCCCACAGATCCACAAATTGTTAGACTTCAAATGGCTGGAGCTAATCAAGACAGATCCAATGAAATAGGACCAGAACAAAAGGTGCTCCTACCATAAAGATCACAACCACACCATTGAATAATGCAAGAGTTTTCATTATTTGGTGGAGAAACTTATCAAGGTCAGGCACCTTAAGCAGTATGTTTGCACAACCAGTGGATAAAGAGAGGCAACATTAGAATGTCCAAGCCCTTACATTTTTGGTAGCTCTCAGAGCTATCATTAACTAGATACATGGAGGTCCAATAGTTGATAAACACAACTTTAGGTGGCTAAGGCGAAGGTTGCTCTACGTGGCTTCTGTAAGAGAATGGATTAACTCTGTTCAAAGCATCTTCATAGAAGGAAGTGTGTGCTTAGTCAACGAAACAATCACCTTCCTTCTAATAGATGTCAATCAGGTGTTGCAACCGCATGAAGATGCCCCGATCCTAACATTAGGGATAAGTGGATTTGACGTGCGAAGAATCTTAGTTAATCCAAGTAGTTCAGCTAACCTCTTGCAAATGTTGACCTATAAGAAAATGGGCTACCTTAGAGAATTTAAGACGTTTATTGTTCGAATTCAATGGAGCTATAACAACTTCCTTGGGCGATGTTGTGTTGCCCGTCCAAGCTGGCCTGGTCACACTAAGCGTGCGGTTCTCGATGATCAAGGATTTGTCTCCATACAATGCCATTATGGGACATTCACAACTTCACAAAATGAAAGTCATTCCTTCTATGAACCATCAAATGGTGAGCTACCTCACAGAAGAGGGACAAGTCAATCTCCTTGGCAACCAACTGGTCGCGCGACAATGCTATCAGGTGGTAGTAGAGTCTGGACACCCAGTTGATGAGGAGACACATCCAGAGCCATCAAATGCAAGAGAGCAATAGCAGTTATTGAGTCCGACAGAGAAAAATCCATCTATGACTGATCTGCTCCAACCACTGCTCTTATGACACGACATGGATCAAATCACCTACACTAGTTCCTTGCTTGCGTGAGATGAACTTGAACTATTAAAGAATATGCTTTAGCCCAATAAAAACATCTTTACCTGGACTCACTCGGACATGTCAGGAATCCATTTGACTGTAGCCTCCCATAAACTCAACGTCTCACCCACCTCACGGCTTGTCCGACAAAAGGTGCGAAGTTTTCATCTGGATAAATAAAAAATATCCAGAGGGAAATTAACAAACTATTGGCATTTGGATTCATCAGAGGAGTCAAATATTCAGATTGGTTGGAAAACGTGGTGGTAGTACCAAAGAAAGATGTAAATGGCGAGTCTGCATTTATTGCACCAACCTGAATGACGCTTGCCCAAAGGGTAGTTTTCCTTTGTCCTGGATAGATAAGATAGTTGACGCCACTACTAGGCGTGGGATGCTCTCATTTCTAGACGCTTTTTTCGGATATCACCAAATCCTTATGTTCTAGCTAAACGAGGAGAAAATAGCCTTTGTCACACCACAAGAGTTGTACTGTTACAACGTCATGCTATTTGAACTCAAGAATGCTGGTGCTACCTACCAAAGACTAATGACAAAAATCTTAAAGCCCTTGATCGGCTGAATTATGGAAGTCAACATTGACGACATTGTTATAAAGAGCTAAACTTGATCTGAGCATGTCCAATACCTAGAAGAAGCGTTCCGTCTTATGTGGGCATACAACATGAAGCTCAATTCGACTAAGTGTGTCTTCGGCATTAGTGTAGGGAAGTTTCTAGGATTTAAGTTAACCCAAAGAGGAATTGAAGTTAATCCAACTCAAGTGAAAGTTGTCCTCAAAACACTCACTCTAAATAATAAAAAGGAATTGCAACACCTCACAAGCCGTCTCGCAGCTTTGGGTTGTTTTGCTTGTTTCACTGATAAGCTGAGACCTTTCTTCCTCACACTTATGCGGGCAAGCACGTTCGGCTGGACAGATGAGTATAAGTAGGCATTTGAAGCAGTTAAGCGCTACCTCACTGAATCGCTCATTTAAGCAGCCTCTTGTCCGACGAATAACTTTATATATATCTGGTCGTATATGACCGTGCTGTCAACGCCATCTTGTTTCGTCATATACAAGATAGGGAATAGAGGCCCATATACTGTGTGAACAAAACAATGATGGATGCTAAGACTCGGTACTCCCAAGTAGAGCGGACTATTTTAGCACTAAAGAGTGCCGCTCGAAAGTTCCACTCATACATCCAGGCCCATCAAGTGATCATACTTACAAAACAATTGCTCTGAGTAACCTTGCACAAGCCGAACCTATCCGAATGAATGTTGAAATGAGCAATCGAGTTGAGTGAGTATGAGATCAAGTATCAACTGCGGTTATCCTTAAAAGGATAGGTTATGACTGATTTTATAGTTGAACTCCCTAAAAAATAAACACATTCGCCCGACCGCCCTGGAGAGCAATTGTGGACACTTCATGTAGACGAAATGTTTGAATTCAGAGAATGTTTGATCTTGCAATCACCAATTGGCAAAATATGAAGTTTTCCTAGCTGGGCTAGATCTCGCCCTAATGTTAGCCAAAACCAAGTTGGAAATCAGGAATGACTCTTATCTAATTGTAGGGCAGATTCAACGAGAGTACAAAGCAAAGGATGAACATATGGTCCGATACCTCGCGATGGTGGAACAATGTTTGAAAAAGCTAGACAAGTGGATCATTAGATGGGTGCTATGAGAGGAGAACGGAAAGGCTGACGCACTAGCTGGAATAGTTGCCACTCTCCCCATAAAGACGATAATGTTGCCCATCTACCTCAAAGTCATGCCTAATCACTCTTGAGCTACTATGCAATACAAGTCAAGCAGACTTAGGATGGATGCTCGACTTCATAAAATACCTCCTAATAGGGGAAGTACCATAAGACCAGAGACAAGCACACAAACTCTGCATACAAGCAACATGCTTCACTTTAATTAATGATCAACTTTATAAACGATCATTCAGAGACTCATACCTAAAGTGTTTAAGTGAGTCAAAGGCCAAATATGTCATAGCCAAACTCCATGAGGGCATATGCGACTATCATCCAGGCGGATGAACTTTGACACACTACGCTTACATGCAAGGATACTATTGGCCTACCATGAAGCAAGATGTTGAAAGATACGTCAAAAGATGTGATCAATGTCAATGACATGCTCTTATTCTCCATGTACTTTCGGAAGCCCTCAACCTAGTCACAAGTCCTTGGTTGTTTGTGTAGTAGGAGGTGAACATAGTCGACTCTTTGCCCATTAGAGCAATATAAAAGAAGTTTTTACTCATTACAACCGACTACTTCAACATATGGGTGGAGGCAGAAGCCTATGCCAATATCAAAGACAAAGATGTCTCCAAGTTTGTATGGAAAAACATCATATGCCAATTCGAAATTCCACGAGCAACTGTTATGGATAATGGGCCTTATTTTGATAATGCCATCTTTCAAACATTTTGCTCAAAACTAAACATCAAGAATTTGTACTCAACACCTCGGTATCCATAAAGCAACGAACAAGCGAAGGTGATAAATAAAACCTTATTGAACACATCAAAGAAAAAGTTGGAAGGAGCAAAAAGAAAATGAGTGGACGAGTTACTTGGAGTCTTATGGGCCTACCAAACAACATCCAAACGGACAACAGGAACCACTCCCTTTGCCTTTGCTTATGGGATGGAAGCCATCATTCCAATCGAAATTGATATGCCTACTACCAAAACAACCGTGCTAGATCAAAAGGATAATGATGAAGAATTCATAAGACAACTAGATTGGGCAGATGAAAAATGAGAAGATGCAGCTATCCGAATAGCTTTTTACCATCAGAAGTCAATCGCTTAGTACAACAAAAGGGCACGATCACGATTTTTCCAGCCAGGATCTTTGGACTTTAGAAGAGTTTTAAAAAACACAGCTAAAGTGGGAGCCAAAAAAATACAAGCTAATTGGGGATAACCTTATGTTGTAGTTAAGACATGAAACTCAAGGACATACCATCTCTAGTCACTAAATGACGTGCCCTTGCTCCACCCATGGAACGTAACCAATTTAAAGCAATATTATCAATAAAAGTTGCTTATGAAAATAGTGTAGCAAGAATAAATGGCTAAAGAAAGCACACTTGAAGAAAAATTAATAAGTGCAATCATATTGAAGAAAAAACTTAAAAAAACATGCATTATATGTACAAATATGAAAATCCAGGCCACAGTTGGTCAGAGTAAAGAAAGGAAAAAGAAGTTAAGTCCGCTAGCCACGAGAGTCGTCTTCAATGGAAGGACCACCTCCTGAAGCATGCCCTTCTCCCAACGTAGGCTCGTTTTCTTGGGAGGGCCACCTAAAAACTCATTGTCCTCATCATCATACAGGAAGCTAGGAGTATCATTGGCAATGCCATGTTTCTTCACACAACACTGATAGCCATAGAAGAACATGTCATCCACTTGCTTTTGGTAATCTGCTTCCGATAGTTCGTTTCCAAATTTTTCTTATGAGTGGCAAACCCTACCTATAGATGTTGAAGCTCCCACCTCAGCCAGGCAGTCTTCTCTTTAGCCTTCTTTTTTTTGGCCGCCATAGTCAGCTTCTCCTCAGCCAACTGGTAAACCTTAGCCTAAGATGCTTTCTTCTCCTCCTCGACCTTCCTCAGTAGACAAGCACCTTTTTCAGCTAGCTTATAGGCAGCAACAACCTCGCCCCTTGTCTTCTCCAAGCCTACTAGAATCTCTTCATTTTTGTCTATGTATGCCCTTATGGTAGCGATTAATTCTAGTCACTTGAAGAGGTGCAATCATTGCCGCATAAGGTTATAAACTCTAGCTACCACCTGGGGGCAACAAAGATCATTATGAATTAAAAGACTAAAGGAAAAATGAGAAAAGTCACAAATGAAAAAGAGGGAGACGACCTACCACTTTCACTATCTCAAAAGTTGTGTAGTTCTTCATATGAATGATGAGGGCAATGGAAGTGTCCGGAGTATCGTAAGGAAATCGTGCCATGAAAGATTGGCTAGGGTCTTCATCCACCTTGACTAGGATTCGCTGTGTAACAGGAAAGAGCACCCTTATGTCTTTCATTGGAGGCTCCCTTTCGATGAAGAAGGGAATATGACTTAGAAGCTCAGATACTTTCTCCGGATAGGGGAAATAGGTTGGCTTTGGCTAGAGAGAAGAAGAATTCAAACAAACGAATGAGTCCTCACTAATGTTCCTCGAGACAACGAAGGGTTTCCTCGTCTCGTGATAGGAAATGTCGCTAATA